>CM066994.1:70747870-71347870 GCA_033977485.1 Hydrangea macrophylla
GACACATTGCCTTCGCTTCAGGAGGCACTTGCTTATGTGCAAAATGAGGAGACTTGTCGTTCTGTCAAGCTTCTACCAGCTCCTACCGAGCAATCAGTCTTAGTTTCTGTTCCCCAGGGATGAGAACAAACAGTCCCGCGTCAGAGATACTAATGAGCTTAGTTCATTAGACAAAGACAAGAAATTTTGTGATTATTGTCGTAGACCTCGACACACCGGAGAGACTCGTTGTAAGCGTCATGGCCACCCTATTGGAGTGTGTGGAGCTGTTCTGGACAGTCTGGAGGACGTGGGGGGTAATTCACTTGCTCATCATACTACAGTCTTGGATACTTAAGCCTCAATTCCAGTTGATCAGGGTGTTTCCACTTCCGACTCAGTGTTGTTTTCTATTTTAGATATTAAGGATGTTCTCCGTAGCCTAGTGGCCTGTCCGTCGTGCTCCATCTGCATCTACAGGTGCCTCCTCTTCATTTTCTCAGCCAGGTAACTTAGCTACCTCAACAAGAGCATACTTATCTCATTCTTTCGTTCCATGGATTATGGATTATGGAGCTTTTGACCATATGTCTAGGTCATCTGACATCTTCTCTGCCTATAAGCCTTATTCAAGTCGGCACAAGGTTCGCATTGCTGATGGTACATTTTCCTCGATTTCAGAGAAGGGTACTATTCATGCTAGTTCGTCCTTGTACTTGCATCTATGTTACATGTTCCAAAGTTCTCTACTAATCTATTATAGATCAGTCGTATCACTCGTGGCTCACTTTGTAGTGTAACTCTTTTCCCTTCACATTGTGTTTTCAGGACCTCACCACGAGGAGGACGATTGGTACTGGTCAAGAGGATAATGGTCTTTATCTCTTCAAGGCAAGAGGACATTTGGTACACCACACCGAAGTTTCAAAGAATAAAACCGAAGACATGTGGCTTTGGCATAGGCATTTAGGACATCCATGTTTTATTTACTTAGACAACTATTTCCATCATTAGTACTAAATATAACTGTTTCTGGATTTAAATGTGAAACTTATGAACTTGGTAAACACCATCGAGAATCTTTTGCTCTCAGCCTCTCACTATTAAAAATCCAGTTCCTTTTGCTTTAGTACATTCTGATGTTTGGGATCCTTCCCATATTGTCGTTGAAAGGTCATACATTGTTTGCTACTTTTATTGATGATTATTCTCGTACCACTTGGCTTTATATGATGAAGGAAGAAAAGGGAAGTATTTTTTGTTTTCAAAACTTTCCATCAACTGGTGTGCACTCAGTCATACAAATCTTACGGTCTGTTCAAGGCGGTGAGTATATTGATTCAGGTCTTGCCCATTATTTTTGTTCCCGTGGGATCGTTATCAGACTTCTTGCACCGATACACCTCAAACAAAATGGGGTAGTAGAGCGCAAGAATCGTCATTTTTTTATACAGCTTGCTCCCTACTCTTCTCCGCAAATGCTCCTAAGTCCTACTAGGGTGAAGCGGTTTTAACAACCGCTTACCTCATCAATCGTCTTCCTACCCATGAAGTACTCTAAGACACATCTCCCTAGAGGGGGATAAGGCTAAGGATGATTTTTCCAAACCTGAGCTCACCAAATGTTCGGGAGTTCCTCTATGTCATGATAAGGGTCCCGATCTCGGAAGAGACGCAACATTACGAGCTATTCGTAGAAGTGGCATACTCTTAACTTCCGTATGGGATGTAACACCCCTATGCTAGATAGTGCCTTTTATTATGGTGAAGGCTTTTATATCTTTAACTGAAAGTAAGGCTTCACCAATGTTGGCTAGAAGCAGTATCAGTTGAAGCTATGGAGCACAGTTACTAAAGTCTCCCACGTTTATTAGGTGTTGAGAGTTGTTTACTTTCTATATTCTTATTATTGCTTATTTTATTTTTAAGGTTTAGTGGGTATGTAATTATTTTATGAGATATTGAATTAATAAAAGAAAGAGAAGACACGTTATCTCCCTAAGTTTGCCAAAATACTTGGCAACATGGTATCGGAGCAGGTTATTGTCATAGCCCAATTTGGTCACATCTGCTCCATGTTACCCTATCCCAATAATCCACATGTTAGGCTCTCAGTTATGCCACACGTGCGGGGGCGTGTTGAGATTATAATCACATCGGGAATTTAAACCAAGTTACTCAATATATAAGACCGTGGGGCCACGTCATCCATTGCCAATTGGTTTTGGGTTGGAATCTCCAATTCAACATGGTATCAGAGCTTCAGGAGCTCCCCACCACCACCATCCAACAACCCTAACCACCACCTTCACCAGCTACCACCACAACCTGCATCGCACCACTAGCCAACCCTAGACCCTACGCTGCACCTCAACCCAGCCACTACCAGCCAAACGAGGAACATGATTCCAATGAGGGTGACAAAGTTTAGAAAGAAAAGGAAGAACTAGAGCTCTTTTTTAAAAGCATGAACAACTTGTTTTGAGGCCCTGACGATCTCGGATTTGGGGCGAATTGGTTAATGAATAGATCACAATGTATATAAGCAATAAATAAGAGAGAGAGAGAGAGAGAGAGAGAGAGAGAGAGAGAGAGAGTATTTGTATGTGGTTTGGCGTTGTTAACGAAGTTGCCTACGTCCACGTGTGTCAGAGCACTCCACTATGTATAAGAAACTGCTGTAGGGACCTTGGCGATCCAACAATGGTGACTGGAACTACCAAGGGTAGGCTGTGCAGGGTTGGTATTAGGGTTTCTTGGGAGATGCTAGACAGCTATGTGTAGTGAGATCAAGATATTGAGATATCGAGAGAGACATTTAGATCTTTGGATCAGGGGATCCCCTTTTCGGGGGTGTGGGGGACTATTTTATAGCATAAAAAGTCCTCCCACGTACAATTGGTACAAAGTTATTTCTTTCCTAAGTGGTTTAGGAAACTTATTAGCAGCTTGTGCTTATCCACGCAGTCCTAGGTTGAGTTGCCTCTAAATGGCGGCCTTGCCACAGAGTCTTCTAAAATAAGTCATGTGGGACTCGGCCTTGAGGCACCCGAGCCATGTGGGGCTCGGGCCAATTTTGTGTGACTTGGCCTGTTTTGTTGGAGGAATGAGAGCCCAAACTTACCCGACCTGTGGGTCGAGGTCTTCACCCAATGTCATGGCTCGGTGAGGTAATGTAGGGCCAGTTAGCTCCCTAGTGTGCCCAGGGTAGCACAGGAATGTCAGGCTCTTGGACACTGGATCTCGGTCAGGTTGGGTCATGAGCCATTAGAGCATTTTGGGTTTATCAGTTGCCCCCCATCTTCAAGGTTGACCCGATGTTATCTCGAGTCAAGTTTGGAAATCTGCAGATACCACGTGTTGATGTCCGTTGTCTGCAGAGTTAAATTTCCATGGGGGGTGACACACTGGATGAGTTTTCTGGCGACAAGAGTGGCCTAGTTGAGGGTTACCCATCTCAGTCTGAAGTGGACGAGGCCAGTTCAAGGTTGACAGGATCGGTTGGGAAGTGACTAGGCTGGTTCGGTCGAGTCGGGTCATGAGCCCTTAGACATTTTGGGTGTATCATTCACTTGTAACTAGGTGCGTGTATCTTCTCTAGCAATTTCATGACATAGCATATTTTGCTGAAGGACCAAATTCCGAGCCAAGCCGTGAGTAGCGTCCTATCGTTTTTAAGCAGGTTGCTATGCGTTACACATAACTCCACATCAAGAAATTCATACCAACTTCGCCAAACTAGTTGTTTGAATTGCATTTTTTGAAAAAAGAATTCTCAAAGTTTGGAGACCCATTTATCGTGATTCTAGTTATATCAAATCCATCAAGGTCTCCTCAAATGAAAAAAAAAATCTTGTTATACTTCAGGATTTCTGGTTGTAAATAATCGTCCGTAAACGTGATCAAAGTCAAACACTCGGCATAAGTTGGTTCACTAGTAAAGGGGAACTGGAAGAGATGCTATTGGTGTCAGATTCAGCCCCTTTATCAGCGTTCTGGCCCTTTATTTGTTGGTAAGTACCTCACAATTGTGGGCTTACGCCTTATGGTTCATGTTGGGGGAACACCAAAGTCCAAAGTTGAATCAATGAAGGGTTCCATACCTCGACTTGTTCAAGGATCCCAACCATTATCCCATTGTTTAACCGTCGAGCAATTAAAGATCGACGGTATCCAAGGCTTGTTAAGTTTTATTGGTCACTGATTAGTTTGTCAAACATAATCTTAGTTTTGGCCGTGCAGAAGAACGATTCCTCGGACCACTACACATGTGAAAGGTTAAAAGTCGAGGTTATGTCATAATTTTCGAGACACTTGAAAAGATATAAACAAGTGATGGGAATATATTGAATATTCAACATAATGAAATAAGAATCCAAGGACCTATCTAGGCTTTAGGCCAACCTATACTACTGACATTTAACCGATGTGGGACAGCCACATGTTCACTCTGCACTATATTACACATATACATATTTAGCATTTAACAACACTTATGGTGTCGGGGCTAAAATACTCCCAGCTCGTTGCACTAAATGCCTTTTTAATCTTCCAGTCCCAACACCTACAAGAACCCGTTAAGCCCCATTAGGTAAGGGGCAGGGATCGTTCAATTCATTCAAAGAAAAGTGTCTATTCAACATAGTTTACCTCTTTATGTGACAACACTTTTAAACTTAGTTAAGCCTAATCCTTGGCTAAGATTGGCCACGTTTGGTTTGATGACCAACTTGTTTGGCCGTCGATTAGCGGACAATGGATATATATTCTATGTACTTTATCATGGCGTACAGATTTCATAACAATCAATGTTTTACCATGTTCCAAATATATCATGCAACGCCCATATGTCATTCATTTGATGAAGAAAAATAAGTAACAAGTGTTAGAAATATTTATAGTTTTTAGTCTTTTATTTCTTTTATTTTGTTCTCTTACATTTAGCGATTTTTGCCCATGGGCATTGTTGTAACTTTGTATTATTTAGTTCTTAATAAAATACTAGAGACAAAATCAGTCTCCAAGTTTTGCCCTAATGGTTTCTACATGGTATCAGAGCCTCTCTTAGAGAGAATCACCACCACCAACCACCCAACCATCACCCGAACACCACCACTTCCTGTGCCAGCCTCCTAGACCCCAAACCCAATCATCCGCAACCTCCTAGACCACAAACCTAACTAGTTGCAGCCTCTCTAATGGCCACCTAGCCCAGCCGAAGCCACCGCCAGACCTACCCAGCCCAGCTGCAGCCCCTACTAGCCTACCCTTGCCCAACTGCAGCTCCTAATAGCCCACCCTTGAACAGCCGCAGTCCCCATGCTATTTTAAACCCTAAGCCGACAACCACTGCCAGATTTCTTACCCATCTGCTGTTCTGATTGAAGTTTAATCTCCACCGGTTGTTTTCTAGTCCATTTATGAACTGTTTTCAGATGATTGATACTTTGGCATCCTCTATGGTGTTCTGGTTTTTGTGTGATACGTATCCGTTGGTACTAGTTTTTACCCTTCTTCAGTTTTTGTTGCGGGTATTGGTTTTAGAGTTGATTCAAGATGACGGATCTCGACAAATCCAACATGAATATACAGTTGCCTAAGGGTGATCATGTGTTTGTTACTTCCACTGATAGCCCGAACGTTAAACTCTCTACGCCACTTTTCAATGGCCAAAACTACCTAGCCTGGTCCGGATATGTGATCATGTCCTTAAAGGGCAGAGGGAAGATGGGATATATCAACGGAAAGATTAAGGCACCTACCACCGAGGATGCCTCTTATGACAAGTAGGAGATGGAGAACTCCACTGTCATGGCTTGGCTTTGCCACTCCATGGTTCCAGAGATTGCTGACGGTTTTTTGGACATGGCTACTGCCCAAGATTTTGGGAGACCATGACCAACATTTATTCCCGCAAGGGGAATTCGGCACAGATTTTCCAGTTAAGGCGATTGATTGGTAGATCTGAACAGGGTGAGATGGATGTTCTTCAATACTACACCTCCATATCCACCAATTAGAAACGATTGGATCACTTGTTAGATTACAAGTCCGTTTGTCTTGCTGACTCTGTGGCATATAATATGCTTGCTGTTGAAGAACGAATTTTTAAAGTTCCTTGAGGGGCTTAATTCTGATTTGGATCTAGTTCGCAGTCGGGTTCTGGGAATGAACCCGCTACCCTCTCTTTAGGAGGCCTTCGCTTATGTCCAGAACGAGGAAAGCCGTCGTTCTACTATGCTTCAGCCTGCTCCTACAGAGCGATCAGCACTTATTTCGGCTTCTCAGAGGGATGGGAACCGTGGTCGTGACAATACTAGTGAGTCCGAAGATAAGTCCAAACAGTTTTGTGACTATTTTAATATCAAGTATCACACCAGGGCCACATGCTATGAATTACATGGTTATCTAGGCGGTCGGGGGGCCCCAGGAGCTCGAGGGGGTCGTTTTGGCCAGTCTAGGGATCATGGAGGACAGTTTAATGGCCGTAATGCTAATGCTCATCACTCTACGACTGTGGATCCTACAGCCTCCATTTCAGTTGATCAACCTCCCCCCTCTACTGCTCCAGCTATGTCTATTGCCTCTGAGGTGGAGGAGGCTTTCCGAAACCTAATGGCTCGCCGCACTTCCTCTACTACTGCCCCTGCATCTTATGGTGTCTCTACTTCCTTTGCCCAGTCAGGAACATTCGTCACTTCTGCAAGAGCATACTTATCTCACTCCTCTTCTCCGTGAATTATTGATTCAGCTGCTTCTAAGCACATGTCTAGATGTTCTGATTTTTTTCTAATTATACACCGTGTTCAGGAAGAGATAAAGTTCGTATTGCAGATGGTAAGGGTACTATTCGTGCGACTCCAACCTTACCTCTTTCCTCTGTATTTACATATGCAAATTTTTCGTGTAATCGAGTATCTGTCAGTCGTCTTACACAAAATCTCAACTGCAGTGTAACCTTTTTTCCTACTCATTGTATCTTTCAGGATCTCTCCACGAGGAGGACGATTGGCAGTGGTAGAGAAGAGAGTGGATTTTATGTTTTGGATAATGGAGGACCTTTGGCTCATCACACAGTTGTTTCGGGAGATAAAAGCTGAAGACATACATCTTTGGCATATGCATTTAGGACACCCTTCTTTTCATTTACAAAAGCATTTATTTCCTTCTTTAGTTTAAACTAAAAATTTTCTGACTTTCTATATGAAACATGCGAACTTGGTAAACATCACAGAGCTTTTGCTCCAAGTATTAATAAAAGTTCAGTTCCATTTGCTTTAGTTCATTCTCATGTATTGGGTCCTCGTGTTTTATCTTTGAAAGGTCATAGATGGTTTGTCATTTTTGTTGATGATTACTCATGTACAACTTGGCTGTTTATGATGAAAGAAAAAGGAGAAGTTTTTTTTCCATCTTTAAAGCTTTTCATAAAATGTTGTGTACACAATTTGGTACTAGTGTCAAAGTTTTAAGATCTGATCAAGGGGGTGAGCACAGAGATTCAGGTTTTGGCCGATTACTTCTGTTCTAATGGGATTATTCATCAAACATCTAGCACCGACACCCCTCAACAAAATGGAGTGGCGGAGCGCAAGAATCGTCACTTGCTTGATATTGCTCGCTCCTTGATTTTTTTGGTTAATGCACCTAAATCTTACTGGGGTGAAGCGGTGTTAACTGCTGCTTATCTCATTACCCGTCTCCCTCCTCGTGTTCTGAATAAAAAAGCACCCATTGAAGTTCTTTCTGATACATCTCCTCTGTTCTCTATTACTCCTCGGATCTTTGGCTTATCTGTTTTATCCACAACCACTCTCCTTCTCGGGGGAAGTTAGACCCCTGTTCTATCAAATGTGTTTTTGTGGGTTATTCTACTACCCAAAAAGGCTACTGTTGCTATCATCCTCCCTCTAGGAAATGGTTCGTCTCCATGGATGCTACGTTCCATGAGTCTCGGTCTTACTTTCAATCTTCATCTAGTTGGGAGTCGCCTCTTCAGGAGGAGCAATGATATGAGGAAGAAGTGACTCTCCCTATCCTAGTTGTGGAAAGGAGAGGAAGTAATGAGGGAGAAAATGAGGGGGAGATTAGAATTGATAATGAGAGAGAAAAAAGTAATGACGGGGAGATTGGAGTTGAAA
Source organism: Hydrangea macrophylla (assembly GCA_033977485.1). Classification (NCBI taxonomy): domain Eukaryota; kingdom Viridiplantae; phylum Streptophyta; class Magnoliopsida; order Cornales; family Hydrangeaceae; genus Hydrangea; species Hydrangea macrophylla. The sequence continues at coordinate 70,755,991 of CM066994.1, forward strand.
ATGAAAGAGAAAAAAAGCAATGAGGTGGAGAATGAAGTTGAAAATGAGAGGGAAAAAGAAGGTAATCGTACTCCTACAAGAAAAGGGAAGGAGTTGCTGGTTTATTCTAAAGGTACATGCAGTAAATCCAAACATAAAGAAGCCGTTCCCGCTACTCTTCCATTGACGTCTCCTTCTCGTGTTGAGGACCAAGGTAATCCTAATTCTGTTCTTGATATTTCTGACGAGTCTTATATACATGTGCCTATTGAGTTTGATTCTGATCTTGATGTCCCTATTGCAGTACGTAAGGGTGTTAGGACTTGTACCCAACATCCTATTTCCAATTTTGTGTCTTATTCTCACTTGTCTCCTTCATATAGAGCTTTTCTTTCAAAATTTGCTTCTGTGTCTGTTCCTAACAATGTCCAGAGTCCAGGATGCTCTTGTTGATCCCAAATGGAAACTTGAAATGATTGAAGAGATGAAAGTTCGTCATAAGAATGGTACTTGGAAATTGATGAGCTTACCTATGGGAAAAAGGATTGTGGGATACAAGTGGGTGTATGCTGTGAAGCATAGAGCAGATGGTTCTGTTGAGAGGTACAAGGCCAAACTTGTTGCCAAAGGCTTCACACAAACATATGGGATTGATTACCAGCAGACGTTCGCTCCGGTTGCCAAGATGAATTCTGTGCGGATACTACCGTCATTAGCAGCCAACTTTGGGCGGCCTCTTCACCAATTTGATGTGAAGAATGCATTTCTTCATGGTGATCTTGATGAAGAAGTGTACATGGATATTCCTCCTGGTTTTGAGGACACTAAAACAGAAGGGAAGGTGTGCCGACTTAGAAAGTCATTACATGGCCTAAAACAATCTCCACGGATATGGTTTGAGAGATTTACACAGGCAATGTTCAAGTATGGCTTCAAACAGAGTCGAGCTGATCACACATTATTCATTAAACACTCATCACAAGGTAAGACTACTACCTTGATTGTGTACATTGATGATATTGTTCTAACTGAAGATGATCTAGAAGAGATGAAAAGATTAAAAGAGTTTCTGTCTAGTGAGTTTGAAATAAAAGATCTAGAAGCCCTTAAATATTTTTTGGGAATTGAAGTTGCTAGATCCAGACATGGAATTTTCATCTCTCAGAGAAAGTATGTACTTGATCTGTTGGAGGAGACTGGAATGCTTGGGAGCAGAGCATGTGACACTCCAATGGATTCGAATCAAAAATTAATTGATGATAGTAGTGGAGCAGAAGCAGACAAAGGGAGATATCAAAGACTTATGGGAAGACTCATCTACCTTTCGCACACCCGTCCAAACATTGCGATTGCTGTCAGTGTTGTAAGTCAGTTCATGCAAGCTCCCCATGAGACTCATATGGATGCGGTCTTCAGGATTTTGAGATACTTGAAGTCAGCTCCGGGTAAGGGTCTATTTTTTGCGAGACTTGACCACCTAAGAGTGGAAGCTTATACCTATGTAGATTGGGCTGGTTCTGTGACTGGCAGGAGGTCCACATTAGGCTTATTGTACATTTGTGGGTGGCAACCTTGTCACTTGGAGGAGCAAAAAGCAGAATGTGGTAGCTAGATCCAGTGCAGAGGCTAAGTTCAGAGCTATGGCTCAAGGAGTGTTGAACTATTGTGGATCAAGTTACTGCTAACTGACTTGAGATTTGATCACAGTGAACCTACGAGGCTATATTGTGATAACAAGTCTGCAATTAGTATCGCCCACAATCCAGTGCAACATGATCAAACTAAACATGTGAAGACTGACAGACACTTTATCAAGGAGAAGATTAATAGCAATGTGATTTGTACTCCATCTATGAAGACCGATGATCAACTTGCAAACATTCTCACGAAGGGAGTTGGAAGTGGACAGTTTCATTTTGCTCTTAGCAAGCTGGGTTTAAGAGATATTTTTGTACCAGCTTGAGGGGGAGTTTTAGAAATATTTATAGTTTTTAGTCTTTTATTTCTTTTATTTTGTTCTCTTATATTTAGTGATATTTGCCCAAGGACATTCTTGTAACTTCGTATTATTTAGTTCTTAATAAAATACTAGAGACAAAATCAGTCTCTAAGTTTTGCCCTAATGGTTTCTACAACAAGAACATGCTACAATAAGTTAATAGAGAACTGGAACTCAAGCCAATACCTGTTTAGAATAACATTTAAACTCTATTTGGATTGCAGATTTAGAGAAGGAAAGAAAAGGGAAAGGAAAACTAGTTCTCTTGTGTTTTTCTCGAAGCTCAAATAATACAAAATTAAAATTTTTCAAAATATACTTGTAACTTTAGAAAGAGGGAGGGAAGTGACTCCCAAAATTCCAAAATTTTGAATTGATTGCTCCATATACATTCTTTCCTTCCTATTTTTCTCACTAATTTAGTAATTTCCTTATTAACCAAACAAAGAAAAGTGTTTTCCTTTCCTTGCTCTCACTAGATTCAAGAACCAAACATAGCCTTAAAGATGCGGGCAAAAATATTAAGATTTAACTTACACGGTCTGCAGCTGCTTGTAGAGTAACATGATCTCCCCATTCCCCCGATCTGGTGTAACATTCACACAAGTATAGGATTAGCAATTAGTCACATCAATAATCATAATTTCTTAATGAAAAAAAAAGAAAGAAAGAAGCTCTAGTTTTGCAGGAACATAGGCAATATATGTATCAGTTAGATGTCTGACTTTTTTATCTTCTTCAAGTAGCTTCTATACTTCATCGGGACATAGGCTTCATATAGGTTTTTGAAATGCTTTAGCTGAAAATGAATTCAAATACTGTCATAAGAAAATATTGGAATTAGAAGATCACTTCCCTTTGATGAGAAACGCACAGAAAGCTAGCATCACTGTCGCCATATGGGGAGCGGTAACCTCAAGATTGTCAATACAAGTTTACATAAACATAAATTGTACTTACACTTGACAAAGACAAAGAGATACAAGAATACATAACCCATTCCAAACCCCAAAAAAATAAATAAAAAGTAGGATAAAGAAAAAGACATTCGCCCATCTCGCATAATAAAATGAAGAAAATAAAGGAAAGAACAAAGGCAAACATTGAAAAATTAAATATCAGTTACGTAATAGTTGTGCTTATAATACCACTCTAGCACAACCTTAAACATTTTTAGACTTGTACAGTTGTACTTCTGCATCATCCTTGTTGGGCTATGACTGTAATGGATGACATATGAATTCAAAAGAGCAAACGATTTCCCTACAACATCTGCAGTCATTTAGCAAAAATCATTTGAGGAGAATAGGTTTGGAAGAAAACAGAAAGGGCTAAGGTATAGATAGTAGAATGACAAAAACCTTTACATGGGTTCAAGGAAGAAGAAGAAGAAGACATACCCATTTGTTTGCAACTTAGAGCTGCAAACCTTGAGATCAGAAAGCACAAACTTAGACGTACTTGTCTACATATTCAAAAGAGGTTTGTGTTTGTTTTTGTGTACCAGTATCACAAGAAAGAAAAAGAAGGAATAAGCATTCTCACTGGAAATCCACTCTGGTTGGTGTAAAGAAGTTGGTATCTGAGAGAATATGAACAATTTTTTTTTTTTTTGGGCCTCCTGAGAAAGTAAGAATATGAACATATCTAAAGACTATGAAGAACAGCCGTGGAGTGCTTGCGCACATCCAGGGCTTGCCATGTAGTCAGGCGTCCAAATGACCTGTGGTTGTGATAGATATTTGGTAAGATGTTCCAAGCTCATTGGCTGTGAAACATGTGTGATGGTTCAACTGGCCAGATATCTAATAAACCCTGGTTCTACATTTTACTTGAAATAATTAAGGAATGACAAATCCAAACACCATATAGACCAGTGCCATAAAACTTCACTTTCTTATCTTCTATTCACAAGCTAGACAGGTCAAGTCATGAAAGGTTCAAGCCTAACTTGTTTAAGTAATGAGCCTCAAGTCCAAGTTTGTCCCTAGTTCATTGTTGGAGCAGAGACAAGTGCTTCTAGACGACCAGTTTCCCGACCGAGTGGTCAACATCGGTTCCCTCCTCACACCCAAGCTCCGCGAAGAACTAGTCCAATTTCTCGAACAGAATCAAGATGTGTTTGCATGGTGTCATGAGGACATGCCAGGTATTGATCCCCGAATCATGTCCCACCGACTCAATGTTGAACCAAATTTCCATCCCGTCAAACAGAAAAGAAGGAGCATGGCTCAAGAAAGACATGAGGCCGTTAGCGAAGAGGTCGGGAAACTGCTCAAGCCAAGTCGATCAGGGAAGTGCAGTATCCCGACTGGTTAGCTAACGTGGTCCTAGTCAAGAAAAGTAACGACAAGTGGAGGTTCTGTGTGTAAGGCTTGCCCCAAGGACTGCTATCCTATGCCAAGGATAAACCTTTTGGTGGATTCAACAGCAGGCCACGCCCTGCTCTCTTTTATGGATGCTTACTCTGGGTACAACCAGATCCAAATGTTCCCCGGAGATGAGGAAAAGACGTCGTTCATCACCGATCAAGGTACTTATTGCTACAGAGTGATGCCCTCCGCACTAAAGAACGTAGGGGCGACCTATCAATGACTGGTCAATCTCATGTTCAAAACCTTGATCGGGAGAAGTATGGAGGAGTATGTTGATGACCTCTTGCAAAAGCAAGCAGGAGTCAGATCATCTTCAACATCTGTCCGAGACTTTCAATATCTTGATGAAATACCAGATGAAGCTGAATCCCGCCAAGTGTGCCTTCAGTGTCTCCTCTGGCAAGTTCTTGGGACACATGGTAACCAAGCGGGGAATCAAAGCCAATCCAGAGAAGATCCAGGCAATCAACAACATGCGATCGCCCAGATCAACGAAAGAAGTTCCGAGTTTGGCAAGGCGAGTAGCGGCTGAACAGGTTTGTTTCCCGAGCTACCGACTGGTGCCTGCCATTCTTCAAAATCCTTCATAAAGTCTTTGAGTGGTCCGAAGAGTGCGAGAGAGCGTTCCAGGAACTGAAAAAGTACCTGGCCTCGCCCCCTCTACTCTCAACGCCAACTCAGGGAGAGGAGTCGTTCCTGAGTCTGGCCGTATCTCTGTCAGCCGTCAACTCAGCACTGGTCAGGGAAGAGCACGGGATCCAGTATCCGGTGTACTACACAAGCCAAGCCTTGCAAGGCGCAGAAACCAGATATTCACGCATGGAGAAATTGGCCTTCGCACTCGTTACCTCGACCAGACATCTTCGGCCCTATTTCCAGGCCAATACCATAGTTGATCTCACTGACCAACCTCTGCAAAGGATCTTATCCCGACCAGAAACTTCCGGTCAGCTTATGAAGTGGTCTTTCGAGTTGGAAGAACTTGATGTTGTGTACAGACCGAGAACAACTATCAAAGGTCAGGCCGTGACAGTCTTTCTTGCAGAGTTCACCTATTCGGAAGATCCGATTAAGGAGCCAGTACAGCCCGACCTACCACTAGAGTTACAGGTGTCAATCCCAACCTGGGTACTGTACGTCGACAGGTTCTGGAACAGCCAATGGAGTGGAGCGGGAATTATCCTAACCACCTAACCACCCCTGAGGGGTTTCAGATCGAGTTTGCCTAAAGGTTCGGGTTCGAGGCCTCCAACAATGAAGCAGAGTATGAAGCATTGTTGGCCGAGCTGCAACTGGCCACCTCCATGGGAGCTCGGCAAGTACGGGTGTTCAGTGACTCATAGCTTGTGGTCAATCAGGTCCTACAGCAGTACGAGGCCAGAGAAGACAAAATGGTGGCCTACTTGGCGCTCCTCAGGCAGGTTATTGGCAAACTCAAAGGATTTTAAGTTGCACGAAGCGGGAGAGGGGGCGGAGGCAAGGGCGGGAGCAGGGGCGCAAAAGCGCTAAACTTTACGAGCTTTCAAAGGTTACTTCTTGAGCGGGGCGGGAGCGGAAGCGGGGGTGGGAGAGGGAGAGGGGGCGGGGGCGGGGGCGGGGGCAGGGGCGAGGAGCATGACCACTTTTAAAGATTCTTGCTTCTAAGAATCACCCAGATCACACGAAAAGATAATGCAGAGGCAGAGAAGTTGGCACGTCTAGCCTCATCCTCCGAAACAAAACTCCAGGGGATCCGAGTGAACTACCTTCCCAAGCCAAGCGTGACACCTCGGGAAGGTATGGGCATTAACCCAGTAGAACAAGGCCCAAGCTGGATGGATCCCATTACCACCTTCCTGAGCACCGGAGGGCTTCCAATCGAAAAGTCCGAGGCAAGGCGCATCAGATACCGAGCAGTAAAGTATCACATCGTCGATGCCGTCTTGTACAGAAGAGGGTACACAATCCCGTACCTCCGATGTGTTCATGCTACCCAAGTTAATGACTTCCTCTCAAAAATACATGAGGGAGTCTATGGGAGTCACATAGAAGGTCCAAGCACTGTCTAGAAGAGCTCTACTCCAAGGTTACTTCTGGCCTACTATGGTTCGAGACTCTCAAAACTATGGCAGGAGGTGCGATAAATGTCAGAGGTATGCTAAAATGTCCTCTGTCCCGACAGAAAATCAGACTTCAATCCTCAGCCCCTGGCCATTTGTGCAATGGGCATTGATATAGTCGGCCCCCTACCAACGGCAAAGGGCCAGGTTAGGTTTGCTGCAGTGGACTACTTCACTAAGTGGGTGGAGGCCGAGCCCTTGGCGACCATAACCGAGAAGAAGATGGAAAACTTTGTGGAAAAGAACATTCTTAGTAGGTTCGGCATCCCCCGAGTACTAGTCAGCGATAACGGAAGGCAGTTTGATACACTAGTGTTCAGGCAATTCTGCCCGAGCTCCGGCATTTCCAACCACTATTCCTCGTCAGAACACCCTCAAGCGAACGAGCAGGCCAAGGTAACCAAACGGACAATCATGCAGTCCATCAAAACAAGACCGTGGGCGGAAGAGTTACCGAGCCTCCTATGGGCCTACCGCACGACTCCCGGAGCCTCAACAGGTGAGACCCCGTTCTCACTAACATACGGGTTCGAAGCGGTAGTCCCAACCAAGCTTAACCTAACACCGAGGAGAACGATGGACTACTCAGGACCGAGCTCGATCTAATTGAAGAGAAAAGGGATCGGGCTTACGCAAGGATGGCGGCCTACAAGCAGAAGGCCTCGCAGTATTTAAACAAGAAGGTGCAACACCGTAGCTTCCAGGTGGTGGACCTCGTTCTCAAAGCAGTGGATCAATCTACTAAGGTTACAAGCTACGGAAAGCTCGGCCCCAACTGGGAGTGTCCATACATGGCCACTGGGGTAAACCGACTAGGAACCTACTGGTTACAAACTACGGAATGATGAGAGTTATCACACCCATAGAACGTGGAGCACCTACGCAAGTATTACTTGTAGATTAGGCTAGCACAGGCTTGATTTCCCGAGTAACTCTTTTCGAGCCCTCAACAATTTTGGAAGAATCAACAAAGTTAACTTTATAGCAATAATGTTTTCCGGCAGTAAAAGTCCTCAGACACCCCGGGGCACCCAAAAGACCACCGATCTGCGTGTGGCAAAAGACTTCGGAACTTCGCGAGGCATGCTTTACACAAGCAGAAAACTCCACTTAGGTGCATATACGATGATAAGGGGTTAACCCCTTAGGTGGCCTACGATAGAGGAGTCAAAAGACCCAAAACCCTAACGTCTTAGGTCGGATTCCTAAAAGAGATCTTTCCACACTACCCCCGACCTTAGCATAAGCTTGGGGGGCAGATAAGAATAACTCTACAGGAGCCTAAGAGTACTTAAAGAGCCCGGGATTAGCAAACAATCCCGAGCGTCTTCAAGGCTCAGAATTTGTTGAAGCTTGATATATATTGTTGGGCCCATTTTCTAACAGCTTAAGCTTTTGGAGTAGTTGGTAATTTAACATGGTATCAAAGCCTTATTCGTGGGAGGTCCTGGATTCGGCTCTCCATCCCCGCTTTGTTGTGCATATTTGCACTTTGTTATTTGTCTCCACTACGATGGAGTTTGGTTTGTTTGCTCTCCACGTGCAAGTTGGGGTTGCACGTGAGGGAGGGTGTTGAAGCTTGATATACATTGTTGGCCCATTTCTAACAGCTTAAGCTTTTGGAGTAGTTGGTAACTTAACAGAATTAACGCTTAGGTTGATTCCCTAAAACAAACCGAGTACTTACAGGGCTCGGGAATGGACTCTTCGACAATCCCGAGCACCTACAAGGCTCAGAAGTCCAAAGGCAGTAAAAGCCTCGGGACTTCCCAAACAACATTTAAACCGCTCTATTGTCCTAAACCTTTTGCTAAGGCAGGGGTACTGGACTAAGGCAAATTAAACAAACACAGGCAATAAAAGTACAAAGTATGGACAGTCACTACAAAAGGTGACCTCAAAGGGCCTTTTCATTACTAGTGCAAAAAAAGTACAATGCTTGGGGGGCAATTATAGTAGCCTCCCCCAAAAAAAATAAAATATATATACATACATATACAAAACAGGCCGGGAGCAATAGGGCGAAGTGGTCCAACAGTAGGCCTTGGAAAAATCTTCACTGCCTTCTTTTGCCTGGCAATACGCCTCCTTGTTTTTCGAGCAGGCTCATCCTTGAGGATCATCCACGATCACCACCTCGTCCTCCGTCTCCGCAGCAGGAGCCTACTCCCCAGCAACGGCCCTATCAGCTACGGCCCCGTCAGCAGCAGGGGACCACACATCCCAGAAGTCGGACTCGGCCCCTGAATAAGCCGTGAGATCCCACTCAGGCTGGTCCAAGGCTACCCTCCTTTTCAGGTATGAGTAGCCCTGAAAGAAGCCAGCCTCAAACTCTTCCTCCACGGTCTTCTCCGCCTCCTCCAGAGCGGCCGTTGCCTTGGCCATAATCTTCTTCTCGGCCTCTGCAGTCGCCAAGCCCTCCCGGGCGGTCTACAGCTCCTCCTAAGTCGTTCCCAAGCTCAAGGCCAACGCCTTCGTTTTCTCTCTTTCCACAACCAGGGCGGATTTCTCGGCTTCCATCGCCCTCCTCTCCGTGAAAAGAGCGGCCTCAACAGAAGCCGCCCTCTTGACCAGCCCGGAAAGGGAAGATTCAGCACCGACCACCAGATAACCGGCCTGGAAAAAGGAAACAGAGAGTGATTAGTCATCACAAAATGAAGAGAAAAGGCAAAAAAGGACAAAAGAAAGGAAGGAGGTCAAACACTTAAGAAGTAGGAGAGGCTGTAAAGCCACCCGATGAGGGCCTGAGAAGCAGTCCCCCCGTACCTCTCGACATGGATCGGGATGAGGGCCGGCCGGATCCTCGCTCGGATCTCCTCTGTCGACTCCGCCACGTGAACCCCGGTCGGGATATCCGCCTAAGGACTTTCGGTGAAAACCACCTCAACCCTTGGAGCGGACAACCCAGCCGGTTCCACTCTGAGACCGTGCCTCAGCCGCCTAAATTGTTGGCCGGCAGCAGCATCCGGCCTCTTCCTCTTCTCTCCCGCTCGTGCGGCGGCAGCAGCCTCCTCCTTTAAGGCAGCCAGATCTCTCTTAGGCGCCATCTCTACAAAATCAGAAAAAAGAAGCAAGTCAATAAAAAGAAAAGAGATGAAGGGGCAATAAAAGAGGTTGGATAAGCAGAAGCTAACTAGGAATGATAGGGGGAAAGATTGGTGCAGAAAAAGGTTCTTGGGGCTCAAAGGTAACTTTCCGGGCTCCTGTCCGGGTCAACACGTCAACAATGTTGACAGGATCCTGGGCTAACGCCTTTATCTGGTCCATGCACTCGTCCGGGATGCTCAGTGGGTTAGTAAATCCGACTGCAAAACAATATGGAAGTTGGCCAATATTGAGGCAACGAGAAAACAAAACGGAAAATGAAAAACAGACTCAAGACTTAAGCTTACCCGTCAACGCGCCCGCCTAGGCGGTTTTCAGAGGAATACCCGGAGCTGCCTCGCTGAGCCCGAGGGTGGACACTTGGAAGAATTTCTTCTTCTACCCCTTCTTGTTGCTCGAACATTTATCTATTATCTTTCTCCCTTGCCGAGCGCTCAGGGAAAAGAAACTGATCTCCCCATGCAACGGGAACGGTCGGTAGGCCTACAAGAACTCCTGGAAAGTAAGCTCATACCCGAAAATTTGGGGCTAGAGGTGGATGGCCCCCATCAAGAATCTCCAGCCATTAGGAGCGAGTTGCCCGGGAGCAATACCGAGGTAGATCAGTAAGTCCCAGGCAAGAGAGTGAAGGGGAAGATCGAGGCCCACGATGAATGCATCCTCGTAAAGGGTAACAAAACACAACTGGCGCAGGTGAGCCTCGCTCAGTGGCACAGCCAGGGAGAAGTGGCCGAGAAGGTCATACTTCTCCCTAAGTCTGCCCAGGTCAGGCGTAAGCAAACTACTGAGAGTCCACTTGCAGGAAAAGGCAATCTCGAGCCTATCCGAGACCGATGCTTCGCTACCCGACCCCCGCGATATAGAGGCTTCGTGATACCCCTAATCTACTCCCTCGCCAGACTCGCAGCCAGCGATTCTACCCTCACTATGGTGGTCCGAGGGGGTCAAGGAAGGACGATCCGGACTAGCGCTCGGGCTCCCGGAGCTCGAGTACTCATCTTCTGATCGAGAAGATGAGTTAAAGTCAGAGTGACACATTTCTAAGGCCCCTACTACAGGACGGGGAAGCAGTTGATGACCTAGGTATGGGTCAAGGATTCCTAGCCTAAGGTAAAGAGGTGGAAGAGTCAAGAGCCTATACGGTAGGGCATAAATGGTCCCAACTGTCAAGTAGCACTCAGACAGGGCAGGCATGGGACACACCGACCGGTCAGACCATTCTATCAAAAGAAGAGAAACAGAACCTGAGGGAAAAGAAATCCTACTCCCTCACAAAACCTACAGGATTCCTATTCTCCAGTCCAGGGCCGGCCCTGTGCCTATTTTTCAAAGCAATCGCATGGGGCCTCGACTTTAGGCCTCATTTTTAGGCCTATTTTTTTCTTAATTTCTTTCTAATTTTTATGAAATTTATCATTTTTAGGCTTATTTTCTTCTAATTTCTATGAAACTTATCATTTTTAGGCCTATTTTCTTTCTAATTTCTATGAAACTTATCATTTTTAGGCCTATTTTTTTTTATAATTTCAATGAAACTTAGTATAGAGGCCTCATTTTTTTGGCCCCTTTGAAAATTCGCTTGAGGCCTCGGCCAATTTTGGTCATCTCAGGGCCGGCCCTGCTCCAGTCTCGCTCAGGAAAGAAAAAAGAAGAAAAAGAGAAGAAAGTAATGAACAGAAACTGAGCAAAGTGAAGACTTATAGGGAAGAGTAGGCAGAAGGAAGCTCAGGAGGATGAGTCGGGTGCTTTTCCTGTGACACCGCTCGGTATTTTCTCTCTATAAACAGCAGGAGGAATGAAAATTGCCTAAGTGTCCTTTATATAGATAGCACGAACGATCCAAATGGTCCCAGATACAACGGCCAAAGGCTTTTCCCTCCTAAGCACCCGACAGCTGGCACCTCGAGTAGCCCAAGTGACGCTCCAAGAAACGTGCGCATTTATTGCACGACGTGACGGTGCGGTTCGCTCGTGACTATCTAGTTACCCTTGCACTGGCTTGGTTGGATTCTGACTAGACCAACCCTTTATTGGCATGTGGCAAGTCAGGCCCGAGCTCCCGAGTCATCAGATCGTGTTAATAACCCGAATTACTGAGGCGATCGGACCGACCCCGAGCAGTGCTCCCTAGCTACACAAATTTCCAAGCCTCATCCGATGAAGCATCAATTTAGCCTTGGAAATGGGGGACAACTGATACGCCCAAATTGGTCCTACTATATTCCCGAGCAGTTTGGGCCATCCAGGGCTACCTCGTGTCTCGTAACACAAGGACCAGTCAGAGAAGAAGCCTGATCGCCAGGTCAGGATAGCCAGGTCCTGTCACAATGCAGCTCGGGACTAGCATGGCACACCCAGAGGCGTGTCCCGAGCTGCTCGAACTTCAGCAGTCTCCTAAACCAGTTAGGAAACCTTCCAGATACGCATAAATAGTTTCCTAAACCAATTAGGAAACTGGCCGAATTTGCAGCAATCATCACAGGCAGTCAATTAGTTACCTAGCAGACTCAAACGCCTTGTAAGGGAGGACTCTTCCTTCTATAAAAGGGTGAGTCCTCCCATCCCTCTAAGGGGGGATCCCGAGTTCAATTGAACCATCCTACATAGTCATAGCCTCTCCCCAGAAACCCTAGAGATCATCCCTGCACGACCGAGCCTTGGTAGTTCCAGTCACCATTGTTGGATCACCAAGGTCCCTACAGCAGTTTCTCATACTTAGTGGAAGTGCTCTGACCCACACGTGGACGTAGGTTCCTTCATTAACAGGGCCGAACCATATACAAACTCTCTCTCTCTCTCTCTCTCTCTCTCTCTCTCTCTCTCTCTCTCTCTCTCTCTCTCTTTCATTGATCTGCTTTAATCACACTAAGATCCCTTCACCAAAAACTACATCATCAGCTATAGATGACAATTTTGTGGTCGGATTATCCAAAGAGGATTGTTTAACCGTCAAGAGTACAAAAAATTGAGCGTTTCTTAGCACAACCTTTTTTCGTAGCAAAAGTATTTACAGGTTCTCCAGGAAAATATGTTGGTCGCGGAACATGACACAGCCCAACAAAGAAACACAACTGCATTAACATGACGTGAAATTATCCAAACTGAATATGTTGGAATGTCAAGAATAAGCAAAGGACGTCAACGGAAGAGGTCTACATCACTATGTGAGATCCCACATCAGTTTAACTAATAGAAGCATGATACTAGTAACTTGGGCTTAAAGCATTTTAGGTCATGTTGTTAGGCTCTTCTTCAAGTTACTGGGTAGAAAGCTTGTGACATTACAAACAATATCAAAGCAGACCCTCGTCACAACGAAGTGGTACTCTACCTAGGGTTACCCACGAGAGGACACGTGGCGCCATAGTGTGGTCGATTTTGTTGGAGTTGGACCGTAAAGGGAGTGGAGGTGCGTCCTACATTAGGCAACCAAGGGATGATTCTGGGATATGGAGGCTACGTGATGCAATAAGGATGTCACATAATTAAGTGGTGAAGATTATTCAGATCCCACATCAATTCACTACTTGAAGTACGAGTGGCTATAACAACACCATACACTTGCTACTGGCAATTTGGGCTTATGCATTTTGGGTGTCATGATGTTAGGCTCTTCTTCAAATTACTGGGCAGCAAGTTTGGGGCGTTACACACTAACAAGTAAAGGACCTGAAAGGTGAAATTATCTTCCATCTCATGCTTTTAACCTCTGTGAGTCGGATAATGTTGAAGCTTGATATACATTGTTAGGCCCATTCTCTAACAGCTTAAGCTTTTGGAGTAGTTGGTAACTTAACATGGTATCAGAGCCTTGTTTGTGGGAGGTCTTGGGTTCGACTCTCCATCCCCGCTTTGTTGTGCATATTTGCACTTTGTTATTTGTCTCCAATATGATGGAGTTTGGTTTGTTTGCTCTCCACGTGCAAATCGGGGTTGCACGTGAGGGAGAGTGTTGAAGCTTGATATACATTGTTGGGCCCATTCTCTAACAGCTTAAGCTTTTGGAGTAGTTGGTAACTTAACAGATAGTTATATCACCTTATATGCCCAAAGAAGTATCCTAGGTAGCCTTATGTCAACAAATTCAATAACATAAAATCTAAGTAAGCAAAATATAAATTACCAACCCACAGAAAACATTAAACGTCACTAACACCATTAGGTCAGTCCAAAAATTAGTCTTCTATAAACATTATAGACGTACAATTTGTGCACTGCAAACTCCCTTGAACTTGAGATCACAACCACGTACTGCATCTCAGCGACTCCAACCTCAATGCAGTTTCAAAAGAATCAAAACAGTTGCGTATGGCCCCCTTTTTATGTTCCATTATCCCGTTTACTAAGAAATAAATGGATCAAGGTGAAACAGTAAAAATAAATCAAAGAAGCTTTCCAAACTCACCTGCTTGACCACCTGCTTTCTAACATATTTATGGTACTCCGGATTGCTAAACAACTGGTCCGCAAGGGCTCGAAACTGCACAATAATTCAAAGAATATCAACTAAGAACAATGTGAGGAAGGAAAACATAAGAGAAAGGCGTAGACTTGATTCAGAAGTAAGACAAAAGCACAAAATATTCTTGTGAAAAAAAATACTCAAGCTCATACATGCACAAATTGATATATTGAGTGCAATGATGACTGCGTCAACCTAATGTAAGGAGTCCAACCTGGCAATTACCATCTCCCTCAATTTGCAGTTCAGCCAAACCATATGTAGCCAACCTGGCGGGCAACAAATTTTTCATGTATAAACAAAGAGGAAACCAAACTATCCACACACACACACATATGTATATGTATATATATGTATATGTATATATAAATATGTAAACATAGAGATTTACGATCTGGAGTGTAGGGACCAAAGAGGGACTGCTACCCTTTAAAGATCATGCCCACCAGCATGCCTTTTTAATACAGTATTCACATTCTGATCATTCAGCAAAATCCAAGTACGTATATAAAATGATTGCTCAAAAAGATACGATTTTCATCGACCGGATTCAATGAAAAGATCAAAACTATAACTTTAAGAACATACGGGTCGATGACACTGCTGGGGAATATAATTGGCCTTCTGGCAGGGTGAAAAAGTAATACATGGTCTAATCTATATTCTCCGCAAAAAACGTCGAGTATTATAAAATACGACAGGTCAGTGAAACGTCCCATTTAAGAATAAAGATCAACATACTGATTGAAATTTGCAATACAGTTTCAACAACTTATGCTATAAAATTATATCTCAATTAGAAAAGACAATCACCAAATTCACAACAAATGAATCCCAATCGTAACCTTTCAGATAGCCGCTCATGGTCGAAGGTTGCGTCATTCACATCAGGTATTTGTCCATTAACCCGGGGAGTGTGCTGCCAAAACAATGCATTGATGAGTATATACAGAGCCAGACCTACTAGAAAATTTCTAAGTTCAGAAAAGACAAGATAATAAAAGAAGATCTTCGTGTGTGTAAAACATACTCATTAACAAAGTAGCTATTGCAGGTGAAAATAATATGGCCGTGAGAAAAGTTAGCTGGAATATAACAAGGCATTTCAAGAAGCTCTGGTAGTATAGTCCAGTAATAGTGTTTCCATGGACATACCATGTGAATAGATAAATGCATATCCATATATAGCCAAGTACATACACTTGGACAAGATGTAAATAAGACGTAATTTTGAATTCCTTCTAAATATTCCCTGTTTCACTCTTATATCTAATTATAGATCACCATCACAATAGACTTGGTAATTTAAGGCAATTAGCAATTCATGGAACTCCTAAGATATAGAAGGATGCATGAATTTACTGCTGAAATGTAATGAAATAATTACTATCAAGCTAACTACAGATGTGGAAAACATATGTGCTTCCAGATAGAACTCGCTAATATATTCCAACTTTCATAAAACACAATGGATTTAGGAGCCATGATTTTTGTAAAACAGCTTGAAAGATCAAAGAAAATTCGAACAAACCAATAACTAGGACACATGGAACCTCTAAATCCAAAATGTTTGTAATGTGGCCATCACAAATGCAATGCCTACATGCATAGATGGAAGATCCAAAGAATACGATTAGGACACGAAGCCAACAACCCTTCCTAATTTCAGCACTCATCCTGTGCAGGTAAATTATTACAAGCAAAGAATACATAATTTTCAACTTATGAATAACAAAAACCAATAATCGGTCCCGCCTTTCTCCCCTTTGGGTAAGAGGTAGAAAGAAAATGACGTACATGTGGATGTGTGCATTTATACATGTCTGAGGACATGCATATGCATATACGCACATAACTGCAATGACTTTCCTCCTTTAATAAGCTTCCAGTTATTACTTCATTTTTTTAATTAAGTAATTAAGTTTGAAGAGAACCTACAATCTCACTTTCCCTACAACAATAGTCCTTTCTATGCTAAAGAAAAAAAAAGTGATGTACAATTATCAATATTGTGTTCGCACGTATCAAGGAAGTTTCCACCATGTCTCCAAAATTAGGGATTTTACAATTTAAGTACTGGACAAATCCAACAACTGTCAACCACGTATCAGGATATGCCAAAGATGTGTTGATGTTATTATACAAGTGTCTGATCATTCCCCCTTGGAAGTGGTGCTTCTAAGGTCATATCAATGAGCTCCACATCACACGATGCACCTCTATCTATGCACGAGAAACTTGTTTGATACAATAGAGCATGCTGACAATAAGATTGTGAACTATGAAGAGTATCAGGAAATTGTGGTAAATTACAATTTCTTGTCAGATACTTCATCATACCCACTTGCCAATGAGGAATATTACTTACCTAGAAACAATTCATGGGGAATCAATGATATGCTGCATACAGCATAAGCAAAACTACGTCGGGAGCCAAGAACCGAGAGTGGACACATCCAAAGCCAACTTAGTTACTTAAATGACTGGAAACTTGACTAACTGGAGGAATCAGCACAGGGATACAAAAAGGCTACACAACTCATGGTGGATCTGTGTGTTCAATTCTGGTTTTTTATAAAATCAGCAATATTTGGAAAGGTGGGTTTGAAGAAGAAGAAGAAGACGACGAATAGACTACAAAGTCTACCATATTAACTAAACTGAGTACTACCGTCCACTAGAAGGAAGTTTATGACTGGAATGCCTTAAATGCATAACCTTACATGGACACATGAGTGAAAAGCAGGTTGAAGGAGAAATAGAAATAATTTCATTAGTTAAAAGTTAGAAGGAAGCCTGCTTGAGGCAAGATACAAATTAAGCTTAAGACCAATAGTAGAACCTATAAGAACCTACTAAAGAGATATTTCCATTTAAGGCACATATTCCATCGGTAACAATAATGCAGAGGGTAAGAGAAGGGGGAAAACTGTTTTAGTAAGTCATGTGGCTGATTAAAATTAGCTGCATAGAAAACTTTCATGACTGAAAACATAGTTTCTACTTCTCTAATCAATCTGTTAATCTAAGGCTATTATCTTTATATAAACACACTTGCAAACAAAACCACCAAGTTTTTCTTTTGTTTGGGATTTAATCAACTACTATAACTACGTTTTCGTAGAGGTTTATAACCAAAACAAATTCACACCTTCATGTTAGGAACCCAACATTCCTTCATATCTTAATCAATTTCTTCACATGGTTCAAATGAAGCACTACTCATAACATGCTTGAGGAACAAATTAGTCTGATGTTGTAAAATATTTCATACTTGAAGCTAAACTTTAACTTCTTATTTTTATTTACTTTATTTTATTTTGAGATTTCAAGTCTCAAATATGGTCTACCTAAATATCATGATAACATTGTGAAACAAAAAGAATATTTTGGATCATTATAAAAAATTAATAAATTAATAAAAAAATAAACAGCAAGATAACAAGGGCAAAGTGAGTATAAAAGTTCATAAAGTGTTGTTTTGTCTTCTGTATCGAATGCAGAATTGTTGAGGATTACTACACAGATTGAGGAAGTTTAAAGCAGAACAGAATTAAAAGAAGATTCCTTTCGTTTGCACCACACAGCTACAACACATACTGGCCTTTTTTTTAGGTCTCCACCAAAGTATCAGATTCTCAAGTCATAAGGACATAAGAAGGAGTTAGTCAAGTTTCCAATAAAAGGTTTCATCCATACTATTCTTTAAAGGGAAAAGGGGGGGTACCCAACTCATTTTTACCAACAACCATATTTATACTAAAACCAAGCAAGTCTTGCCCCCAAAAAATACAAATGTAAGGGTAGTAAAGTCACATAAAAATTATCAAAACAAATCCCAAAAAACTGTCAAAAACCACCTCAATCTGCCTTAAAAAAAACTGCTTAAAAGAACTGCCCAAATTCTGCCAAAAACAGACTGCCCCAATTATTACGACCCATTATATCTCTCTTCCACTGTGACAGAAAAGGAAAAAAAAAAAAGAAAGAGAAACATCCTCATCCACGTTTCATTTTTCATAACCTCTCTATCTTTCGTTTGACACCTTCTCACCTTCCAAAAATCAAAGAATACTCTCTTCTCTGATCTCATCATCTTCTGCGTTTCTTGCACAAATAAGAATGTCATTTTTGAGAGAGAGAGAGAGAGAGAGAGAGCATGTGTTTTGGGGGCGGCGCCGACACCTGGAAGTCTCAGGTGGTGGAGAGTCTCTTTCCGGGAGAGGAACCAATGAAAGGACGATTTCAGATGCATTTACGTATATTATTCTACTTTTCAAATCCTTATTTTTTTTTTACACTTTTGGATTGGTGTTTCTACAGATTATACTTTTCTGATTCCATTACATGTTCATTCTTTTAAATTTTCAGAAATATGGTTCTACTCTTGCAGGTTTGTATGGTTCAGTGTGGACTAGATATATTGGTAGTAGTTCAATTGGCAGATATACCAACAATTGGTTCATATCGAGTATTTTGCAACAGACGGCCGGTTTGCGATGAGTTATAATTAAGCAAATGCTGTATGATTTCTACTCAATTGCTATATTGCGAGAGGTTTGTAGTAATTCTGTTTGTGTTCTGCTTTGGTGGGTTCTTTGTGATGCTACTGTGGGACTGTGAGTAGGTAATGCTCATATAGGGGTGGTGTTTGAAGTTTGGCCATAGTGGATTTTCATTGCGTCAGATTAAAAGGAGACGGGGGTGGATTTAAGGGGGTGTGATTATTCCTCAATTGGTGACTTTGTTTGTATAATTAATTGTTGTTTTAAAAAAAAAAGGGAAAAGAATTGGCAGCAAATACTTACAGATATACCAACAACTACTTCCTTATTTTTATCCTTTCCCATTTATTAAATTTTCCCAAATTTTTCCGTGCACTTTTTACCTATCATACAGTCAATTTCATTGTATAAGACTCATATGACTTGCACTTATTGTGATTGTTACCAACTTTCTTAGCCTTTTGTAAATTATCAAGTAGTGTTGATATGTGCTTTTTTAGTGTAAGTTTATGTTTTTTTTTTCCTTCTTTTTTTTTTTTCTTTTCACCCAACAATTTGGTTAAGTATTTCAAATTGTAACAATTTGGTTACGTTAATTAGGAATAGACAATCGCCTCCGCTGCTAGTATTAAATAAAATGAAATCCCACAAACATGTCATAAGAGGGGTACATGCAGTATTAAATTAAGTTTTGTGAAGAACAATTGAAGTACTACATACAATACCAGGAAAGTGAAAGAGACATATGGAAAGTGTATATAACATAAGAAAACCTAATCTAAAGTGACAACCATACCGGGATCGAATCCAAATGAGAAAGTCTCTTCCCAAGCTTTCCATCATCATTTCTAGAATTTTCTTCCTCTGCTAAAATTCTTGCTATGGTTTGGTCATCGTCTGTATCATGTGAACTACTATTTAAACTCGAGCTTGAGCTTAGGCTAGCATTTCCATGGTGTTCACTCATCCTATCTCAATGATTAGCATATACCAAGTACCAACCTGACCTGAAATTAATACATACCAAGACCTGATCTTTAATATTCAAGTGTAGCAACAAAGAAGAAGCCCTCAATCAGCTGAAACATGAATGACCTAAATACCCTTTTTACCAACCACCACCATCTCGACAAAAATAAGAATTTGACAAAAATAAGCATTTTAAACCCAATTAATGTCCAAGCTTGAATTAAATACAAAATACCCATTATTTAAATGGCACAAATTTTGACAAATATAAGAATTTGGAAGGAAAAAATGCAATTTTAAACCCACCTAAGGTCTAAACTTGAACAAATACAAAATACCCATTATTTAAATTGCAAAACAAATCAGAGAGCAGCAAGAATAAGCATGCTTTATATTACGATGAACTTAGAAATATACACAATTGGTAGAAAATAATTAAAAGATAAAATAAACATTACCCCGAAATCGAGGAAGAAGAAGGCGAAGTAAACAAGGAAGGTTGCTTATTGATGAATGTTTTGAGGACGAAGATGAGTTTGGTTTAGGGGAAGGCTTGGACCAAACCAACACTTGGAATTCTTGGACCAAACCATTATATATATATATATATATCTATATATATATACTAGTTGGAGCATGTGCGTTTCGTAGAAAATTTAATTGTGTCGTTTCATGTGGTTAAGTGGTTGTTAAAAGTGTATAATAAGATGTTAAAACAGTTAAATGAGAAATTGTAGATGTAACTATTTAATCTAAAACTCTTCTTACGGAAGAAGTTAATAATTCTGATCATCTTATAAATGAGTTGTAAAGGTATCTAATAAAGAGCCACTGAAAATATATGACACAAGTATGGTATTTCCTCTAAAAAAGGCATAAATGTGTTTGTAAGCCTGAATTGATATTCAAATAGAATCTATAAATCATGAATTTGAGGGAAGAAGTTGGCCAAAATGTAAATATTAGTGACCAATTCATAATAGCTAC
The DNA here is from genome assembly GCA_033977485.1 of Hydrangea macrophylla. Classification (NCBI taxonomy): domain Eukaryota; kingdom Viridiplantae; phylum Streptophyta; class Magnoliopsida; order Cornales; family Hydrangeaceae; genus Hydrangea; species Hydrangea macrophylla. The sequence continues at coordinate 70,776,471 of CM066994.1, forward strand.
TAAAATAGCCACTTTATTTTACATTTAAAATATACCATAACTTAAATTTTAGAGAAGAAGTTGACCAAAATGTGAAATTAGTGACCAATTCCTAAATAACCACTAATATAGCCACTTTTTAAAACTTTTTTAAAGTGAATAATAAATATCTCAAAACTTGATGACCTAAATGCAATTACACATATTATAATATATGAATCCTAAATTTGAGAGAAGAAGTTGAGCAAATTGTAAATATTAGTGACAAATTCCTAAATAACCACTAAAATAATAATTGACCCAAATGTAATTAGACACAAATTGTTGATTGAAACCACATTTGAGAGAAGAAGTTGACCAAATTGTAAATATTAGTGACCAATTCCTAAATAGCCACCCAAATAGCCACTTTTGTTGACTTTTTTTGAAGTCAATAATAAATATTCCAAAAATTGTTGACCCAAATGTAATTAGACACAAGATTGTTGAGTAAAACCTCATTATTATATTAAATAAAATTTCAAAAGCTGACTTGAATGTAATTATTTGTTCAAAATGACAGATTTACCCTCACACAAATCAAAATATCCCTACGATGTATAGATAGATATATGAGTAATTATGGTGTAGTGAAGGGCAAAAGAGGAAGTTCATATTTTTTTACATGCTTGTTTCTTCGTTCTTATAGTATAGTAGATATACTAGTCGGAGGCTGCGCGTTGCGCAGAAAATTTAATTGTGTCATTTCATATGGTCAAGTGATTGTTAAAAGTTCATAAATAGGTTCTAAAATAGCCACTTTATTTGACATTTTTTTTAAGTGAAGTATAAATATCCCAGAACTTAAATTTTAATGAAGAAGTTGACCAAAATGTGAATATTAGTGATCAATTCCTAAATAGCCACTAAAATAGCCACTTTTTTTAACTTTTTTTAAGTGAATAATAAATGTCTAAAAAATTGCTGACCCAAATACAATTACACATATTACAATATATGAATCCTAAATTTGAGAGAAGAAGTTGACCAAATTGTAAATATTATTGACCAATTCCTAAATAATCACTAAAAAGCCACTTTTTTTGAAGAATTGTTGACCCAAATGTAATTAGACACAAGATTGTTGATTCAAACCTCATTTGAGGGAAGAAGTTGACCAAATTGTAAATATTAGTGACCAATTCCTAAATAGCCACTTTTTTTTTACTTTTTTGAAGTAATAATAAATATTCCAAAAATTGTTGACCCAAATGTAATTAGACACAAGATTGTTGATTGAAATCTCATTATTGTATTAAATAAAATTTCAAAAGTTGACTTGAATGTACTTATTTGTTTAAAATGACAGATTTACCCTCACACAAATCAGACGTATAAATATATGTATGAGTAATAACGGTGTAATGAATGGCAAAATAAGAAGTTCATAACCGACCAATTCACCAAAACCGTGAGCAGCTTTTGGAGTTTTTACATTTTTAACCAAGGGTATAATCGAGAAGTATAAAAATTGGGCATAGACAATTTTGGAAGTTCATAAAATTTGACATGCTTGCTTAAACGGGGCTGTATTCTTATTATGTAGTAGTAGATATATATTAGGAGGAATCTGGCATGTGACGTGCCAGTTGGAAAATTGAAATCAATTAAAATAATATTATAGTTCTCAAATTTGGTTCACATGCTTTGCCACTTACGGAGCATAACAATTTTCGATTTAAAAATATCACCCATCTCTAGTGTAATTGTATGTAGTAGGATTATCAAACCATTTAGAAATCAAAATTTCAAATCAAATTTGGCAGCCAATGATATTCAGTCAAATGTCACATGGGATGCCACAGCCTTTTGTGAGAATCTCTTTTGTGACAATTTTGTGTCATTAGCATTACTCATCCTTGCAATATATGGTTATATCATATGGTTAACTACTATACAATTTGGAAATTAATGGGATGTCTCAAGGGAACATATAGTTAAATTTGGGTCTTAAATGATTTGATAGTTAGGTTCACATACTCTGCCACTTATAACACTTTTCGATTTAAAAAAAGCACATATCTCTAGTATAATTGAATGTAGTACAATTATCAAACCATTTGGAAATCAAAATTTCAAAACAAAATTGACAGTCGATGATATTTAGTCAAATACACATGGGATATCACATCCTTTTGATAGTTATACCATTTAGAACAGCTTTATTACAAGAATTAAATGGTTATTAATGTAGTTGAGTGTATTGCAACCGTTAAAACATTTGTAAATCAAACACGTGCGCTTCGTAGGTGTCAATCCTCTCATATTAGCTTATTTGGCTTTTATAATTGGTGATTTAAAATTTCATTCTTATTTAATTTAGAAGTTATAATTTTGAAGTTATAGTTTGACTTGTAAATTTAGTATGATTATACAATTAGAACTAACAGATTAAAATATTAACATATGTTGTGTGTATGAATTCAATTTATAAGTATATTAACAATTGTACCACAAGCAATACTATGTGGTGTTACTGACTACTATGGTACAATTGTCAAAATTTAGGGAGAACAAATTTATTAATCCAAATTAGAATAATGTGAGAGTTTTGAAATTTGAATCTCAAATAAAGTTATCCAATGCTTTATAGTAGTATCGCTGAAAATAATTTCGAATTGTCAAAATGTTTCGAAGCCAAATGTGTGATTAGCATTTGGGAATCATAGCATTACTCTTAAAATTCTAAATAATGTTGTGGTTCTTAAAGTTGTATCCCCAGTTTAGTTCCCAGTTTATGGTTAGTTCGCATGTTGTGGATAATATTCCAAAGTATTATAGTCTCAAAGTGTAATCAAGGGTAGTCTCTTGTGTTAAGAACCACATTTTGGATGTAAATTTGTTAAATTTCCTTATCCATCATTTAAACACTTTTATTGACCTATATGTATTTTTAATACATATCATGAAGAATTTTGGAAGTAGCCGCATTTTGATTAACCTACTCATAATTTAAACACTTTTGTTGACCTATATGTAATTTTAAGTACTTTTATTCACCTGTGTGTAATTTTTGAATGCATATCATAAAGAATTTTCAAAGTAGCCGCAATTTTTATTAATATATCCATAATTTAAACACTTTTATTGACCTATATGTAATTTTCAATGCATATCATGAAGAATTTTGAAAGTAGCCGCAATTTGTATGCACATATCCATAATTTAAACACTTTCATTGACTTTTATGTAATTTGTATGTGTGTAAAATTACTGAACAGCACAAATGAAAAGTGCACAATTACCAAATTGGCCAAATCAATTTCAAATTGCACGCAATACGAGCATTCACTCTTTTATATATGTTAATAGATAAATAGATATATTATGTAGTAGGATCTGCACGTGCCTGTGGAAAAACATGTTTAAATAATTGTTGAAAGTCTTTAGTTGTTTTCTCCCAAAACAATTTAAAGAAATATATGAATACTTACATTGTGTATAAAAAAACTAATACTCCATAAAAGTTTAGGTGAAAATTCCTACAATAACAAGAGTTTGACTTTAGAAGTACAATTTAATTTTAAGTTTTTTAAAAAGATAACTGAAAAATCAAATTTAATTGCCTTGCGATTTTTCATACAAGAGATAGGTAGATTTTTTTTGTATTGTAAGTACACCGACTATTAATTTTAATAATGTACTACTGTTTACTATAAAAAAAATATATATATGTGGTGTGTGCTTGGGTGTGCCAGAGTTCACTTGGACTCTAAGATGTTGTGAAACCTAATCTAATTTCTGACTCAAAAGGTTATTATCAACGCGATTAACAATAATAATGGGTCTTACTCTACTTTGATGCAAGTAAGTAAATATAAATGGAAATGGAAAAAATTGAACAAACACTGAACTTAAAATACCTCAAAGAACACCATCTTCATAGATCAAACTAGATAGCAGTTACAATCACTTGGGAAGATAATTGAAACTCACAATCACTCAAGGACAAAAACAAAAATGCTTGAGGAAAAATAAAACAAAGTCTGCCAAGACAGAATTGGCGTGTGTTAGCAAAATGAAATATTGCACATTTAATCCCTATTTATAGACAAAGTTGATAACTGCTCATGATAATGGGATTGTGGCTCCTAAATTCTAGGCATGACAATTAACTGCCCCACTTTGCATTCCATTATCTCTATTCTTCCATCACTTTGCAGTTTTAGTGGATGTAATCGTTTTCTAATTCCAACTTGGCAAAGCCCACATTCATGTTCTCATCCACATTCAACTGCCCAGTAGATCTCACCCATATTGTCCTCATTGCCCGATGCTCTGTTGCTCCAAATTGCTTCGCATTTGTTGGCTGACGTATCTCTGTCTTGACCTTATGGGGCTTCCATGGGTAACCATCGGTCATGTTAACCGATGTCTTAACTGTATACCTATTTCATGACCTCATTCCCTTGGTCCAATTGGATGAGCCCGAGGCATTCTTTGCTATAAACTAGTATCGTGTGGTCCTCAGTCATGAGACCGATGATGCATGATGTCTAATGCTCTGTCCCTTTATACGTACTGTGATCGGTCTTAACTCTATTTTTTGGGCCATATCCTTAATCAATTAGCCAGCTGTGCTCATGGAGACGTCATCAGACCCCATGACCTTCACATGGCTTAGAAAACCCCAAATTATGGTGTAAACAACTATTTACTGAACTTCTTCATCATATGGAAGCAGAACTCTTGAATTATGTTCTCCATCAAAATAACACCAATTGAATACTTAGACTGCGCATAAAAAGTAAAATAAAATTTATGCGGTACTATTGGTAAATCAATGGCATTAAAACACCACAAATTTTCTAAATTACTACCGTTAAAATACCTCAATTTTTTTAGAATATTACTAATTCAAATAATAAAATAACACAACCGCTAAATTAATTAAAAGAACAATAACATGGTTGTACATTTAACATTAACCATACTTGTCAATAAATCGCACGGGTTAGAAGGTACTCTAGATTAAAGAAAAATTATTAAATATTCCACTATAATTTCCATACATCGCAGTCCTAGATTAGTTAAACAACCTACTAATTTTGGAATTACACATGTGAGACATAGATGATGACTTGTTGACGCATTATCAATCACATGATATCATCTCAATCAAACAATAGGATGAGAACATATTGGTATGAGATCTTCTTTGATATAACCAAGTAATTTAGTTTTGTCATACAAACACCAATACTCACACCTTATTAGGAGTTGGTTACAGTATAATACAACTAATAATTACTATCAACGGGCACAAATTTGCTATTAAATAAAAATTATTTCTATCAACTAGCACATTAATAAAGTTAATGGTCTTGACCAAGGAATGGTCTAGTGGTAGGTGATTCCATCCCATTAGCTGGTGGTTGCGGGTTCGAGTCTTATGGGTGGGGATTTATGGGGTAGGACTAGAGCACTACCTCGTAGTGCATATCCCAAAAGAAAATAAAAAGAGAAAGAAAGAAAATAAGTTAATGTTAAGACTGACACAAAATCACAATAAATGGTCTATTGTTACTAGCCAACGAGACCTAAGAATTGGTACACTTGTTACTACCTAATGATGTTGGAATCAATTTCGTTTAATGTAAATTTGGAATTAATTCTCTTTCCTAACTTTATGTGATCCGTATAAAAAGGAAATAATTAGGAAAGTCTATATTGACAAGGATTATGGGGGAATTGTTTTCCTAATTCAAGTCTACTATGATGCTAGGTAGAAATTAAGTCCTATAAGGAAATATGTCCTTTCTCTCCCTATAAATATGCAGGTGGTTCCATCAAAAACCTACATCATATGAATACACAAAAATACACATTAAGAATGGTTTATAGGGCAAGAGGGAGAATTACAATATCCAAGCTTTCTAGATTGCAAAGACCAGTTCGTTATCATCACCGAATAGTAGCCGCATGGTTCAAAGATATTCTGTCTCAAGATTATGGTTATTGATCAGGTATGTAATTTAAAGTTTTATCATTGTTATGTTGTGAGATCATGAAGATCAAGATCTTAATGATTTATAGTTTATGTCTTGTTAGATTTTGGTTTATACGATTGTATGTTTCCGCCTTTCGTATTCATGGAATTTCTAACATGTGATATCAAAGATTAGGGTTTATTGATCTCATGATTCTCCGTTAAGATTACTGTTGATAATTGAAATCGTTAAAGGGCATAACATTTTTAGAAAATTAATTTTATTATTATTTTGGACTGTTTATGAAAAGTCAATTCGGACTGTTTATTGGAAACGTCGAAATAAACAAAACAAATTGATACCGTTTAGGCCCTAAAAACCTCGAATTTGTCGTTTCTAGTAATAATGTAAACAACCATATCTCTCTCTAGAAAAATGATTTTTAAGTTCTGTTTTGAGACCCTACAATCAAGCTTTACATTTTTGTAGTGCCCAACTCAAAATTTTCCTTTTTTGAGAAAAAAATTCATTTATTCCGATTTTATGTATTAAAACTATTAAGGGTTGTTTTATCTTTTAACCGATATTCTAATACTCATGTATGTTTGGTTAGGATTACCATAGTGCTCCAATATATGATTATGGGTATGTATGTTTTATATTTTAATATTGAATATCATATCAATGTAGCACACGTGTTTGGGTGTTCACCACAGTGCTCCAAATCGTGGATTATTGGTGTGTTTTAAAAATTGCTGAGGTTGTAATATTCATATTATGCATGTTTGGAGTTCACCGTAGTGCTCAATTTCATGGTTATGGATATTAAAAATATGGCTAAAATAATTCTAATATTTATATTATGATAGATTAGGTGTTCACCACTGTGTCCTAATTTGTAAATAATAAATATTAGACTAATGCTGAAATACTTTGATATTAATTTTAGTATTCATATTATGCAAGGTTTGGTGTTCACCACAGTGCCCAATCCATGATTGTGGATATTAGATGAATGGCTAATCCTATTCTAATATTTATATTAGGATAGATTAGGTGTTCACCACAGTGCTTTAATCTGTAATAATAAATATTAGATTATTATGTCTGCATTCATATCAGGGATGTTTTGGTTGCCCACAGGTCTAAACATAATAATGAATGCGGGTCCATTGATATATTATTATTATTTATTTAATTAACCATTAAGGGGCATTGTGTTTTTTATTTTAAAAAATATATGATATCCATAGAACATATGTCGTGTTTTCTTTGATTGATTAATATATCACCCAATAAAGTACCTTTAAATATATCAATAGTTTATTACTACGTTGTGTATTATTATAGTAGCCATAGCATCTTAAGAAACTATGTTATATGATAAATGATTGATATTCGAAGGTTTGGATTCCCTAAACCTACATGCATGAGGTTCTTCCTTCTTAATATTCTATTAACTATTGGTCTTATTATAAAGGCAATTTAGAAGTCTAATGTATTATGCTAAATTGACAGTGGATAATTTAGATCAAATTTATTGCTTCACTATTTGAATGAATATTCTTAATTATTACTGTTTTGTCGTCTCTTGATTAATTTGTGAGTTTTCTTACATTTAATAAATTTGCAGTAATTATGTGATTGGACAAAATCCTGATTATTAAGGGTGTGTGAAACTCAATCAATTATTTCGTGTAAAATTGCCTATACCCACGGAAGTGAGCTCCAAGGAAGTAATTAAGACCTACTCCTATTACCAGTGGGAGTGATCTCTTCGCTTATGAAAATTGCTCATCAAGTCACTTTTGGTGAGAGCATTTAAGTTTTTATCCCACTAACAATGAGGTAAAAGACTATATAAGGGCTGCAAAAGGAAATTTGTTAGTTCTAATAAATATTTTAAAACACCCTAATAAGTAAGCTATCAGGCATTAAGTACAATAATTCTAGTAGTGTTATAACTCAAGTTCCAAGAAATTAAGATCTTTAAGTCATTCTTGTCCATCTCATACTCTAAGTTCTCCTCATGGACAATAGATCACTCAAACACACATAAAGTAAAGTGATCTATCAATTCAATTGTTTGTTCAAGAATTGAAGAAATTGAAGCATGAGAATATTAGAATTTGTTCATTTGACAATGCACATAAAGGGACAATGGCATAGGGTAAAAATGTCCTAGAATGAAGGATTAACGAAAATACCACTTAATGGCATGGCAATAAAGTTTCAACGTTCTTTTACAAGTAAATGGGACATATAAAAGTAGATACCCTATATATATATATATAATAAATGACTCAAGAAGAAAAGATAATCTTAAGTCTCTTATGTGTTATGATTCCAAAGTAGAAAATACTCATCATGACATTAGGTGAATTACTTCACATAGTTTAATTCACAATGCCAACATTACATTGGGTTTCTCAGTCTAATGTGATGTGTTCACACATTGATGCTGTAGAAACTAACTATTATTTTTGGCGTTAGGAAAACCATTATTGAAATTTAGTTTCTTACAAAATTGACACTTTTGATTTGGGGTCCAAAATATTTTATTAAAGAATTTGTATTGTGGGGTTTGAAATCTTTGTCAATATTATTTACTTTAGGTCCTATTTTTTTTTTTTTTTGAATGCTTTTCTAAATCTTCAAGTAAATGATAAGAGATTGGTACAATCTTCTTAAGAGTAATTTAAAGGGTTGGTTAGAGTCGTGAAAGATTTCCGATCTCTTCCAACCTTGGTATTTGTGTGGACTGCATGAAGAAGTGACAGACTAACAAGTCCAATAAAGTTATAAGGAGGAATACAAAATTTTGTTATTATTATAATTTTTGGATTCATACACAATCTTATGAGAATTGGTCCTATCTTTTGTCTAAATGATCTAGAGACATTCTATCTCATGTATTGACGATCATTAATGGTTAATGAATCTCCACCTTCTTTTGACAATTGTGAGGCAGTGGATGCCATTAAATAGTGTAAGAAGGAAGTGGAGAAATATTTGAACAAAAGTATAAAGATTGTAATACCTTTTAAAACATTATGGTAGGTATACAAAATAGGACAAAATGCAGGTCTGTTCGCTAAAGAATAAGGAATTATACGTTATAAAATGGGTTATCAATAGATGAAAACTATACCCTTATGGATATGACATGGTGAGTGCTTAGTATCTTTATGGATCTTCTTCACCACTTGTGGAATAATCCTTGAAGGACATACGTGTAAATCATAAATAGAGTTCTATTTAAGGTTATTTCTTAGGTGCTTTTTGAGGCAAAGAATTATGAAGCCTAATTTAATTAAGTTATACACTAATGTTTTCCTTATATTGAGATTAAGGCATGACATCCATAAATTAAAAATTGGCCCAAAACCAGTTAATGGACTTTCTATTGGCTATAAGATATCTCTTTTGCACATCAAGAATTATTGATATTAGTAATGCTAAATTTATGAGTGATGTTGACGTGAGAGGGAGGATCATAAGATTTAAGTACAATACTTGTGAGCAAGTATGAGTTGCTAACCAATTCAAGAACCATCTATGAGGAACAAGACAACATATTGTTTGTATCTTGTAAATTTAGAATAATATTGATGATAAACCTTACTTGATCTCATCTTGCATTCATATGCCATGACTAAAGCAAAGTTCCAACTGTTTAGAATGATGTCATCTAGAGTATGAAAAATGATCAATGGAAGACATAATATGCCCAAACACCCTTCTATTTTGGTAAAAGAATGGCTTATTAAGATTCATGGTATAATTGGCTTCTTGAATTTTGAAGTTATATTATGTGAAAGTATAGATATAAAGGAAAGTATACTCAAGAAATTGGAATTTTGTTCTAATAAAGATAGTCATTTGGTTTTATAGCTAATTATATCCTATATGGATCTCTTTAAATGGTGTTGAAAATCTCACAATTTCGTAAGGTTCCACAAAGAATGTCGTGAGTACTTGAATATACCTTGAGATCAGTGAGAGTAATTAGATGTGGATAATCTTTCACTTATAGCCATTGTCTTAAATTTGCTACATACGAATGACTTACTTGATTCTCTCCAACTTTTGAAATAGAGGGTTTGAGTGAATTCTTCTGTGTCAGTGGACATAGAAATCAGAGAGAGACAACATTAAGTTTGTCTCATGAGTAGATTTTAGAGACATTTAGCATGAATGAATGTACTAACGATCTTAAAAGTTTGATGATACTTGTAAATAATTAAGAATAATAAATGGAGCAACTTCATGGGTTGTTCGGCTAAGTATTTGTCATCGCAAGGTCTTGGTGATGTTTTTCAAGACCCTAAGGCCCCGTTTGGTTTGCATGGAAAGGAATCCAACAGAGGAAACTCATTCCCTAGAATCACTTTCTTATGTTTGGTACATTTAAATGGTTTGGAATCCATATTGAAATTAATTCAAAATGGAAGTACTTTCTTAGAAAAAATAAGGAAATAAATTCCTTATCTAGAGGTAGTACTGAGATTCCTTTCCTTAGGAATTGAGAAAAAAAGCTAAATATTAGAGATCTTCAACCAACTTGATCCTTATCTTTTGACCTTATCTAATTATTTTTAAAATTTTAATTAAGTTATATTTTAAAATTTTGATTTTATTATATTTCAATTTTGTGATCTTACTGATTAATATATGTACATATATACATTTATATATGTGTGTGGTAAATATATAGGGAGAATTTAGTTTACTTATTTAAATATTGTTTCAATTCCCAATTAAATTATCATAAACAAAACATATTAATTGGAATCTATCCTGTTTCCATTATCATATTCATTATTTACCCAAACAATATAATGGAATGTAAAACATATTCCTCTCCATGGATTCTAATTACCTGGAATCTATTTACTTGTATACAGTCCTTTCCATGCACAAACGGGGCCTAAAAGTTTCATTGTATTAATGGTTCTTTTAAAAACATTGAAAGTTTATTATGATAAAAATTTATTTAAAAGAATGATACGTATTATAATGCAGATAAGCACATTAAAATAAAATATCTGTCTCTTAAGAAAGAAGTTCAGAAATGATGAATGTCAATTAAACACATTAGTACGAGTGTTAAAATAGCAAATCAATTCATGAAAGGGTTATCACCAAAGTCATTTATGAAGCATGCTAAATAAATAGTCTTGGGTATAGCCAATAAAAGATTTGAATTATGGATTGCTGTAGATATCCCAATTTTGACCAACCGTCGAATTCAGGGGATGATTACCTCTAAAACCAATGATGACGATGTCCGGCCGAATTTATAAGTCTTCACGGATAATTCAAGCTCTTCGGAAAGTCCCTCAATCTCCAAAATCGCAAAACTCAAGAAGGGATGAAAAGAAACCAAGTTTCACGGGAATTTCGGGTGTGAAAACATGTATGAGAGAAAAATAAATAAAAAAATTCAAAATATAAATGTGTGTGTTGCATTTAAGAAAATGATTTTGGTTTAAAAGGAAAAAGGGAAAAAAAAGAAAAAAGAAAAGAGTTTGAAAAGAAAAAAGGAAAGAGTTTGAAAAGGGAAGAGAGAGAGAGAGAGAGAGAGAGAGAGAGAGAGAGAGAGAGAGAGAGAGAGAAGAGAAGAATTTGAAAAGGAAAAGAAAAACAAAAACAAAAAAATATATGTATAAATAAAAGGGATGGGACGGCATGCGGTGAAGCCAGTGGCACTCAATGAGTGCCGCGCCGATAGTTAGCGAGTGCCGGACTGGCACTCACTGAGTGCCGCGAACAACTCAGCAAGTGCCGCCCGTTGTAATAGACTATTTTTTTTAAAAAATACGTATTTAACACCCAAAGATGCCATGGCACATCCAAGATCACCTTGAATTTAGTGAACCCCTCTCAATTGGTCTATATAAGGAGATGTATATCTCCATTATTAGGGGTTAGACATTTTGGCATACAATTGATATATACTTGAGAGAGAATTGGAAGAGAAGCTATTGGAGGAGCTTGAAGACCATTGAAAATCTTCATCAAAACCAAGAAATCTGATGACATTTGGAGGTAATCCTCTACTCTTAGCATGTTTTTGGCTTAAGTTCAATCACAATTCATAGAACCCCTTAGGATCCTTACACAATTTTAAAAAAGTATCTTCTAACCTCATTTCATCACACACCACTTGAATTGTAATTAAATTCTCATTTGTTTTTGTTGATTTGTATCTAAGTAGCTATGGATTTGAGATAAAACAAATTTTCAAAGTGAAATTTAACTTGGATCATCAATTAGGTTAGATTTCATCTCTCTTTGTTTATGCTCTTCTCTTGAGAATTATGAGATTTCCAATATCTCTTTTGAATCTTATGAGTTAGATCCTTGACAAACAATGAATCTTGTATATTTATGTGCTAATATAATAGATATAGTGCTTATTTAATCCCAAAATCCCTAGTCTTACATGCATTTTGGAATTAATATGGTTTAATGATGATGTCACTCAAATGTGTGTAATTATGTGCTTTTACATATTCTATATGTTTAGGTAAAAATGAAGTGAAATAACACAATAAAAGGAAGGGAAAAAGAGTAGCGAGCACATAGGATTATTTTCCATATATGCTCACTACGTTTTTATTCCAAAACTATTGGTCAACAAACATATTTTAAAAAAAAAAAGAAAGAAAGAAAGAAAGAAAGAAGAAGAAAAAATAAACCGTGAAAGAAAAAGTTGTCAAGGCAATTGCCTTGACAACGACATATATATGTATATAACAATACAGATTCTCTTTATGTCTCTCCTTCTCTCTCTCTTTTTCCTTTCTCTACAGCTTAATTCAAAGAGTGTCAGGGTGAAGAAGAAAATTGAGCCAAGATCACTCTCATCACCAGGGAAACTCTTGCTCATTGACGCTATCAATGACGAATTTTCTCAGCAAAGCAGATAAACTTCGTCTATAAATTCAAACATTCATTAGGTGAAGAAAGGGGGAGCCAACGAGAAAGGTTCACACACAAGACACAACACACAGCCAAATAGAGAGAAAAGTCTAGGGAGGTTACCATGTGAGCACTTTATAGTGTCCTTAAGAGTAGGAAACTTAAGTTTTTCTTTGCTTTTTCTAGTTCTAAAAGTTGTAAAGATATCTTTTATGTTATTGATGATTTCATGTTCAAAAATATGTAACAAAATATTGTGTACTGTATTTCTCAAATTAGTTCTTAAGTATTTGTTTTCTCCTAGGTCCTTTGCTAATTTGTAAAACTAAAATATTTCTATTAAAATTTTGATTTCAAGTCTAAAGTATCTGTAATAATTTTCATCTACAGCATGAAAAACTAGTTTTTAGATTTTAATTTTATTAATGTTTTTAGTATAGCTAGTAGTTGTAGATGTCCCCTAAAATAGTTTGAAACCCCAAATTTCCAGTTTTTATAATAAGAAATTCCATTCATTATAAGATAATTTGCAAGTAAATGCCAGATTTCTTTGCCACGCACTTATTATAATCACCTATTAAAGCCCCAAGCATATCATATCCATATCCCATTCCCAAATTAGATTAGGATTTGGTTTGACCTTGCTTGTGTTCTTGGAGTTCAACCACTGTGACCAACAAAAATTCAAAGTAAAATGTTTAGTATTTTATTTTTTGTTCAGTATTTCAATTTATTTATATTTTATTAGCTTAGTTGTACTAAATTTTATTATTTTGTAGATTCCACGAATTCAATCTCAACTCATGTTAAGTTGAGGAAAAAGTGTATCAATATTAGTTTTCACCCTTACCTTAGTGTTATGACCTTAATTTTAATTGAACGGTGATTGTGTACATCTATTTAATCTTTCTTTAAAATTGATTTAGAAGACAGTTTCAATTCCAAAATGGCATGCTAAAACTTTAATTGGGGATATGCAATAAAAACTTAGAAACCACAGCTTCTGTGCACCAATCTTAAATGGGCAAATTTATCTAGATGAGTTATTTTTCCATTTATGGCAAAAAATATCTATATATATCTATAGTTTATGACTATTTAACATATTTATAGACTATGATTATATTGGACTTCAAAAGATTACATATTTGAAATAAGAATTCAATTATGTGAATTGTCAAACTATGCCTTTTGTCATAAAAAACACCTAGTATATAAAATAATTTATTTAATAAAGTTTATATTTCAAGTATATGTATATATATATATATTTCTATCCATTAATGAACAGAAAATTGTGTAGTGGCAGAGTGGTGGGGACTTTGAGCGCCGAAAAACCCACATCTGCGACGGGCCACGGTTCGAACCTGGCTACTGCCTAATTGCCTCTTTATTTTTCTTTAAACTAAATGACGTTGTTTTATATCAAACCTGATACACTTGATATGACTTCAACTAATACAAGTTTATTTTCAAATAAAAAATCACTCTATTTAAAAATGCCAAACCTTTTCAAAAGCACAAAAGTTGTGTGATCTAGTGTTGATTTGCATATTCCCAATCCCTTTAAATCATTTCTGCCAAGTTAATTAATATTTCTTGTTTTTAGATAACTTAGATTAAATATTTGTATTCTTTCTATCTTTCGCTATAATTAAATCCAAAAGTTCACTTCATGTGTGTAGGTAATAGTTGACGACTCATATACTTTGACTATACACATCACCAACGACTCCACGTGTAACAACATCACCACTATGGACACCACAAGGGCTCACCAACACCAAACCGCTAGCCCACCTCAAACAGGTCCACCCGCAAAGCCCACTGCGAAACTTCACAACTAAGAAACTCGCCCCGAGACCCACTTCAATGAGCCCACTCCGAAGGTCCACTTCGGATGAGCCCACTCCAAAGCCCCCAATACGGTTAACTCCACTCTGAAACCTTATTCTCCAAAGGCCCAAAGCAACCCATAAAGGAAGAACACTCGAAATATGCACACACTCACCTCTCGGACACCCACCCTTGGTTCGGAAGCTGTACCTAAGGGTGGTCAAGTCCATTGGGATTTCGAAAACTCATGGTTAGGTGGCTAGAACCCGAAGGCATCTCCCTAACCTGCGCCCCATGGGTAAGGTTAGGGTTGGTCCCAAAGAGAGAGAGAGACACGTGACTTTCACACGTGCCTTACCCCAACCAACCCACAACCAATAAGCAAAGCTCATTACTGCAAAGCTCGTCGGAACCTTTGACCGTACGTGCTTAGTCATATCAAGATTGCTTAACCGATTGCACCAATAGAAAAATACCTCGGTTCCCTCCCTCGCTGAAACCATCTGTACGCCTCGACACTCACCCTCGCTTAACCTCTCGGAGCCAATAGCAAAAGGCTTGGTACCCCCACTCGCTTAAACCTCTGCACCAGTAGCATCCCTTCCCTCTCTTGACCAACCAATGATATCGGTTCACAACCAAACGACAAACATTTCCCTCTCATTTGTCTCCACCAGCTCAATATATGCTTTGTCTACATCCCATTTAATGATCTCAACCACCCTAAATAGGAGCATTTAAGCCACCCACCTACCTTAAACAAACAACCCAGTAAGAGGATGCCAACTCGGCCTCGCTCTATCATGTCAAAGCTTTGCAAATACACCGCCAACCTCAAGTGTAAACAAGCACCCTCATTTACTACACCCAACGAGCCAACTCGACTTAATCCTACACTAGAGTAAAGGAATAGCAGTTATTCCCATTCTCAACCATCAGCAAAATATTCCTATTGCCTTGAGCTTACCTTGACCCTTCGCCTCCACTAACACCTTCGATTCCCAACACCCTTCGTTTTACCAACACCCTTGGCCCTAGGTATCCTTCGTCTCAACAAGACCCCTCATTTTACTATAGCCTTCGTCTGACTCCACCCTTCGTTCTATTCCAATATTTACTCATCACCTTTCGGCAAAGATACATACTATTTTCTCTCTCTCTCTCTCACTTGGGGCTACTTCGGTTCTCACCCGAACCCGAAGTCTCTCCAGATCTCATTATCCTCATTATTATTATTCTATTTTATTAACTTATAGTACTATCACTCATACCTCACATATTGTTCCACGTATACTAACCCAAGCTTGTGTATTATATCTCTCACATACACCACAAAAAGAACTCACACGTTTT
This sequence comes from Hydrangea macrophylla, assembly GCA_033977485.1. Lineage (NCBI taxonomy): Eukaryota > Viridiplantae > Streptophyta > Magnoliopsida > Cornales > Hydrangeaceae > Hydrangea > Hydrangea macrophylla. The sequence goes on from CM066994.1 coordinate 70,792,535, forward strand.
GGCGACCACAGTGGAAGATATACTCGCAAGATGGTTAGCGAACGAGAACAACCACTGATCTCGTCAAAATCAAGATATAACAAGTGTACTTTACTTTTCTAAAGATTTGTAGTAGTGAAAGTAAAGGTCGAACCCACAGAGATTGCTAATTTTTATCCTTTAATTAATAAAATCTAATCTATTTAGTTATAAGAAAATCGGAAGTTTGATTGATTTGATTTTCACTATGGAATTAAACTATGGAATTATGAGAATAACTTCTAAAATTTAATCTAAGTAAACTACTATGCTAAATTGAAAATTGGTTTAAATATGCGTAGATGAGATTTAGGATTACAAATCCACCACTAACTATGCATCGGGGGTCTATACTTTCTATTCTAAGTTCTATGTTTGGATAGTTATGATCTATCGTAGCTACAAGCTCAATAGTATCGTCAAGAGGATATTGTTAGTTTAATCTAAGCAAAATCCAATATCTATGGTTCACATGAATTATCTACCCATAACTAGGGTGTAGCATAACTCATCTTTCCTAAGCATGAATTATAAAAGATGCAAACATCATAATCACATAAGCACTATTGTATGTAAATGCTCCTATCAATCACAGAAATCAAGGACTATTGAGTTCAATAAGCATAAGGAACAATCTAAGACAAGAATAGATCCAAAATACTCTTGATTATTAACATTAAAAACTGATTATAAATAATCCACCAACATACAATCACTATCCAATACCTAAAAGCCTAAAATAGAAAAGCATAAAATTCCCCCTTTACATAGCCAGGGTTTCATTGAAACCCTAGATTAGGAGTTTAGTTGCACATGGTGGTTGAAAGCATAAAGATTGAGTTGATGGTAGCCATTAGAGACCTTCAAGCTTGCTCTTTTCCTTCCTCTTGCCTTCTAGAGTCTTCAATGAATGAATGTCTCTCTCTCTTTTTTTTTTTTGTTAAGAATGAGATATATATAGTTATAGAGAGATTAGGAGGGTTTTCCTCAACCAAATCCGTCTAAAACAGCTGTAACATATAATTTGGATGTCATTCAGCAGTTTCGTTCGCACAGGGCTCTTCAGTATAGCAAAATACGCAACTTCAATTTTTGTACAGATCGCGCAAGCGGGCCGCGCGAGCGCATAATTGGGAGGTCGTGCGAGCGGATCGCGCGAGCGATTTTTGGGATTTCGCGCGAGTGGGCCGCTCGCGCGAGGTGGCTTTTTCAGCTTCTTTCTTCCTGCTTTTTCACCCCATTTAACCGGAAATCCTTACTTTCTCCTAAAACCTGACAGAAAGTGGAAAACAAAGTAAAATTATACAAAAATAGGATAAAAATGACTAACAAATGTGAATTAAGGCGTATAATTAGGATTTGTTCTCTCTCGATCACACCCCCAAACTTACATTTTGCTAGTCCTCGAGAAAAAAGAAGAAAATAAAAACTACTAATACTAAAAATTCCTAATCCATTTTCGTATGGATAACGATTGCACTTAGCTTGTGTGACAAACCTTTTAAACCTCTAGGTGTCCCTAGTCGGACGAGTGAAGTCTCGTGAGGGTTCCTGTCAACAAGCCACCCATAACCATCTTTATTAACTTATTAAAATAAAAATTTTATTCAAAATTTAAAATACTTCAATGTCACCATCCTTCTTTGATAAAATCAAATCCAAATGAAACTTTTAAATTATCAAGAGTAAAACAATCGTACGCCTTCCTACATTATGAAAATAATTCGAAAATATATATCACCAGAATCAATAGAATATATCGAAGACTCGCATGTGTGTGAAATAGTAATCAGGTGGATACACGGCAACTATGAACTTGGAATATACATCGGATAACTATCTAGTGATGCTTCGACTATAAATCTCACGTTGTTAATTATATTCGAAAATGAAATCAATCGGAAACAAGTGTAATTACTCGAATATATGCGAGGAAGAGAATTCGTATACAAAGTAAATAAATCTCACAGGTGACACGGAATAACGCATAACACGACAGAAAAAATAAAATAGTCTCATGAATAGATATCGATCGCCAAGTAAATATTAATTCTACCATGCTTTAATTCCCTTTTTCTATCGGTTCCATATTCAAATCATGTTTTCATAGAATCAACTTGGACTTTACAAGGGTAGTAATGTTGGTCAAGGGTTAAAGCTCAGAAAAGAAAGGCAAAAAGGGATTCAAAGAGTCCGTAAGTACATAGGAATAACCTTAATGTGTAATGCAACGGCTCTACTACAACGATTAGTTATTTCACTTTTTCTTTCTTTTCTTTATCTCTTTCAAGAGATTCATCTCCTTCTTAATTTTTTTTACTCTTATACTCCATTTCTTTTACTACTCAATACATCACTTTTTCCTTAGTCATTTATTAGCCCGATTTCTTTATGAAAAACTATTCCTCAATTACTCTTGGACATGGGTTAGGTAACATTTAATAGTGGCGAACTCTATATCAGAGTGGGTAGGATAATAGGTGAACAAATGAAAGGTCTAATAAAAGGCTCAAAAAGGGTTAACAATGGATAAAAATATTTGAATTGGGTAAGTCAAAGGTCGAAAAGGTTTATTAAAACAGATGACCTAGTGTCATTTTCCAGAGTCACATGATTCTTCAATGTTATTATTCTTCAATGTTATGACATCAAAGGAAAAAAATAATTTTTTTTTATTTATTGGTTAAACATGGTACTTATCATACTAACTCGACTTTTAATCAAAATAAAGAATAGTGAGACTAATCAACGAAATAATGCGCTACGCCAATGAGATTCGAATAACGTAATAAAACCCTCAAAAAGAATGAAAGGCTCTAAAAGCTCATCGGTTCAAGTCTCCACAATTTTACTATTTAGAAATCCAAGTTATATTATAGTTCAATGTCAATATGTATTCACATGACTACGTGCCGTGCAAAAAGTTATGCAAGTATAAGATATCAAACAATGATTCTAAGGATATATAGTTCTCAAGACATACCTTCATAGATTCGGTAAACATCGGATTACACACTCTCTGAATTTCAAAATTTCAACGAAATCTAATTGCCATAAGAAGTAACGCAACATTAAACAATATTAAGAAACTGTTTTTATTTATTTATAGAACTAATAAAATGTTTGTATTTCTATTATTACTATTTATCTTTTTTTTTTACAATGAATAAAAGAAATAACGAATGAACGAAATAAACGAAATAACGAACTAACAAAAAAATTATGAGAAGTACTATAGGAAGAAAATATTCGAAAACAAAAAATAAAACGACTACAACTAAAATGAACGAATATCCATATACTCCCCCAAACCAAATCACCGCATGTCCCTATACAGGTGGGAACATGACAATGACATTGATGTAGTCCTCATAGAAGATAACCAAGACGTCTACACCACAAAACACGTCTGAAGGAGGAGGCATGCCAGAACGAAAGTACCGATCGACTAACTCCCACTCCGGATGCGCCGCAGGATCAAAAGGTGGTACGTCCCATGTCATCAAAATCATCCTCAGCAGAAATCTCTGGAATCAAATCTACCTCCGTCTCCTCACTAGTATCCTGACCCAAATCAATTGTATCATCCTAAGGACCGGAATAAGGCACAAAGATTGAGGCAATATCCTCAGGTGACCAGTCAGGGTGACCCGGACGTTGTCGAACAACATCCGGCACATAATCAGGGAGGTCCCTATAGGGATAAGTAACCTCAGGTGTAGGTACATCGATCGATAAAGGATCAAACAATGAAATGGTAGCTAGACCTGAAAGACTGTCCTCATCGTCATCATCGGTCGAGGAATCAACCGAATCAAAAGAAGAAGAGTCAGAAGACGTCGGTGGAGCGCCATAATGGCCGTCTATAACTGTAGGGTCATCGCCAAAAAGGTCATCCTCGTCTGAAGAATCAGAACAGATAGGCATGGGAACGCGAGGCGGATGACGATTCCAGCCGGGACGACCGACTGGACCATAGGACTTGGCTACCCTAGGACTTGGTATAATATCAGAAGTGGAAGAACTAGAGTCGGAATAAGAACTAAACTCACTCGAAGACCTATCAGGTGAAGTAGGCGGTGACATAGGATGGTCCATAATGTGAGGATGACAATGAGCTATGAGGGTCGAGGTACTATACGGATATCGGAAAACTAAAAACCTGAAACCAAAAATTAAGCCACAATTTAACTGTATTAGTCGGAGTTATTAGAAGCAATAAAATTAACGTTACTAGTTGCTTGATTGTGTAGCATGAATGAAGTTCAAATTTTAAGCCTAGGCAATGTAGTTTTGAATTAAATAGAAATTCTGACATTATTACCCCCAAACCTGAACCTAAGAGATTCCTGTCATAATGAATGGGAGTTGGAATTGCTGTGCAATATTAATTCAATGACAATCGCTCCAAATGAATAAATGAAAACATTATATAGCCAAGCAAGAAAGTGGAAGCATAACTAATTAATAGTGACGTTACTGATGTGACTAACCAGAAGCAACATGAATAAAACAACCATAAAATAAAAACAATAAATGCATAACGAAATAGTTATATACCCAAGTAACAAAAATAAATATAAAAAAAATTAAAGACAGAAAATAAACTAACCGGTCGAAGCCGGGTACATCACCATCCTAATAAATAACCAGAAAAATGAAATAAACGATATACAAGTTAGTGTCTACAAATGTCTGAATTCTTCCACCCATCCAAATACAAGAAAAAAATGAAAAAGAAAGTCTGGCACCCCTCCCAAGACTAGTCTACTCATCCCCGCCCTCCAGCAGCACCAACTCCAAACCTATACTCCCCTGGCCGGTAGTCGCAGCACCATTGCCATCTCCGTCACTCCCGTCACCTCCATCATCTCCATCACCGTCTCCAGCCTCCTCCTCCTCGCCCTGCACCTCTCCCTGCTCCTCGGCCACCTGCTGTGTCGGTCTCAGAAAGTCAGACTGGTAGGCAGCCTCGCCCTGGGCCAGAATGCCGTCCAACTTGTCCGGATGGGCCAGCTGGAAATAGGAGCGCATATAGGACTGAAGCCGCAAGGTCTCTCCACAGAATGCATAGACGTCCCCATAAGTCCAAGCGTACGGGGTATCCTCCGGGGATGGGGGACACTGTGATGCCTGCTCCTGACATCCCTGGGCCTGCTCGCGGGCTCTCCTCACCTCTAAATCAAGACGATCCAAGCTCAGCTTCCAATCGGTGGAAGCAAACTCTGGAATACATCCATCTATCGGCTCATCGGCAGGGATAGGGAAGGCGTTGGCCCTAAGAATGGCCATAATGGTGCGAGGGTAAGGCAGTAGGAGTTTAGAGTCGATAGAATTATCTATGGCCTGGATACCGAGGCGCATGCCCTCCATAATCACGAGACTGGGATGAAACCAGTCTCCACGATAAATAGCGTGGAGGGCATGATGGATCTCCTTGGTCCATTCTTGCTCATGACCAAGGGGGTACAGGTTTTGTTTAAAGACATGGTCGACAAATCATATCTGGCAGGGCATATGAGATCGGCGTATAGACTGCCCCGATCCAGAGCGGCCGCCACACATGTCATGGATAATATGTATAAAGGAGTGGGATTTGTTGAGGACATTAAGTATAGGGACTTGATAGGAGTGGGAGGGGATTTAGAGAATATCAGAGATGTTGTCTGGGTTTAGGGTGATGTCGCGGCCATCTATGGTGGTGGAAAGAAAGGCGTGTTGGCTAAGGGACTGTTTATGATATCGCATGTTCTGATAGAATAAGCGGACGAGACGTGGATAACTTATGAGGTCGAGATTACAGAAATAGAGTTGTGGGGCCAACTTACGGATAGTGAGGTTGTTGTGGCCCCACTTGGTCTCTTTATCCGACGCGAAGTACTCAACGTCGATAGCGGCCTCGTAATTGAGGCCACAGTTGGCGTACTTAGGCCCTAACTCGCTAGGGTTAAGGTCGTCTGGGGGAGGTGGTGGAGGTGGACCTGTTTGTTTTTCTTTTCCCTTGGACTTCTTTTAGGGCGGTTGGGAGGACGAGGCGGATTTTGCCGGTTGTTTGGTCATGTTTAAAAAGGTGTGTAAGATTTAAAAAAAAAATTGAAAATGCAGGCTTAAAAATTGGACTATGCCCAGAAAAAGAAAAGGGGGTAGGGGGATGGGTCACCTGCAAAGAAAAACGTCCTGGCAAGGGACACAATCAATATAATTTCAACAGTTTAAAAAAAAGTTGGGGTTCACGGGTGAACACCCAGCAATTGTGAGAAGTGCCGGTCCCTTCCCACCCACTGTCTCGACAAGGGCACACACTTTGCGGCAAGTCACGGGGTACTTGCCGCGTGTTCATTGAAAAGACAATAATTAACTTAAATATTGCTACTCGCATTGTATATGTCCAATCCAAATGAGCTTATAGTCGGCGTGCAAGTAAAAATGTAGGTTGACTTGTCTTTATAAGATCTTATCGATTATAAGTTTGAGGTTATACCCCCGAAGTTTACAAAAGTAGACCTCGGTGATATGTAATCAGAGATTAAAAGTTCGTATTACGACCATTAGTGAGTTTCGACGGTCAGTTTTTCAATGGTGTCAAGGTAAATTCTCAATTCAAGTTTCTAGGGTGAAACCATGGAATACATTAACTGTAGTAACCCGTGTTTTCATGTTTAAATTGACGATTTAGACTTCGTGTGCGATTTTAGCGAAAATTGGTCACAGGGGTATTTTGGTCATTTTTTCAATTTTATAAGTCATGAACTAAAAATATATTTTTTGGGAAAAGTTGCGTGAGATTAAATGATTTGGTATTCGTGTTGGAAGTTAAGATTTTTCGAGTCATATTAAATCTAATATTTTCTCTTTTAATTTTAACAGTAGCAGAATTTTGTTTTCAGATTTTTGTTAGGAAAACGAAGGAAATTTAAGGTTCTGCCCGCGTTGTCTCAAGCAAAACTCGATTCTGCACACTTTTCGTCTAATGCAATTTTCTCAGATTCTGCACCGTTTGGGCAGAAAACGAGGATTTCAGTAGCAGTTTTTAGAATGCTACCAATCAATTAGAAGTTAGTGGATTGTTAGGCCAATGTCTCTAAGTGGAGTTATAGGTGCATTAGTGTATGTTTACATCATCTTGCATATTCCTTATAAACTACCAATTAATTAGAAGTTAGTGGTTAATAATTAGATTGTTAGGCCATTATGCTTGGTTATTTATACACTAATATTAGTGGAGTTATAGGTGCATTAGTGTATGTTTACATCATCTTGCATATTCCTTATAAACTACCCATTAATTAGAAGTTAGTGGTTAATAAGTGGATTGTTAGGCCATTGTCTCCAAGTGGAAGCTTGGCTATTTATACACTCACATACTCTCTCAAACACACACATTCTACACTTCTAGCATAGAGAGCTTGAGAGAGTCACATAGAGAGAGATTTATATATATACACAATTATAGATATACATACACCTCGAGTTAGAAGAAGAAGAAGAAGAAGAAGAGAAGTGTTTGGGAGTTGCTCAACATCATTTATAGGTACCGGGTTGTGTACAATATGCTTTCTAAATTCTCCGGAGTATTTCTTTGTTATCTCTACTTGTACTCTTTTTGCAGTTATGTTGTGTTTTCATTTGGAATCAATGAGTATGTGTTTATTGCTAAGTGCTATGGGACTAAAGGGTCATGAGCAAGGAGCACCTACCAACAGTCCAACAGGCCTCAGGGACCGACGTACTGGAGACGGGTGAGGTGAGGTGAGGTGTCTCTTGCTATGTGATCAAGAGGAACCTGGTATGATGCTATTGGTATGAGCGTTTGGGTAGTATGAGCAGTTGGGTTGTGAGACTGGTCAATTGATTTGATGTCATTCTATGTATTTGATTGTCATTATCCTTTTGAGCCTTTATTATTCATGTCATATTGTATACTTCCCGGTATGGTTTTTAGATGCAGGCAGTGCCGGTAACCGAAGCCTAGAAGGGAGATAAGGTTAAGGATGATATAGGAGATCCGTGGAGAATATGGACCTGCTGGGAGTTTTAAAGAAATTTTGTATTTTTATTTTAAAGAATCAAGTGTGATTTATTTAATTTTTCAATGGAAATACGCTTATTTTTGCGGGGCGTCACAGAAATCTACATGGAACAACCTGAAGGATTTTCTACTCCAGGGCAAGAAAATAAAGTGTGTAAGCTTGTCAAATCATTGTATGGCTTAAAGCAATCTCCAAAACAATGGCATGAAAAATTTGACCAAGCTATACTCTCTAGTGGGTTTAAAATCAATGAGTGTGATAAATGTGTTTATATCAAAGACACTATTGAAGGCTATGTCATCTTATGTCTTTATGTTGATGACATGCTCATAGTGGGTAGTAATGATAAGATCATTAAATCCACTAAGAAAATGTTGAATTCTAAATTTGACATGAAAGATATGGGACTTGCTGATGTTATATTGGGCATCAAGATATCTAGAAATACTAATGGACTTGCTCTGTCACAGTCACATTATGTAGACAAGATTCTAGAGAAGTTCAACAAGTCTGATACTAGTATAGCCAGGACGCCTGTGGACTTAAGTCTACACCTATCTAAGAATACTGGTGAGAGTGTTTCTCAACTAGAATATTCTCAAGTGATAGGAAGTTTGATGTACTTAATGAGTTGTACAAGGCCTGACATTGCTTATTCTGTTAGTAGACTAAGTAGATATACTAGTAATCCTAGTGCTGAACACTGGAAAGGGATAGAAAGGGTACTGCGGTACTTACGATATACACGTGATCAGGGATTGCACTACATGAGATATCCAGCTGTATTGGAAGGATACAGTGATGCAAACTGGATATCCGATATGAAAGATTCAAAATCTACAAGTGGATATGTTTTCACACTTGGTGGTGCAGCTGTATCATGGAAATCTTCAAAACAAACTTGTATTGCTAGATCGACAATGGAATCTGAATTCATTGCGCTAGACAAGGCAGCTGAAGAGGCTGAATGGCTTCGCCATTTTGTAGAAGATATTCCTAGATGGTCAAAACTTGTGCCAGCTATTTGCATACACTGCGATAGCCAATCTGCTATTGGAAGGGCACAAAGTAATATGTATAATGGTAAGTCTAGACATATTCGTCATAGACACAATACCATTAAACAACTACTCTCTAGTGGGATTGTCACAATTGACTATGTAAAGTCAAAGGACAATATTGCGGATCCGCTAACCAAAGGGTTAAATCGAGAGTTAGTTAACAAATCATCTAGAGGAATGGGACCAAAGCCTATGACGTTACAAGGGAATGGAATGGAAACCCAACCTAGTTGACTGGAGATCCCAAGATCTAGGTTCAAAGGGACAACCTAATTTCATGTACCTTAAGAGAATCACTGAGAAGAAATGTTCTTCTGCCCATTTCTATAATTCAACAGTGATACCTGCATGGCGTGAGGGTAAGCTTAGCTTTTAATGACTATGTGCGTTGGTATAACCAAGCGGAGTATAGTAGGATACTCTAAATAGTCACCTATGTGAATGTGAAGTGGGGCCGCTTCTAAAAGAATTTGAGAAGGGCAAAATTCTTTGATAAGCATTCACTGAACCAGGCGAGTGTTCAAGGCCAAAACGAACACAAAGAACTAAACTATGTTTGGAAAGCTCCTGTGTGAGGTCTGTCGGTTGTTTACACTAATGGCAATCAGTTCAAGACTATACGTTCACTGGTCAGCCAGTAAATCTGATAGATTGTCACAAGGGAAGGTTCAAAGCCAAAAGCTACCTATCCTTTGCAGGAGTGATCCGTTGTGCTCTCTCTCTTGTCGAGTCTATGTTGTCTCACATCGTTTCGATTAATTTCATTCATGTGGGGGATTGTTGGATAAAAATTAATTTTGGCCATGTTTGAGGTCAAATAAATGTGGGATCCATTTAGAGTTTGAATGGGGTCCTTGTGGATTTGTGTTCTCCTCCATGAGGAGATGAACTTTGGATATTTACATGTCCAAAATTATTATGGAGTGAATGAGAAATTAATCCATTGAATACATTTATATAATGTACATACATGAATGCATGGGAAAAATGTATATACATGAATGTATTTATTCTCATTCATGGATAATGCACATTCATAGATGAATCATGAATATACATGGATGAATCCACAAATACATAATGTACAAATGAATATACATGGATGAATCTATAGATTCATAATGGATATACATGGATGAATCCACAAATTCATAATGTACATCCAATGAATCCTCTCTCCCCTTAGTCCTATATATTCTGAGCTTTCTCCTCAGAAATTTCAGAGTCAGAAAAACAAGAGCTATTTTCCTTCCTTCCAATATTCCTTCCTGAGAGAGACACAGAACAAAGTTGGTTCGCCGGAGCAGTCGAACACCGTGCTTGTCTACTGCTGGTTATTGCCGCTGTATCCTGGGAGGCAGACGCCGGAGATATCCTCAAGCACTTCTGGTGAGGCGGCGAATCTGTTTTAAGGAAACTGTGAAATATCACAGGCCTCGGTTTGATCTTATTTTGTTATAGTTTTCCTATTATTGCTTTCTGTTTACATATTGTAGTTCTGTTTAAATTCAAGTTCTATTTTCCAGTTTGTAATCAAGAATCTGTTTCTGTTTTCCAATTGTATCAATGTAATTTTTCCAACAATTTTTATTGTTCAAGAAATGAAGTACAATAACAACGAACCTTATCATAGCCCAGGATCCTTAGTTCGGATCTCTTCTAAGATAGGTTTTAATGACAAATCTTCTCTCACGATTTCCTTTCTTACTCTAAGCTGAGCTTTATGTGACGGATCAATCATCATCTTGAGCATATCAGACAATGGAGCCTAGAAAAATATATTTATCCAATTTTGAAACTAAAGATGCATTTTTAAATAATGCATAAATCAACAAATCCAAAGGAACTTATGGAGACATAAGAAATACCTGCATTAGACTCTCAGCCCGGTGAACAAATCTATGCTTTTGAAAAAGTCTATTCATAGTAGTATACACGTCTTCAGGGTCACCTTGATAAGTTTTTTGCAATTGCTCTACCATCTTATTAAATGTAGGATCTTTTGCAATTTCCCCAGCTAAGTTCCTAATGTTTGAATCCTGTATTTGTCGCACCATAATGACAAAAATTAACTATAATCTTAAATACGAGAATCATCGAATAAAGGCAGACTTCATGAGAACCAAAGCGGAAGACATGAAAAGAAGGGTCCCAACATTGAATCGTGGCTCGAAGCAGGCCTTCATTCAAAGTCATCCGTCGAAAAAAGAAGAGGTCGTTTAGTCGGAAGCACTCAAAGTTGAGAATATCGATGCCAGAAAGAGTATCCATCCATGGGAAGAGCATCTGAGAGCTAATGGGGGACCATTTAAGAAGCAAATGAAAGAGATGAGAGTGTGTTTCACGGAATTTTGGGGAAAAGGGGGGGGGGGGGGGGGGTATAAATAGAAAAATAAAATGTCTACCTCCCCGCGGCAATTAATAAAGTGGAACGGCACTCAAGGAAGTGCCGTGCGGCAGTCCGTGATTGCCATTGCGGCACTCACTGACTGCCGTTACAGCATTCTCTGAGTGCTACAGAAGCCTAACCGAGTGTCGTTTAGGGTTTTATTTTGGCAAGGATCCGTTTGTAATATTTTCAGCCCACCTGCAAACAAAAAAACTAAGTATACAACAAACGTGCGCATCATGCAGCACGCAGAATAAGAACAAGCCATTCATAATATTCATTCATCTACTCATTCATATATTCATTCATTCGTTCGTAAATAAAGAGGATAGAAGCATTCAAAATAAAGGATCAGGTTATGGTCGCGCATACGATAAGAGATGGTAAAAGCAGTTATAATGAAAGCATGCAGCAAAAATAAAAATAATAATAAATAAGTGTGTATGCATGAATATACAGTCATCCAAAATAAAGGGTGTGTCCTCTCCAAAAGCACTCAAAAGTAAAAAAGAGAGATAGGCAAGATTAGCCCTTGCTCCGGCCTCGGGCCTGACGAGTCACACGTCTGAGGGGCTCCTCCTCTGACTCCGTCCCGCTCGCTCCGCCCCTGCCTCTGCCTCTACCTCTGCTACCACTCGCTCCGCCACTGCTGCCTCCACCTCTGTCGCCACCAGTACCCCCAACGCTGCCTCCACCCCATCCGGCGCTACTACCCCCAGGAGCTCCACTGAAGTCAATACCGAACTGCTGAAGCCGCTGCTGGAGCTCCCTCACCTGTAAGACCAAAGCCCTATTCTGCTCCTCCTGGACGGAGAAACAGAATGTGTAAATAAGTTTTGTTTGAAATCTTAAGAAAAAAGAGAGGGAATCAATGAGAGTATTACCAGAGCTCTCGCATGAGCCTCAGCACTCGCTCGCGCTCCGTCAGCCTGAAAGGAGAAGTCAGAAAAGAGAGGTCAAAAAATCATAATAGAAACATAATAGTTTTTTTTTCAGAAGTCAAAGTTTCAGAGTTTACCCTCCACTTGCGACCGTAGATCCACTCTCTCACGCTATGAGCATAGAGCAAGCCCACCTCCGCATAGTCCCGCGGGACATGATCGTACTGAAGTGGAACGGTAGGAGTGCCCGCCTGATATCTGGGGACCATGGTCGTGGACTTCTCGCCATAGGAGACTGTCCGGACGCTCCAATCCCAGGGAGGCAAAGCTGGGGCATAGCAGCGGCAGGAACAGGCTACAAAAGAAGGAAAAGAGAAAAGAGTTTAGTAGGGAATTCACACGCGATGAAGAAACTAAAAGAAAACGTCCAGAGTTGAACTCACCCGAGTCACTGCCATCAATGGAAAGCTCCTCATTAGCCTGTCGACCCGAAAGGCAGCATACCCATCAAGGGACTCCACAAATGCCTGAATCGACGCTCCCGCGACGGCGGCCGTAAGCTCGCTGCCCTAAAGCATCCCCGTTGCCCTCATGGAAAGAGGAGGATGGTGTGGCACAAAATAATCCGAAGCCGTCAGCGACTGTCGGGTCACCCTCTCTCCCAGGTACCACTCCCGAGCCTCTGGGCCGTCTAGTAGGATCCTCTGTGGGTCATATCCAGCAGATTGCCGTATCCCCTGGGGAGCGTCTGGAAGTACGTCGAGCCAGGGCTGCCATCGGACGTGCGGCTCCTGTAGATTCGTCAGGAAGTTCCTGAACAAAATAAAGTCGTGGGCTGTCGTCTTTTGCCCCACCCGGTCCTTAGCCCACTTCAGCCCTTGAGGCATGATGAGGGCGTCTGCTATTCGCGTCTCAGGCGACATCAATTGGAGATACTCGTGGGACCAAATCTGCAAGAAAAAGATAAGATAGAGGTCACATCATTTCAAAAAAGAAATTATATATACCTCCCACGCCCTCCAAAAACTGCCAGTAGAGGCCTGATGATCTTGCGAGATCTCTTCCATGTGCCTATATAGGATGGCCAGCCCTGCCCCGGCCCAGTCGTACTGGTAAACCTCGTCCATGTGCTCTAGGGATCCCACCAGTGCCACGAAAATCCGATCACCCTTGGTGCTCACCAGAGAGCACCCCAGCACGTACATCAGAAAGCCACGAGCCATCTGCTCGTCAATAAAGCCCTGCTGGCCTCGAAACGTGTCCAGGAACCACTTGGTCGTGACCAAGGGCTCCTCTGGAACTACTCCTAGAGCTCCTGCACCCGATCCCACTCGGTGACGGTGTCTAGATATCGTAGGAGCTCTCCGTCGATGGGATCCCTGTGATCATGCTGAAGTCGAGGGGAGTCATCGTCATCTCCCCAAAAGCGAAGTGGAAGGTGTTGGTGGTATCCCACCACCGCTCTGCCAATGCGTGAATCTATGTCAAATTGTTGGAGCTCTTCATCAAAAGTTTGACAAAGTCCCCAAAACCCGCAGCATCTACAAAGTCCCACACGGTCTCTCTCAACTCCCCGTACCAGGCAAAGCCATGAGCCAGGCTGTCGTGCCCTTTCAGCACATCCTTCGGTAGCTGCAAAAGTTGAAAAGATTCAAGATTAGTAAATGAACAAACAAAAAAGAAGAGAAAAAGCAGTAAATAATAAAGAAAGAAGAGGCAAGCAATGAATAGCCGAAGTAATAAATAAAAATTAAAAATTAAAAAATTAAAAAAAAAAAAGGAAAGGAAGAAAAAATATATATGGAATACTCGCGAAAGTTTTTCGAGCATGGTACTCGTTTGTATTTATGTAAATTTTGGGCGTCATATGCAGAATAAAAAAAGGGGGATGAATGAATAAATTTCAAAAAATTATTAATGTTAACATCTTGAAAAAGAAAAAAAATAAATAAGTAGCGTATGTTAGAACCACGAGTCTCAAAAGAAACAGAGATTCGGAAGTATCCAAGTCAAATTTAAAAAGGTGGTTGTAGCGCTGGGAAAATAAATATAATAGTCATTATTCATTAAAAAGATGTGCAAATCTTTGATTGGCATACATCGTGGTCAAAAGTCTTTGAGAATAATTGAGAGAAGGATGATGAAATTAAAATATGCGCAGATGCAAGTGGAACACCCAAGAATTCATAAGCATAGCGTTCATTTTCATATGAAGTTCTGTCTCAGCATTCATATAGTTCGTAGGAAATAAGATAAAGAATGTAAAATAGAATAATCATTGGTTAAAACGTTCAAAACGCTCGAGAGCGCTACAAGCCTAGCATTTGCATTTAAAATGGGGCATTTAAAGTTGTGTTGATGGTACATGGCATTATTGATTTTCATACAAAATAGAAATATGAGAAATAAAAAAGGGGGTGTGTGTACCTCGCGATTGAACGCGCGGGGCAGATAAGTGCTCATCCCGGTCCCTGAGCAAGAATGCAGCATCGGGGTGAGGAATGGCCCGATACTTGGCCTTCTTCCGACTGCCAGAACCGCTCGCCATAATCTGTCAAGGAAAGAAAGAAATTCGCGCGTTAGATTCATGAGAAATTCATAAAAACAACGAAATAAAGGAGATTAATCGAGTTTTAATCATGGGGAACTAACCTGATAACCCTGGCAGACCGATAAGAAGGAGAAGAGAGGATGAGAGAAATTTCTCCAGAGAGGATTCGGTTTAGAGAGGATATGAGAGAATGAATGAAAATTGAATGAAACTCTTGGTATAAGCCACAACCGCACAAACGCGGCACTCGGTTTTCGTGCGCGGGAGTTGATGAACTGTCGTGCGGCACTCACCAAGTGCCGTACGGCAGTCATAGACGGCCGCTCTTTTCAAGCGTGTGCCGCGTTTGAGTCGGTTAAAAGATACTTTGGTTCCCCCCAAAATTCAAAATTGGGTCCCAAGATTTACATTTAAACCCCAGAGTTTGCCCATTTTTGCACTTCGGTCCCTAAAAGTAATAACTAAGGCAACCAGCTCCAATTTTATGAAAATTTTTTAGCCTATGTAACACTTTTTCGCAAGAATGTGAAATTTTTGAGTCTTTTGACTCCTGATTTGTGAAAAAAAAATGGAAATTAAGATTCTTCTTGTGTTTAATTTCGAATTTTGAAATTCAAGTTAAAGTAGGGTTTGATTGACTCATGATTTTAAAGGTTGATCTGAATTAAAAGCATATATTGATTCTTGATCTTGAAAGTGAATAAATTGGGGTTTGACTGACTCCGGACTTGGAAAAGATTTGGATCGGGGTTTGACTGAGTCCCAAAATTTTTAAAGATTGAAAAGTTGGATTAAAAATGAGTCTGTTGACTCTGAAATTTTGAAAATTGAAAAGAATTTGAGTCTGCTGACTCCAGAATTTGGAAAATGAAAAGATTCTCTGAGTCTGTTTGACTCCCAACTTTAGATTTGGGTCTTTTGACTCCTGTTTTTGGGATTTGAGTCTGTTTGACTCCCGATTAACCTGAATATGGTTGCCCTACTTTTGGGAATGTAACAGACTTACATTCTCAATTTTCACAACAGATTTGCGTTAACCCTTGTATTGAGAATATAACAGATTTAAATTCTTGATCCTCGTAACATATTTACGTTGATCCTTTGTTGTGAGTGTAACAGACTTACATTCTCGGTTTTTGCAACAGATTTGCGTCAACCCTCGTTTTGAGAATATAACAGATTTATATTCTCGATCCTCGTAACAGATTTACGTTGATCCTTTGTTGAGCGTGTAACAGACTTACATTCTTGGTTTTCACAACCGATTTGTGTCAACCCTCCTTTTAAGAATATAACAAATTTATATTCTTGATCCTCATAACGGATTTACGTTGATCCTTTGTTGAGAGTGTAACAGACTTACATTTTTGGTTTTCGCAATAGATTTGCGTCAACCCTCATTTTGAATATAATAGATTTATATTCTCGATCCTCGTAACAGATTTACGTTGATCCTTTATTGAGAGTGTAACAGACTTACTTTCTCGGTTTTTGCAATAGATTTGCATCAACCCTCGTTTTGAGAATATAACAGATTTATATTCTCAATCCTAATAACAGATTTACGTTGATCCTTTGTTGAGAGTGTAACAGACTTACATTCTCGGTTTTTGCAACAGATTTGCGTCAACCCTTGTTTTGAGAATATAACAGATTTATATTCTTGATCCTCGTAATAGATTTACGTTGATCCTTTTTTGAGAGTGTAACAGGCTTACATTCTCGATTTTCACAACAGATTTGCGTCAACCCTTGTTTTGAGAATATAACAGTTTTATATTCTCGATCCTCGTAACATATTTACGTTGATCCTTTATTGAGAGTGTAACAGACTTACATTCTCAATTTTCACAACAGTTTTGAGTCAACCCTCGTATTGAATATAACAGATTTATACTCTCGATCCTCATAACAGATTTACGTTGATCCTTTGTTGAGAGTGTAACAGGCTCACATTCTTAATTTTCGCAACAGACTTACGTTAACCATTGATTAAAAGCGTCTTCATGACCCTTGTAGCGGATTTCTGTATTAGTCAAGCATCCAATAATTTTCTCTGACTAACATATCATGTAACGTGCATCATTTGTAGAAAACATGGCATGGAATAAGCGTGGCGCTTGCATAACCAGGTCTATTTGAAAAATACCATTGTATGAGCACGTGCATCACGTCAGGATAGGTGCATCCATCCGTATGACTACTTGCACTTGTGTATGTATCTGACCCTTGGCCGAACTACGTCTTGGTCTGATTCCTGATGGAATACGTAGGCAGCTCACCATTGAGCACAACTAACTTGGACCGCTTGCGCAGCCTTTTCGCAATGCTTTTGTTTTTACCTAAATATGACGGTTTGGTCAAAGGCTTGTCTTCACACAGGCTTCGACGATCACTTGCAATTCGCGTTGCTCCGCAACCTCTGTCGAAGAGAGGCAAACTGTAGACACCCCGATTTTGACCACACGTCGAATTAAGGGGAGTGTTACCTCCATATCCGATGATGACAATGTTCGAACTAATTTAGGATTTCCAAAGATGATTCAAGCTCTTTAAAAGACTCTGCAACTTAAAAAAAATAGCAAAAGAAAAAGAAAGGGAAATTGGTGGCAAAACGGCACTTGACCCATTTTTACGGCAGTCACGGGTTACCGCTACGGTAGTCAGTGAGTACTGCAGCGGCAGTCACCAACTGTCGCTGAAATGCTTCAAGTGCCGCCAAATTTGAAAAAACGGCAGTCCATGGAATTGTCTGCAGCATTCAGTGAGTGCTGCTCCGGCATTCAGTGAATGCCGCGCCGGCATTCACCAAGTGCCATTCCGGCACTCATTGAGTGCCCCTTCCATCTCCATTGAATGCCGTATTTTGTAACAGACAGCTATAATACAGCACTTTTTGTACCACCTAAGGACAGTACGAATTAGGGTTTTCTGCTGTGAAATGACAGAAATACCCATTTAAACTTGCCTATAAATAGAGAAAGAATATCCTCTTGCATGGGGGGTTGGAATCTAGCTTAATCCTAGAGTATACACTCCCACTTAGTTTTAAAAAGCTTTCTTAAACACAATTAGAAGTAGGTTTTGAGAAGGTTTAAGGGGTTATTTAAGTAGAATTAGAGTGGAAGAGCTTGATTAGTCTTTGGAAGTTCTCCAAAATCACCAAGTTGAGGATACTTTGGAGGTAAAACTCTAGAATAATTAGTCTTTGTTCAAGTTTAATTATAACATGCATAGAGTTCTTTAATTTCTCTTTTCATTTGTTGTGTTCATCCCTTGGGTTCATAAGGCTTTCAATGTCTTACTTGAATCTTTTGGTTTGAAATCCCTTAATCTCTTTGTAGTCTTATGATTCATGAGAGGATTAAGATTGGTACTAGAATATTTAGCTAATGGACCCAAACTTATCTTCATGGTTTGAGGTTTGTTATGATTATGTTTCATGAAGTTCTCCCATACTTCTTTGAAATTTAAAAGTATGAATATTTTTAGTCTCCAATGACCATCAAATGGTATGAGAGAAGCTTTATACAAGCCAAACCTCATGGCTTAATTGTCTAAGTTGATAAGAATAAGATGAACTAACCAAAAGTGTAGTGAGTTCATAAACTATTTTTGATCATAGATTTTTAATTAAATATTTAACCGTTGGAATCAATTGAAACCACTTGGAGAATGTCAATAACATAAAGTTTTACCACTGGAATTTTTGTTTTAAGAAGATTTTGTGTCTAAAGTGGTTTAGTTAAGGGTTTTGTGGAACAACTACAATCTGTGCAGAGTTTCAGAACAGCAAGTCAGTTTCAAAATAAATAAATCAGAACCTTAATCAAGCATTTTTGACTCCAAATAAATTTTTCCATGAACTTTAATGTGTTAACAAGATCCCCTAAAAGATTAGAGCATTTCGGATTATTTTACTATTTTTAAAAAATCATACAAAAACTCTAGACGGAGAGTTGCAAGCCTCTGAGTGATGCCTAGTTTTTATCCAATTCCCAGAGATCTAACCGTTCAAACCTTGATTTTCTTTTTGGGATGGAAACTAGACTCACAGAGGCTTCTTGAGTCCAAATATTATTGACATTAAACCATGAGATCTATGTCTTCCAAATTCTCCAAGACTTAATCTACTCTCAGCAATTTTCATAAAACTGTCATAGTTTTAGTATATCTTGCAAGCATGGGCCTAAATGGCCTCTTCATGACCTATGACTCAAACCATGCCTCAATAATGATTAATCAAGGCTAAATCCATAGATCAAATGGTTAAAATCAATGAGTAGTCCATTTCTCACTCTTGTTCATATTCATGTATCCATGTACATTCATGCATGTGGGTTGATACTCATAATTAGAATTCATTTGGTGATTAGGATTAAACTGCATCTTAGTTGAACCTAGTTGTGAATTCCTTATAACCATGTTGGGACTACATTATCTCTATATGGACATTGCATTGGATCCTAGTTGAGACTTGTATATCTATAGAAATGATGCATTTCCAATTACTTAGAAGGAATTCATAATTATGTTAATTCTTTCATACTTGATAGATTTAAGCTAAAATTTTAGGAATGTTGCTTAGGATTTGATATCATCTAAAAGCATGTGGGCTAACCCTTTTGTTTTGTAGCGCTATTAAGGTATGATTTCTCAAACTCCTCATTAGTTTATTTAATTCCTTGATTTTATTGATTTTCAACCCCATGTGCGACACATTAGAATTAGGATTTGCCTTATGTGTATATATGTGATTAGAGACCTTTTATTAGGATTTCTACTTTTTGTATGCATTACACATTTAATATCGCAGCTGGATCCCAGGTAAGTTCTCTTGTTCCCTATTGCACGTCATTTCGCATGCTACTTGAACTTATGTGATTTTTGAATGATATTTTTACCATTGGCAATCTTATACCCTTTTAGACATGGTTTGTGTAATGTATATTTATACATATGTATTAATTGAGGGCACATTTAAATTAATAATTTGATTAAAAGGATGTTGAGTAGAGGCCTATCGCGAGATAGGATGAGAGGGAGTGTTTTAGTCTGCCGGGCTCCTTCCCCTCTCATTCCATAATCCCCGGACCTAGAAATCTCTAGTTTCCAAAAACAACAGTTTGCTTTTAAATGGTTTCTTAATTTATCTTTTAAAAATTAAGTGGCGACTCGTGTTTTGTATTTTAAATCTGAAAAGGTTTTTTAAGCGAAAAGCTGTGGGTAAGAAAAATGAGATATCCATAATCTGGCGACTCTGCTGGGGATCAAACCCAGAATCTCTGGTTTCGCAGACCAGGAACTTTTAATCTTGGGTTCACTCGAGTATTAGACTTGAAAAACATCATTTTAATTAAATTAATTAATCTTTGTGTGCATGTTGCATTTCACTTGCATGTCCAGCCAGTCGATTGCACAGAACTATGACCTTGGAGGCTCGAGGCAACCCGGTCGGTCATATTATCATGGGACTGTGTGATCCTTGATCTGGTACCATGTTCTGGTATATGAAGCACCCTATCGGATGTGTGTCAAGGGTCCCTTATTTGACCAAAACCCGGCCTTTGCATGATAGTTTCTGTAGAACCTTTCCGTCTTAAGAAATTAAATCTTGAGTAGGGTTTATGTGCTAGGGAATATTGTGCGCCCGGAAGGGATTACTTGAGATGATGACGATGCTTACTGATGAAAGATGTGTAACCTCTTAATTACTTTTGAGCAATTCCTCTTCATGTTCTATGACATATGAGTAACATGCTAAATCTTGATTATAAGATTACATCTCTCATATCCTATTAGCTAAGCATCATTGACCTTGTATGTATCTGAATTCATGGAAAGTGCAGTAATAATCCGATCATGTGATCCTTCTGTCCAAAGAATTCTAAATCCACCTTTGAAAAGAAACAGATTTTGATTTAGCCACTCTTTAAAAAAAAATCATTGGAGTTCGCTCTTGACTAAAATTCCAAATCAACCTTTGCTGAGGTATATTCGCACATCCTCTTCTTTGAAAGACCCAAAAATCAGGGGATTTTTTTTTAGAAGGAATGCTCTTCAAAAAGAATTTCAAATCCAAGAAATGTTCTCACATCCTTATTTTCAAATGAAAGATTCAAAATTCTTAAGAAACTTTTCCTTTTTTAAAAATATCTCATCGTTCTAAAGAATGTGTTTTCAAATGAATTCTAAAATGACCGACCTTTGAAAGGGTGGTGGGGATCACAATGAAAAGATAAATTATTGCACTTGACATGGGTGAGGATCTTTACGTGCTTATGTGTTTACTTGTTACGACTAGAATTTTCCTTTCTTTTGCATGTAGAATAGGCGCACACGCACACACACATTGCATTCGTGTGACATTTGGATCATTCATGAAAATTCTACCAAACACCTTTTTCTCTTTTTACGATAAAAAGAAATTAAAATGAAAGAAAATTGTGATAAGTAAAATAAGGAAATAAAAAAAAACGTTTTTGAAAAAATCATTAAAAAATTCTTTGTAGGGCAAAAATAGCATCAAATTCAAACACAGCCTGGTTCAGGGGTCCCACAGCAAGGCTAGTGAGAAGGGAAGGTGACTCGGATATGGCAGAAGAAATAAACAATGGGGAAGTAGCAGAGTTGAGAGCATTGGTTGAACAGCAGGCCGAACAGATGAGGAGGCAAGTCGAAAGCATGAACCGCATGATGGTTATGATAGAAACCATAGTCGGCCCGCCACCAGTTGTGAATCCACCAATCGTCGAATCGCCTATCAGGGAAGAGGGATGGTATGATGACCCAAAAATGAATAGGGTCGAAAACCCTGGAGCAGATAGAGATAGAGTGGACAGAGAAAAGACCGACAAAGAAAGGATAATGGCCGAGTAGATAGAGAAACTGGAAAGGGTAATGCGCAAGGCTCAAGGAGTCGACACATTTATGATGGAGTTAGAGGGTCTATACGATGGGGTTCGCGAGACACTACCAACTGGTTTTATGATGCCAGTTTTTGACAAGTTTGATGGAACGGGAAATCCTCGCAGCCATGTAAGAATGTGTATTGGAGCTTTTCAACCAAGTGGGCTGAGCATCACCATGATGGCTGTCTTATTCCAACAGACTTTAACCGGAGCTGCTTTATCCTGGTATCTTACTCTCGAACCAAGCAAACCAGGGTTTAGAAAGAAGTGATCAAAGCATGTATAGCACAGTATGAGTACAATCAGGATTTGGATGTCACCGTCTGAGATTTGGAGACCACTAGGCAAGGGAACAAAGAGTCATTCGCCAAATATCTGAGCAGGTGGAGGGGAAAAGCAGCTAAAATGGTACAGAGGCCGTCTGAGAAAGACCAGATCCGAATGCTAATGAAGAATCTATAGCAAGTGTATCAAGAAAAGATGAGGTTTCAGTCGATCAACACCTTCGCTTAAGTCTTTGATGTCGGAACAGGAATAGAGGATGCAATCCAAGAGGGGGTAATTAAGAAAGAGGAGCAACCAAACCGGTACAGGAGGCCAAACTATGGGTCCAACAGAGGACATTCGGGGGGCCACTCTAGTCCTATCGATGTCAATGCATTAAGTGGGTCAGAGAGAAAATTTGACACACCAAGAGGTCGACCCGGGGTAGACAAACCGCCAAGAAAATTTTTAGATTTGGGAGTATCACTATCAACTGCCCTCGATAGGCTATTAGCAAAAGGGCATCTCCGTCAGTTGGAACCTCGACCTCTACCAAGTCCGCTTCCGCCAAATTTCTAAGGGGATCTCTTTTGTAAATTTCACCAGCAGAAGGGTCACTCAATAGATCGGTGCAAGAGATTAAGGCACGAAATCCAAGATCTCATCGATAACAAGGTGATATCAGAACCACCCGCCAAAGCTCCAAACGTTACCAGAAATTTGCTTCCGAATCATCGAGCTGTGCCACCACAACAGGGCTTTTATTTCTTGGGGATATAAGAAGCAAACTTTAATCCGTCTAGGTTAATCACTAAGGCCGCGACACCAAGAAAGCCATACCAGCTGCCGAAGGATCTAACAATTTGCACTTTGGGGAATTCATCGGGAGAATGCGAAGAAATGACAAAACAGTTATACTGGTGGGTTCAAGGAGACAACAGCCGAGACATGAGCCGCATAGAAGATGATATATGGTATCAGAGTGACAAAGAAATAGAAATGGGGGAAGAAACCTTGAAAGTTATTTTCGAGATTGAAACTTTGTGGGCGAAAGAAGAGGTCAGTCGTCTAAACCGGTCAGAAAGACATTTCAAACCACACGAGTTGGAAGAGGACCACCCAGGAAGAGAATTGGATAAAGGAAAGGGGAAAGTGAATGAAGAAGAGGAAGAAGATAGGGTTTTAAAGCAAATGAGGAAAACCTATGCCAACATCACCATTTGGGGTCTACTGATCGCTTCCAAGTGTCACAGGCAGGCAGTTCTGGATGCTTTGAACCAATCTGATGTCCCCAACAACATAGCTCTAGAAGATATTGTGGGAATGATTGGCAGAATCCCGACCTTGGCTATTACCTTTTCTTCGGATGACGTACCCCCCAGAGGGCCCATTCACAACAAACCATTGTACGTCACTGTCGAATGTTTGGGGAACACCGTACCCGCTTGTCTTGTTGACAATGGGTCTGCTTTGAATGTATGCCCCTTTCGAACAGCCAAACGGATGGGCCTAGATGAATCGTCCTTCGTGTCATCCCAGCAAAAGGTCAGGGCGTATGGTAATACTCAGAGAACAGTCATGGGTATAGTTTTTTCTCAACCTCGTTATTGGTCCTATGGATAAAGAGGCCGAATTCCAGATCATTGACATTCCCGCCTCCTTCAATCTGCTACTAGGGAGGCCATGGTTGGATAGCTTGGGTGCCATACCATCCACCATTCATCAAAAGGTCAAGTGTGTTTAGAAGAACAAAGTCTGCAACATTCTCGAGGATAGTTGGGTTCGTTCATCCGAAGCTTCATCAAGTGCGCCGGTTCTAGAATTGCAACTGCAAGAAGAAGAAGCAAATATGGGAGGGTTCGAGTTCGTCGACATGATTGGTGAAGAAAAGCCAAAAGAATTCCTACCTCTTTACTTCGATCAGTATGCAAGCCCATTAGTCGCAGGGATCATGAAGAAAATGGGTTTTTTTCCAGGATTGGGATTGGGAAAGAATCACCAAGGCATGCAAGAGTTTTTGAAAATCCCTACTAAGACTCACACTCATGGTCTGGGGTACCAACCATCCAAGAAGGGGCAAAAGGAAAAGAAGAAGGCCGCTGATGCACCATTGGACCCTTACCTGAAGACGCTTAATGGATATTTTATGAAGGAAGGAGAGGATTTCCCCTTTTGTGGCTTCCCAGAACCGTGGATGGATAAGAAAGACAATTGTTTGAAGCCAGGGTTTGAGATTTTCTTCCACCACGAATTCTCTGAGTACGAAGATCCATGTCTGCAGGTACCCGTGAAGTCAACTACCGCCAAAGATTGGATTGGTACACTGGATGGCTCAGTCATGAAGAATCTGTTGGGTGAAGAAAGCATGAAAATCGAGGAGAAAAGCCAAGAAGAAGTTCTGGGGGCCGGGAACGAGGAAAAGAATGTTGAGGAAGCGGTAAAGGAAGGCCTGGTGGAAAAGGTACAAGAAGAAGAAGAGGGAAACGACATGGAAATACCAGAAGAACCAATGACAAAAGGAATGGGTGAACAGGGAAAGATGTCGGACTGTAATTCCATGGAGCTAAAACCAGGAATCAACAATGATTGGGTTTTTGAGCCTAGTGATAAGTACCCCCCCTCCCCGGAGTCTGTATCAACCCAAATGAGGCATCTTTCAATTTCCATGTCTTTTGTATCACCCCCGAGAACAAGATCAATGAAAATATGACTAATTCTGCCTACTCGAATGCGCTTAATGAATGTGATGAATGCGATGACCATGAAATACCCATTGAATTGCAAAAATTAATTGAAAAAGAAAAAGAATCCGTATGTAAAATTGTTGAAGCCACTCTAACAATTAATCTAGGAAATGAAAATAATCCTCAAAATGTTTTCATCGGCTCTACACTTAGCGATGAAGAAAGCAAAGAATTGATCAAATTATTAAATGAATTCAAAGATGTTTTTGCATGGTCTTATAGTGATATGCAAGGCATTGACGCAGAGATAGTCCAACATCATATCCCCATCTTCCCTAACTCTAAACCAGTAAAATAAAAATTGATACGAATGAGGCCAGAATGGGCAATTAAGGTGAAAGAGGAAGTTGAAAAGCAGTTAAGAGCTGGATTCTTGATGGTCACTGAGTATACGGAGTGGGTTACCAACATCATGCGAGTTCCCAAAAAGGACGGGCGTGTTAGGGTATGCGTTGATTTTTGAGACTTGAACAAAGCAAGCCCTAAGGACTATTTCCCTCTACCCCACATCGATGTTCTGGTCGACAATACGGCTGGGCATGAGCTTCTGTCTTTCATGGATGGGTTCTCCAGCTATAACCAGATCCTTATGGCACCTGAGGACACAGAGAAAACCACTTTTATCATGCCATGGGGAACATTATGCTATAGGGTGATGCCTTTTAGGCTCAAAAATGCAGGGGCAACGTATCAGCGGGCCGCTACCACATTATTACACGATATGATCCATAAAGAGGTGGAAGTGTATGTGGACAATATGATTGTGAAATCTAAGGAGATGAAAGGACACTTGGAGGCTTTGAGGAAGTTTTTTTGGGAGGTTAAGGGAGTTTAGGATGAGGCTAAAGCCACAGAAATGTACATTCAGAGTCACCACCGGAAAATTGTTAGGATTCCTTATTACTTAGAGGGGAATTGAAGTAGACCCGACCAAAATAAAAGCTATAGTCGAAATGCAGCCGCCCAAGAATGAAAAATAGCTGAGGGGGTTCCTGGGTAGAATACAGTTCATAAGTCGTTTTATCTCAAAACTCACCATATGACCTGCGACCCGCTGTTTAAACTACTTAGAAAAGGAGAGAAGTTCGAGTGGGATACCTTGTGCCAAAAAGCCTTCGATAAAATCAAAACCTACCTCCAAAACCAACCTATCCTGTCACCACCTTTACCCGGGAAGCCTTTATTGCTATACCTTTCTGTGACCGAGGATTCAATCGGATGCATGCTGGCCCAAGAAGGAGAAGAGGGGCATGTAGAAAGGGCCATTTATTATTTAAGCAAGAGGATGACCGAATACGAGTTAAAGTATTCACCCTTAGAGAAAGAATGTTGGGCTTTAGTCTGGTGTACCCGTCGCCTTAGGCATTATATGTTAGCCTTTCCCGTGATCTAAATCTCCCGAATGGACCCACTCAAATACCTATTCGAAAAACCCACCTTCACCAGTAGTATTTCCCGATGGACCATGATGCTAGCCAAGTTTGATATCAGATATGTCACTTCCAAATTTGTCAAAGGGAGAGCCATCGCCGAACACCTAGCTGACCTTGCCGTAGAATCTGGAGAAAAAGGAGAATTCAAGTTTCCTGACGAAGGAGTGATGGAGATAAGAGAGAATTTATGGAGGATGTATTTCGTTGGAGCCACCAATCAACAAGGATATGGAGTCGGGGTTATCCTTGTAGCACCTGATAGAACCCCTACCCAACTGGCTGTGAAGCTCAAATACAACTCAACCAACAACACGGCGGAGTACGAATTATGCATAGTGGGAATAGAGGCGGCGCTGGCCTTAAGAGTTGAAAGAGTTGATCTATTCGGAGATTCCAATTTGATCATATCCCAAGTGCGAGGAGATTGGAGGGTGAAACACAAGAAATTGAGGCCATACCATGACTATTTGGAGAGTATGAAAGCACAATTCAAGAAGATATCATTCTACTACCTTCCCCGAGAGGAGAACCAATTGGCTGACTCCCTTGCAACCCTAGCATCAATGATACAGATCCCCTCGGGGGTCACGATGGTCCCATTATCCATAAAAATTAGAAACCAACCTTCATTTGAGACAATTGTGGCTATAGAAGACGAGGGAGAAGTGGCGTGGTATGTGGATGTATGGAATTTCATTAAGGAGGGAGAATACCCCGAAGGAGCCTCAGAAAAGGACAGGAAGGCAATCCGAAGGTTCTCAGCCCAATTCGTGATCTGTGCAGACAAGCTGTGGAAGAAATCATACACCGATTATAACTTAGAATGTCTATATGGAAGAGAAGCAAAGAAATGATGGAAGAATTACACGAAGGAGTTTGTGGACCCTACATGAATGGGCATATGCTGGCAAAGAAGATCATTCGGCAAGGATTTTATTGGACAACTCTGGACAAGGATTGTTGTGAGTATGTCAGAAGACGCCACAAGTGCCAAATCCACGCCACCCTGATGCATAGCATGCCTTCCCAACTCTATAGCATGACCATGCCTTAGCCTTTCTCTGTTTGGGGCATTGATATCATCGGTGAGATAGTTCCGAAGGCCTCCGATGGACACCAGTATATAATCGTGGCGATAGACTATTTTACTAAATGGGTAGAGGCGGCGGCGTACGCCACCTTGAAGGCTAGAGATGTGGTGAGCTTCATTGAGAAAAATATCATCTACAGATATGGGGTCCTGCATGAGTTCATTTCAGACCATGGAAGCCATTTTCAGGGAGAGGTTATCCCGCTCTTAGAGAAATACAAGATCACCCGCCATCAATCCTCTCTATACAGGCCTCAAACGAAAGGAGCGGTAGAAGCGGCGAATAAAAATGTTAAAGCAATCCTAGGAAAAACAACGGATACATACAAGGATTGGCACGAGAAGCTGTCGTTTGCACTATGGGGATACCGGACCTCTATAAGAACTTTTACAAGAGCTACACCTTATTCATTAGTTTATGGCATGGAGGTCGTTCTTCCAGTTGAGGTAGAGATACCCTCTCTCAAGGTTTTGGCAGAATGTGAAATCACTGAATCGGAATGGACATGGGGAAGGTATGAGGAGTTGATGCTGCTCGATGAAAAGAGATTGGCCGCAATAAACCATACTCGGGGATATCAGAAGAGGATAGCTCATGCTTTCAACAAAAAGGTTCGCCCGAGGAAGCTTACTGAGGGCGACTTGGTCCTCAAAGAACTGAAGGTGCCTGTTTATGCCCCCAGAGGAAAATTCAAACCCAACTGGGTCGGGTCGTACATCATTAAGACTTCCTTTCGGGAGGGGCTGCCTACCTTATGGACTTGGACGGGGTTGAGTTTAAGCAACCAATTAATCTCGATCGCCTCAAGAAATACTTTTCTTGAAACCATTCCTTTCAAAACCTCTTACCTTGTTGAAATACGCTTGACCTGATTCCCGCTAAGGGATACGTAGGCTACCTGCTCGGTTTGGTCAATAATAGTTGCCTAAAGCGGTGCCCTTTTTTTCCGTCAAGCCTTAAACCGAACTACTACGGACCTGATACCCACTCGAGGATAAGTAGGCGGGCTCTTAAAAGCCCTTGGTCCACAAAAACCCAAAAATCCCTGCGCCAAACTAGGGGCAAACTCGCGTTTGCCTAGAATCACTTCAAAGCCCCATAATTAGGGGCAAACTTCGTTTGCTAAATCGAAGAACCCAGATAATATCGTAAAACCTGTCTCTGGGTCTCCTAGCTATGAAGGTAAGTACAATAAGAAAACAAATGAGAATTCATGATATAAAGTGATTAAGGCTTTGGATGAGATTCAAAGAAAAGTAACAAAAGTCGGGGAAATATTCTAAAAGGAAGATTTTCATAACTTAAAAGATTAATTGAAAGATTGAATACATTGATCAAACATGCTAAAAGCATTTCTTCAACAAATAAAAACACTCTTTGGAAAGCAAAAAATCGCATTCAGAGGCGTAGGAGAGAAGACAGGATTCGTCAGAAATTATGTAAAGAAAAGCTTTGTCCTGTCTTGCTTTTATCTATGTATGTCTGTGGGGTCTGCCTCTCAACCAGGGTCTGAATATGCAAAATGTACCCAGCGGTGGGTACAACCGAAGCCGGTATCCTCCAGAAGGGAGCAACAACCCTATCGTTCCAAGCCTTGGCGAAGGCCTTCATAGTGGAAGGGCGTATGACCGAACTCCTCGTAAAATCCGCAGAAATGTCCTCAGTGGTATCATGGAGAAGTCCATACTGACGGACCACTCGATTGGGAATGTAGAAAGTAGTGGCGTGCAAGCCAGGCAACCAGATACAGGGTCGGCCAGGGAGTCACACGGCAACAGAGCAATAAGACCAATTCATGCAAACCCAGCAAATATCGCCTAGAGAGAGGCCACCGAGTCAATCAAGCCAATCATTGTCAGAACGGAATAAATGGTGAGATTCCATACGATCGTAGGGAAGTGACCTTTGAAGGTGTAAAGGATGCATGAAGAGCTCCAAGTGCTCCATAAGCCAAATCTGCAAGACAAAAGGAGCTCCTACAGATAACATGACCCCAGCGGCATGGGCATGATCCAAGCCCAACAAAGTCTCGCCAAAAACCAACATGACGGCACTCTTCATCTCCCGTAGACCACGGGCGATGAGTATGAGTATATCGGAAGATGATTGGAAAAGAAAATAAGAGAGTATGGCAAGTGATAGTGCGCTTTGCCGAATAATCTGATATCTGCCATCATAAGAATCTCCTACGGAAGCATAGACCGAGGAGAGCTGCTCAAAGTCAATCTGCCTTTCATGTATGAAAAAGCTCGCAACGTTACGGGATGTGTGGAGTAGGGTAGCCAAATCCTAAACATAGCCCGGTTGCACTGACGAGACCACCCGATCCACAAAGGGATCAGTATGGAGGATAGCACAGAATTCCTCGAATAAAGGGCAGACTTCATGAGAACCAAAGCAGAAGACATGGAAAGAAGGGTCCCTACATTGAATTGTGGCTCGAAGCAGGCCTTCATTCAAAGTCATCCGTCGGAAAAAGAAGAGGTCGTTTAGTCGGAAGCACTCAAAGTTGAGAATATCGATGCCAGAAAGAGTATCCATCCATGGGAAGAGCATTTGAGAGCTAATGGGGGCCATTTAAGAAGAAAATGAAAGAGATGAGAGAGTGTTTCATGGAATTTTGTGGAAAAAGGGGAGGTATAAATAGAGAAATAAAGATGTCTACCTCGCCGCGGCAATCAATAAAGTGGAACGGCACTCAAGGAAGTGATGTGCGACAGTCCGTGATTGCTGTTGCGGTACTCACTGACTGCCGTTACGGCATTCACTGAGTGTCGTAGAAGCCTAACCAAGTGCCGTTTGGGGTTTTATTTTGGCAAGGATCCATTTGTAATATTTTCAGCCCACCTGCAAACAAAAAAACTAAGTATACAATAAACGTGCGCATCATGTAGCACGCAGAATAAGAACAAGCCATTCATTCATTCATAATATTCATTCATCTACTCATTCATATATTCATTCATTCGTTCATAAATAAAGAAGATAGAAGCATTCAAAATAAAGGATCAGGTTATGGTCGTGCATACGATAAGAGATAGTAAAAGCAGTTACAATGAAAGCATGCAGTAAAAATAAAAATAATAATAAATAAGTGTGTATGCATGAATATACAGTCATCCAAAATAAAGGGTGTGTCCTCTCCAGAAGCACTCAAAAGTAAAAAAGGGAGATAGGCAAGATCAGCCCCTGCTCCGGTCTCGGGCCCAACGAGTCACACGTCTGAGGGGCTCCTTCTCTGACTCCGTCCCGCTCGCTCCGCCCCTGCCTCCACCTCTACCTCTGCTACCACTCGCTCCGCCACTGCTGCCTCCACCTCTGCCGCCACCAGTACCTCCACCGCTGCCTCCACTCCGTCCGGCACTACTACCCCCAGGAGCTCCACTGAAGTCAAAACCGAACTGCTAAATCCGCTGCTGGAGCTCCCTCACCTGTAAGCCCAAAGCCCTATTCTGCTCCTCCTGGACAGAGAAACAGAATGTGTAAATAAGTTTCGTTTGAAATCTTAAGAAAAAAGAGAGGGAATCAATGAGAGTATTACCAGAGCTCTCGCATGAGCCTCAGCACTCGCTCGCGCTCCGTTAGCCTGAAAGGAGAAGTCAGAAAAGAGAGGTCAGAAAATCAGAATAGAAACATAATAGTTTTTTTTATCAAAATTCAAAGTTTCAGAGTTTACCCTCCACTCGCTACCGTAGATCCACTCTCTCACGCTATGAGCATAGAGAAATCCCTCCTCCGCATAGTCTCGCGGGACATGATCGTACTTAAGTGGAACGATAGGAGCGCCCGCCTAATATTTGGGGACCATGGTCGTGGACTGCTCACCATCGGAGACTGTCCGGATGCTCCAATCCCAGGGCGGCAGAGCTGGGGCCCGAGCAGCGGCAGGAACTGGCTACAAAAGAAGGAAAAGAGAAAAGAGTTCAGTAGGGAATTCACAAGCGATGAAGAAACTAAAAGAAACAGTCAAGAGTAGAACTCACCCGAGTCACTGCCATCAATGTAAAGCTCCTCATCAGCTTGTCGACCCGGAAGGCAGCATACCCATTAGGGGACTCCACAAACGCCTGAATCGACACTCCCGCGAAGGCAACCGTAAGCTCGCTGCCCTGAAGCATACCCGCTGCCCTCATAGAAAGAGGAGGATGGTGAGGCATAAAATATTCCAAAGCCGCCAGCGACTGCCGGGTCACCCTCTCTCCCAAGTACCACTCCCGATCCTCTGGGCCGTCTAGTAGGATCCTCTGTAGGTCATATCCAGCCAACTACCGTATCCCCTGGGGAGTGTCTGGAAGTACGTTGAGCCTGGGCTGCTGACACGAGAAAAATCTTGTGCGCTCTTGTGCAACACCCAAGTGTAGGTGATCGTGCAAGTAATACTGGATAAGTCCAGGTCGATCCCACAGGGAAGGAATAGGAAGAATGTATACTAAGTTATAACCTAAAGAAAAAGAAAATACGAATGAATGATTGGAGGTTCTAATGAATCCTACTGAATTAAATTAAACTGAATAATAAACTAAACATAAGGAAACATAACTAATTAAACAAATAAACTAAAGGTATTGGAAATACGAGAATCCACATTAATCCTAACCATCTACCATGCATATTCATTAACGCTCTATGGAGTACATTCCTCTTCAGCATTCCGTATTTTTCTAAAGATAAAGAATCAATAGCCCTTTCATGACCGGGACTACATCATCACAATTGATTTAAAATACATGAAAGACGGTTTAAAACAATGGTTATTACTTGCACTCTAAATGATGTTAGCATTCAAAGTGGTTTTCAAAAGTCATTGAAGAAAAGGCCTTAAGGCTTTAAGTTCTAAAAACTGTTGTGACAAACTGAGCTTATTGGGACAATTTGATGACAGATTTCTAAAACAAAAAGTCATGGAATACTTAAAAGAATCATCTCAGGATTTAACAAGTTCGATCGATCGAAGCGCTCTCGATCGATCGAACAGTCATCCTTCAATCGATCGAAGTGCCTTCGATCGCTTGACTATGGCTCTGGTTCGATCGATCGAAATACCTTCGATCGATCGAGCCCAAGGGTTCTAAAGGTTGCATGGCAGAGGCTGGGATTCAATATATCATCACATATTTCCAACGTCTAAACTACGGAAACATAATAAAACTGATGCAGGAATAGAAAACTAGAGTAATCATTAACATCTAAAGCAATAAACAATGAAACAAAGAAAAGGAAAAGAAAAACCTGGAATAATCTGAATAAAACTTGAAATAAGCATGAAAGAAACTTGAATCTTCAATAATCTTCAATATATCAATGGAAAAGAGGAAGAAAATGATGAATCTAACCTAATCTACTCCTAATCTAACCCTAAAACTACCCTAAACTGCTGTTTTTCGCGTTCTGGAGCGTCCTCCCTTCGTCTGGCGTCAAAACGACGTATATATAGGGTTCCTGCAGAGTTTACGCAACTTTTGGATGATTAAAGAGTTCGATCGATCGAACTCAGTTCGATCGATCGAAGGTTCGATCGATTGAACTCAGTTCGATCGATCGAAGGTTCGATCGATTGAACTCTCTTCAATCGCTTGAACTCCTCTGATTTTGACAGCTCTGCACCCCGATGGTAGAATGGCCATAACTTTTTACTCGGACCTCGGATTGACCTCCCGTTTGCGGCCACGCGACCGTAACTCAAAGATCTACATTTCATGTCTCTGGGAAAATCTTCCAAATCTGAAGTCATCATTGTCAAAATTGGCATTTTCCCAGCTGCTTCTGTTGTTCTCTTCACCAGAATCATTTTCTATGCAATGTTTGCTTTCCATGACCTGCAAAATAGTGTAAAAACACATGTTTGAGTCTCAACATCATAGAAAACACTTAATCATTGATATGCATCTAAATCTAGGGACTTGAGGATAAAAGTATGCATAAAAGACCGTGAAATACGCTATAAATATGCATTTTTCACCTCTAATCACACCCCCCAACTAGCTCGTTGCTAGTCCCTAGCAATGAAGCGAACTACAGCAATGTTTATTTAAACTCTAAAAATTGAAAACAAAAGAAAATAAAAATCCTAACTCACTTTCGCAGGAATCGCGATTGCATTTAGCGTATGCAACAAGCCTTTAAACCCCTAGGTTCCCCCTAGTGGACGAGTGTTGTCTCGTGAGGGTTTGCAGTGAATCTACCCACAAAATTCATGTTTAAGGTAATGGTTCTCATTTAAATGTTTTCAAGAAATTTTCCTCTCATTTAGCAATATAGTTAAGCTCAACAATCTCATGAAACTCTCTAATAAGCCATAGCAATGCAACACACATATTACAGTTAATCTACGATCAAAGTCATTAGAATATTCCATACTTATTAATCTTCAAGTGTGTGTGTGAATGGACAACCAAAATACAACACTTTAATTTCAAAGCTTGCATAACCTAAGATACTATCAAGACGTTCATTTTGACTCAACTCTCACCGGGATTACACTCTCAAGACAACATCACTCTGAATTAGGTGTAATAATTATCACTCATGATATGGAAGCTATAAAGAGTAATTGTAAATGGAATCTAATGCTTCTCATATCTAAATAGAAAAACGAAAATTTTATAGTGCATAAAGTCTCATGAAATGATACTTTTCACTAGAAGAGCGAGATACCGTGGAGAACTCTCTCATTACCTTAACTTCAAATCCAATTTACTTAAAATCATCAGGACTTTGAAAAAGAGGTGTTAGATTAAGAAGAAGAAGGCTCGTGATATTCAATTGGGTCAAAGGATGTGATTGGAATGTCTACTATAACTTTTCAAACTTCCCACATCTCCAATCTCTCTCTTCTTCTTTTCTTTTATTTATTTTTTTCACACTCTTCTTTTCATTCCTTTTTTTTTTTCTTTTGTAACAACCATTGGCATTTTTTTTTCTTTTTCTTCTCATGCTTCTTTTTTTCTTTCATTTTTTCTTTGCCAACTTTCCCTTATTCACAGAACAAAACTTCTTGTCAATGCACACATCCCAATCACTCCTAAATACAGAACTGAGGCTTGAACTCCTAATTTGGAGTTAGGTATTGACTTTAGGATTGTGAAGACAAGGCGATTATGATAAGCTCAAGAGGTGAAGTAAAGGAATAGCATAGAGGTAGGCCAAGGCTGTATTATCCATGTATGGTCAAAAGATGGCCTAAATCATCTTCTAAGTTCATTAGGATTATTCATTTCAGTAAATTCAAGAGCTCTAAAGTTTGGTAAATCCTGAACATTCTCTTCTAGTGATCAGTCAAAATGAAGAAGAAAAATGAGACTTTCAACGAATTAATACGCTTTTCAAAAAGTAAGAGTAATTTTATAAAACCCTCAAAAACAAAGAATGGCACAAAAGCTCACTTGGGTTATTAGTCTCCACTACAGTCTTTCAAGACACTTAAGCTATGCTTACTAATCCATTTTAGTTAAGTACAAGGTTGTCACAACGTGCTCAAAGTATTTGAAGATTAAAAAGCATAAAATATACTATAACTAAGATAGTAAACAAACTATCATAGTATATCACATACTAATGACATACAGAAAATAACACTAATGCATCATAACTAACTACATTAACTATGAGAGAAATACAAGAACCATTAAAAATTTCAAAATTTTTGCAATTTTGATTTACTGAGTCATGTTGCTAAGCAGGTATATTGACACGAAACCATAAAAAGAAATAAACGAGGCATGCAATGACTCACTCCCCCCAACTAAAACTAAACATTGTCCCCAATGTTCTAAACTATGCACATGGACATGTAAAGTAAAGCGAGGGAAGGAAGGATTTTACCTCGAAGCGTTAATATCCATTTTTTTCAAGCTACCTGCAAGATCATTAGTAGCAACAAGGAAAAATACAGAATATAATACAACCACTCAGTAAATAACCTCGGTTAACAAGATTTTTATCATAAAGTAATAACCGAAATTTTTGAGGATCTTCCCAATGAAATAATTTAACAGTGAAAAGAATGTAGGGATCCTCATAAAATTGCAACTCCCCCCAACTAATGTCAGGCTCAAGGTCAGAGGAGATGATGCAAAACCTATGGCTTCCAAATTTTTTTAGGACAGTTATAAAAGGAATGCCACACTTTTTAGGAATTATATGCAAGAAACGATCTTTGGTGTTGGTATTTCCTATAACAGCCTCTATTTTAATACTAAAAACAGGGGGAGGCCATGGTTCAATAAAAGCGGCAGGGTCGAAGTGATGTTCTAATGAAGCTTCACCACCCTTCGCTTGTCCTAGAACAGAATCTATGGAGATATAATCATAGGAATTGAATTTCTGTTCTATGCACATGGTTTTGGACTGGACTTGGATAAAGCTATCTATTTGGGCCTCAATGTCATAATCACTCAAGAAGGTCAAGCAGTCTAGAAGATTGCTAGCTTCTTGTTGAATTTTAAGATCATCTAAAGTGGGCCCAATATTTTCCAAGTCTTCTCTCAAAGAATTTTGAAAGTTAAAATTTTGTGAAGAACATGTGCTAATATCCTTACCATCCTCTTCCACAACACATTCTGTTTGTTCACGAATGGGGTACACATAACATTCAAGCTCAGGATGAGAGTTTTGATTAATAGAAAGGATAGATGATGGGCAACTTGGTGACACCACCTCTTCGGCCGAAAGAGGTGAGGGTTCATGAATACCAGATGAATCTAAATCGAATTTAGAAATTTCAATAACGTCCACCCTAGGGTCACTATCAAAGGTAGGGGTAGAGTCAACATGGGACTCTTCCTTTCCTAATTGCGTGCAATCACCTAAACTCTCGTCATCTTTTAAGACCTCATTCTCATCCTCGCAACTCTCCTCACTATATGTGTCATCTATTGAAGTACTCTGGACAAAGAGATTGTGCAACTTTATCAAGGCAGTGAAGGAGTTGATGTCTGGGGTTGTATGTTGAGGAGAAGATGGTTCTACAACTTCATGCTCTATGGTTTGGTTTTGGAGTTCTTGTTGGGTTATCACTTTCTCAAATGAGTTGTTAACCTCACTCGGTAAGAACCCATCATTGTCCTCTAATTCCATTCCATTGTTAGTGTCTTGAAATTCAGGTTGTAGCGTTGAAGGACTGGTATAGTCTTCTAAAGGTTGGCTATCAAATGCTTGTTGATATCTAGCTCCTAATTTATCAATTGCACTCTCTAGCCTTTTCATTTCACTAAGCAGCAATTCTAACATACCAGTATCCTCAACTTGGTTATTCTCCTCATTATAACTATATGAAGTTTCACCCCATTGTTGTTGGTAATAGTCCCCTTCCCATTGTGTTTGTGTGCAAGACTCCCCAGAAGGAAAGTCTTGGTGCATTTGGTAATCGTGGGAACTACTACTATATCCTACACTATCATTTTGGTTATATCCCCATTGCGATTGATAGAACTCTCCAGGTGGAGATTCTTGGTACGTTTGATAACATGGGGGACTAACACGATGGTTTTCCCATTGTGGTGATTGGTAGCACTCAGGTTGAAAATGTGCATCATATGTGGGTGCTTGCCAACTCGGGGTATAGTTCTCATTACCTAATGTGTACCCATTCGTGGTATTTGTGTTGTATGGAGGGTAATATGGATAAGACATGTTTACCCAAAATATTTAAACAAAAGAAATTTTTTTTTCTTGTGAGAGAAAAAGTCCAATGATTTTTTTTTTTTTTTTTTTTTTTTAAGAAAAAGAAAAAAAATGGAAATAACTTAATAAAATCCTAACCTAGTTGCCTTCCCCGGCAACGGCGCCAAAAACTTGACACGAGAAAAATCTTGTGCGCTCTTGTGCAACACCCAAGTGTAGGTGATCGTGCAAGTAATACTGGATAAGTCCAGGTCGATCCCACAGGGAAGGAATAGGAAGAATGTATACTAAGTTATAACCTAAAGAAAAAGAAAATACGAATGAATGATTGGAGGTTCTAATGAATCCTACTGAATTAAATTAAACTGAATAATAAACTAAACATAAGGAAACATAACTAATTAAACAAATAAACTAAAGGTATTGGAAATACGAGAATCCACATTAATCCTAACCATCTACCATGCATATTCATTAACGCTCTATGGAGTACATTCCTCTTCAGCATTCCGTATTTTTCTAAAGATAAAGAATCAATAGCCCTTTCATGACCGGGACTACATCATCACAATTGATTTAAAATACATGAAAGACGGTTTAAAACAATGGTTATTACTTGCACTCTAAATGATGTTAGCATTCAAAGTGGTTTTCAAAAGTCATTGAAGAAAAGGCCTTAAGGCTTTAAGTTCTAAAAACTGTTGTGACAAACTGAGCTTATTGGGACAATTTGATGACAGATTTCTAAAACAAAAAGTCATGGAATACTTAAAAGAATCATCTCAGGATTTAACAAGTTCGATCGATCGAAGCGCTCTCGATCGATCGAACAGTCATCCTTCAATCGATCGAAGTGCCTTCGATCGCTTGACTATGGCTCTGGTTCGATCGATCGAAATACCTTCGATCGATCGAGCCCAAGGGTTCTAAAGGTTGCATGGCAGAGGCTGGGATTCAATATATCATCACATATTTCCAACGTCTAAACTACGGAAACATAATAAAATTGATGCAGGAATAGAAAACTAGAGTAATCATTAACATCTAAAGCAATAAACAATGAAACAAAGAAAAGGAAAAGAAAAACCTGGAATAATCTGAATAAAACTTGAAATAAGCATGAAAGAAACTTGAATCTTCAATAATCTTCAATATATCAATGGAAAAGAGGAAGAAAATGATGAATCTAACCTAATCTACTCCTAATCTAACCCTAAAACTACCCTAAACTGCTGTTTTTCGCGTTCTGGAGCGTCCTCCCTTCGTCTGGCGTCAAAACGACGTATATATAGGGTTCCTGCAGAGTTTACGCAACTTTTGGATGATTAAAGAGTTCGATCGATCGAACTCAGTTCGATCGATCGAAGGTTCGATCGATTGAACTCTCTTCAATCGCTTGAACTCCTCTGATTTTGACAGCTCTGCACCCCGATGGTAGAATGGCCATAACTCTTTACTCGGACCTCGGATTGACCTCCCGTTTGCGGCCACGCGACCGTAACTCAAAGATCTACATTTCATGTCTCTGGGAAAATCTTCCAAATCTGAAGTCATCATTGTCAAAATTGGCATTTTCCCAGCTGCTTCCGTTGTTCTCTTCACCAGAATCATTTTCTATGCAATGTTTGCTTTCCATGACCTGCAAAATAGTGTAAAAACACATGTTTGAGTCTCAACATCATAGAAAACACTTAATCATTGATATGCATCTAAATCTAGGGACTTGAGGATAAAAGTATGCATAAAAGACCGTGAAATACGCTATAAATATGCATTTTTCACCTCTAATCAGCTGCCATCGGACGTGTGGCTCCTATAGATTCGTCAGGAAGTTCCTGAATGAAATAAAGTCGTGGGCCGCCGTCTTCAGCCCCACCCGGTCCTTCGCCCACTTCAGCCCCTAAGGCATGATGAGGGCGTCTGCTGTTCGCGTCTCAGGCAACATCATGCGGAGATACTCGTAGGACCAAATCTACAAGAAAAAAAGAAGATAGAGGTGACATCATTTAAAAAAAATTATATATACCTCCCACGCCCTCCAGAAACCGCCAGTAGAGGCCAGATGATCTCGCGAGATCTCTCCCATGTGCCTATATAAGATGGCCAGCCCTGCCCCGGCCCAGTCGTACTGGTAAATCTCGTCCATGTGCTTTAGGGAACCCACCAGTGCCACGAAAATTCGATCACCCTTGGTGCTCAGCAAAGAGCACCCCAGCACGTACATTAGAAAGCCATGAGCTATCTGCTCGTCAGTAAAGCCCTGCTGGCCTTGAAACGTGTCCAGGAACCACTTGGCAGTGACCAAGGGCTCCTCTGGGACTACTCCTAGAAGCTCCTGCACCCGATCCCACTCGGTGACGGTGTCTAGATATCGTAGGAGCTCGCCGTCGAATAGGATCCCCGTGATCATGCTGAAGTGGAGGGGAGTCATCGTCATCTCCCCAAAAGCGAAGTGGAAGGTGTTGGTGGTATCCCACCACCGCTCTGCCAATGCGTGAATCTGCCTCAAATAGTTGGAGCTTTTCGTCAAAAGTTTGACGAACTCCCCAAAACCCACAGCATCTACAAAGTCCCGCACGGCCTTTCTCAACTCCCCATACCAGGCAAAGCCGTGAGCCAGGTTGTCGTGCCCTTTCAGCACATCCTTCGGCAGCTGCAAAAGTTGAAAAGATTCAAGATTAGTAAATGAACAAACAAAAAAGAAGAGAAAAAGCAGTAAATAATAAAGAAAGAAGAGGCAAGCAATGAATAGTCGAAGTAATAAATAAAAAATAAAAATAAAAATAAAAAAAGGAAAGGAAGAAAAAAAAATCTGGAATACTCGCGAAAGTTTCTCGAGCGTGGCACTCGTTTGTATTTATGTAAATTTTGGGCGTCATATGCAGAATAAAAAAGGGAGATGAATGAATAAATTTCAAAAAATTATTAATGTTAACATCTTGAAAAAGAAAAAAATAAATAAGTAGCGTATGTTAGAACCATGAGTCTCGTAAGAAACGGAGATTCGGAAGTATCCAAGTCAAATTTAAAAAGGTGGCTGTAGCGCTCGGAAAATAAATGTAATAGTCGGTATTCATTAAAAAGATGTGGAAATCTTTCATTGGCATACATCGTGGTCAAAAGTCTTTGAGAATAATTGAGAGAAGGACGGTGAAATTAAAATATGCGCAGATACAAGTGGAACACCCAAGAATTCATAAGCATAGCATTCATTTTTATATGAAGTTCTGTCTCAGCATTCATATAGTTCGTAGGAAATAAGATAAAGAATATAAAATTAAATAATCATTGGTTAAAGCGTTCAAAACGCTCGAGAACGCTACAAGCGTAGCATTTGCATTTAAAATAGGGCATTTAAAATTGTGTTGATTGTACATGGCATTCATGATTTTCATACAAAAAAGAAATACGAGAAATAAAATAGGGGGCGTGTGTACCTCGCGCTTGAACGCGCGGGCAGATAAGTGCTCATCCGGGTCCCTGAGCAAGAATGCAGCATCGGGGTGAAATTTTTTAGTCTTTTGACTCTTGATTTATTTAAAAAAAATGGAAATTAAGATTCTTCTTGTATTTAATTCCGAATTTTGAAATTCATGTTAAAGTAGGGTCTGATTGACTCATGATTTTAAAGGTTGATCTGAATTAAAAGCATAATTTGATTCTTGATCTTGAAAGTGAATAAAATGGGGTTTACTGACTCCGGACTTGGAAAAGATTTGGATCGGGGTTTGATTGAGTCCCAAAATTTTTTAAGATTGAAAAGTTGGATTAAAAATGAGTCTGTTGACTCCGAAATTTTGAAAAATTGAATAGAATTTGAGTCTGTTAACTCCAGAATTTGGAAAATGAAAAGATTCTCTGAGTCTGTTTGACTCCCAACTTTAGATTTGGGTCTTTTGACTCCTGTTTTTGGGATTTGAGTCTGTTTGACTCCTGATTAACCTGAATATGGTTGCCCCGCTTTTGGGAATTTAACAGACTTACATTCTCAATTTTCGCAACAGAGTTGCGTTAACCCTTATAGTGCGAATATAACAGATTTCTATTCTCGATCCTCGTAACAGATTTACATTGATCCTTTGTTGAGAGTGTAACAGACTTACATTCTCGGTTCTCGCAATAGATTTACGTCAACCCTCATTTTGAGAATATTACAGATTTCCATTCTCGATCCTCGTAACAGATTTACGTTGATCCTTTGTTGAGAGTGTAACAAAACTTACATTCTCGGTTTTTGCAACAGATTTGCGTCAACCCTCGTTTTGAGAATATAACAGATTTATATTCTCGATCATCGTAACAGATTTACGTTGATCCTTTGTTGAGAGTGTAACCGACTTACATTCTCGATTTTCGCAACAGATTTGCGTCAACCCTCGTTTTGAATATAACAGATTTATATTCTCGATCCTCGTAACAGATTTAGGTTGATCCTTTGTTAACAGTGTAACAGATTTACTTTCTCAGTTTTTGCAATAGATTTGCGTCAACCCTCGTTTTGAGAATATAACAGATTTATATTCTCGATCCTAGTAATAGATTTACGTTGATCCTTTGTTGAGAGTGTAACAGACTTACATTCTCGGTGTTTGCAACAGATTTACGTCAAACCTCATTTTGAGAATATAACAGATTTATATTCTCGATCCTCGTAACAGATTTACGTTGATCATCTGTTGATCATTTGTTGAGAGTGTAACAGACTTACATTCTCGATTTTCACAACAGATTTGCGTCAACCCTCATTTTGAGAATATAATAGTTTAATAGTCTCGATTCTCGTAACAGATTTACGTTGATCCTTTGTTGAGAGTGTAACAGACTTACATTCTCAGTTTTTCAATAGATTTGAATCAACCCTCGTTTTGAATATAACAGATTTATATTCTTGATCCTCGTAAGAAATTTACGTTGATCCTTTATTGAGAGTGTAACAGGCTCACATTCTCGGTTTTCGCAATAGACTTGCGTTAACATAAAAAATTTTAAAAGCGCCTTCATGACCCCTATAGCGGATTTCTATATTAGTCAAGCATCCAGTAATTTTCTCTGACTAACGCATCATTTAACGTCTGTCATTTGTAGAAAACATGCAATGGAATAAGTGTGGCGCTTGCATAACTAGGTCTATTTGAAAAATACCATTGTATGAGCACGTTCATCACGTCAGGATAGGTGCATCCATCCGTATGACTACTTGCGCTTGTGTATGTATCTGACCCTTGCCCGAACTACGTCTTGGTCTGATTCATGATGGAATACGTAGGCAGCTCACCATTGAGCACGACTAACTTGGACCGTTTGCGCATCCTTTTCACAACGCTTTTGGTTATACCTAAATCCGACGGTTTGGTCAAAGGCTTGTCTTCACACAGGCTTCAACGATCACTTGCAATTCGCGTTACTCTGCAAGCTCTGTCGAAGAGGGACAAACTGTTGACACCCCAATTTTAACCACACGTCGAATTAAGGGGAGTGTTACCTCCATATCCGATGATGACAATGTCCGAACTAATCTAGGACTTCCAAAAATGATTCAAGCTCTTCAAAAGACTTTCCAACTTTAAAAAAAATAGCAAAAGAAAAATAAAAGGGAAATTGGTGACAAAACGGCACTTGGCCCATTTTTATGGCAGTCACAGGTTGCCGCTGCAACAGTCAGTTAGTACCGCAGCGGCAGTCACCAACTGCCGCTAAAATGCTTCAAGTGCCGCCAAATTTGAAAAAACTGAAAAAACGGCAGTCCATGGAGTTGTCTGCGGCATTCAGTGAGTGCTGCTCCGGCATTCAGTGAGTGCCGCGCCGGCATTCACCAAGTGTCATTCCGGCACTCACTGAGTGCCGCTTCCATCTCCATTGAGTGCCGTATTTTTGTAACAGACAGCTGTAATACAGCACATTTTGTACCACCAAAGGACAGTACAAATTAGGGTTTTCTGCTATGAAATGACAAAAATACCCATTTAAACTTGCCTATAAATAGAGGATGAATATCCTCTTGCATGGGGGTTGGAATATAGTTTAATCCTCGAGTATACACTCCCACTTAGTTTTAAAAAGCTTTCTTAAACACAATTAGAAGTAGGTTTTGAGAAGGTTTAAGGGGGTATTTAAGTAGAATTAGAGTGGAAGAGCTTGATTAGTCTTTGGAAGTTCTCCATAATCACCAAGTTGAGGATACTTTGGAGGTAAAACTCTAGAATAATTAGTCTTTGTTCAAATTTAATTATAACATGCGTAGAGTTCTTTAATTTCTCTTTTCATTTGTTGTGTTCATCCCTTGGGTTCATAAGGATTTCAATGTCTTACTTGAATCTTTTGGTTTGAAATCCCTTAATCTCTTTGTAGTCTTATGATTCATGAGAGGATTAAGATTGGTACTAGAATATTTAGCTAATGGACCCAAACCTATCTTCATGGTTTGAGGTTTGTTATGACTAAGTTTCATGAAGTTTTCCCATACTTCTTTGAAATTTACAAGTATGAATATATTTTTAGTCTCCAATGACCATCAAATAGTAGGAGTGGTATCTATAGACAAGCCAAACCTCATGGCTTAATTGTCTAAGGTTATAAGAGTAAGATGAACTAACCAAAAGTGTAGTGAGTTCATAAACTATTTTTGATCATAGATTTTTAATTAAATATTTAACC
The DNA here is from genome assembly GCA_033977485.1 of Hydrangea macrophylla. Classification (NCBI taxonomy): domain Eukaryota; kingdom Viridiplantae; phylum Streptophyta; class Magnoliopsida; order Cornales; family Hydrangeaceae; genus Hydrangea; species Hydrangea macrophylla. The sequence goes on from CM066994.1 coordinate 70,836,183, forward strand.
GTTGGAATCAATTGAAACCACTTGGAGAATGTCAATAACATAAAGTTTTACCACCGTAATTTTTGTTTTAAGAAGATTTTGTGTCTAAAGTGGTTTAGTTAAGGGTTTTGTGGAACAACTACAATCTGTGCAGAATTTCAGAACAGCAAGTCAGTTTCAAAATAAATAAATCAGAACCTTAATCAAGCATTTTTTACTCCAAATAAATTTTTCCATGAACTTTAATGTGTTAACAAGATCCCCTAAAAAGATTAGAGCATTTCGGATTATTTTACTATTTTTAAATTATCATACAAAAATCTAGACGGAGAGTTGCAAGCCTCTGAGTGATGCCTAGTTTTTATCCAATTCCCAGAGATCTAACCGTTCAAACCTTGATTTTCTTTTTGGGATGGAAACTAGACTCACAGAGGCTTCTTGAGTCCAAATTTTATTGACATTAAACCATGAGATCTATGTCTTCCAAATTCTCCAAGACTTAATCTGCTCTCAGCAATTTTCAGAAAACTGTCATAGTTTTAGTATATCTTGCAAGCATGGGCCTAAATGGCCTCTTCATGACCTATGACTCAAACCATGCCTCAATAATGATTAATCAAGGCTAAATCCATAGATCAAATGGTTAAAATCAATGAGTAGTCCATTTCTCACTCTTGTTCATATTCATGTATCCATGTACATTCATGCATGTGGGTTGATACTCATAATTAGAATTCATTTGGTGATTAGGATTAAACTGCATCTTAGTTGAACCTAGTTGTGAATTCCTTGTAACCATGTTGGGACTACATTATCTCTATATGGACATTGCATTGGCTCCTAGTTGAGACTTGCATATCTATAGAAATGATGCATTTCCAATTACTTAGAAGGAATTCATAATTATGTTAATTCTTTCATACTTGATAGATTTAAGCTAGAATTTTAGGAATGTTACTTAGGATTTGATATCATCTAAAAGCATGTGGGCTAACCCTTATGTTTTGTAGCGCTATTAAGGTATGATTTCTCAAACTCCTCATTAGTTTATTTAATTCCTTGATTTTATTGATTTTCAACCCCATGTGCGACACATTAGAATTAGGATTTGCCTTATGTGTATATATGTGATTAGAGACCTTTTATTAGGATTTCTACTTTTTGTATGCATTACACGTTTAATATCGCAGCTGGATCCTAGGTAAGTTCTCTTGTTCCCTATTCCACGTCATTTCACATGCTACTTGAACTTATGTGATTTTTGAATGATATTTTTACCATTGGCAATCTTATACCCTTTTAGACATGCTTTGTGTAATGTATATTTATACATATGTATTAATTGAGGGCACATTTAAATTAATAATTTGATTAAAAGGATGTTGAGTAGAGGCCTATCGCGAGATAGAATGAGAGGGGGTGTTTTAGTCTGCCGGGCTCCTTCCCCTCTCATTCCATAATCCCCGGACCTAGAAATCTCTGGTTTCCAAAAAGATCAGTTTGCTTTAAAATGGTTTCTTAATTTTTCCTTTTAAAATTAAGTGGCGACTCGTGTTTTGTATTTTAAATCTGAAAAGTTTTTTTAAGTGAAAAGTTGTGGGTAAGAAAAATGCGATATCCATAATCTGGCGACTCTGCTGGGGATTGAACCCAGAATCTCTGGTTTCGCAGACCAGAATTCTGATTTTGGGTTCACTTGAGGATTAGACTTGAAAAACATCATTTTAATCGAATTAATTAATTTTTGTGTGCCTGTTCCATTTCACTTGCATGTCTAGCCAGTCGATTGCACGGAACTATGACCTTGGATGCTCGAGGCAACCCGGTCGGTCAAGTTATCATGGGACTATGTGATCACCCTTGATCTCGTACCATGTTCTGGTATATGAAGCACCCTATCAGATGTGTCAAGGGTCCCTTATTTGACCAAAACCCGGCCTTTGCATGATAGTTTCTGTAGAACCTTTCAGTCTTAAGAAATTAAATCTTGAGTAGGGTTTATGTGCTAGAGAGTATTGTACGCCCGGAATGGATTACTTGAGAAGATGACGATGCTTGCTTGATGAAAGATGTGTAACCTCTTAATCAGTTTTGAGCAATTCCTCTTCATGTCCCATGACATATGAGTAACATGCTGAATCTTGATTATAAGATTACATCTCTCATATCCTATTAGCTAAGCATCATTGACCTTGCATGTATCTGAATTCATGGAAAGTGCGGTAATAATCCGATCATGTGATCCTTCTGCCCAAAGAATTCTAAATCCACCTTTGAAAATAAACAGATTTTGATTTAACCGCTCTTTCAAAAAAAAATCATTGGAGTTTGCTCTTGACTAAAATTCTAAATCAACCTTTGCTGAGATATATTCGCACATACTCATCTTTGAAAGACCCAAAAATCAGGGGATTTGTTTTTAGAAGGAATGCTCTTCAAAAAGAATTTCAAATCCAAGAAATGTTCTCACATCCTCATTTTCAAATGAAAGATTCAAAATTCTTAAGAAACTTTTCCTTTTCTAAAAATATCTCATCGTTCTAAAGAAATGGTTTTCAAATGAATTCTAAAATGACCGACCTTTGAAAGGGTGGTGGGGATCACAATGAAAAGATAAATTATTGCACTTGACATAGGTGAGGATCTTTATGTGCTTATGTGTTTACTTGTTAGGACTAGAATTTTTCTTTCTTTTGCATGTAGAATAGGCACACACGCACACACACACATTGCATCCGTGTGACATTTGGATCATTCATGAAAATTCTACCAAACACCTTTTTCTCTTTTTACGATAAAAAGGAAATAAAATGAAAGAAAATTGTGATAAGTAAAATAAGGAAATAAAAAAAAAACTTCTTAAAAAAATCATTAAAAAATTCTTTTGTAGGGCAAAAATAGCATCAAATTCAAACACAGCCTGGTTCAGGGGTCCCACAGCAAGGCTAGTGAGAAGGAAAGGTGACTCGGAAATGGCAGAAGAAACAAACAACGGGGAAGTAGCAGAGTTGAGAGCATTGGTTGAACAGCAGGCCGAACAGATGAGGAGGCAAGTCGAAAGCATGAACCGCATGATGGTTATGATAGAAACCATAGCCCGCCCGCTCGCCACCAGTTGGGAATCCACCAATCGTTGAACCGCCTATCAGGGAAGAGGGATGGTATGATGACCCAGAAATGAATAGGGTCGAAAACCCTGGAGCAGATAGAGACAGAGTGGACAGAGAAAAGACCGACAAAGAAAGGATAATGGCCGAGAAGATAGAGAAACAAGAAAGGGTAATGCGCAAGGATCAGGGAGTCGACACATATCTGATGGAGTTAGAGGGTCTATACGATGGGGTCCGCGAGACACTGCCAACCGATTTTAAGATGCCAGTTTTTGACAAGTTTGATGGAACGGGAAATCCTCGCAGCCATGTGAGAATGTGTATTGGAGCTTTCCAACCAAGTGGGCTGAGCACCACCATGATGGTTGTCTTATTCCAATAGACTTTAACCGGAGCTGCTTTATCCTAGTATCTTACTCTCGAACCAAGCAAAACCAGGGTTTGGAAAGAAGTAATCAAAGCATTTGTAGCACACTATGAGTACAATCAGGATTTGGATGTCACTGTCCGAGATTTGGAGACCACTAGGCAAGGGAACAAAGAGTCATTCGCCAAATATCTGAGCAGGTGGAGGGGAAAAGCAGCTAAAATGGTACAGAGGCCGTCTGAGAAAGCCCAGATCTGAATGCTAATGAAGAATCAAAAGCCAGTGTGTCAAGAAAAGATGAGGTTTCAGTCAATCAACACCTTCGCTGAAGTCTTCGATGTTGGAACAAGAATAAAGGATTCAATCCAAGAGAGGGTAATTAAGAAAGAGGAGCAACCAAACCGGTACAGGAGGCCAAACTATGGGTCCAATGGAGGACATTCGGGGAGCCACACTGGTCCTATCGATGTCAATGCATTAAGTGGACCAGAGAGAAAATTTGTCACACCAAGAGGTCGACCCGCAGCAAACAAACCGCCAAGAAAATTTTCAGATTTGGGAGTATCACTATCAACTGCCCTCGATAGGCTATTAGTAAAAGGGCATCTCCGTCAGTTGGAACCTCGACCTCTTCCAAGTCTGCTTCCGTCAAATTTCTAAGGGGATCTCTTTTGCAAATTTCACCAGCAGAAGGGTCACTCAACAGATCGGTGCATGAGATTAAGGCACGAAATCCAAGATCTCATCGATAATAAGGTGATATCGGAACCACCCGCCAAAGCTCCAAACGTTACCAGAAATTCGCTTTCGAATCATCGAGCTGTGCCACCACAACAGGGCTTTTATTTCTTGGGGATATAAGAAGCAAACTTCAATCCGTCTAGGTTAATCACTAAGGCCGGGACACCAAGAAAACCATACCAGCTGTCGAAGGATCTAACAATTTGCACTTTGGGGAATTCATCGGGAGAATGCGAAGAAATGACAAAACAGTTATACTGGTGGGTTCAAGGAGACAACAGCCGAGACGTGAGCCGCATAGAAGATGATCTATGGTATGAGAGTGACAAAGATACATAAATGGGGGAAGAAACCTTGAAAGTTATTTTCGAGATTGACAATTTATGGGCGAAAGAAGAGGTCAGTCATTTAACCCGGTCAGGAAGACATTTCAAACCACACGAGTTGGAAGAGGACCACCCAGGAAGAGAATTGGATAAAGGAAAGGGAAAAGTGAATGAAGAAGAAGAAGAAGAAGAAGATAGGGTTTTAAAGCAAATGAGGAAAACCCAAGCCAACATCACCATTTGGGGTCTACTGATCGCTTCCAAGCGTCACATGCAGGCAGTTCTGGATGCTTTGAACGAATGTGATGTCTCCATCAACAATGCTCTAGAAGATATTGTGGGAATGATTGGCAGAATCCTAACCTTGGCTATTACCTTTTCTTCGGATGACGTACCCCCTAGAGGGTCACAACAAACCATTGTACGTCACTGTCGAATGTTTGGGGAACACCGTACCCCTTGTCTCGTTGACAACGGGTCTGCTTTGAATGTATGCCCCTTCCGAACAGCCAAACGGATGAGCCTAGATGAATCGTCCTTCGTGCCATCCTAGCAAAAGGTCAGGACGTATGACAATACTCAAAGAACAGTCATGGGTATAGGTTTGCTCTACCTCGTTATTGGGCCTGTGGATAAAGAGGCCGAATTTCAGATCATTGACATTCCCGCCTCCTTCAATCTGCTACTAAGGAGGCCATGGTTGGATAGCTTGGTTGCCATACCTTCCACCATTCATCAAAAGGTCAAGTGTGTTTGGAAGAACAAAGTCTGCGACATTCTCGGAGACAGTTGGGTTCGTTCGTCTGAAGCTTCATCAAGTGCGCCGGTTCTAGAATTGCAGCTGCAAGAAGAAGAAGCAAATATGGGAGGGTTCGAGTTCGTCGGCATGATTGGAGAAGATAAGCCAAAAGAATTCCTGCCTTTTTACTTCGATCAGTATGCAAGCCCATTAGTCGCAGGGATTATGAAGGAAATGGGTTTTTTTCCAGGCTTGGGATTGGGAAAGAATCACCAAGGCCTGCCAGAGTTTTCGAAAATCCCTACTCAAACTCACACTCACAGTCTGGGGTACCAACCATCCAAGAAGGGGCAAAAGGAAAATAAAAAGGCCACTGATGCACCATTGGACCCTTACCTGAAGACGCTTAATGGATATTTTATGAAGGAAGGAGAGGATTTCCCCTTTTGTGGCTTCCCAGAACCGTGGATGGATAAGAAAGACAATTGTTTGAAGCCAGGGTTTGAGATTTTCTTCCCCCATGAATTCTCTGAGTACGAAGATCCATATCTGCAGGTACCCGTGAAGTCAACTACCGCCAAAGATTGGATTGGTACACTGGATGGCTCAGTCATGAAGAATCTGCAGGGTAAAGGAAGCGTGAAAATCGAGGATAAAAGCCAAGTGGAAGTTCTAGGGGCCGGGAACGAGGAAAAGAATGCTGAGAAAGGGGTAAAGGAATGCATGGTGGAAAAGGTACAAGAAGAAGAAGAGGGAAATGACATGGAAATACCAGAAGAACCAGTGACAAAAGGAAGGGGTGAACAGGGAAAGCTGCCGGACTGTAATACCATGGAGCTGAAACCAGGAATCAACAAGGATTGGGTTTTTGAGTCTAGTGATAAGTACCCCCCCCCCTCCCCGGAGTCTATATCAGCCTAAATGAGGCGTCTTTCAATTTGCATGTCTTTTGTAATCACCCCTGAGAATAAGATCAATGAAAATATGACTAATTCTGCCTACTCAAATGCGCTTAATGAATGTGATGAATGCAATGACCATGAAATACCCATTGAATTGCAAAATTAATTGAAAAAGAAAAAGAATCTGCATGTAAAATCATTGAAGACACTCTAACAATTAATCTAGGAAATAAAAGTAATCCTCAAAAAGTTTTCATCGGCTCTACACTTAGCGATGAAGAAAGCAAAGAATTGATCAAATTATTAAATGAATTCAAATATGTTGTTGCATGGTCTTATAGTGATATGCCAGGCATTAACCCAGAGATAGTCCAACATCATATCCCCCTCTTCCCTAACTTTAAACCAGTAAAACAAAAATTGAGGCGAATGAGGCTAGAATGGGCACTTAAGGTGAAAGAGGAAGTTGAAAAGTAGTTAAGAGCTGGATTCTTGATGGTCACTGAGTATCCGGAGTGGGTTGCTAACATCGTGCCAGTTCCCAAAAAGGACGGGCGTGTTAGGGTGTGCATTGATTTCCGAGACTTGAACAAAGAAAGCCCTAAGGACTATTTTCCTCTACCCCACATCGATGTTCTGGTCGATAATACGGCTGGGCATGAGCTCCTGTCTTTCATGGATGGGTTCTCCAGCTATAACCAGATCCTCATGGCACCTAAGGACAGAGAGAAAACCACTTTTATCATGCCATGGGGAACATACTGCTATAGGGTGATGCTTTTTGGGCTAAAAAATACAGGGGCAACGTATCAGCGGGCCGCTACCACATTATTACACGATATGATCCATAAAGAGGTGGAAATGTATGTGGACGATATGATTGTAAAATCTAAGGAGAGGAAAGGACACTAGAAGGCTTTGAGGAAGTTTTTTGGGAGATTAAGGGAGTTTAGGATGAGGCTAAACCCACAGAAATGTACCTTCGGAGTCACCACCGAAAAATTGTTAGGATTCCTTATTACTCAAAGGGGAATTGAAGTAGACCCGACCAAAATAAAAGCTATAGTCGAAATGCAGCCGCCCAAGAATGAAAAAGGGCTGAGGGGGTTCCTGGGTAGAATACAGTTCATAAGTCGTTTTATCTCAAAACTCACCATGACCTGCGACCCACTGTTTAAACTGCTTAGAAAAGGAGAGAAGTTTGAGTGGGATACCTTGTGCCAAAAAGCCTTCGATAAAATCAAAACCTACCTCCAGAACCCACATGTCCTGTCACCACCTTTACCCGGGAAGCCTTTATTGCTATACCTTTCTGTGATCGAGGATTCAATGGGATGCATGCTGGCCTAAGAAGGAAAAGAGGGGCATGTAGAAAGGGCCATTTATTATTTGAGCAAGAGGATGATCGTATACGAGTTAAAGTATTCACCCTTAGAGAAAGCTTGTTGGGCTTTATTCTGGTGTACTCGTCGCCTTAGGCATTATATGTTAGCCTTCCCCGTAATCTTAATCTCCCGAATGGACCCACTCAAACACCTATTCGAAAAACCCGCCTTGACCAGTAGGATTTCCCAATGGACCATGATGCTAGCCGAGTTTGATACCAGATATGTCACTTCCAAATCTGTCAAAGTGAGAGCCATCACCAAACACCAAGCTGACCTTTCCGTAGAATCTGGAGAGAAAGGAGAATTCAAGTTTCCTGACGAAGGACTGATGGAGATAAGAGAGGATTTATGGAGTATGTATTTCGATGGGGCCGCCAATCAACTAGGATATGGAGTCGGGGTTATCCTTGTAGCACCTGATGGAACCCCTACCCAACTGGCTGTGAAGCTCAAATACAACTCAACCAACAACACGGCGGAGTACGAATCATGCATAGTGGGAATAGAGGCGGCGCTGGCCTTAAGAGTTGAAAGAGTTGATGTGTTCGGAGATTCCAATTTGATCATAGACCAAGTGCGAGGAGATTGGATGGTGAAACACGAGAAATTGAGGCCATACCATGACTATTTGGAGAGCTTGAAAGCACAATTCAAGAAGATATCATTCTACTACCTTCCCCAAGAGGAGAACCAATTGGCTGACTCCCTTGCAACCCTAGCATCAATGACACAGATCCCCTCAGGGGTCACGATGGTCCCCTTATCAATAGAAATCAGAAACCAACCTTCATTTGAGACAATTGCGGCTATAGAAGACGAGGGAGAAGTGCCGTGGTATGTGGATGTATGGAATTTCATTAAGGAGGGAGAATACACCAAAGGACCTCAGAAAAGGACAGGAAGGCAATCCGAAGGTTCTCAGTCCAATTCGTGATCTGTGCAGACAAGCTGTGGAAGAAATCATACACCGATTATAACTTAGAATGTCTATATGGAAAAGAAGCCAAGAGAATGATGGAGTAATTACACGAAGGAGTTTGTGGACCCCACATGAATGGGCATATGCTGGCAAAGAAGATCATTCGGCAAGGATATTATTGGACAACTTGTTGGGTTTGTGCCCTCAAACCATTACTTTATGTATGAGACATTGACATTTTAATATATGGATATCAGCTTTACATTTCATTGTGTATGTTCTTTTCATGAGATGATTGTTAATCCTTAAGTATTATAGTAAGTAATTCGTGTGTGTATGAGATGCACACAAGTGAGATACGAATTATTATTCTTTAATACTTAGAATGTGTCACAGTGGATGATGAGACTGGATATCTCATCAAGTCTACACTGTAGCATAATTAACTACCATTGGATGGAGTGATTAATCTCAATCACTAGAGTGTAGCTCTTAGTTGATATGCTAGTGCTTATAGTGCATTGACGGACCTGAGTTTCCTATTGACGCTTAAGACTGTCAAACAGTCAATAGGAACTCATAACTTGTATAAGGTACGTGTTCTTAATCTTGAGACGATTATGAACACAGACTGTGGATATGACTGCTTTGACTTATCAATCAGTGAGGTCTATAAAAGATCAACACCTGGGTATCTTGGGTATGTCATGTTCATAGGGTTGTGAACATATATTGTCAAGATAGAATCTACCCTCTGTTTCAGAGTAAGCATTCCCTTGAGAATGTCACCAAGTCGATTACTGAGTACTGCAGTCTTGTTGATAAGAGTTATCAACACGTTTGGTAATCATGAGAGGTGAATGGGACTCAAGGAATACAAGAAGTAATCATGATTCAGGTTGACAGTAACAGTTATCCGACTACCTGAATATGATTACGAATGTTGACGGTAGAGGGACATTAGTACACCATACAAGTCTAGTTATCGCTTCGGATATGTTCTTTTGCGTTGGAGTTCAGTTATCGTTTTATAGTGGAATAAACTTTAACTGACCAGTTAGTTAGTTTGCTGATCAAAGAGTTTGGTCATGGTAATTAACAAACTGGTCTGAGCCAACAATTAAGAGCCTAGGAGGTCCCACTCTTAGCTCCGCCAGGATGCTTGGAAAGACGCTTGAGGAAAATGTCCTGACAGGTTCGATCGATTGAAGCTAGTTCGATCGATCGAAGTCAGCAGGTTCGATCGATCGAGAAAGGTTCGATCGATCGAAGGTTCGATCGATCGAAGTCCTTCGATCGATCGAAGGTTAGGTCGGTTCTGGGAATCTATAAATAGGGCAGCTGCGTTCTGAAAAAAGTTGTTCGTCGTTTTGAACGTCAGAAGCTGCAGAAACTGTTTTGGAGCCCCAAAACCTTCTCTATCCTCTCTATTAGGGTTCCCACCAACCCTAGTCTTTCCGGCAGGCATCCGCAGGAGTCATAAGGGTGAAGATCATCTAGTGGAGGCTGCTGGAAGTTGAAGTTCAGAATTGGGTTCAAGACACTAAGGTATAAATCGTGCACCCCCTTGTACGCATCTATAAAGTTGACGAGTAGTAGATCCGGGCATGCCAATAAAGTTTCATAACTTGATTTTTCCGCTGCGCGTTTAAACTTTCCATTTAAACCTGTGTTTTTCCTTCAATTGGTATCAGAGCCACGCTCGTTTGGATCTATAGATGCGTTTTTGGAACACTATTTTGATTTGCATGTTGATTTTAGAACTGTTTTCGAAACTGCATCGTCACAGATCTGTTTCTGCAGTGTTATCGCAGCAGTATACAAATCTGTGATTGCATAGGATGCAAGGTGGGTTCGATCGATCGAACATGTTTCGATCGATCGAACACTCTGTACTCAAGCGATCGAACAGGGTTCGATCGATCGAAACCTTCTGGTGTTCGATCGATCGAATAGAGTTCGATCGATCGAGACAGACTCTTTGTCAGGATCTTTATTTCACAGTCTTAAAGAGTTTTGAAATTAAAAACTTTAATTTTAAAATATTCTGTAAAATTTTTCAAATCATTCTGTGAAACAGACTGTTCAAGCGATTGAACAGTGTTCAATCGATCGAAGGTTCGAGCGATCGAACAGTCTTCGATCGATCGAACAGTGATAAAGAAGTTAGATGCTGTTTTGAGTTCTAATTCAGTATGTAAAGAGTTTATATACTGTGTGAATCAATTAGGGGTTCCAATAGTTATATATATTTGTTATATATTTGCGTGGATGTGTGTTCGACTAACCCTTTTGCAGCGAAAGTTAGTCGCTATCTCCCATGGCACCAAGAGCATTTAATTTTTGTATTTGAATGTTTTTAGATTGATGTGTTGTTTTAATTTTGGTTTGGTTTTAAGGCATATGTAAAGGGCGCTGCGACTTCAATCCTACGAAAAGGAAAGTCGCGCCGGTTTCCCTAGCCTTTTATTTTGTTGTTGCTATTTCTATTTCTAGATAAATTGTAAGCTTCAAAAGAGGCATAGGTTCAATGTAATAGAATTAGAATATCCATGAAGATGGAGCAAGGAGCCGTTGTCCATGAAGATGGAGCTGGAGGCGATCAAACCAAAAGCAGGTTCTATGGAGATAGAGCCATGGGAGATAGAGGCATCGTTTGGATGTCTTTTATTTCATTTTAGTTTTTTGTTTTATGTGCTTTGTTTGTGATTGGCGTATAATACATTGTTGCATGCACGCAAAACAAGTTTTCTAAAATAAAAATTCAAAAACCGATTTCAACACATTAGTAAACATTAGATGTTTATGGGAAGTGTGTAGAAACAGATTTTCTCAAAAAGCAAAATCCTTTTTTTACTAAATCTAGTGGGAGAGGGTCTTATTAATTACACCCACGATCTTCCATTAACGGTTCACTGTAAGATGAGTGGTGCATTCTGTGTCACCTCGCCAGGGGTGATCATTCCATACGGAGGGTGCATTACTCATTGGTTACTAGATGTGAACTTCTTTTGATAGGATCAATCAGACGTGTTAGAGGGTGACCACCATACGGAGGCGCTACTTGAGACGGTTATGATTGGATCCTAGTTAATGGTACACACTAGCTAAGCTATGGATAAGGGATCCCACACGGGGCATTATTCAGAAACTTAGAGATCAAATAGGTTCGGAAGTCATAGCTTGTTTTGCAAGAGTTGCATAGCGGATAAGTTATGATAAATCGAAAGATCGAACATTGACCACCACACGGAGGCTTTATTCTTTCGTTTCGATATTCCGGCGACTTTGTTTTAAAATAAGAGTTTTAAAAGGATTCTTTTATTTCAAACTGTCAAATTCTGATATCCATATTTATTTTGTTTTGATTTTTACAGTAAATCATAATGTCTGGATCTGCATTTAGTCCACTTGCCACCATACTCACTCAAAACAAGTTAACTGGAAACAACTACACTGAATGGAAACGTAACCTTGACATCGTATTAACTGCGGAGGATCACATATATGTCCTCACCACCCCATGCCCCGAAGAACCCGCTGCAAATGCTTCGGCTACTGCTAGACGCGAGTTCGATAAATGGAAAAAGTCGAATGGGATGGCTCGTTGTTACATATTGGCTTCTATGGCTAATGTGTTACAACACCAATACCAGTCGAACAATTCCGCCAGTGACATTATCGAATCCCTGAAAAAGATGTTTGGGGAGCATGGCAGGCCTGCCAGACAGGTAGCTATGCAGAAGATAATGAGTGCTAAGATGTCGGAAGGGACTCCAGTCAAAGAACATGTTTTGAAAATGATTGGTTATTTAAACGAGCTGGAGACCCTAGGTGCCAACATCGATGCACAGACCCAAGTTGATATGATCCTCAATACGCTGTCGCCATCATTCGCTCAATTTAAACTGAATTATAATATGAATAAAATGGATTTTTCAATGAGCGAATTGATGAGCTCTTTATTGGCAGCGGAAGGGGTGATCAAACCTGGGGGCAGCGTTTTAAACGTTGAGAAAAGCGCTTCCTCTTCCCGATCTGTGCCGAAAGGAAAGAAAGGGAAGAAGAAGGCTAGCACTGGTGGTTCAAGTGTTGGACCGGTCCCTAAGATTGCAAAATCTAAGGGAAAAGGTAAGGGCAAAGGGAAGGTTGGTGGCCAAGGCAAAGGAAAGTGTTTCCAATGCGGTGAGAAGGGCCACTGGAAGAGGAACTGTCCAGAATTCTTAGCTACAAGAGTTCAAGGTATGATTGAATCACATGTGATTGAAGTAAGTTTTATAACGGATACTTCAAACACTTGGTGCATTGATTCTGGTGCGACTAACCATATCTGTAATTCATTGCAGGGGTTCAGATCAACCAGGAAGTGCAGTGATGGGGAAATCGTACTTACTCTAGGTTCTAGCGCAACCGTTTCTGCGGTTGCTATAGGAGTCGTAGTTTTAGAATTTCTAGACAATAAAGTTTTGATTTTATCAGATGTACTTTACGTTCCTTCAATAAGACGTAATTTAATTTCAGTTTCTAATTTATCGAATAATGGTTATTCTTTTCATTTTGAAACTGAAGTTGTGATTAAAAGAAATGGTTCTTTTATATGTTCTGGTGTTAAATCAAATGGTTTGTATGTGATTACTCCCAATATTTCTAAAGATTCTTGTATGGAACTTAATAACTCAGTGGTAACTGTACCATCTAAAAGAAAGAGACCTTCCACTAATCCAACAAAGCTTTGGCATATGAGGCTTGGTCATATCAATCTAAATAGGATTGGCAGACTAGTCAAAGAAGGGGTCTTAGGCGATTTGGTTCTCGAACCAATAGAAGTCTGCGAGTCTTGTTTAGAGGGTAAGATGACCAAAAGGCCCTTTCCTGCAAAGGGCAATAGAACCAATGCATTGTTGGAATTAGTTCATACTGATGTGTGTGGACCAATAAATATTAGAGCAAGGGGTGGTTATGAGTATTTCATAACATTTACTGATGATCACTCAAGGTATGGATATGTGTACCTAATGCAGCACAAGTCTGAAGCCTTTGAAAAGTTCAAAGAGTTCAAGGCTGAAGTGGAGAAGCAATTGGGCACACATATCAAGGCCATTCGATCTGATCGAGGTGGCGAGTACCTCTCTAATGAATTTATTGATCACCTCGTACAGAATGGGATTCTGTCACAGTTGACTGCACCTGGTACGCCTCAGCAGAACGGTGTAGCGGAGAGAAGAAATCGAACTCTTTTAGACATGACTAGGTCAATGATGAGTTATTCTGAGTTACCTTTATTTCTTTGGGGTTATGCTTTGGAAACCGCTGCTTACAAACTAAATCTAGTACCAAGCAAATCTGTTCCCAGGACACCACGAGAGATGTGGATTGGGCGCAAGCCTTCTTTGCAACATCTCCGGATATGGGGATGTCCGGCACATGTGCTAAAAGGAAAGATGAGCAAGTTGGATTCTAGATCGGAAGTATGTTACTTCGTAGGGTATCCAAAGGGTACTTATGGATGGTATTTTTATGATCCAAGAGAACAGAAGGTGTTCGTCAGTACGAATGCTATTTTCTTGGAGGATGATTATATCATGAACCATAAACCTAAGGGAAGGATAGATCTTAGAGAGATAGAAGGAGAGCCCTCAGTCCAACTCGTAGTTAATAACGATGTAAATCAGGAAAACACCACTTCTTCACCTATTTCCGCACCAGTACCTCGTCGTAGTGGGAGGATTATCAGCCAGCCTGATAGATACATGTTCTTAGGAGAAGTTTTTGAAGCTGTCTCCATAGAATCTGAATCTGATCCTACCACATACGAAGAGGCAATGGCTGATGTTGATTCAGCTCATTGGGTTAAAGCCATGAAGGCTGAATTGGAATCTATGGATTCTAATCAGGTCTGGGATCTTGTAGAACTTCCAGCCAATATTAAACCCATTGGCTGTAAGTGGGTCTACAAGAGGAAAAGAGGATCTGATGGAAAGGTTGAGACTTTTAAGGCAAGGCTTGTAGCGAAAGGTTATACTCAGAGGGAGGGCATTGACTATGAGGAAACCTTCTCGCCGGTGGCCATGCTCAAGTCCATCAGAATACTCTTATCCGTTGCTGCATGCCTAGATTTTGAGATCTGGCAGATGGACGTCAAGACTGCATTCTTGAATGGCAATCTTGAGGAGGACATCTATATGCAACAACCAGAAGGGTTCATAGCTGGTCGGAAAGGTAACTTGGTATGCAAGTTGCAAAAGTCCATTTATGGGCTTAAGCAGGCATCCAGAAGTTGGAACATACGATTTGACCAAGCGGTCAAATCGTTTGGTTTCATACAGAATCTGGATGAACCTTGTGTATACAAGAAGAGTGAAGGGAAAGTGGTGGCTTTTCTTGTGCTTTACGTTGACGACATTCTACTCATTGGAAATGATGTAGCGGCATTGTCAACGGTCAAGGTTTGGCTAGCTAGTACTTTCGATATGAAGGATCTAGGAGAGGCGAGCTATATTCTTGGGATAAAGCTCTTTCGGGATCGCAAGCGAAAGATAATGGGATTATCTCAAGCTGGTTATATCGATAAGGTGCTAACTAGGTTTTCAATGGATAATTCGAAGAAAGGTTTTGTTACCTTTCAGGCATGGTTTAGCGTTCTCCAAGGACCAGTGTCCAAAGACACAGGAGGAGAGGAATCGCATGACAGGAGTTACCTATGCTTCTGCAGTGGGAAGTCTCATGTATGCGATGTTATGCACTAGACCAGATATCTGCTTTGCCGTTGGCATGGTTAGCAGATATCAGTCGAATCCGGGTCCAGAGCACTGGACAGCCGTTAAGCACATTCTTAAGTACTTGAGAAGAACTAAAGATTACATGCTTATGTACGGTGGTAGTGAGTTAATTCCAGTGGGGTACACTGACTCGGACTTTATGTCAGATAAAGATTCGAGGAAGTCAACGTCCGGTCATCTCTTTACCTTGGGAGGTGGTGCTGTCAGTTGGAGGAGCATTAAGCAGAAATGCATTGCAGACTCAACTACAGAAGCTGAGTATGTGGCTGCTTGTGAAGCCGCAAAGGAAGCTGTTTGGCTCAAGAAGTTCCTTATGGAACTCGAGGTGGTACCAGCGTCGCTGTCGCCTATTACGCTTTATTGTGATAATAGTGGGGCAGTGGCTCAGTCCAAGGAGCCAAGGAACCACGGAAAGGGAAAGCACGTAGAGCGGAAATATCATCTTATCCGAGATATTGTTCAACGTGGAGATGTGACTGTCACCAAGATTGCCACAGCTGACAATCTTGCTGATCCGTTTACAAAGGCCTTGCCACAGAAGGTCTTTGATCGTCATCTAGATAGTCTAGGTCTTAGATGTAGTTCTGAATGGTTATGAGTGCAAGTGGGAGTTTGTTGGGTTTGTGCCCTCAAACCATTACTTTATGTATGAGACATTGACATTTTAATATATGGATATCAGCTTTACATTTCATTGTGTATGTTCTTTTCATGAGATGATTGTTAATCCTTAAGTATTATAGTAAGTAATTCGTGTGTGTATGAGATGCACACAAGTGAGATACGAATTACTATTCTTTAATACTTAGAATGTGTCACAGTGGATGATGAGACTGGATATCTCATCAAGTCTACACTGTAGCATAATTAACTACCATTGGATGGAGTGATTAATCTCAATCACTAGAGTGTAGCTCTTAGTTGATATGCTAGTGCTTATAGTGCATTGACGGACCTGAGTTTCCTATTGACGCTTAAGACTGTCAAACAGTCAATAGGAACTCATAACTTGTATAAGGTACGTGTTCTTAATCTTGAGACGATTATGAACACAGACTGTGGATATGACTGCTTTGACTTATCAATCAGTGAGGTCTATAAAAGATCAACACCTGGGTATCTTGGGTATGTCATGTTCATAGGGTTGTGAACATATATTGTCAAGATAGAATCTACCCTCTGTTTCAGAGTAAGCATTCCCTTGAGAATGTCACCAAGTCGATTACTGAGTACTGCAGTCTTGTTGATAAGAGTTATCAACACGTTTGGTAATCATGAGAGGTGAATGGGACTCAAGGAATACAAGAAGTAATCATGATTCAGGTTGACAGTAACAGTTATCCGACTACCTGAATATGATTACGAATGTTGACGGTAGAGGGACATTAGTACACCATACAAGTCTAGTTATCGCTTCGGATATGTTCTTTTGCGTTGGAGTTCAGTTATCGTTTTATAGTGGAATAAACTTTAACTGACCAGTTAGTTAGTTTGCTGATCAAAGAGTTTGGTCATGGTAATTAACAAACTGGTCTGAGCCAACAATTAAGAGCCTAGGAGGTCCCACTCTTAGCTCCGCCAGGATGCTTGGAAAGACGCTTGAGGAAAATGTCCTGACAGGTTCGATCGATTGAAGCTAGTTCGATCGATCGAAGTCAGCAGGTTCGATCGATCGAGAAAGGTTCGATCGATCGAAGGTTCGATCGATCGAAGTCCTTCGATCGATCGAAGGTTAGGTCGGTTCTGGGAATCTATAAATAGGGCAGCTGCGTTCTGAAAAAAGTTGTTCGTCGTTTTGAACGTCAGAAGCTGCAGAAACTGTTTTGGATCCCCAAAACCTTCTCTATC
Source organism: Hydrangea macrophylla (assembly GCA_033977485.1). Taxonomy (NCBI): domain Eukaryota; kingdom Viridiplantae; phylum Streptophyta; class Magnoliopsida; order Cornales; family Hydrangeaceae; genus Hydrangea; species Hydrangea macrophylla. Next base: position 70,853,281 of record CM066994.1, read on the forward strand.
CTCTCTATTAGGGTTCCCACCAACCCTAGTCTTTCCGGCAGGCATCCGCAGGAGTCATAAGGGTGAAGATCATCTAGTGGAGGCTGCTGGAAGTTGAAGTTCAGAATTGGGTTCAAGACACTAAGGTATAAATCGTGCACCCCCTTGTACGCATCTATAAAGTTGACGAGTAGTAGATCCGGGCATGCCAATAAAGTTTCATAACTTGATTTTTCCGCTGCGCGTTTAAACTTTCCATTTAAACCTGTGTTTTTCCTTCACAACTCTGGACAAGGATTGTTGTGAGTATGTCAGAAGATGTCACAAGTGCCAAATCCACGCCACCCTGATGCATACCCCGCCTTCCCAACTCTATAGCATGACCACACCTTGGCCTTTCTCTGTTTGGGGCATTGATATCATCGGTGAGATATTTCTAAAGGCCTCCAATGGACACCAGTATATAATCGTGGCGATAGACTATTTTACTAAATGGGTGGAGGCGGCGTCGTACGCCACCTTGAAGGCTAGAGATGTGGTGAGCTTCATTGAGAAAAATATCATCTGCAGATATGGGGTCCCACATGAGTTCATTTCAGACCATGGAAGCCATTTCCAGGGAGAGGTTATCCCGCTCTTAGACAAATACAAGATCACCCTCCATCAATCCTCTCTATACAGGCCTCAAACGAACGGAGCGGTAGAAGCGGCGAATAAAAATGTTAAAGCAATCCTAGGAAAAATAACGGATACATACAAGGATTGGCACGAGAAGTTGTCGTTTGCACTATGGGGATACCGGACCTCTATAAGAACATCTACAAGAGCTACACCTTATTCATTAGTTTATGGCATGGAGGTCGTTCTTCCAGTTGAGGTAGAGATACCCTCTCTCAAGGTTTTGGCAGAATGTGAAATCACTGAATTGGAATGGACACGAGGAAGGTATGAGGAGTTGATGTTGCTCGATGAAAAGAGATTGGCCGCAATAAACCATACTCGGGGATATCAGAAGAGGATAGCTCGTGCTTTCAACAAAAAGGTTCGCCGGAGGAAGCTTGCTGAGGGCGACCTGGTCCTCAAAGAACTAAAGGTGCCTGTTTATGACCACAGAGAAAAATTCAAACCCAACTGGGTCGGGCCATTTATCATTAAGACTCTCCTTTCGGGAGGGGCTGCCTACCTTATGGACCTGGACGGGGTTGAGTTTAAGCAACCGATTAACCTCGATCGCCTCAAGAAATACTTTGCTTGAAACCATTCCTTTCAAAACCTCCTACCTTGTTGAACTACGCTTGACCTGATTCCCACTAGGGATACGTAGGCTACCTGCTCGGTTCGGTCAATAATAATTGCCTAAAGCGGTGCCCTTTTTTTTCCGTCAAGCCTTAAACCGAACTACTACAGACCGGATACCCACTCGGGGATAAGTAGGCGGGCTCTTAAAAGCCCTCGGTCCACAAAAACCCAAAAAATCCCTGCGCCAAACTAGGGGCAAACTCGTGTTTGCCCAGAATCACTTCAAAGCCCCATAATTAGGGGAAAACTTCGTTTGCTAAACCGTAGAACCCTGATAATAGCTTAAAATCCGTCTCTGGGTCTCCTGGCTATCAAGGTAAGTACAATAAGAAAACAAATGAGAATTCATGATATAAAGTGATTAAGGCTTTGGATGAGATTCTAAGCAAAGTAACAAAAGCCGGGGAAAGATTCTAAAAGGAAGATTTTCATAAGTTAAAAGATAAATTGAAAGAGTGAATACATTGATCAAACATGCTAAAAGCATTTCTTTAAAAAATAAAAACATTCTTTGGAAAGCAAAAAATCGCATTCAGAGGCGCAGGAGAAAAGACAGGATTCGTCAGAAATTTTGTAAAGAAAAGCTTTGTCCTGTCTTGCTTTTATCTATGTATGTCTATGGGGTCTGCCTCTCAACCAGGGTCTAAATCTGCAAAAGGTACCCAGCGGTGGGTACAACCGAAGTCAATATCCTCCAGAAAAGAGCAGCAACCCTATCGTGCCAAGCCTTGGCGAAGGCCGAATTCACAGTGGAAGGGCGTATGACCGAACTCCTCGTAAGATCAGTAGAAATGTCCTCAGTGGTATCCTGGAGAAGTCCATACTGACGGACCACTCGATTGGGAATGTAGAAAGTAGTGGCGTGCAAGCCAAGCAACCAGATACAGGGTCGGCCAAGGAGTCGCATGGCAACAGAGCAATAATACCAATTCAAGTAAACCCAGCAAATATCGCCTAGAGAGAGGCCTCCGAGCCAATCAAGTCAAGCACTGTCAGAACAGAATAAATGGTGAGATTCCATACGATTGTAGGGAAGTGACCTTTGAAGGTGTGAAGGATGCATGAAGAGGTCCAAGCGCTCCATAAGCCAAATCTGCAGGACAAAAGGAGCTCCTGCAGATAACATGACCCCAGCGGCATGGGCATGATCCAAGCCCAACAAAGTCTCGCCAAAAACCAGCATGACGGCACTCTTCATCTCCCGTAGACCACGGGCGATGGGTATGAGAATATCGGAAGATGATTGGAAAAGAAAATAAGAGAGCATGGCAAGTGACAGTGAGCTTCGCCGAATAATCTGATATCCGCCATCATAAGGATCTCCTACGGAAGCATAGACCGAGGAGAGCCGCTCAATGTCAATCTGCCTATCATGTATGAAAAAGCTCGCAGCGTTACGGATGTGTGGAGCAGGGTAGCCAAATCCTGAACATAGCCCGGTTGCACTGACGAGACCACCCGATCCGCAAAGGTATCAGTATGGAAGATAGCACTGAATTCCTCGAATAAAGGGCAGACTTCATAAGAACCAATGCGGAAGACATGAAAAGAAGGGTCCCAACATTGAATCGTGGCTCGAAGCAGGCCTTCATTCAAAGTCATCCGTCGAAAAAAGAAGAGGTCGTTTAGTCGGAAGCACTCAAAGTTGAGAATATCGATGCTAGAAAGAGTATCCATCCATGGGAAGAGCATTTGAGAGCTAATTGGGGCCATTTAAGAAGAAAATGAAAGAGATGAGACAGTGTTTCACGAAATTTTGGGGAAAAAGGGGGGGAATAAATATAGAAATAAAGATGTCTACCTCCCCGCATCAATCAATAAAGTGGAACGGCAATCAAGGAAGTGCCGTGCGACAGTCTGTGATTGCCATTGCGGCACTCACTGACTGCCGTTACGGCATTCACTGAGTGCCGCAGAAGCCTAACCGAGTGACATTTGGGATTTTATTTTGGCAAGGATCCGTTTGTAATATTTTCAGCCCACCTACAAACAAAAAAACTAAGTATACAATAAACGTGTTCATCATGCAGCACGCAAAATAAGAACAAGCCATTCATTCATTCATAATATTCATTCATCTACTCATTCATATATTCATTCATTCGTTCGTAAATAAAGAAGATAGAAGCATTCAAAATAAAGGATCGAGTTATGGTCGCGCATACGATAAGAGAGAGTAAAAGCAGTTATAATGAAAGCATGCAGCAAAAATAAAAAATAATAATAAATTAGTGTGTATACATGAATATACAGTCATCCGAAATAAAGGGTGTGTCCTCTCCAGAAGCACTCAAAAGTAAAAAAGAGAGATAGGCAAGATTAGCCCTTGCTCCGGCCTCGGGCCTGACGAGTCACACGTCTGAGGGGCTCATCCTCTGACTCCGTCCCGCTCGCTCCGCCCCTGCCTCCGTCTCTACCTCTGCTACCACTCGCTCAGCCACTGCTGCCTCCACCTCTGCCGCCACCAGTACCTCCATCGCTGCCTCCACCCCGTCCGGCACTACTACCCCCAGGAGCTCCACTGAAGTTAATACCGAACTACTGAAGCCGCTACTGGAGCTCCCTCACCTGTAAGACCAAAGCCCTATTCTGCTCCTCCTGGACGGAGAAACAGAATGTATAAATAAGTTTTGTTTGAAATCTTAAGAAAAAAGAGAGGGAATCAATGAGAGTATTACCAGAGCTCTCGCATGAGCCTCAGTACTCGCTCGCGCTCCGTCAGCCTGAAAGGAGAAGTCAGAAAAGAGAGGTCAAAAAAGCAGAATAGAAACATAATAGTTTTTTTTTTATCAAAAGTCATAGTTTCAGAGTTTACCCACCACTCGCGACCGTAGATCCACTCTCTCAAGCTATGAGCATAGAGCAAGCCCTCCTCCGCATAGTCCCGCGGGACATGATCGTAATGAAGTGGAACGGTAGGAGCGCCCGCCTAATATCTGGGGACTGTCGTGGACTGCTCGCCATAGAAGACTGTCTGAACGCTCCAATCCCAGGGCGGCAAAGCTGGGGCCCGAGCAGCGGCAGGAACAGGCTACAAAAGAAGGAAAAGATAAAAGAGTTCAGTAGGAAATTCACACGCGATGAAGAAACTAAAAGAAAAAGTCCAGAGTTGAACTCACCCGAGTCACTGCCATTAATGGAAAGCTCCTCATCATCCTGTCGACCCGGAAGGCAGCATACCCATCAGGGGACTCCACAAACGCCTGAATCGACGCTCCCACGAAGGCGGCCGTAAGCTCGCTGCCCTGGAGCATGCCTGCTGCCCTCATGGAAAGAGGAGGATGGTGTGGCATAAAATAGTCCAGAGCCGCCAGCGACTGCCGGGTCACCCTCTCTCCCAGGTACCACTCCCGAGCCTCTGGGCCATCTAGTAGGATCCTCTGTGGATTATATCCAGCCGACTACCGTATCCCCTAGGGAGTGTCTGGAACTACATCGAGCCAGGGCTGCCATTGGACGTACGGCTCCTGTAGATTAGTCAGGAAGTTCCTGAACAAATTAAAGTCGTGGCCGCCGTCTTCCGCCTTACTCGGTCCTTCCCCACTTCAGCCCCTGAGTCATGATGAGGGCGTATGATGTTCGCGTCTCAGGTGACATCATGCGGAGATACTCGTGGGACCAAATCTGCAATAAAGAAAAAGAGAAGATAAAAGTCACATCATTTCAAAAAAAAGAAAATTATATATACCTCACACACCCTCTAGAAACCGCCAGTAGAGGCCGGATGATCTCGCGAGATCTCTCCCATGTGCCTATATAGGATGGCCAGCACCATAGTCCGGTTTCGGTCCAATCCGGTCCAGTCGTACTGGTAAATCTCGTCCATGTGCTCTAGGGATCCCACCAGTGCCACAAAAATCCGATCACCCTTGGTGCTTATCAGAGAGCACCCCAGCACATACATCAGAAAGCCACGAGCCATCTGCTCGTCAGTAAAGCCCTGCTGGCCTCGAAACGTTTCCAGGAACCACTTGGCTGTGATCAAGGTCTCCACTGGGACTACTCCTAGAGGCTCCTGCACCCGATCCCACTCGATGACGGTGTCTAGATATCGTAGGAGCTCTTCGCCGAATGGGATCCCCGTGATCATGCTGAAGTCGAGGGGAGTCATCGTCATCTCCCCAAAAGCGAAGTGGAAGGTGTTGGTGGTATCCCACCACCGCTCACCACCGCTCTGCCAATGCGTGAATCTGCCTCAAATCGTTGGAGCTCTTCATCAAAAGTTTGTCAAAGTCCCCAAAACCCGCAGCATCTACAAAGTTCCGCACGGTCTCTCTAAACTCCCCGTACCAGGCAAAGCCGTAAGCCAGGCTGTCGTGCCCTTTCAGCACATCCTTCGGCAGCTGCAAAAGTTGAAAAGATTCAAGATTAGTAAATGAACAAACAAAAAAGAAGAGAAAAAGCAGTAAATATTAAAGAAAGAAGAGGCAAGCAATGAATAGCCGAAGTAATAAATAAAAATAAAGGAAAGGAAGAAAAAAAAGTCTGGAATACTTGCGAAAGTTTCTCGAGCGTGGCACTCGTTAATATTTATGTAAATTTTGGGCGTCATATGCAAAATAAAAAAGGAGGATGAATGAATAAATTTCAAAAAATTATTAATGTTCACATCTTGAAAAAGAAAAAAATAAATAAGTAGCGTATGTTAGAACCACGAGTCTCGTAAGAAATAGAGATTCAGAAGTATCCAAGTCAAATTTAAAAAGGTGGCTGTACCGCTCAGAAAATATATATAATAGTCGTTATTCATTAAAAAGATGTGATAATCTTTGATTAGCATACATCGTGGTCAAAAGTCTTTGAGAATAATTGAGAGAAGCATGATGAAATTAAAATGTGCACAAATACAAGTGGAACACCCAAGAATTCATAAGCATAGCGTTCATTTTCATGTGAAGTTCTGTCTCCGCATTCATATAGTTCGTAGGAAATAAGATAAAGAATATAAAATTGAATAATCATTGGTTAAAGCGTTCAAAATGCTCGAGAGCGCTACAAGCGTAGCATTTGCATTTAAAATGGGGCATTTAAAGTTGTGTTGATTGTACATGGCATTCATGATTTTCATACAAAAAAAGAAATACGAGAAATAAAAGAGGGGGCGTGTGTACCTCGCGCTTGAACGCGCGGGCAGATAAGTGCTCATCCGGGTCCCTGAGCAAGAATGCAGCATCGGGGTGAGGAGTGGCCCGATACTTGTCCTTCTTCCGGCTGCCAGAACCGCTTGCCATAATCTGTCAAGGAAAGAAAGAAATTCGCGCGTTCGATTCATGAAAAATTCATAAAAACAACGAAATAAAGGAGATTAACCGAGTTTCAATCATGGGGAACTAACCTGATAACCCTGGCAGACCGATAAGAAGGAGAAGAGAGGATGAGAGAAATTTCTCCAGAGAGAATTCGATTTAGAGAGGATATGAGAGAATGAATGAAAATTGAATGAAACTCTCAGTATAAGCCACTGCCACTCACGCGGCAGTTGATGAACTGCTGTGCGGCACTCACCAAGTGCCGCAGCAGCACTCACAGACTACCGCTCTTTTCAAGCGTGTGCCGCGTTTGAGTAGGTTAAAAGATACTTTGTTTTCCCCCAAAATTCAAAATTGGGTCCCAAGATTTGCATTTAAACCCCAGAGTTTGCCCATTTTTGCACTTCGGTCCCTAAGAGTAATAACTAAGGCAACCAGCTCCAATTTTGCGAAAATTTTTGAGCCCATGTAACACTTTTTTCGCAAGAATGTGAAATTTTTTAGTCTTTTGACTCTTGATTTATTAAAAAAAAATGGAAATTAAGATTCTTCTTGTATTTAATTCTGAATTTTGAAATTCATGTTAAAGTAGGGTCTGATTGACTCATGATTTTAAAGGTTGATCTGAATTAAAAGCATAATTTGATTCTTGATCTTGAAAGTGAATAAAATGGGGTTTACTGACTCCGGACTTGGAAAAGATTTGGATCGGGGTTTGATTGAGTCCCAAAATTTTTGAAGATTGAAAAGTTGGATTAAAAATGAGTCTGTTGACTCCGAAATTTTGAAAAATTGAATAGAATTTGAGTCTGTTAACTCCAGAATTTGGAAAATGAAAAGATTCTCTGAGTCTGTTTGACTCCCAACTTTAGATTTGGGTCTTTTGACTCCTGTTTTTGGGATTTGAGTATGTTTGACTCCCGAGTCCCGATTAACCTGAATATGGTTGCCCCACTTTTGGGAATGTAACAGACTTATATTCTCGGTTTTCACAACAGATTTGCGTTAACCCTTGTTTGGAGAATATAACAGATTTAGATTCTCGATCCTCGTAACAGATTGACGTTGATCCTTTGTTGAGAGTGTAACAGACTTACATTCTCAGTTTTTGCAACAGATTTGCATCAACCCTCGTTTTGAGAATATAACAGATTAATATTCTCAATCCTCGTAACAGATTTAAGTTGATCCTTTGTTGAGAGTGTAACAGACTTACATTCTCGGTTTTCACAACAGATTTGCGTCAACCCTCGTTTTGAGAATATAACAGATTTATATTCTCAATCCTTGTAACAGATTTACGTTGATCATTTGTTGAGAGTGTAACAGACTTACATTCTCGATTTTTGCAACATATTTGCGTCAACCATCGTTTTGAATATAACAGATTTATATTCTCGATCCTCGTAACAGATTTATATTCTCGATCCTCGTAACAGATTTACGTTGATCCTTTATTGAGAGTGTAACAGACTTACTTTTTTGGTTTTCGCAACAGATTTGCATCAACCCTCATTTTGAGAATATAACAGATTTATATTCTCGATCCTCGTAACAGATTCATGTTGATCTTTTATTGAGAGTGTAACAGACTTACATTCTCAGTTTTCGCAACAGATTTGCGTCAATCCTCGTTTTGAGAATATAACAGATTTATATTCTCGATCCTCGTAACAGATTTAAGTTGATCCTTTGTTCAGAGTGTAATAGACTTACATTCTCGGTTTTCACAATAGATTTACGTCAACCCTCGTTTTGAGAATATAACCGATTTATATTCTCGATCCTTGTAACAGATTTACGTTGATCCTTTGTTGAGAGTGTAACAGACTTACATTCTCGGTTTTTGTAACAGATTTGCATCAACCCTCATTTTGAATATAACAGATTTATATTCTCGATTCTCGTAACAGATTTACATTGATCCTTTGTTGAGAGTGTAACAGGATCACATTCTCGATTTTTGTAACAGACTTGCGTTAACCTTTGATTAAAAGCGTCTTCATGACCCCTGTAGCGGATTTCTGCATTAGTCAAGCATCCAATAATTTTCTCTGACTAACGCATCGTGTAACGTGCATCATTTGTAGAAAAAATGGCATGAAATAAGCGTGGCGCTTGCATAACCAGGTCTATTTGAAAAATACCATTATATGAGCACGTGCATCACGTCAGGATAGGTGCATCCATCCGTATGACTACTTGTGCTTGTGTATGTATCGAACCCTTACCCGAACTACGTCTTGGTCTAATTCCTGATGGGATACGTAGGCAGCTCACCATTGAGCACGACTAACTTGGACCGTTTGTGCAACCTTTTCGCAACGCTTTTGTTTTTACTTAAATCTGTCGGTTTGGTCAAAGGCTTGTCTTCACACAGGCTTCAACGATCGCTTGTGATTCGCGTTGCTTCGTAAGCTCCGTCGAAGAGGGGCAAACTGTAGACACCCCGATTTTGACCACACGTCGAATTAAGGGGAGTGTTACCTCCATATCCGATGATGACAATGTCCGAACTAATCTAGGACTTCAAAAGATGATTCAAGCTCTTCAAAAAACTCTCCAACTTAAAAAAAAATTAGCAAAAGAAAAAGAAAAGGGAAATTGGTGACAAAACGGCACTTGACCCAATTTTACGGCAGTCACGGGTTGCCGCTGCAACAGTCAGTGAGTACCGCAGCGGCAGTCACCAACTGCCGCTGAAATGCTTCAAGTGCCGCCAAATTTGAAAAAATTGAAAAAACGGCAGTCCATGGAGTTGTCTACGGCATTCAGTGAGTGCCGCGCCGGCATTCACCAAGTGCCGTTCCGGTACTCACTGAGTGCCGCTTCCATCTCAATTGAGTGCCGTATTTTTGTAACAGACAGCTGTAATACAGCACGTTTTGTACCACCAAAGGACAGTACGAATTAGGATTTTCTGCTGTGAAATGACGGAAATGGAGGATGAATATCCTCTTGCATGGGGGGTTGGAATCTAGCTTAATCCTAGAGTATACACTCCCACTTAGTTTTAAAAAGCTTTCTTAAACACAATTAGAAGTAGGTTTTGAGAAGGTTCAAGGGGGTATTTAAGTAGAATTAGAGTGGAAGAGCTTGATTAGTCTTTAGAAGTTCTCCAAAATCACCAAGTTCAGGATACTTTGGAGGTAAAACTCTAGAATAATTGGTCTTTGTTCAAGTTTAATTATAGCATGCATAGAGTTCTTTAATTTCTCTTTTCAGTTGTTGTGTTCATCACTTGGATTCATAAGGCTTTCAATGTCTTACTTGAATCTTTTGGTTTGAAATCCCTTAATCTCTTTGTAGTCTTATGATTCATGAGTGGATTAAGCTTGGTACTAGAATATTTAGTTAATGGACCCAAACCTATCTTCATGGTTTGAGGTTTATTATGACTAAGTTTCATGAAGTTCTCCCATACTTCATTGAAATTTACAAGTATGAATATTTTTAGTCTTTAATGACCATCAAATGGTAGTAGAGGTAGCTTTAGACAAGCCAAACGTCATGGCTTAATTGTCTAAGGTGATAAAAATAAGATGAACTAACCAAAAGTGTAGTGAGTTCATAAATTGTTTTTGATAATAGATTTTTAATTAAATATCTAACTGTTGGAATCAATTGAAACCACTTGGAGAATGTCAATAACATAAAGTTTTACCACTGTAATTTTTGTTTTAAGAAGATTTTATGTCTAAAGTGGTTTAGTTAAGGGTTTTGTGGAACAACTACAATCTGTCCAGAGTTTCAGAACAGCAAGTCAGTTTCAAAATAAATAAATCAGAACCTTAATCAAGCATTTTTGACTCCAAATAAATTTTTCCATGAACTTTAATGTGTTAACAAGATCCCCTAAAAAGATTAGAGCATTTCTGATTATTTTACTATTTTTAAAAATCATACAAAACCTCTTGACAGAGAGTTGCAAGCCTCGAAGTGATGCCTAGTTTTTATCCAATTCCCAGAGATCTAACCGTTCAAATCTTGATTTTCTTTTTGGGATGGAAACTAGACTCACAGAGGCTTCTTGAGTCCAAAATTTATTGACATCAAACCATGAGATCTATGTCTTCCAAATTCTCCAAGACTTAATCTGCTCTCAGCAATTTTCAAAAAACTGTCATAGTTTTAGTATATATCTTGCAAGCATGGGCCTAAATGGCCTCTTCATGACCTAAGACTCAAACCATGCCTCAATAATGATTAATCAAGGCTAAATCCATAGATCAAATGGTTAAAATCAATGAGTAGTCCATTTCTCACTCTTGTTCATATTCATGTATCCATGTACATTCATGCATGTGGGTTGATACTCATAATTAGAATTCATTTGGTGATTAGGATTAAACTGCATCTTAGTTGAACCTAGTTGTGAATTCCTTGTAACCATGTTGGGACTACATTATCTCTATATGGACATTGCATTGGCTCCTAGTTGAGACTTGCATATCTATAGAAATGATGCATTTCCAATTACTTAGAAGAAATTCATAATTATGTTAATTCTTTCATACTTGATAGATTTAAGCTAGAATTTTAGGAATGTTGCTTAGGATTTGATATCTTCTAAAAGCATGTGGGCTAACCCTTGTGTTTTGTAGCGCTATTAAGGTATGATTTCTCAAACTCCTCATTAATTTATTTAATTCCTTGATTTTATTGATTTTCAACCCCATGTGCGACACATTAGAATTAGGATTTGTCTTATTTGTATATATGTGATTAGAGACCTTTTATTAGGATTTCTACTTTTTGTATGCATTACACGTTTAATATCGCAGTTGGATCCCAGGTAAGTTCTCATGTTCCCTATTGCACGTCATTTCGCATGCTACTTGAACTTATGTGATTTTTGAATGATATTTTTACCATTGGCAATCTTATACCCTTTTAGACATGTTTTGTGTAATGTATATTTATACATATGTATTAATTGAGGGCACATTTAAATTAATGATTTGATTAAAAGGATGTTGAGTAGAGGCCTATCGCGAGATATGATGAGAGGTGGTGTTTTAGTCCGCCAGGCTCCTCCCCTCTCATTCCATAATCCCCGGACTTAGAAATTTCTAATTTCCAAAAAGATCAGTTTGCTTTAAAATGGTTTCTTAATTTTTGTTTTACAAATTAAGTGGCGACTCGTGTTTTGTATTTTAAATCTGAAAAAGTTTTTTAAGTGAAAGTTGTGGATAAGAAAAATGCGATATCCACAAGGCCCGAAGCATCTTCCACAACATCTCCAATCTTTGCAACCAATGCCCAAAATTCCCCCACATACACAGGCGACCTCCACGGTCGACAACTCAAACAATCCTAATACAGGAAGTAGCCTTCTTGACCAACTCATAAGTCAAACCGTTATTGACAATTCCGAGAACACAACAATATATACATGTGACTGAATGATTTAGCAAATAAAATATGAATACTTTCTTAAAAGGTGGTGATACTCATGATTTCATCGTTAATGCAACCTACTAAAGGCCTAAAGTAATTCTTATTCATTTAACTACATTTTCTTTGTTCACATGCAAGTCCATATTAGTTTCTTTAGCCTATAAATGATACCAAGTAATGAATGATCATCATAACAAGTTTAAATTCCAAGTAACAGACCCTAACATGTTCCAGAGTACTACTAATTAAGGTTACAGCCGCACAGCCTTCTCAGAACTGATCAAAAATAAAGCTTCAGAAGATCGATCCTTCTAGGATCAATCTTATGGTTCGTTTTCTGCAAAGTTGCGGAAAAACAGAGTTTCAACTTTTAATGTTGAAAATACGATTTTGCATGGGTCTTTAATACTTCTAAACTACCAATAACAGTATTTGAGTGAGTAGAAATACTCACAAGATATGGAATTGAAAGTTTGTATGTTTGAATTTGTAGAAAGCTTGAAGAAAACTTGGTGTAAGCTTCAATGGTGGAATTTCAACTTCCTTTCTTCTAAAATCTGAAATGTACTTCAAGAACTCTTCTTCTTCGTCTAATTCTTCTTCTAATTTAGCTCACAAGATTGCATGTAGAGGAAGGGGTAATTCCTCTTAGAATTTCTATGGTTTTCTCCCTCTCTCTCTAGGTGTATCTCTCAAATGTGCTGCTGTGAAAATCCCTACACCATTGTGTCTCTATCAAGTATATGCATGTCCAAGAGATTTTCTAATTTGGTAGTGCAGTGACAAGTATAGGGGTGTTGTGTCAAGCCTGTGGTTGCTAAAATCCACATGCGTGACATGTGTAGGAGGGTCCACAGGTATAGGGGGCTGCCACGTGTGGGGTTGTGGGTCCTACCTAGGTTTGCGTGATGTCTCGAACTACGTGCGATAGTCTCAGTTTGCGTGCACGACCTCGAAGTGCATGTAAAATGAATACTACATGGACAAACAGAAAGTGTTTTCGGGTCCGAATGTGAAATTTACACAAGTTCTTAGATTAAGAATACTGGTGACAAAAACGCAATAATGTACAAAAATACACATTTTCAAAAGATATGCAAACGGACTAGAATTAGTATAAACCGAGAAATTCAGCAAAATATATAAAATATGCTTAATTAGATATGGACTTGAAATTCAAATATTAAATAAATAATATAAAGTAGTAGGAAAATTACCAGTGCTACAATCTCTATCACCCAAAAAGGATTTCGTCCCCGAAATCAGAGTCGACTAGCTCTCAAATAACTCCGGGAACTTCACTCGCATTTCAGACTCTACTTCCCACGAAGCATCCCCTTCATCATGGTGTTTCCATTGAACCTTTACAAGCTTCCCCTTCTCATAACACATACATAATGAAATGTAAACTGACATCCATATATAAAACGTAAATGTCTCATGCATACAGTAATGGTTTGAGGGCACAATCCCAACATAACCACCTCTGTGGGGCTAATGCTGCCATTTAACTCACCTATGTGGGGCTAACTTTTAACACTTATTCCCTTTATGAGGCTAATTTTGGGTTTAACTAGCTATGTGGGGTTAATTTTGACACTTAAAACTCTCCTATGTGGGGCTAAATTAACACTTAATACCCATGTGGGGATGTTTTGAGAGAAATCTTAGTAGTTTCACTTTAGTCTGAAACCACAGGGGGTTAAGTGTCCACTTTTAAATCACAAGGGAGCAAAGTGAAGATGAGCCTAATCACAGGGGGTAAAATGTAATTAACCCATATATATGTATATATATATATATATATAATGATGCCAAACCTATTGTTCGTATGGGCTGCTTCCATATGAGAAAAGTTTAAGTTATTGTTCGTCTGGGCTGCTTGAATATGAAAAAAGTTGTGGTGACTAGTAATTTTGTAACTGTAGGTTGGATTGGAGAGTTGCAGATCGAGAATGTCTCAGGCTGTATACTTAGTAGTAGCACCAGCACCCAGGAATTGGAGATCACATCACATGCATGTCTATACTCGTATCGTAGATTACTATTATGCACTTCATTGGTTGATGACATATGGCTGTATTTAACTAAAGTTTAATAGTCTCCTGTTTTGTGCATCCAAAAATCAAATCTTCTGCTTCTATCTGTTAATAGGTTTGTGTTATTAGTTTGTATGGATGTGACAAGAGCTTCCAAGTTCACTGCCGTCTGTCAGTATCATTGTAAAAACTTCTTGTCATTCCAATAAGTTACAAAATTCATAGCACTTTGTTTGAAAATCTGTTACTTCTCAAATAACAGAATTATTAGTTATTCACCTCGAAATTAACTTGGTTCTACGAAAGATTACAAAACACTGTTTATTTACTAATGAAGATATTGTAGGTTCAGCTGTAGACATATTTAGGACTCAATTAACCTGTAGCCTCTAATAGAACATCTAGTATATGTGGACAAAATGCTTTATTTAATCAAACGATTAGCCACTCAGCTGATTAAGTTGGCCAACGAACTAAAACCATGCTCTAGGAGTGGTGCAAAACAAATTGGTCCAAGTCCACTATATGAGTTGTTCACCGATGATAACAAAAGTCCATTTCAATAAACCGAGAAGATAAAATGTTTCATCTCTCTCTCTCTCTCTCTCTCTCTCTCTCTCTCTCTCCATAAAAACTCATCGGAGGATTCCACAAAAAAAAAAAAAAAAAAAAGAAAATTGTTCACCAATCAGTAATACCTGAGTTGGCTGGTAAAATATCCGTAATGCCAATACTCTACTCTTTTTACAGTAATTCCATAATAATCATATAGAGACAAAGACAGTGCATGTAACCTCCAGAAGCGTGGAGGCTTTTCAAGTCTGCATGCACAACTGTAAACAGATGCCCAAAGTTACATAAAGACTCACACCAGCAAGTAAACTTAGGTATCTATTTCTGTTCTTTTTTGGGTTCAGGGGTTGAATTCTTACATAGGGGTTTCTAGTCAATGTCTCCCCTTTTAAAGCAGCTATGTATCTGTCATTTGTATCCTCTTTCCTCCGCAGTTCCCCCAGAACCAGAAATTCTGCTAGCCTTTCTTTGTTCACTTTCTCCATCATCTAAAAAGTCCAAAATTATATCTGTTAGGATGATGTTCGATTTAAAACAAAAACTGTTAGGATACGTGAGGGGAAAAAAGAGTAAAAATATCTGCAAATAAAGACTCACAAAATTAATACTGAATGGACAAGTATTCTCTCGTGGAGGGAATAAGTTTACTAGCAAGGCATTCACACTACATCTGTTTGCACTCACGACGACAACTCAAGAGGCTTGCATGGCAACAAATTAGGGGGCAGCTAATGCAGTTCCCCCAGAAATTCTGCCAGTCTTTCTTTGTTCACTTTCCCCATCATCGAAAAAGTCCAAAATTAAATCTGTATTATGATATTCGATTTAAAACGAAAACTGTTAGGATACCTTAGAAAAAGAAAAAAAGAACATGAAAAAAAAATAAAAACAAGTAAAAAAATCTACAAATAAAGACTCACGAAATCAATTATGAATGGACCAGTTCTCTCGTGGATCTAGCATTATAAGATGCCAATAACAAATTGGTGTAAATCTTATGTCTATTTTCTACTACTCACACTGCAATCTAAGAAGGGGGAAAAAAACGAAAAAGCAGAAACGAAAAAAGGGAAGAAGAAGAAACGAAGAAGAAGAAGAAGAAGAAGAAGAGAAGAGACGAAGACGAAGAAGAAGAAGAAGAAGAAAGTCGCGACTCGAGAGTAACAGGAAAAGAAAAAAAAAAAGAGTCGCAGGTGCAACGAAGAAGAAGAAGAAGAAGAAGAAGAGGAAGAAGAAGGAGAAGAAGAAGAAAGAGAAAGAACATACCTGAAGAAAAACCCTAAAAGGTTCGCAGATCCTTTTCTTCGCAGCTCCTGTGGTTTACGTTTCGCAGCTCCTTTTCTTCTTTCTTTTCTTCTTCTTTTTTTTCCCCCCTCCACGCTGAACTGATTTGGGGGTAAAAATAGTGATTGGCTCTCGATTCAATTAGGCGCGCGCCGCATGCGTCCTGCGCCTCGAAGAAAAACCCTAAAAGGCGCGCCTAGAATACGCCTGGTTGAAAGGGCTGTGCCTTGCCTTAGGCGAGGCTCACTGCCTGCGCCCGCCTGTGCCTCGGCGCGGCTTTCACAACAGAGGCAGGTCCACATCATATTCTTTCCTTTAATGACCCCCAATCTTTGGAATCTTGACCAGTGTGATTGTGCTTCCGGAGATACGAACTGGCTTCCTTCGTCGTAATGCCTAGCTTGTTTCTTCTTTTCTTGCACCAATGTGGATGGTGCAACTTCCTTGTTTCTTTGGAGCTGATAAATGCTATGACCCCTCTCTCTCTCTCACATGTATATTATTGTTTCTTTAATTTAGATTTCTGATTTTCATTGATTTCGTATTTTTTATTTTCCAAAATTTTGCCCAAGTTTAGGCGGTTATTGTCTGAATTAATGTAGTCAAAATCTCATTTATTAATTTCCCTTCGCTTTCCCTTCTATTATTTTCCCAATTTAATGCCATGAAATCTATCTTCTAATTATCTCTCATTAAATCCCAATCAACATAAATGTTATGATTTGAGTCCACACAATAAATATTCTCTCTCTCTCTCTGGAACTATTTTCAAAGACAAGAAAATAAAAAAAAAAATAAAAATAAAAATAAATAAAAATAAAAAAAGATAAGAAAGTTTAATGACGGGTCAAGGCTTTTATGATTTTTGTTAATTGAACCCAAAAATTGTTGGGATTATATCACTTGTGAGAGAATCCCATTAATTTAGGATTGTTGATTTGGCTAGATTCCTATTGTCAGTTGGTTTCCTTTTTTGATAAGTTTTATTTGGAGTGAATCTCTAAGTTCTTGTTGGACAAGGAATGGTTGGAAACTCTATATAATACCCTATATTTTCAGTATGTATTAATACAATGAGATTCTGTATAACTGTCTTTTCAATACTTGTGATTTCTTGTTCAATTGATTGAAGATGTTTCAATCGATTGACATTGTGGTCTTTTCACGTGATTGAAGCCACTTCAATCGATCGAAACCCTGCCGACATCAATGCAATGATTGCAACCAAATTCAATCGATCAAACCCTCATCAATCGATTGAAAATGTGCCACCTGTCCTCAATCGATTGAAAATGTCAGGATCTTTATTCCCAGTTTCGCAAACACTGCCACGTGTATCCTCTTCTTCCCCTATTATGTTCAGCTCGTGTGTGTGTGTTTGTTTGCTGACCCAAGAGAGTTTTGAGAGAGAGATATTATTATCTATATACATACACACTCATCCATATATATATATACACACCTATATATATACACACTCTCCAACCAGAGAAAGGAGAAGAAGGAGCAAGAAAAGGAGGAGGAAAGACAGAGAGAAGGAGAGACAGAGAAGAGAAGGAAGACAGAGGGAGAGGAAGCCATTAGAGGACCAAGCTTAAAGCTTCACCAAACACGCCCTTAACAACTTCGGTGAGTTCCAAACTCACTTAATAGCACATATGTGATGTTTTACAAGTTTTGAATGCGAAGAAATCACCCCAAAGGCACCCCAGTGATTCTGGACGTCACTGCCTGGAGAAGACGACTCTCAATCGATTGAAATGGATTTCAATCGATTGAACTTAGTTCCACCTCAATCGATTGAAAATGTTTCAATCGATTGAAAATGTTTCAATCAATTGAAACTTACTTTTCCCAATCGATTGAAAATGCTTCAATCGATTGAAACTGTTTTTACCCTAATCGATTGAAGATGACTTCAATCGATTGAAACTTACAGAACATGGCTAATTCCTTAGGGTTATGGTATATACTTTTTAACTACTCATATAACCATGTATGCTTCCTTTATGCAATACTATTGAATTCAAAGGGATAATGAGATGCGATTATGTAGGACGTTGATAAGTGTAAGAACGTTTCATGACGGGGGTTAACGTGGGAAGTCAGAAATCAGTTGGATATCCATTTCATTTTAATCAGAGTAGTCAGGCCACAATGGGAAGTCGTGTACCAGTCTTAGTACAGAACTTAGATAGGTTTGATAAGTTCTGGGAATTGTGCGTGGGCAAATACTTGATCATGATGTCCATGACAGCAGTGGGCGGTTATGTCCTTAACAGCGGTGGGCGGAGACAAAGTAATCCTAAGATAGCCAGGTGATCTATGATATGTCCTTAAAAGCAGTGGGCTGTGAATATGTCATTAAAAGCAGTGGACTGGGATCACTGGTAGATGTCGCTATGTTCAAGGTTATTTAAGGCGCAAGGCGGACTGAGGCGCAAAGGTCCTGGAGCCGAGGCGCGCGCCCGAGCGAAGCAAGGCGCAAAAATACATATTTTTTTTTATATGATATAGGCTCATATAGCAGCCTGACTGCTCTTTTTTAACATATACTAGTATTTCTATTTTTTTAAAAATTTTCTAGTATTTTATGCCTAGTGCTTCACCCAAATTATCAATCAAATATACCCAAATTATCACCAATGAACACTTTGATCCATTTGATTTCATAAATAAGAAGGGTGACATAATAAATAAGATGTATTATTTTAAATGTAATTAAAATTCAAATTGAAAGAATTAAAATATCACTGTATTTTATTTCATAAATACAAAAGGAAAAAAAAAAAACCATTGTTTTCAGCTTCAGAAATACATGAAATTCAGGAGAGAAAAAAATCTGTTTTTTTTTTTTTATCTATTTATTTATAAAATATAGAAATACAAAATAAAAATAAAAAGAATAAAAAAAAGTTCATAAAAATATGTTTTTTTTTAAGATTAAGAAATACAAAAAGAGAAGAAAAAAGAAAAAGGAAATAAAAAGAACTCCCTGCGTGACGAAGAGAACTGACGAAGAGAGAGAGAGAGAAAGAGAGAGGAGAAGAAGAAGAAGAAGAAGAAGAAGAAGAAGAAGAAGAAGAAGAAGGAACATACAAGGTCCAAAGCTGCTTGGGAGCTGCGATTGAAGCCTTGACTGGTTCTAGGGCTTGTATCTCGACAGGTTAGAAGCCTCGATAGCTTCTGATTTGATTTTTTTTCTTTCTTTTCTTTAGATTTGGCCCAAATATTTGTGTTTGAGCCTCGTTTTGCACTGGGCGTGCGCCTCAACAAAAAAACCATAACTTAGGGCTTCAATCTTCTTTTGATTGTAGCATTTTTTAAACTTGTTATATGTTCTTATTCTTCTTCCTTTTTCTTTGATATTTTAGCAGTTGAAAAAAACATCATTCCAAGGTTTATGATGAAGACATTACATTTCTTCCCCTTTGTTATCACTTAGTTATTGATGCGTGAAAAAAAACCACTGCTCCATTTGCTTTCATCTCTTAACAATCTAATTCAATGGTTTAGGTGATTTGTGAGTTCGAAAATAAATTTTGAATTTTCCGTAGCTTCATTAACCTTTTATTTTTTTGGCGTCGTGCCCACTAGTCATGAGCAATTACCAGCCGAACGCAGTTGTGGTTAGAATTGTTTGGTAGTGACTTTAGCCACAGATTATATCCAGTATATATATATCAAGTACCTTATGTATTAATATCTATAAATCAAAATAATATTGACAATAAGACTCGATCAGTTTAAATTGTTACAATACTCTAGCTTCTAATAAAGAGAGAAAAGGTGGATTATTTTACTGAAATTTGCTTCTCATTCATATTTAATTTCTTTTAGAGGGATAAATGGAAGAAGCTACAAGAATACCAAATTTTTAAATAGAAAAATTATACCACTAAAAAAGTGAGACATAATGGGAGGAGAATAAAAGCATAAAAATAAGACTATAATTTAGGAAAATGTAAAATTCATTGACCTCACCCAGTTTGTCATATACTACAGTTCTCTCCCCATGGTTTAAGAGATATTACATTGACCTCCTTATTTGGAAAATTTTATAACACCACCACCATTGCTAGTAAAGGGACAGTAAGACTAAAATAAAAGGTGGACGTAATCCAATATATATATATATTATAAAGTGGAATCAGACGACTGCCACATGGCGACTGTGTGATTTTCCCCACTTTTTTTTAAATTTTTCCCACATTTTTTTTCCTATTTTCCATCTCTCTAAAATTAATAAGATATGCATGTATACACTCTTCCTCTCTCTTTCCTTTTTTCTCTTCTTTCCTCATCTCTTTTTAAACCATATCAAATCTCATCAAAATCTAATCTATATAATGATATATATATATACATACACATATCTCCAAATATACACTGATACACACTTACATGATACAAATTAAACTAATTAATTAAAATAATATAACTACATATTATATAAAATAATATAACTACATATTATAGAGTGTGGGTGTACGTGTTAGTTAGATTTGTTTGTGCCCCAAATATTACCCATCTAAAAATATCTTATAATTTAGATAACTTAATATTAAACTTCTCACATCATATTCAGATAACTCGGTGATTTTTCTCACTTTTCTATATATATATATATATATATATTTTTTCTAGTTTTCCTATCTCCAGAATTAATACAGATACATATGCATAATCTCTCTTTTTTCTTTTCTCTCTCATATATATATATACACACACACACATATATTTCAAAATATACACATAAATGATATAAACTAAACTAATTAACTACATTACATATAAAATAACAATAACACTAACAAATCTACGTATATAAAATTTGCTTAGCAAAAAAATACATATATAAAATATAGAAACAATATCCCGTGCATCGCATAGGTATTGATTCTAGTGATTCAGTATATTTGAATGTTTTGCTAAAAGAAGTTAAGAAACTGTTACCACGTGATAATTGTTTAGACAATCTGATTCTTTAATTAATTAATATCTAAGCTCTTATACACCAACCACGTGCAACGCACGAGTGCTAAAACTAGTGTGTATGTATATATACACACACACACACACACACACACACACAGAGAGAGAGAGAGAGAGAGAGAGAGAGAGAGAGAGAGAGAGAGAGAGAGAGAGAGAGAGAGAGAATGTGTTAGTCCAGAACCCATAACTCAAGGTTCCAAATTGGCCTTTAAAAGACCCATTTTAGAGAAGTCCAAAATTCCCAATTTATTAACTGTCCAAGAACAGAAACTACAGTTTCCAATTTGTTATAAATCAATTGTTTTATTAAACAAATCAAGGATTCAAAACCCAATTACAAGTCCATGAGGAGAACAAGGAGAAGAGGAGAGATGGGGCGCACTAGCCATTGTTGGCCACCACCGCTGGCAACCTCCGACACCATCACCAATTTCCATATCCCTGGGCTACAGAGGAATTAATCTTACCGTTCACAGTGTTTTGCATGACACAAGCAATGGCAACTACTCCAGCGGCTCTCCGGCAAACTACTTGTGATTGTACTTTTATGAATTGTGTATTGTATTTGAAACTCATTATTGGAGTCTCTCACCATTTCTTCCACTTTTGATTTTGAGCTTTTGATTTCGAATGTTTGCTACCGATGGCTGTGATTTCAAAATTTTCTTACCGTTGGAATTTTGTTGAGAGCAGTAGCAAGGGATGATTTCATGCCAAATCTGGCGAGTGATTTGGCCGATGCTAAATTGACGAGTCTCTTGGAGTGTGAAAAGGGGAAAATCAAGTCGCTACTCTGGCATTCTCACTAAAGTGAAGAGCTGCTGGAGTTGCTCAAACAACCCTTGAAAAACCAATATAATGGAATCTCCAAATTGAGCCACGTTTTTTCCTACCCTTCTATTTGCCATTTTTTTAAAAATAAATAACTAAATAATAATAATAAGTCAAGTCAACACTTACATTACCACATTGGTAATTCTCTTTGTGATTTTTTTTCTTTAACACCCCTATAGTTTCTTTTCTTTACCATCGAAAAATTCAAGAACCAAACAAAGACTTGAGACACTGGAAACAAGATTATGATTTCCTAGATTAAATAGCACACATATATTATCAACCAGTAATACACTAAGCATCACCAATACCCATCGCTCACCATCATAAATGACATGCAATTTGAGAAAACCTACCGAATAGGTTGGCTGCGGGCATGTGGCATTGTCATACATCCATCACTTAATCAATCTCACGGGAATAGTTATGTTTATTAAATTTTAAAGAAAATGCGGAGAGATGTAGCAATCAGACAAAAGTGAAATAACAGAGACAAACCCAAGTTGGGAAAACATCCTTCTGCTCACTAAACAAAATGGACCAACACAATCACACCATCTGACATGGCTGAAAATGCTAGAGCTTTCAGGCAGGGGCGGAGCTAAAGCTAGTCCAGAGGGGGCACTTGCCCCCACTCAACTTTTTAAAAATCGTTTATCTACGTTATCAAATCTATACTTAAAAGCATTTGTGCCCCCACTTAATTTTTCAATTTGCCCCTTTTAAACTAAGAAATCTATCTCACTTTGGTAATTAAAATTTTTCTAACTTCCACCCAAATAAATATCATGATTTAACTAAACACAAAAAGGAGAAGAAATTAAGCATGAAGAGTTGGCCTTTGTTGGATAATAGTAAAATTTCAGCACTTAACCCACTAAAACTATATGTGAAACCCACAGATCAACCATATTACAATTTTTAAATCCCTAGAAGCCAGAATAGTGAGTGAATGTGAGAACCTAAATGACTCGCTAGCTAGCGCTTAGCTGGTGACTCTCTCTCTCTCTCTCTCTCTCTCTCTCTCTCTCTCTCTCTCGAGGAAGGTAAAACTCAAAATGGTACAACAGGAAACTCACCTGGAGGAGTGAAGTTGCCGAATTTGTCGTCGTTGACGCCAGAGTGGGTGCCAATTCGAAGTCTCTGTCTCTCTCTCTCTCTCTTTCTCCCCCAAATAGGGTTGTATTATGCGCCATACTTGTCTAGGGGCTTATTCTTTATGAATAAGCTCCACAATTAGCAGCTCGATTACTTCTTCCTGAATTTTCAACTTTGCAACCTCAATAGATGTCTTTCTTCTTAAATTTTGAAGGGTTCTGCAACATGACAAAAATTTGAAAATGATGGTACTTAAAAGGAATGCCATACGGGCACAAACTTAACTGCATAAGAAAGTTGGCTTACACAGCTGCATCATTTGCAACATCCATGGGTGTCTTTCCTTCCGAATTTTGAAAGGTTCTGCAAGAGCATGACAAATTTGAAAAGTGAAGTACTCAAACGAATGCTATATGGCCAAAAACTTAACTACATAAGAAAGTTGGCTTACACATCTGCACCACTCTTCAGCAGAATTACTACACACTCCTTACTGCCACAATCAGCTGCATAATGCAGAGCAGTGTTTTTCTTGTAATCCAAAGAGTTCACGTCTGTTCCTGCCTTCACAAGGAATCGGGCACACTGCACCTAGAATAAAAAATTCAGATAATTTGATCATCAGTTAAAAAACTGAGATTCAGAAGAGAACGGATTTGGTGACGCTTCTCCTTGAATCAATCACTTAATTTGATGTGTCTTTGATTTGAGGGATGAAACAGCGTGTTCCCCAATGATTTGGTTGATCCTTCCTGCGATGCCTTTGTGATCGAAAGGATGCAAGATCTCCGCAACGTGATTTAATTGCCGAAGAGTTGAAGATTTTATCAGAATAAAAGGTAGAGAACAAATTGTTTGATGATTCTCCTTGAATGAATTGGATGATTCGATGTGGAACCGATGTTTCTCTAGATTTGGTGTAGAGATACCTGGATTTGTCGTTTAACAGAGTTGTAGCCTTTTTATTGTGTACTTCTAATGTGCAAGCACATACCTAGTCTTGGTGCACTTTTAACGGCGTTTCCCTTTACTTCTCAAACAAGAAATAAATAGAGAATGTGTAGTGGCATCAAAAAGGCAAAATTCTTTATATGAGTAAAGATTCTAAGAAGAAACTTGGTATTTCGAGGACGGAATTAGAAGGTACGGTGAAATACAATATAAGAGCCATTATTTCCTCCAATGAATGAATTATCCTTATTGTAAGCGGTTTTCCAGTAGTTGGCACATTATAGTTGAAAACGACAAGCCCGTGGTTACGGGGATTGTGGTATTCCCTAGGGAACTGTGATCCGGATCGTGGTTCCTAAGGGATCCGGATCCTAAATTTCAAGACCCGAAGGGGAATAAGAAGATGAAAAGACATCAAATTGTAAAGAAAAATATTTACATAGGAAAAGGAAAATGAGAATGGACGAATAAATTCTTATATCATTTTGTGTTTGAAAATTTGATTTGTTGATATCGGGGAATAACTTAGTACTATATTTCAATGTACTTGTTTTCACACAAACGCTTGTCGAA
Organism: Hydrangea macrophylla; assembly: GCA_033977485.1. NCBI lineage: Eukaryota > Viridiplantae > Streptophyta > Magnoliopsida > Cornales > Hydrangeaceae > Hydrangea > Hydrangea macrophylla. The sequence goes on from CM066994.1 coordinate 70,877,555, forward strand.
CCCAAAGTTTGGACCAAAGCGAACCGCGAACCAAAAAGGGAACAAACTAAGTCTACCCCTCCCGTACCGTGAACCAGACTATGTTCCGTACCACGTACCGCAGTGAACCAAGTTCCAGGTAACATTGGGCGAAAGCCCACCCCGAGATGAATGCTCTCCTATTCCGACTCCCGTAGAGTCTCCGGTAGCACAGCCGGGACAACAACAGGTTCTCTGCCCCTACAGGGATGGAGCGACAGAAGTTTTGATAATTCAAGAGAAGGTCACGGCGAGACCAACGATTTGTGTGATATATGCAGCTGAGGCATCCAAACAAACTGGTAGACTTGAACCTTGTTACTATGTGCCCTAATCAATTCGATCAGGCACTATTTTCATTGTTCAAACTCTTTCACAACATGAAAAAACCAAAAGCTCTGCCCTCCCTCCCTCTCTATCTATCCAAGGATGGAAGGGCAGATGCGTTTGGCGCCCCCTCCGGTCAAGAACTGGGGGGGCTCACAATCACTAGCCAGTATGCTTTTCTCTCATGGCTTTCTTCATTCATGGTTCGAAGTAAATATTGGATGCAACGGGCATACCACGTCACTATATATCCCCCCTCACATATTTGAACGATGTGCTGATGTGGAGAGGTTATCACCCTAGAAATAGGGGGTCAGATACTGTAGGTGAGGTCGTACAGAAAAATAGCCCAACGCCGGGATGATCATGCCCATTAAGTTGATTGAGAGGAATCGATGAAGCGAAAAATATAATATTGGTACAACATATAAATTTGTGTTGGAAAAAAGAAGACAAAAAGGTTTAAAGGAATTTATTCCAAGCGAGGGTCATACCTCACCAAATTCACATGCAACATGCAATGCTGTTCTCCCCGCTGCATCTTGTGCATTTTTATCAACGCCCCCTTTTATTGCATAGAACAAACCCTATACATAACGCAGAGTGAAAAATTCATAAATTTTTTTGTTTCTTCTACAAAAATTATCCATAAGATAATATGAAGTAAATTCTTTGGGTGACTAGAAACTCCCACCATCCAATCACTTGTCAGATAAACTTCCATAGCCAACTAGAAACATATCAACAATTTTATAAACATGCGAAGGGATGATACAAAAGTCTCACACATTTATTAGATGCATATAATTTTCAACACATGTCGCCTATCCACATTAAGCCACGTGGACAAGGGAGGAGAATGCCTTGGTTTACTTTCCTTTTTTTTTTTCTTTCTTTCTTTCTTTCTCTTCTTCTTTTTCCTTTTTTTTTTTTTTTTTTTTGAGATTGAAAGGCAATCGATCTGTTAAGAGTTTCCATTTAATGCTTTTAAGGTGGCTTTCACCGTTTTTTGGGTTTTTATTTTGGCAATGGCTTGTACACGTATTTCCAACTTTCAAGGAAATGATACAAAGAGAGACGCCTTCTCTCGAATTTGATGGCATGGCTTTCATATCTCTACTACTTTAAATGTATTGAGCATAAGGCCCTCTCACTCCCTTCCGTCTTTTTGTATTTATTTTTTTCATATACCCCGCTCTCCCTCTCCGTCTCTCTCAATGTATACACAGATTACATAACATTAAAGTGGTACATGGAGGAGAGAATTGCGGAGTTGCATAGAGTACAGTACCAGAGCATAAGGTCCTACCAATTTTAGGTTTGGAAGCCCTAATTGCTTATCCCGCTACACTTCGAATTTCTTCTATAAATCCATACTTGAGGTTCTTAACACCTAATTAAAGAAACTAATCATTTCTTTGCCTATGAGATGGTTTAGTAGTGGGGTTTGTTTAGGGGGGGGGGGGGGGGGGGGGTTGGTTGGTGTACCTGTTCATGAACTGTTCAATTTTTGCCATGTATATATATGTGAATACGCATTGACTTTGACAAAACATTTATTTAGTGTATATCTAGATATACATAATACACTTTTTTTTTGGCATTTACTGCTTTGTGGCCATATTAATTGTTGGGATTGAATCATCTTATGTGCAAACCATAATCCGATTCAACCTGTTAACATCAGTCTATGAATTTTGGTTTCACATATATTAGTCAGTTCTTCTCATCTACGTTGATATATTAATTGGAAGGAAAGGTTAATTCATAAATTTATCATCTTCTGAACAAACAATTGGATCCAAGGGCGGACTCATGTTCAGGTAAAGTGGGGCTTGAGCCCACCCCCAAACATGGCAAAATTCTACATTTGACTAGAAAAAAAAGGGAACTATTCATTTAAGCCCACTCATAAGTTTCAGAATTTCCAATAAGCCCCCTACAAAACCACAATTAAGCCCCCTAATGTCTATTTATCTTCCGTGCCCTCTCAGTCTCTCACCCTTGACCCACGAACAACAACCCACCTCTCTCTCCCTCTCTCTCTCTCTCTCTGAACATGTATTATCGGGAAATTTTGTTATGCACCCAAGTGGTTTGGGTGCATCATATTACAATACAAAAAAATTGGGTAAAAGTACCCACAGTGGTTTTGTTTAGATTGGTACCAGAGTATGATACACCCAAGCCGTTTGGATGCATCCTCTGTTGTTAGTGGCGCCCGAGGCTCATGCTCAGGTGGGCTCAGCCTTTGCGCCTCGCTTGCCCTAGGCAAGGCCCCTTCAAACAGGCCCCGCCTGGGCTCACCTTTTTGTAAAAGCCCAAGGTGCAAAGCCCGCGCCTCAATAAAATTATGCATCAATGATTTAATTAGGCATGAATGATGAAACCCAACTCATGACCCATCTCTTATAAGCTTTGGACCCATATAAAGACCCATTAGGTCATTACAACTTCAAAAACACAAGGGTCACTTTTGAAAATAGAAGAATATTCTTCTTTTTGACCAACACTCTATGTTACCCGGACCCTTCATAATGCATGGAGTACCCATGCCCGACACGACACGTGAATAAGGGTACTTCTCTCTCCGACCCTTCAAAATAGTGCAAAATCTTAGAAAACTGGACATACCCGAGAACCGTACCCGAGTTTGGGTAACATAGCCAACACTAACAATCATATTGGCTCCCAAATTTAGAGAAAGGAAAAGAAAAGAGACGGGGAAAAGCCTAGTTGTACAAATATCAACATAAGAATTAAATTTAAAATTTTGTGATAGTTTCATTCCTAATTAGGTCTTCACTGTGTTATTCTAAGGTTGACTATTTTGTTAAGTATCATGGAGACAACTTAGTTGGTCAAATGAGCTAATAGGACAAAATGCACATTATAGTGATGTTTTAGCAATTTATATGTATATACATATTAATTGTTGAGTTCAAATATTTGCTCAAGCATATCTAACTTATAAGTTTTCTCAAAGTGCGCCTCACTTCGCTCAGGCTCGCGATTTTTTCTGCGCCTAGTCCCGAGAGGCATTTGCGCCTAAGTGCGCCTTGCACCTTAAATAACTATGGGTGCATCATAGAACTATTCGTGTATATTTAATATGTATATGCACTAATCAAAAACATATTGCATTAATTTTTTTTTCTTTTTGATATTATATTGCATTAGTATGGCTAAAACTTGTATACAAACTAGTCCATTAAAAAAAAAAAAAAAAAAAAACCTAGGGTACTTCGTAAAAAAAAAATGAGCTCTTAAGGTTTAGTTTGGCTAAACTTATATATACACTAATCCATTTTTAAAAAAATTAAAAAAATAATAAATAAAAAAGACCTCGGGTACTTTGTAAAAAAATGAACTCTTAAGGTTTTTTGGTTCAAACCGGTTCAAAACCAAATGTGTCAATTTTTTGATTTGGGCTTCTTAATTTTCTCCCCGCGCTTGTTTGTCCGAGAAAAAAATTTGACATGTAACTCCAAGCCCACCCCCTTTCGGATTTCTAAATCCACCATTAATTGGATCCTCATGCATACAGTAAAGTTCATGCCTAAGTTGTTAGTATATCTTTGGTTCCTTATGGGTTGGTTGACCATGGTTTCAACATTTTTGGTGTTGATAATACCCCATGCATAGCATAGGTTATCAACTAGTGTGACTTGGAAATAAAACACCTCGATATTCCAATATCTTTCTCATTAACATTTCAGAGATTTTTTTTTTAAAACATCTAAGAGTTAAAAGTTGAAACAAATATGATGATAAAATTTAAACAAACTACAAAACTATAGGAGAGACAGGTATTCTATCAGACTATAACAAGTTGAAGCACTAAGGTTCGCACGAAACCTTAAAAAGGAGAAGACAAGGTGTCCTCAAACTCGGTCGTCAGAGATATCTTTGGAGTGTTAATGGGTAATGGAATGCATCCTCAACCATTATTAATACATTATCCTCTTCATATTCAACCCAAATACAATATTTACTTCTTTCAAAAAGAAAGTCTTTTGCTTCTGCTTTTAAGTTGAAGATGATGCTTTGTAGATGAGGATCTAAGTTAACGATCAATGGAAGCCATGCTCCTCTTATTTTGCTTCTGCTTGTGAGTTGAAGATCGTGTTTTGTACGTGAGAACATGAGTTCTATAAAAATAAACATAAATAAAAAAAACAACTCTCACTCTATTACGTTACTATTCCATCTATGCGCCTCTTTCTTTGGTTTCTCACACTATCACATTACTATCTTCATCTCTGCCACATTTCATTGGTTTTATCTCTCCATGTAGTAATTAGTATGAATAAAAAACACAACCTTATCAAACGGAGAAATATTACCTAGTTGCAGTCGCATAATTTTTGCAGAACACAATTACGGTCAGAATGCAAAAAATCCATTTAAATCAACCTGCTGGCAGGAATAACTATAGAAGTAGCAATTATTTTGTACCTCCACAAAACCGTAATAAGCAGAGTAATGAATACTGGAAACATCCGCATATCGTAAAGACCTGGATTCTTTTGTATCATCTGGCCTGGAAATTGTAGCAGTTTCTGACACTACAACACCCAGAGCTTCTGCCAACTTGTGAAAAACCTGCTCTTTCTCTTTATCATCCCAGTATCTAAATGAAAGGATTAAATTATCAGAAGAAAAACTAAAGGAAGCACAAAAGATGGGAGGAAAAGAGTTCCAAAATTTTGTGGTCAAGAAAACATAATGTTTGCAAAACTAGTTGGAACTCCACGTGGCATCACAAAAGATAATCTTCAGCTTATTCCACTTATAGAATGGAAAGAAGAAAAAAAAACCACTATTCACATTTGCTTTTAAGTTAATGATGGAATACACTTAGACAGACGAGGGTCACCGACACAAGATTTTCTAGTACATTCTGCCTTTTATGACCTACACAGATCTTTCTCTAGAGTTAAAGTCCATATCAGTTTGCACACAGCTGAAACAGAAAAGCAAGTCATTTCCTTGTGCGAAAACTTGACTTCTACGTGTTGTATACATTTTCCAAAGCTGTTTTCTTTGTTTATTTGTAACTTTCCAAAAGATCATTCTGATGCGGGTCATCCCTACTAAACGACATTCCCATAGATTCCAACACACTGGTCATTCCACATCATTAATAACAAGCAGCTACTTTAATATATACAAGTTTGTTACCACGTCCTATGTGTAACACCCTGTATTTTATTACAATAAAATCTCTCTTTTTATATTTTGAATAGTGACATGTTATTTTAATTGTGCTTATTTAATATAGTCATTTTTATTTTTCGTTCTTATGTACTTTGAACCTTATCATTCTCATTTCTACACATGGATGACATCATCACTGCCATCACCCGTACATTCCCAGCACATGCCTAAAATTTAGGGATTTAAAAAGATCTCCAAAATCTATATCTTATATACTTTGAACCCTTTGAACCTTATGAAACCCCTAACTTCTAAATAACTTCCCCTCCACTCATTTCACACATGGACCTAGAGAGAGACAAATCTAGCCTACGTCATCCAATCTACCCATTTAATGCTACTTCTTCATTTTTCTACTTGAACCCTATGAACCTTAAGCCCCTACCTTCATCCTCCAAAACCAAATCCTCATGTACTGGAGAGAGAGAATTAAATATCTCCTTCATCATCATTCCTAAAATCTAGAGATCTTGATATCAAGATTTAAATCTTGCCACCCAGCCTAGCCTAGCTCCCCCAACCCTTAATCTCACCATGCACCTCACCACCCTAGAATCCCATCTTCATCTCCACCTTACACATGGCCCAACATGTGTCAACAGGGAGGAAAAGAGAGAGATATGAGAGATATGATTTCTCCTATAAATAGATCATTCCCCTAACATTTCTTCACACTTTCTCTTCACTCTCAAACACAATTCTCGCCACACTCTCCACACACAACTCACTAAATTTTTAGAGAGGAAAATATATATATATATATATAGAGAGAGAGAGAGAGAGAGAGAGAGAGAGAGAGAGAAACATGAGAGAAAACTCTAGGAAGCCATAGCCAAAGCTTGGCTCATCTCATGTATTTCCCTACACACCTCGGCTCTATACGTTTTGAGTATATCAACTCACTCACCATTTATATTTAAGTGTTCTTATAGCTTAGTTAGGACTACATGCTATATATATATTTTGTATATGTGTATATATGGTGCAAAAATGTGATTTTCATAAACGTTAATGACAATGAGTTCTGTGAATGGAAAATGGTAGCTTAGGACCTATAATAGCTTGGTTTAAAACAGTTTTTCAAAATACACAAGTACGGCGACGAACCGAGCTTTTAAAGTTTTTTGTAAAATGGCGATATCTCAAGTTTTGGAGGGAAAAACGAAGCCTTAAAGATAAAATTTTTATATATCCGCGATGTATATGAAAAATGGAAGAGAATGGTCGGTCACACGACACGTTTTGATAAGTTTTCAAAAAGGACATTTCAGCCTTGTTCACTATACATGTTTGTAAGACTTCATACTTAGTTCCTATAAATGAATTCATGTTGACTCTATGAACATCATGAGGTCAATGTCAGCATGCATAATAGGGGTTAGAACCATGGGTAATACTACAGAGCCACGATGTAATCACAAGTACTTATCCCAGTACGATAACAAGAGACACAACGTTACGAAATAATCCAGAGAACGATGTTATCCTAATACGATAGCAAGAACCACGGTGTTATCATAAGTACTTATCTCGAGCCAGGATGTTATGTTACGATGTGTCATGAGATATGATGTTTTGGGCAAGTGTGGTCAAAGGAAAAGAGTCAACATGAGTAGGGGTTTCATTGCTCATGCACGGTCACATACTTTATCGTACATATGTTGAGAATGATGAAAGCAAGTATATGTTAATCTATTATGCTCGCATGTTTATCTATACTTTATCTATCTCTTTTAGATGGTGTCTTGAATAAACTATTAATTGTATTTAAAATGCTAAACCACGACGGCTTTAAGTTTATTTTTATATACATTGTGCGTATATGTTTACATGCTCGCTCGGCTTATATTCAAGCTGATGGTGTTTTATGCCCTGGACAATCCCACGTCCAGATTTCCCAAGTGGAGATAACCTTGAAGATTATGGCTATGCCAGTTAAAGGCACAAGCACCCTCAAGAAGGCTTTTACTTATGTTTTTATTACATAATAAATTGTCTTTGAGAAATATTTAATTAAGACTATAATTGTAAGTGGCTTTGTTGCCCAAACTTTATTGATGTAATAATTGTCGTAGGGATCATTATGAATAAATGTTAAATTCTAATATGTTTTAAACTTCCGCTTGAGTCTTTTACTCAGTTTTAAATTATTATTAAGTTACATGAAGGACAATCGGTAGCTCAACTTGTCAAGATTTTCCTTATTTTTGCTATGTCAGGGCGTGATAAGATTTTTGGTATCAGATCCCTGGGTTTAGGCGTATACCGAATGTCCTAAGTATTTATTTAGGTTATGTCTTTAAGATTTGTCGAGTAAGTTATGATACTAAGGTAGTTCTCTTTGGCAGGTTGCTATGGACCAGCCTAAGGATCAGGATCCACCGCAGAACCCATACTATGTGCCTGACATTTATGGAGGATACATTATAACTCCAGATAACCTAGCACCAGCAGACCCAACACTCTACACAGAAATTATAGACCAGGAGGCTTACGACATTGAGGTCGGAGTTAAGGATAGCCAGTCACGCAAACGGCATCACAGATCCACACAAACTTCAGCTGGAAGCTATGCACACCTCTTTCACTAGGAGGATGATCTTTTATCAGATGTATCAGCTATCCAGGCACGGCGATACGATAGTTCCGCTAGTGACTGAGATTATTCAGGAGCCACCTTTGATTTCGGAGCCTTTACCTTTAGCTCCACTTGTGGTAGCACCTGCTGTGGCACCTCTTGTAGCTGTGCCCATGGGTGGTTGAGAGTGGCGTTGTGATTTAGGGGTAGGGAAGAAAAGATGAAGAAGACAAAGAGACGTTGAAGGATGTCGGTTGGTGGTATGATGTAGGTGGTTAGGTACAGGCGTGGTGGTCAATGTTGGTTGGGGTACGGTGGTGGTGGATACCTTTTATGATGGGTTAGCTTAATTTTAGGGATAATTTAATTAGGATGGGTTAGTTGTAGGATTATTTTTGCTTAATTTTAGGATAAGTGAGTTTTTTTAATTATTTTAGAATTAACTAGTTTAATTCAAATTAATAAGTTTTTATTATTATTATTCATAATTAATTAGCTTAATGATACACTTAAGACAATAAGTGAAAGGACTATACTGCCCTCACAAAAAACATATGCATCGCACATGACCTCTCTTCCATCTATTTTAACAGACATTTTTACGGAAGGGTCATTGCTGCCACGAATCGTTGGAGGGAATATACCGCTAAATTTTTAGTTGAGGATGTAGAATGCAAAAGTGCTCATAGTTCGAGGATGCAAAGTACAACTATCCCTATTAGTTATGTTATTCTCATTTCAAACAATAACATCTTTATTATTATTCATAATTAATTAGCTTAATGATACACTTAAGACAATAAGTGAAAGGACTATACTGCCCTCACAAAAAACATGTGCATCGCACAAGACCTCTCTTCCATCTATTTTAACAGACATTTTTACGGAAGGGTCATTGCTGCCACGAATCGTTGGAGGGAATATACCGCTAAATTTTTAGTTGAGGATGTAGAATGCAAAAGTGCTCATAGTTCGAGGATGCAAAGTACAACTATCCCTATTAGTTATGTAATTCTCATTTCAAACAATAACATCTTTACAAAATGTATACAGTAAATCACCTTAAAAAATGTATCAAGAAAAAAAAAAAAAAAGATATAACCTTTTTGTGAGAGAATTGAACTTTAAAATTAAAGAACCTTGGTCCTAATAATTAAAGAAACAATTGATATAATTACATTGTACTTGTCGAATTCCATACAAGTTTTAGTTCAAATAGAGTCTTAAAATATATTATTACTAAGAAAATTATCATTTCGCAAAATTATGCAATTATCACTGAACTGTTCACTAAATTTTGTCATGCTCTAAATAGCTCTTCAACATAGCCCCATATCCAGACCAGTCACAAGTTGCAATGTCATGCCGTGTCCCTGGTCTCAATGTCAGGTACATATAGACTTTTTGGTGATAAAAATATTGTCCTAAAAAAATATTAGTATTCCCTCCATCCAAGGATCAAAATTTCGTTTCGGTCTATTGTTTCGGTCTGCCCAGAAACGGAAACGTTTCGGAAACATTTCGGAAACATGTGGAAACAACGGAAAAAATTGGAAACATTGAGAAGCATGGGGAAACATAACTTCAAACTTAACTATATGCGTGTATAAAGCTAATAATTAATTAATTGAGCCTTTGAGAGGTCTATAAATGTAGAGATACATTAAAAATATGTAGTTCAAATTGAAAATCCTTGAGGATTAAGTCGCCAATCTACTGTCAAACACTTCATAAAATCCACAAAACACTTCATGGATTGGAAAAGATACATATAAGTACATAGTAAGCTAATAAGCCATCTCTAAAATAAAATGGTTGTTCATATGACAAGTACCCATCCACATGATTATCTCAATGGAAACAAGTATGTTTCGTTGGAAGCAAATGAAACGATGTGGAATCATAGGTTTGTTTCGATGAAAACAAAAGAAACAAAGTCTTTTCGATGGAGTCCATGGAATTTCGAGATTCCATGGCTGTTTCGTTTCCATGACCTAGGAAACGGAAACGTTTCGGCTGTTTCGATGGAAACAGAAGGAAATTTTGATCCCTGCCTCCATCCCAAAATTTAGAGTTGACTTTGTAAACTCAACTTTTTGAGAGAACATATCATTACACTGAAAAGACTCCAATAATGCAAATATGCCCTCATAATATTTGCAGCTCCCATAAAAAAATAAATGAATAAATAAATAAAATAAAATCTCTTGTTATTTTGTTTATTTTTTTTTAAAATCAGATGAGGTAAAATTGAAAAGTGAAGATGAAATTATGTTTCGACTTTTCAAAGGTGGACATAATTTTGGGACATCTCAAAAGTGGACACTAGATAAGGCATGGAGGGAGTAGGAATTGTTAGCATCTAATTTTTTTAGAATTTAAATATAGCTAATCCATAGAGTCGGGAACAAATGCCCTACCCAATAGCATCTTTTTCAAGATTGAGATATTGAATCCCTAGTAGATCCATAAAGGCCATCTTGGTGATCAGGGGCGGAGCCAGGAATTTTGGCCAGGGGGGGCCTAGGCTATGCGGGGGTGAAAAAAATTTTTTGGGGTCTATTTATACATAATTGATAATTTTTTTAGGGTCTACTTGTCTATAATTGTGATTTTTTGGGGATATGCTTATAATATAAGTCTATTCGGTGACGTAAATATTGTGTAGTGTCTTTCAAAGTTTTAAGGGGGTCTATTTCTAAAATGCATAAAATTATCACACTAAAAGTGTAATTTTTAAAAATTTTAGGCGCATTTCCTTTGAGTTGTATATACCTGTATATCAATATACATATAGTTGATGACATTAAATTGGGCCTTAGACCCCTTGGAGAGACTTAAACATAAGTTGAGGGGGGGCCTAAACATAAGTTGAGGGGGGCCTAAATGTAAAACCTATAACACATGTAGGGTAAAATTTTAATTGCCAAAAAGTGAGTGGGGGCACGTGCCCCCACTGGCCCTTCTAAGCCTCCGCCCCTGTTGGTGATCGAAGAAGGGACCTATCCCATACAGAATTACTACGTGTATGGTAACTCTATCAAAAATACTTAAATCACCATATAGAAGAGAAATAATCAAAATAAACGACGTCAAAATTTAAGCCAGATTATTCAAGTGTCGTATAGTTTACATGATCACTTTTTTCGCAAATATTACTCTCTTAGCACACAGAAAGATCTTAACATAATCAAAGATGCAGTTGCATTTTTTTTCAAGTGAAATATATCACATCATAAAGCATACGTTATTTCTATTGTTCAAGAAATGAAGTAAAATAACAACGAACCTTATCATAGCCCCAGGACCCTTAGTTCGGATCTCTTCTAAGATAGGTTTTAATGACAAATCTTCTCTCATGATTTCCTTTCTTACTCTAAGCTGAGCTTTATGTGACGGATCAATCATCATCTTGAGCATATCAGACAATGGTGCCTAGAAAAATACATGTATCCAATTTTGCAACTAAAGATGCATTTTTAAATAATGCATAAATCAACAAATCCAAAGGAACTTATGGAGGCATAAGAAATACCTGCATTAGACTCTCAGCCCTGTGAACAAATTTAGGATTTTCAAAAACTCTATTCATAGTAGTATACACGTCTTTAGGGTCACCTTGATAAGTTTTTTTCAACTGCTCTACCATCTTATTAAATGTAGGATCTTTTGCAATTTCCCCAGCTAAGTTCTCAATGTTTGAATCCTGTATTTGTCGCACCATAATGACAGAAATTAACTATAATCTGAAATACGAGAATCATTGATGAAAGTTTGTATGTATTTGTCGCACCATAATGACAAAGAAATTTAATACAATCTGAAATACGAGAATCATTGATGAAAGTTTGTATGTATTTTTACTATCTTGTAATTCAGACTTTCTATTGTAAGAAGTGAGTCATACATGACCTCACTTAGCAGAACTAGTGTGATGTTGAACATTTGTGGTAGATGATGAGATTTGAAATGAACGAGATCCATCTCTCTCTCTCTCTCTCTCTCTCTCTCTCTCTCTCTCTCACATGTATCAGATCTAGTTTTTCAAAAAACTAACATTGAAACGGTAGATAATAGAGCATCTAAATTACTTAAGGAATGGCTATTATATATTGAGAGAGAGAGAGAGAGAGAGAGAGAGAGAAAATTTAAAAGATTCCATTCCTTAAGTATAACTGTGTCTGATTAAAAGATTTCAACTTTCAAGTGGGGGATAGTGTTGACAAAATTTAACATTCCTTGGTTTCCAAAGGTACAATGTTGGTTCTACGTAATGCAAAATGAACCAATCTAAAGTTCTAAACTGTAATTTCCAAAGAGTGATCGTAGGGTTGCCAGCATGATTTACAAGATCCGCTTCCATGAATTGTGGAAAACAAAGATATAGAAGCCCCATTAATATTCCATCAAAACCCTCCCTTATTACACAATTGCTGTCACGTGAAGTATAACTGCCCCGTCTTCTCTCTCTTGTCTTCTATGTGTTTCAAAGCAAAATGTAAGAACCTCTTTTTCCTCTAGTGTGCTTTTTTATCTTCTAGTGTGTTTTACCATACCCTAGCTGCATCGAGTAGCCACAGTTTCCTCCTCTCCTACAACATAATTCTTAAGGAAAGGACATACTTCAGTTCTTGATCGTCTCGTGAAGTGAATTGAAAAGGAGATCAAGAATCGATTGCCGCGCCCTCGTAGATGATAGGCCATTATGGTTCCTTTATCATTTAGGGTCGTTCGGTACTTCACATTTGTATTTCACGAACATTGAGGTGCGTAACAGCATGTAAAAGTGGCGATGGCTGCCTTTTCCGTTACCTATGCACTAACGTATAGATCACTTATTTCAGGGTTGCAAATCTTAGAGTAACCGCAGTTTCCTCTCTCCTATCCTCGAACATAATTCTTGATCATCTCGTGAAGTAAAATTGAAAAGTAGATCGAGATTCGATTTCCGTCACCCTTGAAGTTGACTGGCCATTATCTTTAACAAATTGTTTTAGGATTGTAAGGCACATCACATTTGTATTTCACAACAAATGAGGTGCAAAAAGGCATGTAAAAGTGGCGATGGCTGCCTTTGTTGTTCCCTGTGCACTAACATAGAGATCACTTATTTCAACTTGTACATAATTTAGGGGTGCAAATCGAACGGATCGGATTAGATCGGAATACAAACTCTCGGAATTATTTCCGAAATTCCCAAAATAATGGAAGGCACTGTGATCTACGCAGAAATTTTTGAAATTTCAAATTTCCATTCCTTGGGATAGCATATGAAGACATATATCCTTGGGATGTTCCAAACATAATAGGACAGAGTATTCCCAGGGGACAACTACCATATCTGCAAAGATTCTAAGTGAGATAGCCAAACAGGGCCTTGTGGAGTCTTGGTATTTTACTTTAGTCTTGCTACTTTATTTTACTGTATTTTTACTATCTTGTAATTCAGACTTTCTATTGTAAGAAGTGAGTCATACATGACCTCACTTAGTATAACTAGTGTAATGTTGAACATTTGTGGTAGATGATGAGATCTGAAATGAATGAAATCCATCTCTCTCTCTCTCTCTCTCTCTCTCTCTCTCTCTCTCTCTCATGTATCAGATCTAGTTTTTCATCAATATCCAATCCTGACTTACTACTTAAAAAAGAAACATGGCATAAATCCCACATCCGACACTATTACTAACTACTTCAAAAAGAAAACAAAAAACTAACATTGAAACGGTAGATAATAGAGCATCTAAATTACTTTAAGGAATGGCTATTATATATATATATATTGAGAGAGAGAGAGAGAGAGAGAGAGAAAATTACATTAAGTAGTGCGCTTGCTAAGAGATTGTAATCAAGGACGGCCGGCTTCACAGAAGTGGCTTCTAGGAAAAGAGGAATGAATACCACAGTGAGAATCATTATCATATACCATATAATTTTATATATGAGCAAAATATTATGTCGAAATAATATAAACCAAAAATACATGAACATCCATACAATCGAAAAAAACTCATGAAACCCCAAAATAAATATTGGTTTACCTGGAAGATCATTGTTCGAACTTGAAGCCATGATTAACAGCTGTCTCAAATAGGATCCAAAATTCAACTGGTGAGAGAGCGAGCGAGAGAGAGAGAGTGTGTGCGCTTTTTTCTGATTCCAAAAAACTTCCTCCTATTTTAAAAAGAGAAATCCAAGGTACACATCCAAACCACACCCCTTGTTTTTTGTTTTAAATGTATGTATTTTGTGATATTTGAATTTTTCACCTTTTTTTGTGCACCACTTACTCAACACAGGGTATATACAATGGTGTGGTTTGAAATGTGTGTCTAGCATTTCTCTTTTAAAAACCCTAAGGAGGATTGGGCGTTATAAACCAATCAACGGGTTTTCGAAATCTCTATTCTACCCTTGTTCTTTTCTGTTATTTAGCTAGATGTCCTGCCCAATAATTACGCCCAAGGCCTCAAGCTTTTTGATCAAACATGTCCAGTGAGAGAGAGTTTATTGCCCTCAAATAAAACTTTTTTAAGATAAAACTGTTTGGCATAATAAATTGCTTCCAGCGTGCCAGAGCAGTTGTAGCTTGATTGTGTGTTGGCAAATATGATTTTCCTAATACCTTGTGCGAGTGATGCACAATCTGACTTCTAACATACTGGGATTGTTAAAAACTAGTAAGAAAGTACCCTAATTATAAGTTCATTGATAGTATTGAAGCATATGAGTCAAAAAAAAATTGGTGAAAAATAATGTATAACAAGGCTTAAAAAATGGAAATATATTGCATTAAAGGAAATTATAAGGAAATAAAATTATTTAAGAAAATAAAAATAAAACAGCGTAAGAACACTAAAGAAAATGCTACTTTAATGCACAAAATTGTATTTTTTTGGGAGGTTTGTGTGTTTGATCGGACTGCTAGAGAGGTATATATGTTGGAGGATGCAGTGTATGTATATAGAGGGAATTGAGATATGTTGTTCCAATAGTTGTTTTCATTCCATGCTAAGTCTTCTTGAGACTTGTAATATGTTTGGGTCCCACCATCTATATTGATAACCTGCCAAAAGAAAGTGCCCCGAATGTCATACATTGTAATAATTCGAATGTGGCGCACACTTCGGTACGTTTGGCCGGTTTGGGTGTATATACACCCAAACCTATCTCATCCGTTGGATGAGAGGTTCCCCTCATCTTAACCATCCACGTGTGAAATCCAAAACCACAGTGGTTTTCTTCGGACGTAACACACTCTCTCTCCCCCATTTTTCTCACCCGGTAGCCAGTCTCTGGCCCTCTCTCTTTCTTCCCTCCCACCCAACTCCATCCTCTCTCTTCCCTCCCGTTTTCTCATTTCAAACCAAGCACACCATTCCTCCCATGATCTGATCCCCTCAACTGGAGGATACTCTCTCTCTCTTCCCCCCCTCCATAGTCTCCCCTCCGTAGTCTCTCTCTCAGTCTGATCTGTGTGTACAAAGGCGACGACAAAGGACTACGAAGTACGAAAGACGGCGACGAGGCCGGCGGAACTACGACCAACAAGCGACTGACGACGACGGCGGACGAACAACGACGGTAAACCCTAATTTAACCTAATTTGTATATATATTTCCCTAAATATACAAAGAAAAACCCTAAATAGAAAGTGTGAATGTTCCTTTTTCCCTTGAAAATGATATTTTGGTTTGGTTTGTTTCCCTGCAAATCAACAACGAAGGAATTTTTTCCCCTGCAAACACAGAGAATATTTGATGAACTTAAACCTTTGTGTCATCACTGTTGTGCTTTGCTGACGAAGTGTTCTTCCATTATAAGAAATCATTGTTCCATTACGAGAGATTGTTGTTCAATGATTAGAGATTGTTGTTCTATTATGACAAATTATCGTTCCATTATGAGAAATGTTGTTCGATGATTAGCATTTTTCCCTTCAATAATTGTCGTTCCATTTTTAGCATTTGTTGTTCCATTATCAGAAATTATTGTTCCATTATGAGATTGTTGTTTCATTATCAGAAATTGTTGTTTTTCATTATCAGAAATTGTTGTTCCATGAATAAAGTTTGTTTTTCCATGATGTGCAATTGTTGTTCTTTTGCCATGAATTGTTGTTCCAATGTCAAGTATTGTGGTTCCATTATGATCAATTGTTTGATATTAATATATTTTTGGGTCATTCTTTTTTGAATTTTGTGCAGGATTTGAATTTTGATTTAACAAAATGGGGTATGTAGCTTACAAGATATTGTTTCAAATCCATATAGATATTAACCTTATCGGTTTTTGACGTTCAAAAATTTGTTTCTGTTTCCAGGAAAAAGAAGGTTGGTCACAAGAAGGGTAAGTTAGCAAAGAAACCAATTCCAACAAAGATCTAAGTGAAAAAGACGTGGAAGCGGCTGAAGTACCCTCTCTAACCACTGAAATTGTGTACTTTTTGTATTGGTAAGGCATACTAGATATATTGTTTAAGTGAGTTTCTATAATACAGTCATAAAAAAAAGCATCTTTAAAAAATGTTTATTGTGTTTGTAGCCAACAACGAACACTTGAATTGAAGAAGACTGTGAAGATAACAACAGCGGTGAGATTTGAAAGGCTCCTCATACATAGCTTATACAGTTGAATTGAAGAATACTGTGAATGTTTTTGTTCTTTATTATTGTTTTAGTGAATGTTGAATTTTGTATGTACAGATTAAGCGTCAAATTGCTGCAGAATGGGAGGCGATGACTGAAGATCAGAAGCGTCCCTACGTGGAGAGGGCGAGAGAAAATAAGGAAGCTAACAACCAGAGGAAGAGGAAAAATCCCGTGGAGTCACCCCAAAAGACTAGGAAAAAATCCAAGGTAATAAGAAATTTTAAATCATTTTTAAAGTATATGGAAGAGGCAATTTGTAATTATTGACGACAAATGTTTCTATCATAAAAACAGATGGAAGAATATAGGATTAAGACACGCATATCCTTGCCTACTATTTTGGGCATTGTCAAGAACTTGACAAGTGATCAGGTCGAAGCCGTGAAAGACATCGGCTTTGGGGGACTTTTGAAACTGAACTGCAATCACTTAGACCGCGATTTTTGTGGATGGCTTGTCAGAAATTTTGATCCAGACGAGTGTTGCTTAGATGTCCATGGAACAAAGCTGGGCATCTCGGTTGTAGATGTGGAGAGTTTGTTAGGTATTAGGTCAACTGGTAAGTTGCTTGATGAAGAATCATCAAAGGAGGACATATCTGAGTTGTGCCATGAATATGGATTTGTTGATGGTCAATTGAATGTCACCAGATTGAGGGAAGACCTAAGTTCTAAGGCCGATGCAGGTGACGAGTTCAGGGCCAGATTTGCATTGTTGGCGCTGGGGTGCATGTGCTGCCCTGGCACCAAGGCTGGCATCAAGTCTACTTTGCTGCATTTTGTAAAGGATCCATCGTTGCTAGGGACATTTAATTGGGGAAGGTTGTTGTTAGATCGTCTCCAAACGGGTGTTCGGAATTTCAAGGAGAATAACACCGGCGGAGGTTGTGTAGGAGGTTGTGTGTTCCTCCTAATGGTAATCACACTTTGAATTATATTATTATTGTTTTATTTAATGCATTAACATCTGTATTAGGATTGTAATCTCTATTTATCCAATTATAGATTTTCTACTTGGAAAATTTTGTTATGGTTGGTGCTCCAATGCCCAAAAATCCCGACACCACTACCGACACTCTATCAACCCCTAGAGTTTGGTTATGGGGGAATGAGGAAGTAAAGGCTCGGGTTAGATTCATTAACAGCAAAGGCTTGGTAAAAAGAAAAAAGGTATTACCATTTAACATTGTTAATGATAAATGATTATTGTTTCAGTATTCCAACTAATGTTATTGTTGAATGATAGGTTGAATTGGTGTCTTGCAAACCAAGTGCAAAGGAGAAGGAGGTGGATGATGTATCAAAAACTTCAACGTCAGCAGATGATACTCGGTCGAGGTTTAATTTGATTGAAAAGGAATTGGAAGAGGTGAAAGTTGTGCAAAGCAAATTGGCAACAACTATTGTGTATGAGCTGAATGCCTTTAAAGAAGAGATCCGAGAAATGATACCAAATCTTGTTAGGCAAGCAGTGAAAGAGGAGTTGGGACAAGCTCAACAAATGAGGACAAATTTGGATAGCGAGATGGAGGCGGCAGTGCATAGTTGTGTCCGTGTGGACAGTCCGTCACATTTCAACGTGGATATTGACAAACCAAAGAGTCCAACAGTTGTGGATATTGATAATCCAAAGACCCCCGTCGGCGAAGAAATTGGCGATGAAGCAAAAAAAGATGACGTAGTGCGGGATGACTCAGTGGTTGTAATATCCAAGCCTCCTGCTTCCGATGATTGGCTGAGAACACCATTCCCGGTAAAAAGAACCATGTCCGAGAATGGTTCATCTCCACATGGGAAAGCTGCATCAGACCAAGATAGAGAAGACAGTCCAGATACGGCAATGCAGGGACAGAAGGAGGGGAAGGTGGGAAATCCGATTGAAGTTCCTTCCGATAAACGTTCACCAAACCCGTTAACGAAAGTGGGCCTCCGAGACCAGACAGCGGGCTCATCCGATGATGCCCATTCTGTTTGCCCTCAGATGAAAACTAGAGATCCATCCAAAAGGGAACCAAGCAAGTATTGCAAGTCTCCGTACTTCAATATTCTGAAAGTTGCATCAAATAAACCAAGTTTAACAACTACGGAGTTAAATAAACTTCCGGATCGGCAAGCACAGAAATTGGTAAGGGAAAACCCAATGTTACAGCTGAAGATTGTAGACTTTACTCCATTTGAAGAAAAGATAATAAAATTTGTTTTCAATACCGATCTCCTGATGAGGTACGTATGGGATATGGTAATGCGATCATTAGAATTGATAAGAAATGAGTATATATTTATGCATATAACTGTTTTTGAGTATTGAATGTAGTTATGTCATTGTCTGTACAAATATGGACCATTCAGACCGAGGGAATCTGCACAGCTTGAAGGATGGGGAGTGGGTGAATGACATGGTATGAAAGCTCTATCTATATTTCAAGTACATTAATCATGTAAATGTCAATCATATAACAACTATAACTATTATAGGTAATAAACAGCATCTGTGGCAAGCTCACTTACCGACAAAAGAAGAAACACCCCGGTGATAAGCAAGAACGGTGGTACCTGCCAACCTTCATAGCGGTAAAACCCCATTTTATTCAAGTGGTTATATACGATTATTAAGTTTTTGTATTTGACTGTTTCAATTTGTGCATTTAGCAATTGTCAATATATGGAACCAGAGATGTTGGGACTGGGAAGCAATATTTTGGACTGGACAGATTCACCGGTGATGTAAAGTGTATGAAGAAGGTATTTCGGCCCGTGTCTGTTACATTTACAATGCAAGTACATATGAATTCAATGTGTTTGTGTATTTAATTGGAAATTGAAAACAGATTTATTGCCCGATCAATGAACACAACACACACTAGTATTGCATCATGATCGACATTGAGGAGAGGAAGGTAAACATACTGGACTCATTAACTGGCCCCGGGCATAACAACGTGCGCAGGGAGAAAGTGAAAAAAGTGGTAAGGATATCTGTATGAAAAAAAACCTGAAATTATAAAATTATAATATCTGTATGAAAAAAAATTGGGTAAGGGGCACTACCCCCGAACCCTCGTGTATATTTGTGCCCTTCTAAGATAAATTTTTCACTCTGCCCTAACAATGGAAGTCCTTGTATTTTGATCTAATTGTAGAAGGAGTGAGTGTAATTTACCCAAAATTCTACGTAAAACAATAAAGTTCAACTACATTATTATATGTGGATATTGACAGACTTATATATACTAAAAGATAAGTTGAGGGCCTAGTTATGAAAGCCTAAAATAGGGCCTAGTTCAGTTCATGTTCAAGTTCAATTTTTATATGGTTATTGTGATAACCTAATTTGGTGAGTGTATGTTTCTTACATAGTATTTCGTGCTCAATCTAATAAAAATCATCGAAATGTTTTTTTTTCCAAAATGATAAAACATATTACAT
Source organism: Hydrangea macrophylla (assembly GCA_033977485.1). Classification (NCBI taxonomy): domain Eukaryota; kingdom Viridiplantae; phylum Streptophyta; class Magnoliopsida; order Cornales; family Hydrangeaceae; genus Hydrangea; species Hydrangea macrophylla. The sequence goes on from CM066994.1 coordinate 70,897,774, forward strand.
TCTCGAGAACATATTACATTATCTGGCCCCGGGCATAACAACGTGCGCAACGATCAATGAACACAACACACACTGGTATTGATCAATGTGATATTGTTCCTTGAATAGGTGGATTTTGTTAATGACATTATGGTTGTCTATTATGGAACCGCATACGATATGGTCATCAAGGATTTTCAGTATGAAACATGCAAATGGGTTCCCCGACAGCCCACCACGTACAGTTTGATGTGTATTTAAGTATTGCGTGCTTCTTTTGCACCATACTACAACTTTAACCTTGGTTTGTGTATTGTTTTTTGTAGGGATGATTGCGGGGTTTATGTCATTAACTTCATGTATGTTGACCAGTTATGTAACGGCATGGAGTTCTTGGTGAGCGTAATATATTCCAATTTAGAATCCACATATAAGATTGATCCATGTTTTTATCGTTTATTTTGGTGAACATAAGGTTAATTATTTACATTTTTGTTTCAGTTCACACCAGGAAAATCTCGTCGAAAAATACTTGTTGACCTAGTGACGAGCAGATACAACTTAATCCGGACGCAAGTAATTGCAGATGTTGAGCAATATGAACCGCACGAGTAGGAGCAGATAGAATCTTTTTGGTGGACTTGTATTTTTTGATATTGTTGGTTAATGTGGTCCTTCATCTGGTGGATATTGTAAACTTGGACAGCATGGTTTGGATACTGTGGACTGATTTTTGGTGGAGTGATTTTTGTGTACCTGTGATTTTTTTTGTATATTTGGATACCGTGGTTTTTGGTTAGTGTTCCATGATCTGAAAAATGTTGTTCCACTTATTACAAATGTTGTTCCATGATGAGGAAATTTTGTTACATTGGTCACAATTTATTGTTCCATGATCAGCAATTGTTGTTCAATGGTCATAAATTGTTGTTCACTGGTTATCAATTCTTGTTCTATTCATCAAAAATGTTATTCCATTAAGCATATATTGTCGTTCCATGATCATTAACATATTACATAAAACACATCCTAAAATAGTTGTTCCATGAATAACACGACATATTACATGCATACCATGAGGAAATTAATCCTTAAACAACGGAGACAGATCGCCAGTGTATTCATAACAACATATTGGCTTCACCAATGATGATGTGGGCAACATTGGAGAAAGGGAAATTATAAGGTATTGGTGTGGACTGTAAATATAGGACTGACTCGTAGCATTTTAATCAAAACATGGGAATCAAAATTTGGGAACCATAGCATTATAATCAAAACTTGAGAACCATTATGTTCATGATATTCTGTTGCTGTTGTGTATGATGCGTCTAATCACTGACGTCAGTCGTATGCCGCGATAAGTCATTGCCTTCACATTTGGGGTTGGGATGTGTGCTTATGTAAGGTGGTAAAGTAATTGCCTATGCTTCTAGACAGTTGAAGACACATGAGATTAACTATTCGACCCATGATCTTGAATTGGCCACAATAATCTATGCTTTGAAGATTTGGCGACACTATTTATACGGGAAAAAGTGTGAGATATTCACGGACCACAAGAGCTTGAAATACTTGTTCACACAACGAGATTTGAAAATGAGACATTGTCTACTTATGAGTATCAGCTAGGAAAGGCTAATGTTGTAGCCGATGCATTAAGCAGGAAGATGCTAAGGAACTTAGCTGTCGAGCAATGACCGATGACCTTTGAAGTGGGAGACATTGTCTACTTGCGAGTATCGCCTTCAAAAGGCATTGTGCATAATGTTTTTCATGTATCAATGTTGAGACGTTGTGTAACAAATACGAGTAAGATCATTATACCTGAGACGTTACAGATTCAAGAAAATTTAAATGTTATTTGACCTTCTGGTATTTTTAATGAATAGTAAATTAACCTGTGTAGAGTAAATTCTGGTAATCTCGATATTGTTGTATATCATTTAGAGAACTCTAGTGAGAACGTGAGTGACACGTATATAAAAGGTAGGTTGAGTAGATAGTCCACTGAATTTAGTTTTCGGATGTAATTTTGGACCCAAACAAGACTTAGTCAAAAAATTCTGAAATTTATAATTCTCACTCGTAAAGGCATAAAATGGACGTGTGCGACGGTTCATAGATTAATTAGATGTTTGAGAAACCCGCGGCGAGAGAAAAGGGAGATTTGTTGCTAGAAGTTTACCGGCGACACACGACGACCTTTCATCCGCCAGATTTTCTCCAGATTTTAGATTTGGACTCTTGGAGGCAAGACCTACATTTTGATGCCTTGTCAAATCACTGACGTCTGTCGTATGAGCAGACAAGTCACTGGCATCTACAGTATGATGCGTCAAATCACTAATGTCTGTCGTATGACGCGACAAGTCACTGGCATCTATAGTATGATGCATCAAATCACTAATATCTGTCGTATGACGCAATAAGTCATTGCCTTGTCAAATCGCTGACGTATGTCGTATGAAGCGACAAGTCAATGGCGTCAACAGCTAAACCAACAACTCTGCATCTTCGTTATAACTATATATAATGGGTCATCTAACTCCAATGGATCACAATAAATTCAGATCTTTCAGTATACTAGTCTACTATATATCCGTCTAACATATTATTCCAAACTCCCAAAACGATGGAAAGAGGTCAGTTATCCCGTGGTGGTTCATCCGCACGAGGATTATCTCGAGCTGCTACATTCCGAGAAAATTCATCCCGACCTCCTGTATGGCAAAGAGGAGAGTCATCTGAAGGTAGTATTTCATCCAGTATCAGAAGGAAATTTCCTAGTACCTACTTAAGGTCTTTTCAACACCCAACCGAGGATGACACATTCCGGAAAAACCCTTGGTTGAAAATCGTCAACCAAGGGTACCTAGCTTTGGAACAGTTATGTCCCATCCGAACTATAAATTGTGCGAACGACCCTTGGCTGGCAGATTTGGTCGTGGGTATTTTGAACAGCTTGACCCACATACCTGCTGATCAATTTCATAACGACATTTACCTATGTAATATTAAGGATCACACTGGAATGATCAATGCTGATATCGATCCCAAGGTCTTTCAGAATGAAAAATGGCAAGGAAAGATCGTTACTGGCGTTGCATTGGTCCTAACTAGTGTAGTCATATGGCGTCCACCTCGTTTAAACTTTGCAACCCTGAATATATGTCTCAACAATATTCAGAATGTCATAGGATTGGATGAGGAATGAATGTTCAGTGCTCTTGTGTTTCGTTCTTATGTTGTTTATGTGTTTGTTTAGTTAAAATTATATCCTTGTGTTCTGTGCAAATCAAATGTTGTTCTATGCATCGTCAAATGTTGTTCTATGAATCGTAAAATGTTGTTCTATGGAAATAAAACGTTGTTCCATGGACAATCAAATATTGTTCTATGGATCGTATAATGTTGTTCTATGAACATCAAATGTTGTTCGACGGATCGCGAAATGTTGTTCCATGAGCGCCAAATGTTGTTCTATTTAAATCAAATGTTGTTCGAGGGACAGCGAAATGTTGTTCTATGAGCAACAATTGTTGTTCCGTGAAAATCACATGTTGTTCCACAGACCGTAAAATGTTGTTCCATGAGCATCAAATGTTGTTCCGTGGAAATTAAAAGTTGTTCCATGGATCGTCAAATGTTGTTCTATGGATCGTATAATGTTGTTCTATTTAAATCAAATGTTGTTCGAGGGACAGCGAAATGTTGTTCCATGAGCAACAATTGTTGTTCCGTGGAAATCACATGTTGTTCCACCGACCGTAAAATGTTGTTCCATGAGCATCAAATGTTGTTCCGTGGAAATTAAATGTTGTTCCATGGATCATCAAATGTTGTTCTATGGATCGTATAATGTTGTTCTATTTAAATCAAATGTTGTTCGAGGGACAGCGAAATGTTGTTCCATGAGCAACGATTGTTGTTCCGTGGAAATCACATGTTGTTCCATAGACCGTAAAATGTTGTTCCATGATCATCAAATGTTGTTCCGTGAAAATTAAATGTTGTTCCATGGATCGTCAAATGTTGTTCTATGGATCGTATAATGTTGTTCTATGAGTATCAAATGTTGTTCCATACAAATACATAAAATTCCTTACAAAAACAATACACTAATTTTACCAATTAAAATTCGGGTTGTTGTTGAATTGCCACGCATTGCCTATGCTCACCTACAATGTACATACGCTTGGACATTAATATACATGCTAACATTGCTTAGAGATAATGTATAGGAATAAAGTACCTCATTCACATTTGAGACTGTCTCACTTGTTTGCTGCATGCATACACCATCAGTACTATTTAAGTCGAATTGGAATTCAGTTGGGGGGGCATGGCAGTAGAACCACCACGATTTGTGAACGCTTGCGACGAGCTGCTAGCATTCGCATTTGTTGCAGGTGTTGTATTGTATACCGGTGAATATGTATAGCTCGTTGCATTTGATGAACTTCTTTTTTCGGGCTGTCTGCCCGTGACTTGGGGTTGATAAGTCTGGTTGCAAGGTTGGGCACGAAGGTTTTGAGTGTCCGGCTTTCCTGGCAAATGTAGTTGAATTTTGATAAGTTGATTATATTTCATTATATTTCATGAATGCGATGTAATATGTATTTTAGTTGTACCTGCAGTGACCACATCTCTTTTGTGGTTGTTTTTTGTTTCGTGCAGGCTTACTTCCTTTAGTTTCAGTCACCTTCGGATCACGCACACCGTGTTGTGTTTTCGTAGATTTCCCCGTAAAGCAATTGCGCCACATGGCCTTCACACGTGTTTTCAATCGAGCAACAGTTCCATGGACCTCATTCCAACCCTCGTTAGTAAACGATGCAAAATACGACATCTCATTGCAATCAGAAGCTAGAACACCGAACCGTGTGCGTTGCGTTTTAGCTTCTGGCATCAATGAGGACGATGATATGACAAGGGCATTATCCGTTTTGAGCCATCGTTCCATGATGCAAGTTTTAGGTATTTCTACCATGTGCACGACTTTCATTACTGCTATAACATGACTATATGGTATACCCATACCCTCAAACAGCATACACGAACATGCAAAATGGGTGCCCTCGGGAAAGTACAAGACATTGAACCTTAAGGTTGGACGGCTCCACTCTGACATGTAATAATTAGTGTAATTTGACCCAATCACCATATCCGAAATGAAAAGTTTACACGACTCCATTATTTCATGTCGAACCTTGAAAAAGATCGCACGAGTGAATATCTCGGCAGCATGTCTCTCTATGCTGTCCAACGGTGTAATCAAAACCGGAGTTGTCTGGTCGCTCTCATTTTGAGCCTTAGCCTCATTGTGACGAAGCCGTTATAGTCCTCTGTCAAACATTCTGACAAACTCATAAAGCCGCATTTTTGACTTCAGAAAATATTTAATGAACGAGTTAATCCCTTCGCACCGTTGGGTGGTTTTGATATTGGCGAAGAAGTGCCCTATGAAGTATGCCTCGGCCCAACGAGAACGTGCTTCATACATTTCGAGCATCCATCTGTTGTTGTGAAGTTGAAAATCATCTAGTAAAGTCATCCATGCTATTTCGAAATCTTCAACCGAGCATGGATTTGTCATGATGTGGTGGAATCGCTGAGCAAATCCTTCAATATGTATGTTACTCACAGCGTTTCGTTTGATATGCCATTGGCATAACCGATGTCGGGCATGAGGTAGAATCTGCACTATTGCATTGCGCATGGCTCTATCCCCGTCTGTTACAACAGAAATAGGGGTCTTACCATTCATCAATTCAATAAACGTCTCCAACACCCATATGTAAGTTTCCACAATTTCATCATGCAGTAATGCACATGCGAATATCGTAGTCTGCCAGTGATTATTAACACCAGTCAAAATCACAAATGGTTTCCTGTATGCATTTGTTCGATATGTTGTGTCAAAGACAAGAACATCTCCAAACCTTGCATAATCTAATTGCGATCTTCCATCACTCCAAAATAATTTTGAAAGGCAGCCTTCATCATCAACATCATACTTGTAGAAGAACGCTGGATCACGGTCTTTCATGGCACATAAATATGCCAAGGCTCCCTCCGCATCACCATTAGTAATTTCTCCCCTCCGTGCAACGTCGACATAATTGTATAGGTCCTTTTGGGTGAACCCAACATTATCATAGCCTCCTGACTGGTTTACCATGTAGTCCATAATCTTACATGGTTTGATTCCAACGCTACGCATGGAGTTGACTTGTGCTTTATCGGGAGACTTGACTTTCTGATGTGAACGGAGGAAGGGCACGCAAACCGGTGCTACTAGTGGATGGTTGTGCTCTTTAACAAAATCAACGACTACATATTCAGACTCGTCCTTTTTTAATTTGATACGGAGTGTTACACGACATCCACATCTAGTAATTGTCCGTGCCTCGTACTGCCTATCTTGCTGGTCTAAATGTTTTTGTTGTCTTTGACCGGCTTTTGAACATACCCATTTTCTAGCATTAATAATTCCAGCCTTGTTTACAATCAGATTATCTTTTCTTACACTGAACCCCATAAGTTTTGCATATAAATTGTACCAGATGTCTGCTTCAGTCTCGGAAATGAATGTCATGGACCGTATATCCTGTTCGGTTAGCTCTGACATGACTTTTTCTGTATTACCAGTTGGTGGATTAAAATTGGTCTCCCTTACGTCCGGGTTTGGTGGAGTATTGTTACTCGTTTACCCAGGAGCATCAAGGTTCCTTGCAAACCCACCGTAGGAATCATTCGTGTCCGAATCACCACTTAAATCTGGGCCTTGGTTAATGTTGAAGTCCTCATCATTGGTTAAATCAACGTACACTTCCTTCTTCTTTGAACAGTTAGCATCGGCCATTGCAATTTTACCTGATCATCAAATGTTGTTCCATGAAAAGAAAATGTTGTTCATGAACTGTAATTGTTGTTCCATGGAGCGTAAATTGTTGTTCCACGACAAGACAATGTTGTTCTATTTTCATCAAATGTTGTTCCATGCAAATCAAATGTTGTTCCATTAATCGTCAAATGTTGTTCTATGGATCAGCAAATGTTGTTCTATTTTAATCAAATGTTGTTCTATGGACCGTCAAATGTTGTTCCATGATTATCAAATATTGTTCCACGAAAATGAAATGTTGTTCCATGATAAGAAAATGTTGTTCTAATTTCATAAAATGTTGTTCTGAGCAAATCAAACGTTGTTCCATGATCAGCAAATGTTGTTCTATGGATCGCCAAATGTTGTTCTATTTTTTTCAAATATTGTTCCAGAGACTGTCAAATGTTGTTCTATGAGCATCAAATGTTGTTCCATGCAAATCAAATGTTGTTCTATGATGAAAAAATGTTGTTCTATTTGCATCAAATATTGTTCCGTGCAAAACAAATGTAATGTTGGTCTATTTTTATCAAATGTTGATCCATGGACCGTAAAATGTAGTTCCTTGAACATCAAACATTTATTCCATATTCTAAAATAATAAAATATGTGACTTAATCATAAAAATTTATTCCATACATTTCTTTCTTTTCTTTAAAGCTAATGTGAAATGTTTTTCCTTAATCATAAACATTCATTCCATACTTATTTGTTTTTTTCTAAAATAATAAAATTTGTTGCTTAATCATAAACATTTATTCCATAGATTTATTTCTTTTATTTAAAGCTAATGAAATGTTTTTCCTTAATCATGAACATTCATTCCATATTTCTTTGTAATTTTTTTTTAAATAATAAAATTTGTTGCTTAATCCTAAACATTTATTCCATACATTTAGCATCTTGATTTAAAGCTATTGAAATGTTTTTCCTTAATCATAAACATTCATTCCATATTTCTTTGTTTTTTTTTCTTAAAAAAAAAGATTTGTTGCTTAATCATAAACACTTATTACATACATTCCATAAACAAACTATAATATCAACCAAATCAATAAATCAAACAAAAAATAACTAAAACAAGATGCATAAGAGGAAAGTTAGCTGCTTATTTGAATAAAAATATAAAACTAGTGTTGTTTAGGAAAATACCTATAAGTAGAAGTTCAACTTTTGTTTGTGTGTTCTTCGGTGGAAAAATCTTGTGCAACTCAGTGTGTGTTGAGATATTCTGCTACTCAGTCAACCAAGTATATAAATTACTGTTGGGGTTCATATGACTCATATTTTTTGTAATTAAAGCAACTACCTACCTTAAATCCCATTATTAAGTACCAAGTAGGTATACCAACTAAAAGCTTTCAACATTAAATTTGTGGAGGGAACAAGTCTATCTATTGCTGGAACAAACATAACAGGCATTTGGAACAACTGTTTTTGGTCTCAAGAACAAAGTTCTAGATATGACTGAGACTTATTTAATGTATTTAAAGGAACTACCTACCCATAATAAATTCACTCGTACTTATACATCAAAAGTCAAATTTGCTGATATTCATATTGTAAAAGATTTCATACATAAATGTAAATCATGATCATCACACAAATCAATCTACGGAGAACAACTATTTGTAACCTAGAACATTTGTTTCCCACCACAGAACAAACATATAAAATGGAACAATATTTCATGGCATAGAACAATTGTTCCTGATCAAGGAACAAGCATCACATGAGAACCGGCCATAGCAGGTTTCCCTCGCATTTATTGCGCGTCAAACAGCAACAGTACCCGTCAGTCAGCCATCACTTCATCCCAGCTTTTCCTTTCTCCACCATTCACAGCTTGACAAGTGGCAAAGTGGTTTGGGGTATATACACCCAAAACCACCAAACGTACCAAAGTGTTCTCCTTCGAATGTATATTGGCATGTTTGGACCTTAGTCTTGCTTCGGGATGCTAAATTTACACTCCCAATGCAACAGTGGAACTCACAAATGACTCTGAGCCCCACATGATGTTGACTGAAATGTTGCCAAATTTTCCAAATAAAATGGCCAAATCATGGCCCATTTAGGTCGATGACTCATTAAACCCAATGAATAGGCTGAATGCTCATGACTCATTAGTCATTACAAAGGGAATGCTTAATGCTCATGGCTTATTAAAAACGAAATGCTTTATGATTGGGAGTTTAAAAAATGAGAGAAAATAAGAAAAATGGAAAGAAAGTAATGAGGAGAGAAAAGGAGAGAAAGGGAGAGAAAACTAATCCCCACTTTCTTTCAATTTTTTTCTCTCCAAATTGGGAAGAAAATGAGAAAAGAAAGTGGGGATTAATTAATGGGAAATTCTATTCACACGCACCTAATTTGCTTACTACACCCACTTACTCTATACACTCACCTCTCTAATTTAGATTAAAATAATTTACTCTTTACACCCACTTTCATCCCCAAAATAACCCTAGTCCTAAAGACACCATCTATTTCTTATTACTATGTACACCCACTATACCCACCACAAACCAAAAGTATGTACACTAATCAGTAACAAATTGTCAACTGATAAATGTTAATTAGGAAAACAATCAATTAGCACATAATTTAGACAGTTGCTAAAGTTCTAGTGCAACTGGAAAACAGCCCACACGCCAAATCAGTTTTAATGCGCGATCATTCATCTAACCAATGATTGATGTTCTTATTGATGTTCAATGATCGATGATCTTGGACAATGGTATTCGGCATGTACATGAATATATAATATAATATATAATATATGGGTTCGTATATATGAAACTGTGGCGTAGGTATAATTTTATAAAACATATATTCACTATGTAGCTATGAATGATATATATATACACACATACATACATACATATTGTGTGTATTGTGTATATATATATATATCCAAATCCATTGGATTTGTTATGAAGAAAATGTTAGTGATTTAGGGTTTGTTAAGATAGGTGGGTGTAAAGAGTAAGCTCTTTTTTAAGATTTCTCTTATTCATTTGTCTTAATATGTCATTTTGTATCGGAATATAATTGTAATGAAAAAAGATCATTAAATGGTGGTTGTGAGGAGTAAAATAAGTGTGTGTTAATAGAATTACCCTTAATTAATATTTCTTAATACCCACTATACCCTTGTAGTTTAGTCTTACCTAATCGTAATTTCATCTAAGTCTTAGGGCTTTGTATAATACACATACGTATAGAAAAAGTAAAATCGCACGACCCTGCAGACCTTCTTACCAGGCTGGGCCCTGACCCCATGCCACACATGCACAGGCATGGGGCCCCCATTTGTAAAGGGCCCAATTGTTATGAATTTACATACAAGCCTATGTATGAGTATGTGTCAAAAAATAAAGGCCCAATGAAATTTGCTTAGTCCAAATCAACTTTCAAGTCTTCCATGAAAAACAAAAGGCAAGCCCAATTACTTTTAAAACAAAAGCCCAAAATGCCCAACCCTTCAAGGCTTCAACCCACGTTACCCACCCATTTTAATAAAAGGTATAGATAGATTGTGTATAATGAGAAAGTTGAGAAACAGAGAACATTTTCAAACTCTCTCTCGAGTCTCCACGTCTCTCTCTCTACGACAAAACTCAAGCCAACAATGGCAGACCATTGACCACGATTGAAGGTAAAGAATAAAATAAATATGTACTATTTTAGTTTTTAGTTTATTATCCTTTGGGGGTTCAACAATTCAACTAATTGATTTTATTTATTTATTTATTTTTTTACAGTAAAACCCTAATATTCCCCTCAAGTTCTTGGAATTAAATGGAGAGAATGTGAGATTATCAGATTATGCTTGTGCTCTTGCTGACTTGATCAGTGCTTTCAACACTAATTCAAGGATAGTTCACATTGGGTGTCGGGTGACTGACTCAGGTGATATTGTTAATCACCTTTGATTTCTATTATCGAAAATCTGAAATTCAAAATTGTGGATTTATTGTGATATTGCTACTTTGCTGTTAGCCTATTGCTTTGATCATTGTGAGTTGTTTTGTTGATAAGCATGCCTCCTTAAAAGTACATGTCGGGGTGTGAAAAAAGGAAAAAGAAACAAAAAATTGAAGAATTTAACCGATCTCAAGCGGGGGCACTTGAGAAGTTTATTACTAGCAGTAAAAAGTCTAATGATTCAATTCAAAATGAGAATGAAAGTGATCAACCTACAAATGTGGGAAATGAGGATTTGGTGAATGAAGAACATAATCAACGTACGAATGAGAATAATACTGAGAATTTGAACGAGAATGATCAAGATAATGATTTCATCGAAGAATGTGAAGTTGGACCTTTAAACATCTATGATCCAGGAAATTGGGACAAGGTTAATCAAAATGTTAGAGATTTATTAGTAGAAAGAGGTCCAATAAGAATAAGTGAGAATGATGTCACTTTCCCGAAAAATGAACACGATAGACATTTTTCCTCTACATTTTATGTTCGATGTTTATTGAATGGAGAGAAGCAAGATAGGAAATGGTTAGTATATTCAATTGTTGCGGACAAGGCATTTTGCTTTTGTTGCAAGTTGTTCTCGATTCAGAAAACAAATTCCCACTTGAATACTGAAGGATTTAAGGATTGGGGAAACCTTTGTCAGAGACTTAAGAGTCATGAAACCAGTAGAGACCATCTTGTTTGTATGAGTAAATGGATTGAATTACAAATGAGATTGAAAAAAAATCAAACAATTGATAGAAGTGTGGAAGAACAAATCAACAAAGAGAGGGATCATTGGCAACAAGTATTGGTAAGGATACTTGCTCTTGTAAAAACTCTTGCTAAAAACAATTTAGCATTTTGTGGAGATAATGAGAAGATTCATCAAGAGAACAATGGAAACTTCTTAAGTTTAATTGAAATGATTACAGAGTTTGATCCAATTATGAAAGAGCACCTTCGACGTATTAAGGATGAATCAATTCATTACCATTACCTTGGTCACAGGATTCAAAATGAATTGATTCTAATGTTAGCGGGTGAGATCAAAGTTGCAATTGTTAAAAGAGTCAAAGAAGCAAAATATTTTTCAGTCATATTAGATTGTACTCCATATATAAGCCACGAAGAACAGATGACTCTTGTACTATGATGTGTGGATATTTCAACAAGTCCAATTAAGGTGAAAGAATTTTTTGTACAATTTTTGAAGGTGGATGATACCTCGGGGCTTGGACTTTATAATGCACTTAAAGATGTCTTGATCACTCTTGAGCTTGATATTGGTGACATAAGAGGGCAAGGGTATGACAATGGGGCTAATATGAAAGGGAAACACAAAGGTGTACAGAAAAGACTACTTGAAGTGAACCCTAGAGCATTCTACACACCATGTGGTTGTTATAGTCTTAACCTTACACTTTGTGGCATGGCCAACTCTTGTACTAAAGCTGAATCATTTTTTGGAGTGGTGCAGCGCTTATATACAATGTTTGTATCTTCTACAAAGCGGTGGAATGTTTTAAAACATCATGTGAAAGATCTCACACTTAAGCCATTGTCACAAACACGTTGGGAAAGTCGTGTTGAATCTCTTAAAGCAATAAGATACCAAGCTCCACAAATAAGAGATGCTTTGATTGACTTGGCAAATAGTAGGGAGGATGCCAAGACAAAGAGTGAAGCTAAATGTTTGGCAACATATGAGATTGAGAATTTTGAATTCTTAGTTGGCATGGTTATTTGGCACAATCTTTTGTTTGCTATTAATGCTGCAAGTAAAACCCTTCAAGCTGAAAATATGGATATTGATGTTGCAACAAATCAATTGAAAGGACTTGTTTCATTTTTTGAAAAATATAGAGAGTCTGGATTTGTGGAGGCCATGGTTGAAGCTAAGGAAATTGCAAATACAATGGGAATTGAGCCTGTATTTCGTGAGAAACGTATCATTCATAGAAAAAGACAATTTGATGAGAGTATAACTGAAGATATGACACAGTCGGCTGAAGAATCCTTTAGAGTTAACTACTTCATTTATGTAGTGGATTAAGCCCTCTTATCACTCAATAGTAGGTTTGAACAATTTCAAGTATATAGTGAGACTTTTGGGTTTTTGTTCAACTTGAAGAAGTTGCAATCTATGGATGATGAGAGTTTGAACACTTGTTGCATCAACCTTGAAACCTTTTTGAAACATGATAGTTATGATGTTGATGGGAGAGATTTATCTTCAGAACTGAAAGTCTTGAGAACACTTTTACCAAAAGAACTGAAGAAACCAATTGATGTGTTAAATCATATGCAAGCGATGGATGGTTGTTTCCCAAATGCATGGATTGCTTATAGAAATTTGTTGACTATTCCAGTTACAGTTGCCTCTGCAAAGAGAAGCTTTTCAAAATTGAAGTTGATCAAGTCTTACCTTCGATCAACTATGTCACAAGAAAGATTGAATGGGCTAGCTATGTTATCTATTGAAAAAGATTTGGTGAAGGAGATTGATTATACAAGTGTAATTAGTGATTTTGCAGCTAAAAATGCACGAAGGGCAATATTTAATTAATAATATTATTGATGTAAGTTAGTTTTACTTGTTAATGCAAGTAATTTTTGTTCGCAAATAAGTTTTATTTAGTAACGTCATTTTTTTGTGATAAAATTTTGGAGGGCCTAATATTAACAGTTGGCTTAGGGCCCCCCAAAAGGCAGGACCGGCCCTGCTTCTTACCATCACCAGGTATGTATGGCGTGAGTGTGTGTGCGCAGTGTATGACATGCGTGTGTATATGCTGTGTGTGATTATGTAATTATTTTATTTTATTCAAGTGTGCATATGTACTTGTGGTGGGTGTTGATTCTTATGCCATGTGTTTTCTTTTGCCATGTGTGCTCTTATGATGCCATGAAGTCAGATGAAAAACATAGTGCTTCCCACGCTATGATTACTTGCAATTTAAAAAATACTTATATGCAAATTATAGCATTAACTCACGAATTTTGATATATCTGTAAATAATTATTCAAGAGTAGTGCTACACACATATTTTTTGACATACTTTTTAACACCCAACTTTAAATGCATGTACCCTGTGCTGTGTAAGTGGTGCACAGAAAAGCGTGAAAAATTCAAACAGCACAAGGTACATACGTTTAAAGCATAGTGTGTCAAAAAGTGTCAAAAGGTGTATGTCCCACGCTATGATTATTTAGTATGATTTATTATGTTGACATGGTGATCCATATTATGTAATTTTTTATGAGATAATTATCCGATAGATTTGAATGGTCTTTGGTGTTAAAGAGAAAAGGAAAAGAATAGAGGGTTTAGTAGTCCAAGTTATTGATGGTTAGAATGGTAACTTTGCTTTCTTTTCTTTTCTTCTCAACTTGCAAACAAGGGGAAGGAAAGTTACTTTCTCTTCTCTCCTCAACTAGATGAAAGAAAACACCATCTTCGCTCTTCTCTTCTTTTCTCTCCTCAGTTATGCCTTTTTCTTCTTTTCTTTTCTCTCCTAAACTCCCAATCACAGCGTTAAGGCTCCTAGCCATTAAGCCCGATGGCCATTAATGCTTGATTGTTTATAGCTTTACCAACTTTGGGACCTATATGTTTGCTACTTCCATATAATAAGGATCCCACTTGTCAAGTACTTTTGATCAAATGCTCCAAACAAACGATCATGTGCACAAAATACATATTTTGGATGCAAACAAAAAACCATGTTATTTTTTCTTTAACTCGTTAGGTCATTTTAATACCTAAAAAACTTCAAATTGCTATAACATATGTTCTACAAGTCTGTTGTTCGTAAAATTTGATGTTTTAGAATCAGCAAAATGAGATCTATCAAATGAGCCCAAGAATTGAAAAAGTTATCGCCGTTAATATAAACATATAATATTATTTGTCTGCACACAAATAATATTATTTGTCTGCACACAAATAAGACAAATAATATTATCTGTTAGACTAATAAATTCTCAAAATAAGGCTGCAATGTATTTTGATGTTTAAATTTCGAAGCCCATTGCATAGACTTGAAAAATACACGAAATGCAAAACAATTTTTTTTTTTTTAAATAATCATCCTAAAAGTAAAAGACCCAAAAATAAAATTTTTTTTGATTGTTTAACTTAGTCTATTTTGACAGATAAAATTGAAAAACGGGGTTCCAAATTACTTTTTTTGTACAATTGTCAACTCTAATGCGTAGATCTCAAACAAATGCATGAAATTTAAAAAAAAAAACCCCAAAAAGGCTTAAAAAAAAAACGAGTAAGTTATGGTGGTTTAATGTTGACAGATAATATTATTTGTGGGTAGTGAGGGGCTTTTCACCAAATTGAAAAAGTAGTGAGGGGCTTTTGTCGCGCCCGCGCCCCCGGAAAGCCAGGCCGTCGGTGTAGGCCCGGCTTCTTGAGAGTGGGTGAATTGCGACTTGATTTTTATTGGGAAGGGTGAAAAGAGTATGGTAGGGCCTATTTGAAATGTTCAGAGTCACCTGTGGATATCGCATTTTTCTTACCCACAGCTTTCTTAAAAATCATTTTTTTAATTTCAAAACACAAAACATGAGTCGCCACTTAATTTTTAAAAAGAAACCATTTTAAAGCAAATCGATCTTTTTGAAAACCAGAGATTTCTAGGTCTGGGGATTATGGAATGAGAGGGGAAGGAGCCCGGCGGACTAAAACACCCCCTTTCATCCTATCTCGCGATAGGCCTCTACTAAACATCTTTTAATCAAATTATTAATCTAAATGTGCCCTCAATTAATACATATGTATAAATATACATTACACAAAGCATGTCTAAAAGAGTGTAAGATTGCCAATGATAAAATATCATTCAAAAATCACATAAGTTCAAGTAGCATGCGAGATGATGTGCAATAGGGAACAAGAGAACTTACCTGGGATCCAGCTACGATATTAAACGTGCAATGCATACAAAAAATAAGAAATCCTAAAAGGGTCACTAATCATATATACACATAAGGCAAAACCTAATTCTAAGGTGTCGCACATGGAGTCGTAAAATCAATAAAATCAAGGAATTAAATAAACTGATAAGGAGTTTGAGAAATCATACCTTAATAGCTCTACAAAACAAAAGGGTTAGTCCACATGCTTTTAGATAATATCAGATCCTAAGCAACATTCCTAAGATTCTAGCTTAAGTCTATTAAACATGGGAGAATTAACATAATTATGAATTCCTTCTGAGTAGTTGGGAATGCATCACTTCTATAGATATGTAAGTCTCAACTAGGAGCCAATACAATGTCCATATAGAGGTGACATATTCCCAACTTAGTTATAAGGAACTCGTAATTAAGTTCTACTAAGTGTGATTTAATCCTAACAAAATGAAATTCAATTACAAATATCAAGCTACATACATGAATGTACATGGATACATGAATATGGACAAAAGTGGATTATGATCTACCCATTGATTTTAATCATTTGACCTCTGGATTTAGACTTGATTAATCATTTTTAAGGCATGGCTTGAGTCTTAGGTCATGAAGAAACCATTTAGGCCAATGTTTGCAAGATATAGCAAAACTATGACAGATTACTGACAATTGCTGAGAACAGACTAAGCCTTGGAGAATTTGAAAGACATAGATCTCATGGTTTGATGTCAATGATTTTTGGACACAAGAAGCCTTTGTGAGTCTAGTTTCCAATCCAAAAAGAAAATCAAGGTTTGAATGGATAGATCTCCGGGAATTGGATAAACACTAGACATCACTCAGAGACTTTTAACTCTCCGTCCAGAGTTTTTGTATGATTTTTTAAAAATAACAAAAAAATCAGAAATGCTCTAATCTTGATTAATGTTCTGATTTATTCATTTTGAAACTCACTTGCTGTTCTGAAACTCTGGACAGATTGTAGTTGTTCCACAAAACCCTTAACTAAACCACTTTAGACATAAAATCTGCCTAAAGCAAAAATTATAGTGGTAAAACTTTGTGTTTTTGACATTCTCCAAGTAGTTTCAATTGATTCCAACGGTTAGATATTTAATTAAAAATCCATGATCAAAAGCAGTTTATGAACTCACTACATCTTTGGTTAGTTCATCTTCCACTTATTAATTTTAACTACTAAGCCATTAAGTTAAGCTTAAGTTAAACTAATTCTCCTACCACTTGGTGGTCATGGGAGCCTAATGAATCTTATCCTTGTAGACTTCAAAGAAGTATGTAAAGACTTCATGAAATCACATAGTAATGAACTCAAAATCATGGAAGGGACTTAATCTCATTAACCAAGTGTGTTAATGTCAACTTTAATCTCTTTGTAACTCATAAGCTTACAAGGGTATTAAAGGATTTAAAGTCTAAGGTTTCACGTAAGACATTGAGGGTCTTATGAATCTCAAAGACTACAAGAAAAGGATAGAAAAATTGACCATAATTAAGATTAATTAACTTAAAGTTTTACCTCCAAAATATCCTTAACTTGGTGATTTTGGAGAACTTCCAAGGACTAATCAAGCTTTCAACCTTCAATTCATACAATTCTTTCTTAAACTCTCCTAAGAACTCTCCCCTAATTGTGTTTAGATGGGAAAAATCTTGAGAAATTAAGACAAAGAGCACTAATATAGCTTCTATATTCAAAGCAAAATCCAACCATATGCAAGAGGATAATCATCCTCTATTTATAGACAAATTTAAAGGGGTATTTTAGTCATTTCAGGGGCAAAAAACATAATTTCAGTCGGCCTTTGGTAGTACAAAATCGTGCTGTATACAACTATCTGCTGGAAAACGCAGCACTCACTGGAGATAGCCATGGCATTCAGTGAATGCCGATGCGGCACTCAACGAATGCCGTCATGGCATTCACTGATTGCCGGTGCGGCACTCAGTGAATGCCGCGGACAACTCCATGGACTGCCGTCTTTTTAGGATTTTCAATTTTGGCGACACTTGAAGTATTTAAGCGGCAGTTGGTGACTGCCGTTGCGGTTCTCACTGACTGTCGCTCTGGCAGTCAGGGAGTGCCGCAACGGCAACCCGTGACTGCCGCTAAAGGGGTCAAGTGCCATTTTGCTTCTATTTTCCCTTTTCCTTTTTCTTTTGCTGTTATTTAAGTTGGAGAGTCCTTTGAAGAGCTTGAATCATCTTTGGAAGTCCTAGACTAGTTCAGACATTGTCATCATCGGATATGGAGGTAACACTCCTCTTAATTCGACGTTTGGTCAAAATCGGGGTGTCTATAGCGCCACCTAACATTTGAGGTGTTAGGACCCCTGCAAAAAGACAATTAAAGTAATTCATCTTTGACTTTTGAAAAACAAGTTTGAGAAAAGTGGGCCCTTTAAAAGTGTGACTCTGAATAGCCATACGAAAATCAGAGATTTTAATATGGGTTCGGGGACTCGATTATGTCGAGGGAAGGTATTATGCACCTCGAACATCCGTGCAAACACGGTTGCCAATTTTAGTGATTTTTATTGAAATGGGGCATTTCATTTTGAAAAAGAAAAGAATTTTTTTTTCTTTTTTTTTAGAGAATGAATAGGACAAAAAATGGTGATAGGTATGGCCGCACTCTTTGAGAGTTGCTTACGTATCCCAAGACGGGAATCAGGCCAAACGTAGTTCTGACTTGTGTGTGCGAGTGTATGCATGATTTTTTAGAGAAATAAAAGTGGTCTTGTTTGACCGTGCATGTGTGATATAGTGATTTAAGAAAGAGTTTGGTGTAACTAGGAACTTTAACCCACGTGGTATTGACCTAGATTTTAACCTTTGGAAAGAGATTAAGATTGAAATGAGACTATGCAAGTGATTGGAGAATGATGCATCTTTTTGTACTTTTCTTTTTTTTTTTTTCTTTCCTGTGCTTTTATTTCTATGCTGGAAATAAGGATTTGTGCCCAAATAACTGAAATATATACCGGAAGTAAGGGTCGGTGCCCAAAAGAAAGAAAAGAAAAGAGAACTTTTTTTGTATTTTTATTTTTATGCCAGAAGTAAGGGTCGGTGCCCAAATGACTGAAAAGTGTACCGGAAGTAAGGGTTGGTAGTACCCAAAAGAAAGAAAAGAAAAGAGAATTTTTTTTGTATTTTTATTTTTGTGCCGGAAATAAGGGTCGGTGCCCAAATGACTGAAAAAGTGTACCGGAAGTATGGGTCGGTGCCCAAAAGAAAGAAAAGAAAAGAATTTTTTTTTTTTTTTTTTTTTTTTTTTTTTTTTGCCGGAAGCAAGGGTCAGTGCCCAAATGGCTGAAAAGTGTGAAGTGTGTGTAGGATAAGAAGACTTACCTGTGAAGATCTCTGAATGCAAAGGCGGTTGTTGAGTCCAATTAATCCTTTTTTTAATTATTTTATTTATAAAAGTTAAGCAATCTTTCTAATTTAGACATGGATTTCTATGCTAAAAAAAAATCACGTAATCCCCAGTAAAAACATAGATCTCCGCATTAGAAACTACGTCATCCCCAGTAGGGCATGGCTCTCTGTATTAGAAATCACGTAGGATTTCCGTTTTGGGAACCATGCAATCCCGAGTCGGACGTGATTTTTATATTGAAAATCAAGTAATCCGGAGTATGACGTGGATTATTTTTTAAAAATTTTTTTTTTTGGAAGAAAGGGTCGGTGCCCAAATGATTGAAAAGAGATTTTTTTTTATTTGTTTTGTGCCGGAAGTAAAGGTCGATGCCCATTAAGAGTGAGAAGACTTGCCTGTCTTACCTGTACTGTTTGCAGATTCCAAGCAAAGGTGGCATTGGAGTTTTATTTTGACAAAGTCCATTTTTTTTGCATTTTTCTTTTCGTCTTTTTTTTTGTATTTTTTATTTTGACCCGGAAGAAAGGGACGGTGCCCAAGTTTATTGAAAAGTGTGATGTTCGAATTTCCTTTTTATCAAAGTTATTGAGAAAACTTGATAAGTTAGAAGTATTCGGTAAAAGAAAAAGAAATTGCTTTTATTTTATTTTTTTTTTCTTTCAGTTTTTTTGGCAGATTTGAATTGAGTATTCCAAAAATCAAAAGGAGGGGTCTCAGTGCTTATAATTTTATGAAATTTTGAGGGAAGACTCCCAAATGAGTCTAGTTTCCATGGGAGAAAACCATTTTGCAATATCTTTTGTAAATTGGGAGAAATTGAATTTAGAAGCACCCTTACTCAGAATCAAGGACTGCACTGTCGACCGAAAGTAAACGAATTTTTACAAAAATTAAACTAATCCAAAAAAAATCAAAACAATTCAGAAGGGTAGGTAAGAGGCTATAGTTAATGGAAAAAAAAATGGAGTGAAGAAAAAATCTGGAATTAGTCCAACCAGTGAACGTGATTTGGTGTCATTGCTGTGATGTTTCTGGCAGATTATATGCCTTATGTGTTTGTGTTTTGCAAATGGGTCATATGACTTTTTTTTAAATTTCGAAAAAAATCACAGACCAATATCATTGAGTTAGGAACACTCTGCACTTGGTTTCTTTTGATTAGAATCAAAAATGAATTCGTGGTGATATTTTGATTATCATCACAGCAGTGGACTTTAGCTACATGGACTGTTTGATGCTTCAATGGTGATTGAGGTTAGAGAAGAGAGATGAGGAAGAGATGAGGGAGTGGGGCTGCTCCCTCCTCTTCATCATTGATGAATGTGTGGTTTTTATAGGCAAAGAATGAGAGAAATGGAGAAGTAAAGAAAGAAAAGGAAATGAGAGAATCATGAGGATAGTTGGTTAAAGAAGGAAAATACAAAGAAGATAAAAAAAAAGAAAAAAGAAAAAAGAAAAGAAAGAGGGGACAATATGTGTTGGATGAAGAAATAAAAAAAGAAAAAGAAAGAGAAAGAGATAGATCATATGTGAGTGCAGGTGAAGGAAAATAATAAAGAAAGAAAAGAGGAGACAAGAGGTGTGGTGTTCGTAGATATGTGAATCATAGATGATGGGAGATGAGATAGTGTAGCAGGTGAGCATGAGTTTGTCGACCTTTGTCCCAATAAACTTGGACTTGTAGTATCTTTCCATTTGAGGTCAAATTGGGATGATTCAAAAGGTAGCAGGCTCGTACTGACAAGCACTTTATTTAAAAATGATTGGGTTGGGCAAAAATGGGGTGTCTACAGCTGCCCCTCTTTGTCATGTTTTGCGAAGCAAATCGTGACAAAGAAATTAGACGACCCATTTTTGTCTCTTTTCTTTTAAGCGATGAGAATAAGTAAAAGTCGTGCCAAAGTAGGCAAGTGAGTATGAAGTGCCAACGTAGGCGAGTGAATGTGAAATGCCATCGTAGCCAAGTGAGTATGAGGTGCCAATGTAGGTGAGTGAATATGAATGCCATCGTAGGCAAGTGAGTATGAGGTGCCAACGTAGGCAAGTGAATGTGAAATGCCATCGTAGGCAAGTGAGTATGAGGTGCCAACGTAGGCAAGTGAATGTGAAATGCCATCGTAGGCAAGTGAATATGAGGTGCAAATGTAGGCAAGTGGGGATTGTGGGTACCACTAGAGTAGGCAAATAGCTTCGCCGGGGATTGAGAGCGTTACCAGAAAGGGTGAACGACTCTGTTGGGGATTCATGTGAGAATCGAGTAGAAGAGGGATGGTATAGTCGAGAAGTGCATAACCGTGTAATCTCAAACTCTAACCAAAAATGTAGTAAAGTGAGGGTATGGTCGAGCTCTTAAAGCTGCCTATGTATCTCCTGTCGGAAGAATCAGACCGTGCGTAGCTCGAGTGAACCTGAGTAGCTGAGAGATTGTGAGAGACGGTGTAGTCGAGAAGTGCGAAGCCGCGTAGTCTCAAACTTTAACCAAGAATGTAGTAAAGTGAGGGTATGGTCGAGACTTTACAGGTGCCTACGTATCTCCTTTCGGAGAATCAGACCGTGCGTAGTTCGTATATGCTGGGGAAATAGGGATGTAGCCAGGAAGTGCGAAGTCGCGTAATCCTAAACTAAGGTTGATGTTGATGATAACGAGATGCCACTTGACGGACTTAATCCCGACGGTGATATTGTGAACATGATGCCTCTTGACGGACTCATTCCCGATAGTGAGATTGTGAAATAGGTTGCCTCTTGACTGACTCACTCCAGTGGTGAAGATGTAAACGGTACGCCACTTGACGGACTCATTCCCAATAGTGATATTGTGAACAAGATGCCCCTTGATGGATTCACTCCTGTGTTGACGGACTCATTCCCAATAGTGAGATTATGAACAGGATGCCCCTTGACGGACTCACTCCTGTGCTGAAGATGTAAACGGGATGACACTTGACGGACTCATTCACAATAGTGAGATTGTGAATAGGATGCCCCTTGACGGACTCACTCTTGTACTGAAGATGTAAACGGGATGCCACTTGACGGACTCATTCCTAATAGTGAGATTGTGAACAGGATGCCCTTTGACGGACTCACTCATGTGACTGGATGAGATGAACAAGACGCCACTTGACAGACTCACACCTGAAGCTGGATGATAAGAACAGGATGTCCCTTGACGGAGAATGGATGAGATGAACTTGGTGATCCCGAGTACATGACATGCTTCTTGATGATCTATAGATGGGAGGTTGATTTGACATGTTGATCTGAACTGAGGGATTGTTGTAGAGTTGGAGTCTATGTAATGGCTGTATGAAGTGGGAGGTCTTGGAAGTATGTTGGTCCAATAGTTGGGCTTTGGTAATATTTTGGGCCAGTGGTTAGGCTTTTGGAAGAATGTTGGCCCAGTAGTTGGGCTTTAGAAGTATGTTGGGCCAGTGGTTAGGCTTTTGGAAGTATGTTGGGCCAATAGTTGGGCTTTGGAAAGTATATTGGGCCAGTGGTGAGGTATTCAGAAGTGTTGGCCAGTGGTTGGGCTTTGGAAAGTATATTGGGCCAGTGGTGAGGTATTCGGAAGTGTTGGGCTAGTGGTTAGGCTTTAGAAGTATGTTGGCCAGAGGTGAGGCTTTTGGGAGTATGTTGGGCCAGTAGTTGGGCTTTGGAAAGTATAGTGGGCTAGAGATGAGTGTTCTCCTTACAAGGATAATGGAAGTATCGGGACCAGTTGCCCCTGTTACAAAAGATATGCATTTTCTGCTATATTGTAAAGTATGAACGATTTTTTTGTTTTTTTTTTGTGTTTTATTTTATTTTATTTCATGGAATGTTATGCTATGCACAGAGTATTTACAAAAATATTTGATGTATGAGTTTATCATCTGCAAAAGAATGTTCATAAGTTAGTGGATATTGTATGTCTTGTTGCTTGTTGGAACACTAGAAGACAACGTATCTTGACTTTATTAGCTCAGTGCCCCAGTATTTGGTGAATGTCCAGTCCTTGTCTGTATTTGTGGTGTAGACAGTTTTGCCATAGTCTTGATTTTTACTTGTAGCGATCTTTTGAGGTTTTCACTACGCTCGTCGTACTATCTTGAAATTGACAGTATGTGGTGGCATATGTCTTTGAAATGATGCAGAGTATGATTTAATGAATCCAACAAGACTTGTGTCAACCAGAGTGGACTTTTAGTGGATTGTATTGTAGGCCAGGGTCATGGGTTAAGAAATGAAGGATCGCATGAAGGCTTAAAGCTTTTTTTTTTTTGAAAGGTTGCCTGGAATGTATGAGATCACCTGATGCTATGTTTTTTTTTTTCTTTTTGCCTGCCCCAATCTAGTATGTGGTGAGTATTACTGAGTTAAATGCGACTTGGGGAGAACTGCCCCAGTTCGAAGTGAGTATCCAAGTTGGATAGCATTCTGTGGATTTTTTCCATTTTCGTATTTTTTTTTGTTTTTTTGTTTTTTTGTTTTTTGTTTTTTGTTTTGCTTTTTGCTTACTCCAGTCTAGTATGGGGTGTGTATTGCTGAGTGAAATGCGACTTGAGGAAGAATTGCCCCAGTTCGAAGTGAGTATCCAAGTCGGATAGTATTTTGTGGATTGGTTTTCAGCTTCTGTACTGAACTCTCTTTTTCTTTTTCTTTTCTCTTATTTATTTATTATTTTTTTTAGCCTCTTTTTTTTTTGCTTTGCCCCAGTGTGGAGGGTGATCCTCAGGGGGTTTTGAATTTGGAAAGAAATTTTCATTGTATGGCTCAAATGGGCTAGCAAGTAAATAATAGTGTATGGATAGCTGAAATGATTGCCTCTCATCATTTTGACACAAACATAGTTGGATTTTAGAAATCATGTATGTACAATATTAAAATTTGTGCAATGTCATGGGGAGCAATGGGTAGCCCTAGTTGGTATTTGGTGATGTGTGACATGCCTTGAGGTGAGGTATTTTTACCCCTGAGAGTGTACTACTGTCCATATACTGCAAGAGTGGTAGAGCAGCATGCACTCGCGATGATGAGCAATGTCAGATACTATAATGATTGATTATGGACTTGAAGCCTTTTGACATATTCTGTCATGGACTCTGATTTCATTGTAAATTGGATACGTGTTGCGTCAAAAAGTCTAATTGCGATGTCCAAATTGGCTTCAACAAGTTACAAGACAGTCATTTCCAATGAATCATGAGATTTTAGAGCAAAATGATAATTATTGAATAATGAAGAAAGCTATTTTTTTTTTAAATTGTTTTTTTTCGTACTTATACAGAGCAGACAATGCATATATTAGTAGTAGAGAAACTGCTCTGTGTGGCATTTTGATGCCTTGTAAGGAGTGATATTCTGGATAGTGGGTGAAGTATTAGCCTTTTGCGAGAGTGACCCAAAGGCTTGTGGGTGTGTCGATGGAGAACTAGAATGTTGGTAAAGGGCATAGAAATAGTACATGAACTGGATGGTTGGGAACAACACATATGATTGGTTGCCCATGTACTTACACAATCCTTGACATTCTCTTTTTATTGATGATTTTTTTTGTGATACATATAAGAGCAAAAAGAGAACAACAAGAACACTCTTACATTTTCATCAATTCATTGTTCAATGGTAAAGTCCCCATCCAACAAATGATCGAGTTTCCAAGAACATTTTTCCTAGTCTCTATGGATTTCTTCGTTATCAGGCCGTTTGAGCAAGAAGTAAGTTGCAGTCGCCACAACCATCCAAAGAAGAATGCACACTTCGCAAAGTATAATTATCTCGCCCAAATCCATGTTGTTCTCCAAACTTTTTTAACGAGCACCCATACGCCTAAAACAATGTCAAACTTCTGATCTTGGTCACAGTCGCAAGGCACAATGGCAAAAGACAATGACTAAGTATGGTAAGGGGAGAGAAGTGAGAGAAAGATGAGTAAGCAAGAAGGGAGAGGAGAGAGAGAAATACAAAGATGCAGAGATGGGGAAAGAGCTGCGTTCTAGGAGGAGGAGGGAATAAGAAATGAGGGAGAGAGAGAATATTTATGCTCTTTTTTTTTCTTCCCACCGACACTTTCTCTCTCTCTTCGTCTCTTCTTCTTTTCTTTTTCTTTTCTTTTCTTTTTCTCTCTCTTCTCGTGACCGACAATCTCTCTCTCTCTCCTCTTTTACTTTTTTAACTTATTTTTTTATTTTTTTAATTTTATTTTGCTTTTTGATTTGAAAAAGAGTATGATTGTATTTGAGATAGTAGAGCAGCCTATTGATTTGGACAGTTGCGAATATGTCGGTATTGCTTGGACTTGATAATATCAATGTTCGCAATTCTGACTTGCACGTGCTGCCATTGTATCGAATTAGGCCTGAATGAAGGATTAGAAATGATCAAGCATGTCATGTCAACCTTTGAGCTGGTTCAGATTGATGATAGCAAACACAAGTGGATCATGAAAGTGATGGGGATTAAAACCCTCATTTTAGAAAGTGCACTTATGTTGCTAACAAGAGATGTTACTTCCACAGCTGATTCTTGAACTGATAGCCCAATGTGAGGGTACATTGCATAAGAAGCGAAAATAGTGCTAAAGAGGATTTTTTTTGCTTTTTTTTTTTTTTTTTTTTAAAGTACGAAAAGTTACAATGATACAAATGTACATTTGGATTTTGATGAGTGGGAACAGAGTTCTGCCAATGTGAGGCTTCCTTCCAAAGGTCGAATGCTAACGACATCCTATGCGCTTTTCAGCAACCATATAGATCCTATAGTCCGTTCCACAGAACCTTGGGTTAATGTTCTTCAGGACTTACTTTTGAGGACAATACCGTCCTGGGATGCTTACCCTCCCAGTTGCCCTATAAAATAGTACCCAAAGGTCCAAACTACATTAAGCTGGTGGAGGGACACGCGTAGTAAGGCATGTGGGCTCAATCCTACGCACACTCGACGTACAGGAACTACCTCGAAAACAAACCATGATGTTCATTCCTTTTTTTTTTTTTGAAATATTTTTTTTGAATTTTATTTTTGATTAAAAACAAAAGAGCCTTAGTTCCAAAGTTCTTACCACCTTGTGACTTTTTTTCTTTTCCTTTTAGAGACATGTTGACTCTCCATCATGTCAATTAAATCCAAGAAGGAGCTTTGAGCTAAATTATTGGCATTGAAGAAAGAGTAAGGATCAGTGGATGGAGTAGGTTCCTTACCAATCGATTGCTCATCTAATCGATTGCAAGTGATGCAATCGATTGTTGTACCAATCGATTGGATCTGAACACCAATCAATTGGTTCCAACTTTATCCCTAATCTCCCATTGCATTGTTCCTTCACATCCAAACATCCTTTTGAGCTAAGAGTGGGACCCCTAGGTTCTTAATTACTGGCTCCGATTAATTATTATTCCATCCAGTCAATACTCTTTAACTAAGAAATCAATAGTTAATCAATTATCATTAATACCACTATAAAATGATAATTCCACTCCAGTGTATATGAACAAAATCACACATACATAAGCGATTACTAGAATTGTATAATATGATACGGATGTCCCTCTACCAGACAGTGTTCGTATTTATCATCGGGATGTATGTTTTAAGATACTGCTGACCCAATAGATAGATACATCTTATACTCCTCGAGTATCATTCACTACGTTTGATTACCAAACATGCTAACAAACACTTTGTTGACAAGGCTGGCAAGCTCTCGATAATCACTCCTAGTGACATTCTCGAGGGAATACTCACTCTTTGGTTTATAGAAGAGGGTAGAATTCCATCTTGACAATCTATGTTCCCAATGTTGTAAACCTGATTACCCAGGATACCCAGGTGTTGATCTTGCAAGACCTCACTGATTGGTAAATCAAAGTAACCAAAGCATAGAACTTGTATTCATAATTATCTCAGGATTAAGGACATGTATCCCTATACTAGTTTGAGATCCTATCAACGGTGACAGCGTTTAGGTGTCAATAGGTTTAATTCAGGTCCGTCATTGCTCCACGTGTAGTAGCATATTAACCAAGAGTCAAAGACTCTTATGAATGAGATTCATCATTCTACCCCGTAGACATCAATCATGCTACAGTGTATACCTGATAAGTTATCCAGACTTATCATCCATTGTGACTTATTTGAAACAACAAGGATTTGTGATTCATATATCACATGTGTAATCATATACACAAATGAATCACATACAATGATGTTTAAGGATTTCAGTCTAATAGTCATCTCATGAACTAGCATGCATTAATGCATTATGATATTCCATTGTCTAACTAAGTGGTTTGAGGGCATATTCCCAACAAACTCCCACTTGCACTCATAACCATATTGTGTTAAAACTAACACCATCATTGTCTACGTGACTTGTCAAAATCCTTAACCTGTAAGGTTTTGTATAGGGACTGATGATCGTCGACTGAAACAATCCATAGTTGAACATCTTCATGTTATACTATATCCCTAGACAAAAAGACATCACCAGACATGTATCTAGTGCGGCTAATTAGAACATTATCCAAAACACCATCACCTAGCATATATCTACTAGTTCTTTCTCAAGCCCTAGAGAATATGTACTTTATGATAGTTCAATGAACTTAACTTCTGTTTGAACTGATATCTGTGAACAAACTTTATGTTATAATAGATATCCCTTACCTAACATCACATATAAGGTTTATCAATAACCAAGGCTTATGATACACCTTTCATGCGACCTCCTTCATCTTGTATCCTAAGATACAAGTCTTGAAAGAGCCATAGGTAATGTTCAAAAGGTGAAAAACCTTTTCTGAAAAATTCTACGTTGAATCTTGTCAGTAACTTCCGATACAAAAGTTCGAGATCATCTCATTAACTTAACTTTCCGATCTTGAATGAGTATAATTTAAAGATTATAGCTCACCTCACCGAGATCACAAATATCAAGACACTAAAACTTTACCTTAACTATTGATAACGCTCCTTTAACATTTCTCAATGAGAAAGATGTCATCATTATGAGGAATCATAATCACCACCACACTTCCTTTGCGCAAGGATCCTTTCATCTACTTAAGCTACATCCATACTTTTAGACGAATCTAAAGCATTTTGACCAGCATGCCAAAATAGATGTCCTTATCTCTGGATGATCGCTTAAGTCTGTAGACTTATGCAAATCACATACTAGAGCTTCCTTATCACAAAACTTCAATGCACAAGAGGATATCAGCAATGCTGAGAATCCTCCCACTACAATGAGGTACCAGTGAGGGAATGGATGAAGAGGTAGTAAATTTTTGTTCTAGATGATTTATAGATTTCTTTGAGATATAAATAACTTACTCCTTAATAATATCTTTCCTTTGCAAAACTTGGTTCCCAACCAACTTTTGTTTTCTCTGGAAATATTGTGGTTCTATTAAGAAAATTCAAGGAACAATAATATCTCTAAATAACTCATCCCATGACCCAGTCATATCTAAAAGGCAATAGTTTCTTCCATCTGCTACACCATCCTGTGGAAGAACACTAGGTGCAGATGACTGAGAAAGAATCTCATTCTTATCTCATATGGACAATAAACGCATTAGACAGATACTAGAGTAGCTAAAACTACTTTGTAACTCTAATGTTTATTGGCCCGCATACGTGAGTATGCCCTAATTCTAATAAGCCTTCGGTTGTGTGATCTTTCAAAAGAAAAGTCACTTGATCACATTACCCTCTAAATAGGATTGACAAATAGGCAGTGGTCTTAGCAACCAAAAGAGTTTAGGATCCAATCATTTACTCCCTATTTATCCTATTTAGATTAATATGATCTAGCCTCTAAAACCAAAGGTTTATAGAATTAGTAGAGGTTCTATCTTTTAGGTGGTAAAATACCCATGAGTTATTTAAAAATACTATATTAGAGCATCTCCAATGGGGCTACCAAATCCACTACCAAAGTCATAAAATGATAGTTCATCAAATTTAACCCACTCCAATGCTAGGCCAAATGCTCTACCAAAAAATGACAAAGTCATTTACATTGTCAAATTTGAGAGTTCAAATGACTTTTGTCAAATGAGGGGCCCCCACGAATATTTGCAATACCAGTGGATATATTTTGTGCTTTTACTTTTATACCGTTCCAAATGTCTATAAATAAAAAACTTGAACCCAATTTTTATATTGTGCTCTCTTGTCCAATTTTATTATTTATTTTTTTCCCTTACACTGGTTGGTTGAGTGTCACCCAAGATCCAATTGTTGGTAACTTGCAGTCACAAAATAATTGAGTGTCTCCATCTCCATGATTATGTATTTTTTTTATTTATTTTATGATTAATGAAAATGTTAAGTTCTTGTTAAATTCATTAAGCCATAGAGATTTATAGATTAACATTTAATTACAAACATGCATACTAGCATTTAGCAGTATTGTAGGTGAAAGTTGAGAATGATAGGTGAAAGTTGACTAGGAGAATGGTATTTGACCAAAAATTTGGTAGTTTGGATGAAATCTACCATTGGAGCAGTATTGTCAAAATATAGCTTTTTGGTACTGTAACAGTGTCAAATTATAGCTTTGAGATGGAAAAAATAGCTTTTTGCATTGGAGATGCTCTTAGATAATATATGAGAAACAAGAGTAAATAAGTGAGATACTTG
This sequence comes from Hydrangea macrophylla, assembly GCA_033977485.1. NCBI lineage: Eukaryota > Viridiplantae > Streptophyta > Magnoliopsida > Cornales > Hydrangeaceae > Hydrangea > Hydrangea macrophylla. Next base: position 70,927,575 of record CM066994.1, read on the forward strand.
CTTGATAAGTTATTAGATCACATTAAAAGAACACTTTCTTTTAATCAACAATTTCAGTACCAAAATTAAAAGAATAAATATTATTCATTAATTTAGAACTGAAATCCATCTAATAACTCCAAAGTTTTATTATAGTCTAAAACTACTAATCTAATAGCAATTCTTGCATCAGATCCCAAAAGCAATCAAGATCTTCTAATCACTGCATATTTTTATTTTCCAATCCCCTTGCCTTTTGGCAGTCAAGTATTCCACACAGTTCCTTTTCCAATGCACTCTCACGCCACAATGGAAACAATTTCCTTTTGGCACAGCACCAGCCTTTCCCTTTCCAAGTCTTGCCTTCTTCCCAATAGTTGGGTTAGGTTCACCTATCCTTGAGCCTTGCTTCTTCTTCTCTAAACTTGTGCCCTTAGCCTTAGTTCCAGAAGATGAAGCCATTCCAATGTTCTGAACATTTGACTCCTCTTTGACTATATCCTTCGTTGCCTCAAGAGAGCTCATCAATTCACTTGTTGAAAAAACTATTTTACTCATTTTTAAAACCTTTTAAAATTGAGTGAATGATGAAGGCTACGAATTCAAGATTATGTCAACTTGAGTCTCACCATTAATGTCGGAACCCAGAACTTCTAGTACTTTGAAATAAGTAGCCATTTTAAAAACATGGTCTCTTATTGAAGTTCCTTCCAACATTCTGGTGTCCATGACTAACTCCAAGGCTCTAAGCCTTGCAGTTTGACTTAGTTCCCCAAGCATCTCCTCGAGGTTCAATATTATAGCACAGGTAGTGGAACAAGGATGATGTTGCTGCTTCAACACATTAGACAAAGAGTCTAAGATGCTAGAGTGAGCCATACCATTAACTTTTATCCACTGCCAATATTGATTCGCAAGATCTATTGGGGTGTCACGGTTTGGAATCGGTGGATAGGGAATGGTAAGAATGTATTTACATCCATTAGCAGTTAATAATTCATCCAGTTCCAGTTTCCATTCAACGTAGTTATTTCCAATTAGCTTATTCTGGATCATGGTTATAGCAAGTGGGCTAGACACAATGAATCTGAAATACAAATAATATAACAGAATTACAATATGGAAATCATAAATATGACAATTTATATGATACATTGGAATTCCCTTAACCAACTCATTAATTGTCTTCAGGATGTCAAGCCCATGAAATTAAGTCTCCGTGTGGCGATCATAACCTCATAGCCTGATTGGAAAACCCATCATGAATATCGTGCAACTCTTACAAAACAACTCATGGCTCCTGAACTTTTGGTCTCTAAGTTTCTGGATAATGCTCCGTGTGAAGTCCCTTACCCATAGCTTAGCTAGTGTTCACCATTAACTAGAATCTAATGACAACCGCCTCAAGTAGTGCTTCAGTGTAGTGGCCACCTTCTAACACGTCTAATTGATTCTATCCAAAGGAAGTTCATATCTAGTAACCAATGAACAGTCTATCCTCCGTATAGAATGATCACCCATGTCTGGGTGACACAGAATATTCTATTCACCTTACAATGAACCGTTTATGGAAGATTGTGAGAGTTATAAATATAAGTCCCTCTCCCACTAGATTTTTATAAGAAGCTCATATCTAGTAATCAATAAGAACTACCCTCCGTATGGAATGATTACCCATAAATGAGTGACACAGAGTATCTCACATACTTACAATGAACTAATAGGAATTTTTAATTTTGAATAAATAAAAGGGATGTTAGGTCATAGACCCCTTAAAATTATGTGTTTTAGTAAAAAAAAACCCACATTTTTTTGTAGTTTTATGAAAAGCCCCTCGCTACTTTTCGTATTTGGTGAAAAGCCCCTCCGCTCACAGATTATGTTATATTATCTGTGAACTTTAAATCATCATAACTCACTCGTTTTTTGGCCTTTTTATGGTGATTTTTTTTTGATTTTATGTATTTTTTCGAGATCTACGCATTAGACTTGAAAGTTATACAAAAAAAATAATTTGGAACTTCATTTTTCATTTTTATCTTTCAGATATATATTATCTGTTTACACAAACAAATAACATTATTTGTCAACTTTAAACCACCATAACTTTATTAATTCTTGGGCTTTTTGGGTGACTTTTTTTTTTTTTTTTTTTGATTTCATGTATTTCTTTGAGATCTACGCACTGGACTTGAAAGTTGTATAAAAAAAAAGTAATTTGGAACTTCTTTTTTCATTTTTATCTTTCAGACATATAATATTATATATTTACACTAACAGATAACATTATTTGTCAACTTTAAACCATCATAACTTTATCAATTCTTGGGTTTATTGGGTGATTTTTTTTTTATTTCATGTATTTCTTTGAGATCTACACATTGGACTTGAAAGCTGTATAAAAAAAAAGTAATTTGGAACTTCGTTTTTCATTTATATCTTTCAGACATGTAATATTATATGTTTACACTAACAGATAATATTATTTGTCAACTTTAAACACCATAACTTTATCAATTCTTGGGCTTTTTGGGTGATATTTTTTTTTTGCTTTCATGTATTTCTTTGAGATCTACGTATTGGACTTGAAAGTTGTACAAAAAAAAGTAATTTGGAACTTTGTTTTTCATTTTTATCTTTCAGACATATAATATTATCTGTTTACACTAACAAATAAAATTATTTATCAACTTTAAACCACCATAACTTTATTAATTCTTGGGCTTTTGGGTTTTTTTTTTTGATTTCATGTATTTCTTTGAGATCTACGCAATAGGCGTGGAAATTTTACAAAAACAAATTAAGTTGCAGCCTAATTTTGAGGTTTTATCTATCTAACAGATAATATTATCTGTTATCTGTGTGTCTAACAGATTATATTATCCGTCAACTTTAAACTACCATAACTTTATCAATTCTTGGGTTTTTTGGGTCATTTTTTTGGGTTTCGTGTATATTTTTAAGATCTATGCATCCATGGTGCCAATTGTACGAAATAAATATGTTTTTATTATATGTATGCGAAAAAATGCAACTTTTCATATTTGTTTGATGTTTAGTTTTTTTTTTTGTCCCAGTATTTCATGGTCAGCATTGAACTCGTTTGATAGATTTCATTTTGCTGATTCAAAACATCAAATTTTATAAAAAAACAGACTTGTATATAAAAAGTTATAGCAATTTGAGTGTAAAAATGGCCTAATGCGATAAAGATTAGTAGCATGTGTTTTAGTTTTGAAGAGTTTTATTTGAGGGGACTATGGCCGAAGGTCCCTAAATAAAACCATTGTTTATTCATTACCCATAAATATCCAATATTTATTAATGTGTCAAAAATACCCATTTTCTTTAGCCATGTTAAATTTAGAAAATCCAATTATCCATTTATCAATTAAAGAAAATTAATTTTGACTAAACTAATGGTATTTGCCCATGCATTCACAAACAATATATAACAAACATATATAAAAACATGCATAAGTATTCATCCACGCAATAATTAATAAATATACATGCATGAATAAAAACTAGCCCATCTCTCTCATGGCACTATCTCCATAGTCCATCCTTATGCTTCAAGGTTTAAGGCTCTGTCTTCATGGTTCCAAGCTTCATGGCTCCATCTTGTGGCTCCTCCAATTAATCTAATTTACAATAATTCTATACCTCCAAAGAGGTTTACAAAAAGGATCTAGGAAAAGTAAATTACATAAATGGCAAAGGAAACCATTACAGTTCTCCTTTGCATAGGAATAAAACTTTAATGCCCTTTACAAAGCCACAAATCAAATTAAATGAATTTAAACTACTTTAAATTAACACCTAATTTTGCCATGAGATAGTAGGCTACCTGCTTAAGAAGTTAGTTGACATACATTCACAACATATATGCCTATACATCCACGCATGAAATATATTCTAAAATAAAACATGCATCAATCACAAAATATGTATATTTAAGAATTATGAAGTTTCAAGCATACATGAATTAAATTTATGTATTTCTTTCCATGACGTAACAAAATATATTGTCCATAAATATCTAGGATTCCTTAGAAAACTCCATTGGTGCACAAGATTAGGTTTTCTAAAATCTAAACATCCAAAATATTAAAAATAAAATATTTCAAAACATATTTTTCAAAATAATATAATTTATAAATATTTCAAAATACGTAATATACTAATATTAAATTTTAAAATAGTTTTAAAACTAAAATACGCATTCTACCCAAAGACAATCGATTGCTGGTAAAGCCAATCGATTGCTGCTTAAAGCCAATCGATTGCTGGTAAAGCCAATCGATTGCTGCTTAAAGCCAATCGATTGCAAGCTAAACCAATCGATTGCCACATTCCAGTATATACCAATCGATTGCCAAAAGAGGCAATCGATTGGTCTGCCAATCGATTGCCACTAAAGCAATCAATTGCCCATCCAATCGATTGGAAATAGAACCAATCGATTAGACTATACCATAGAGTCAATTTTCCATATCAAATCGTGAAAAATACTAGATTATGTATTTTAAATGCACCAAACGATTTCTAATTAATCTAATTAGTTCTAAACTGATCGGATTAAAATAAGATCAAAACTAGATGATCTTAACAATCAAAGAATCCTCTTCTAAAAAGGATTTAACTTTGATTAATCCTAGTTCATCATGCTTCATAATCCGATTGCATGTAGTATAAACGAGATGGCTCTGATACCAATTGAAGGGAAAATTGGATCTTAGTGCGCAGCGAAATACGGGTACAGATTATAATTTAATCTAACAAAACTAGATCTGCTTCTTGTTTGTATTACTTACAATCAATATACATACAAAAACATAGATATAGATATACATTTGCGATTTGTGGAATCGTTTCGAGAACTCTTCAATGATCGTTATGATGATTCGATCCCAATCACTTTGTTTCGACAAAGATGTGATCAGCAGAGGGACTAAGCAAACTCCGATTGACCTCAAATTTTAACAATAGATGTGTCTCGACATCAGCTTAGTCGTGTCCAAAATTCATCAGGTTGCGATAAGTATTGAGCAGTCCGATCTACTTTTTATGAGCATTGTTTGGCGCTAATGATCTTTGCTCCCAATGTGTTCTTGATTTTTCAATGCTAAAGATCTTCACTCCTATGTCTCTTGGATGTGCTTGGATGCTAGGGTTTGGTGGAAATCCCTCTAGAACAAACTTAGGAGGCTTAGGAAAGGTTTGGGAAGCCTATAACCAATACTCAAACTTCTAGGAGAACAAAAGACGTGTATATGTTGTTCTGCCCGCAGTTTTTGTATTTATAAACTTTTGAACCGACCTAAGTACCAATCGATTGCCAAAAGTGGCAATCGATTACCTCAGAGGGCAATCGATTGCTCATCCAATCGATTACAAGTGATGCAATCGATTGCTGTACCAATCGATTGGATCTGAACACCAATCGATTGGTTCCAATTTTATCCCAAATCTCCGATTGCATTGCTCATTCACATCCAAACATCCTTTTGAGCTAAGAGTGGGACCCCTAGGTTCTTAATTACTGGCTCCGATTAATTATTATTCCATCTAGTCAATACTCGTTAACTAAGGAATCAATAGTTAATCAATTATCATTAATACCACTATAAAATGATAATTTCACTCCAGTGCATACGAACAAAATCACACATACATAAGCGACTAGACTTGTATAATCTGATACGAATGTCCCTCTATTAGACAGTATTCGTATTTATCATCGGGGTGTATGTTTTAAGATACTATTGACCCAATAGATAGATACACCTTATATTCCTCGAGTATCATTCACTACGCTTGGATTACCAAACATTTCAACAAACACTTTGTTGACAAGGTTGGCTAGCTCTCGGTAATCACTCCTAGTGACATTCTCGAGGGAATACTTACTCTTCATTTTATAGAAGAGGGTAGAATTCCATCTTGACAATATATGTTCCCAACGTTGTAAACCTGATAACCGAAGATACCTAGGTGTTAATCTTGCAAGACTTCACTGATTGGCAAATCAAAGCAACCATAGCATATAACTTGCATCTGTAATTGTCTCAGGATTAAGGATATGTATCCCTATACAAGTTTAAGTTCCTATCGATGGTGACATTGTTTAGGTGTCAATAGGTTTAACTCAGGTCCATTAATGCACCACGTGCACTAGTATATTAACCAAGAGTTAAAGACTCTTATGAATGAGATTCATCATTTTACCCCATAGACGTCAATCATGCTACAGTGTATACCTTATAAGTTATCCAGACTTATCATCCACTGTGACTTATTTGAAACAACAAGGATTTGTGATTCATATCTCATATGTGTAATCACATATACAAATGAATCACATACAATGATGTTTAAGGATTTCAGTCTAATAGTCATCTCATGAACTAACATGCATAAATACATTATGATATTCCATTGTCCAACTAACTGGTTTGAGGGCATATTCCCAATAAGCAGGCCACATGGCAGTCAATGACATGTCGTATATTCTGGTTGGCTGGTCAAAGGTGACTGGGCACTAACTGGGCAATGACTGTGCTGCTACCTAGATGTGCTTACTGGGCAGTCAAAGGACACGTAGCAAGTAGTGATTGGTCAGTCAAAGCTAACTATACAGTGATGCGGCAGAATGATGTGACAGTCTCTGATTATCCAACCAATGCTAACTCGGCACTGACATGGTAGTACATGTGGCGGGTATCGTGGCGGTCAATGATATGTGCTAGCTTTTGATTGGCGGGTCAACTGCTGAGTCAGTGCTAACTATGTAGGATGCGCATGGATGCGGTACGGACTGTCAGTGGCGCGTATTGCTCACTCTAATGGTTCCCGGTGGTATTGGAGGTCTGGTTCATGGTGGCATTTTTGTCTGGGGTAGATGATCAAGGTGGAGATGGTGACATTGGACAAATATGGGTGGAATGGTGGTCGAAGAAGGTAGAATGTAGCGGCGACACGTAAGGGGTTTGTGCGGTGTGTATGGCGTGTGGCGGTGATGTTTGGTGGTCGGACCAATGGGGTTGGATCTGTCACGGCAGGGGGAATGCAGTGGTGGTGGCAGTGTGGGACAGTGAGTTGGTTAAGGGTCCATTTGGTTGGTTTTCAGAAATTGGTCTGAGCTTAAGGCTCTATTTGGTTCAGGCTTGATTTTTGGACTTTCTGAGCATTTTTAAAAGCTGTGTTCGAGAGGGGGTGGGTAATGAGGTGGTGTTTATGGGTTTTTGGTGGTGGTGGTGGTAGTGGTGGTATGGTAGGGGTGATATGGGTGTGTTTGGTTAATAACCAACAAAGCCTAAGGAAGGAGGGGTAAAGTTGTGTAGCCAAACAAAGCTTTGGGAAAAATGGGGATGCTGCTAAATTTTGGGAGTTCTGGCTGCATCAAAAAATGGGGGAAGACCCCCTCTATTTATAGAAATTTTGGAGAAACCCTACATGGGCTCAGATCCCATGTAGGTGATATGCTAGGAGTTAGGTTCCAATTGTCGACCAGAGCCATTGATCAATCTTGCCTTTGATCCTCGATATTTTTCAATCTAGACATCTGATTTGGATGATTCGAAAAGATCTGGACTCGGTTTAAGGTACTCTTCAAATCCGTATGGTTGGATCGGAACTTGTTTGAAACTCAAAAATGGCTCATTGATCTAGACCGTCCAAACTTCGACTGTTGATATCTTTTGATCCGACACTCCGATCTTCCTGATTCAAGATGATCTGGAATCGTATTGACGTTCTTGATTGGGAGAGAACAAATCCCAATTATACGCCTTAATTCACATTTATTAGTCATTTTTATCCTTTTTTTTTGGTATAATTTTACTTAATTTTCCACTTTCTGTCAGGCTTTAGGAGAAAGCATGAGTTTCAGGTTAAATAGGATGAAAAAGCAGGAAGAAAGAAGCAGAAAAAGCCATTTCGTGCGAGCAGCCTGCTCGCGTGAGAATCCAGCACATCGCTCGTGCGACCTCCCATTTTACGCGCTCGTACGGCCCGCTCGCGCGATCCGTACGAAAAAACATAAAATGCGTATTTTGAAGAGCTGAAGACCCCTACATGGACGAAATTGTCCAATTACGTCCAGAATACAATTTTCAGCAGTTTTAGTGAGATTAGGTTTAGGAAAACCCTCCTAATATCTCTATAACTATATATATCTCATTCTAAATCGAAAGGGGGGTTACACATTCATTCATTCACTACTTTGGAGGCAGGAGGAAGGAGAAGAGCAAGCTTGAAGGTCTCTAATGGCTACCATCAACTCAATCTTCATGCTTTCATCCACCATGTGCAACTAAACTCCTAATCTAGGGTTTCAATGAAACCCTAGCTATGTAAAGGGGGAATTCTATGCTTTCTTATTTTAGGATCTTATGTATTGGATAGTGATTGTATGTTGGTGGATTATTTATATATAATCAAATTTTAATGATAATAATCAAGAATATTTTGGATCTATTCTTGTCTTAGATTTTTCCTTATGCTTATTGAACTCAATAGTCCTTGATTTCTGTGATTGATAGGAGTATTTACATACAATAGTGCTTTTGTGATTGTGATGTTTACATCTTTTATAATCCATGCTTAGGAAAGATGAGTTATGCTATACCCTAGTTATAGGTAGATAATTCATGTGAACCATAGATGGATTATGCTTAGAATAAACTAACAATATCCTCTTGACGATATTATTGGGCTTGTAGCTACGATAGGTCATAACTATCAATCAAACTTCTGATTTTCTTATAACTAAATGGATTAGATTTTATTAATTAAAGGATTAAAATTAACAATCTCTGTGGGTTCGACCTTTATTTCCACACTGCAAATCTTTTGAAAGTAAAGCATAAATAAGCATACTTTTATATCTTGATTTTGACGAGATCAATTTTTGGCGCCGTTGCCGTGGATTGAAATATTTTTGCCGTTAATTTTTAGAATCGTAAAGTTAGTAAATATTAGTTTCTATTTTATTTTCTTTGTTTCTAGTTTTATTTTCGAGTCGCTAAAATTATCCTTATTTTTGCAGATTTCAAATCATCAATTTTAGCAAGTTCGAGTGGAGTAGCTGTGCACGTCAACGGAGCTTATGCGGACCTGAAAAATAAATAATTATCACTAAGTAAATCCGTTATTTAAATTTCGCATCGAATCACTATAAGTCAGGGCGCTGAGACGCATTACTTGCATTAGGGTAGGTGTGGAGTGAGCACTGCATTAGCTAGGAAACCCGGGGCGCTGGGCTTGACGCAGTCATTGCATTACAGGATAATTTCATGCATCATATTAGTCTTGTGTGCTTGCATGCTTGATTACTAGCATAGTTTATTTTTGTTTAATTGAGTCAGTATTTAGTTTATGTTTGGTACCCGTTCAAGTAAACCTAAATTAAATCCGCTTAATCTCGAACTTGAACGCACCCTTAGAGTCCTTAGGTCGTCAACACAAGCTTCTAGAGCTCGGTTGATGCTAGACGACGAGTCCACACCAGAACCGTCATCTTTGTTTGAGTTGGAAATCCGAAGTAACCTTAACCGTTTAAGAAAAACTAAAATGATAAAAATCGAACCTATTCCTATGGCCGATTTTGGACATAACAGGAAAAATGGAAATAATCAGAATAATGGGGATAATCTTAACATACCCCCACCACCACCGTTAAAGGATTACTTTACTCCTACCGCCTACACACCACCGTCATGTATTGTATTACCGGAAGTGACTGCAGCTCACTTTGAAATCAAATCGTCAACTATTGCACTCCTTCCGTCATTTCACGGTCGTGTTAAGGAAGACCCTTATATTCATCTAGGCAAATTTTAGGATATCTATGCTACTTTAAAAATTCAGAACTTAATAGATAATGAGTTAAAACTGCGTCTTTTCCCATTTTCACTTAAAGACAAAGCGAAGTATTGGCTCCAATCCTTGGAGCCAAATTCAATAAGAACATGGGACGAATTGCATACTGCTTTCCTACAAAAATTTTTCCCCATCACTAGAACAAATCAGATTAGGAAATCTATAACTAATTTCACAATGCAAGATGGCGAAACCCTTTATGATACATGGGAACAGTTTAAAGAACTCTTACGTTCGTGCCCTCATCATCAGATACCCAAATGGCAACTTGTTCAAGTCTTCTATGAGGGACTAATTCCCGCCGTTCGTAACACCGTCGATGCTATTTGTGCGGGACGTTCCTCCACAAGAGTGCCGATGAAGCTTGGAAGATATTCGAAACATTAAGCGAAAACTCTATGCACCAAGCTATATCTGTACGCCTCGGGACACCTCCCACCACACCCAAAGAGAGAGGCTAAAGTTAAGTCTAATCATTCATATGAAATTCAAGAATTAAATAGGAAAATGGACCAACTCATGATGATGGGCCACATGCAAGGCCCACCTCCTCCTGCTGAAGTACGCCAGTTATGCTCAGATTCGTCCCATTTGACATTAGCATGTCCGTCCGCGTCACAGTTTCTGGAATTTGTAGAACAACATATAAATGCTATGCAACAGTTCCAAAGACCCAATTATAACCCCTCGGGTTATAAACCGAATTCGACACGGGGACCTCACCCGAACCTTTCATGGAAATCTAATAGTGAAAGTCCGTATTCAAAACCAGCAACGACGAATTTCCCAAATGCACCCAGGCCTCAACAAAATCAATACCAACAACCTCCCTTCGGTGCTAATCCTCCTAGGGATAAACTTTTGAAGATAGTGTGTTGGCGTCGTTAAAAAACTTAGAGGCCCAATCGCAATTACAGTCGCAACTTGTTAACTCTCACACGCAATCGATAGCTAAATTAGAATCCCAAATGGGACAACTTGCTAATACCTTAAACCGTCGTAATGAGGGAAAGTTACCAAGTCAACCGGTCCAAAACCCTAAAGGCCAATATGAGGTAAGTTCGGCAAGTGACCAGGTAAACGCGATGTCGACTAGAGCGATTGAACGTCCAGAGGAGATTTTACCTCCTCCTGAACCTCAAAATGATAAGGGTAAAGGAATAAGTAAGGAACAAGATGGAGATAACGATAAAGTTACGAAGGGACCTTTCCCTTCGGTACCTAATATGTCTAAAGCAACAAATCCATCAAATTATGTACCTAGAATGCCGTTCCCTCCAAGCGCGGATGTCCCAGCTCACTTCTCGAAAAAGGGAACACATCCGGAAGATATTCTTGAGACATTTAAAGAGGTAAAAATTAACATTCCATTACTCGACGCTATAAAGCAAATACCTCCATACGGTAAATTCTTGAAAGACTTATGCACCCAAAAGAAAAAATCTAGAAACCATTTATCTAAGACAGTCTTTCTAACGGAAAAGGTTAGCTCCATGTTTAATCACAACACTCTAAAATACAAAGACCCGGGTACTCCAACCATCTCTTGTCACATCGGTGATAAATACTAGACATTACTCAGGAATGGTTAGATCTCTAGGAATAAGAAAAGAAAATCAAAAAGAAAATCAAAGTTTGAATGGTTAGATCTCTAGGAATAAGAAAAATACTAGACATTACTCAGGAATCTGCAACTCTTTATCCAGAGATTTTGAGTGATTTTCTAAAAATAGTAAAAAAAAAATGAGAAACACTTAGATCTTTTTAGAGTATCTTTCTAACACATTGAAATACCTAAAAAAAATTATTGGAGGCCAAGAAAGTTCGGTTAAGGTTCTGATTTATTAATTTTAAAACGGATTTACTATTTTGAAACTTTGGACAGAGAATGGCTTGCTTTGAAACCATAAGGCCAAACCATTTTAGACATGGAATTTCTTCAAGACAAAAATCACAGAGGTACTGAAGTGAGTCATGAACATCCTCCCATTGGTCTCTGTTTGCTTGTAATTTGCGCGGGCGTGCCAGAACCAATCTGTGGTTCGGTGTGTGTGTGTGTAAGCGTGCAAACTAATTTCCTATCTGCTTGTGTCAGTGATACACAAGGCTTTTGATGAATCTGACTTCTAAACTGGTGATTGTGTGTAGTGAGTAGGAAAGTACCCTCACTAAAAGTCCTTTAGCAGTACTGAAGCGCACAAGCTAAAAAGTATCAGGTTTAAACAGGTTAAGCAAATCACAAACGGTTTAATAAAAATAGATTTTTATTAAATGCTTGGAAAACTAAAACAGATCGTAAGAACACCAGAATGGACTGATCATTCAAAAGAACAAAGAATAAAAATAACAAACGGAGACAGACCTAATTGCTATTAAAGCTAGGAAACAAAGACTTAGAGAAAGCGCTCTGAATGCCTTGAATATGCTGAATACTGAATGCTATGTATGCTTTTGTCGAAGAGACGCGGAGTCCTTTGCTTGAAGGGCCTGCCTCTATATTTATAGCGGCCTGAACTGATTCCTATTTGAACTATGATTCCTTCTCTTACGCCCCAAGCTATTGATTGATTGGCTGATTGAAGAAATCCTTCTATATTACCACCTCCTACCTTATCCAGAACTTAATTGAATTAATCCCTTTAATTTAGGGATTAGACGCTCCAATCCAGCTGGCAACTAACAACTCCTTTCCCAGACGGACTCTTGTTACCAGAAACTCTCAGAGATGACGTCATCATGCCAGCTGTGAATAACAACGCCCTGTCCTTCGTCAATCGGCCTCTCCCTGTTGGATGAATCGGGCTCATGACTTCTTCCATGTCCGATCATATTTCTTCACCCTCTTATGATCAATCGGACAAACTCTTCCTTTTCATGATGTCCGATTAGTTATAACGTTGCTTTACTTTTCCATCGGGCTCTCAACATGATAAGTTATGTTCTCATAGCCCGATGATGCTTACACTTGCCCCATGCTCCCATCGGACCCTTCTCATCTCCCAACAGTTGTTCCCTCCATCGGGCTCAAAAATCATTGACGGTTTTTGGGTGCAAACAATTGCCCCCCAAAAGGTCATATCAAACGTCCCGCCTTGATTGATGTGACGTTTTGAATTTCAAATATGCCACGCGTCAAGCACGCAGCTAACGTCAGTTTATGGAGAATCCCACCAGTCACCCTACTTTTAATGCGCCATGATTACGGCGTCGTGATATTTAAATATCACCCAACTTCCGAAAACTCCTTACACATTCACATTTTACTCTCTCCAGAATTCAAGCAAAACCAGAGCTTCTCACTCTATCTTCATCTTTTCCGGCGACTTTTCTTCCTTCCATAGACATGGCTCCCAAAACCGCTCCGGCCACCTCCAAAGGAAAAAAATCTTTTGCAGATGCTCCACCGCCACAAAACCGTTGCCGAGAGGTTAGGACCCTAGCCAAAGCTCACGCCGCTGATATCTCCACTGATTATCTCACCCCCTACAGCTCCTCCAATGGTTCACCCGCCGCACCAGGCTTGGGCGCGGCGTTTCTTGGCCGCCCTCCGGCGCCTTTTCTTCCTTTCTTCTCTCCCGTAGGAAACGAGACGTTCTTACAAGTCCCTGCACATTGGGGCAAGGTCCAGACTGCTAACCAGCCAATTCGGGGATGGCCGACCCCCGCCGCTGACTGGGATAAATGGGTTACCAGGGTTTCGGCCTCTAAAGCCGGTATCTGGAAGCAAACGGGCATTCACGACGCCATAATGCTCAGTCGGTCAAGAATAGAGATAGACCGACCTCTTCTTCTCTCTGCCCTACTATTTTGGTCCTCATCTTGCAACGGCTTTCTTTTCCGGTGCGGACCAATGTCTCCTACCGTCAAAGACATCAGCTACCTACTCGGCCTTCACCCTCATGGACCAGAGATCATTCCCGGGCTTAACGTTGGAACGGCCAGCTTTGCCTATCCTCAACTGGAAGTTGTGAGGGACGGCGCCGTCTTCCATAGGCCGATCACAGCCTTTGGAGGCTTTCTCGCTGCATGCATCGGAGCAGATGATACGGAGGTGTCCGATGCAGAGCATACTGCCTTCATCATCTACTGGCTCAATAAATACCTCTTCTGCTCGGCCAGCCAAGCCATCACTAAAGAATACACAACCTTGGCCCTGGCTCTTGCATCAGGGCAGCCGTTAGCCATGGCCACGCTTGTTTGGGCGCACCTGGTCAGAGGTATAACGGATTTTGTTCATTCGGGCTTCAGTGCTGGTGGTAGCCCGATGTGGATACTGCAACTGTGGCTTCACTCCTACTTCCCTGAATTCCAACCCACCATCAGCCAATTGGCCGATGTGCCTATCTCCGCCGTTCAGTTTATGAACGTAGCTCCTTCTTCACACTCTTTCGAAGAGTGTTTCACTTTCTTTTACCAAGGTTGCTCCCCTCGGGCTATCAACCTCTATACCCCATTCTTTTCTCTTCAATTTTCCTCATTCCTTCAGCTCTCTAATAACCCTTCCAACTAGGGCTCGGGCACCCAGTCTACTTACAACGAAATCTTCTCTAGCTACTTAGTAGCTAGAGATATTATCTTCAGCCCGAGCATCCCATCAGCCAACAATAAATGCGGGGCCGAATACTACTTCGCCCCTCTGTATGCTCGTCAATTCGGGCTAATACAACTTGTGCCCGTTCCCCCTGGCATAACTGTCAACGTTGATTGGGTTGAACGCGGTCTTATTGTTAACGACGGGCAAGTAAAGAAAATAAAAGAGAGGTCCGACCGGTTGAAAGCTGCGTTCAACTTCACACCCTTCTCTGCCCGGCCAACGGTATTAGATGAATTCACCCAATGGTGGACTGAACGGGCACGAGTTATCTTTCCACGCACAGCTGCTGAGGCACTGGTGCCTTTTATGGCTTCATCAGCCATTGAGGCCGATGTACCTGTCCCAGCAGCAGCTCCAGTCCGGCGCAAACAAGTTGCCAAAAGGCCAGCCCGTAAACCAACTTCGGGAACAGGCCCTTCTCAAAAGAAACAAAAAACAACGCCGGCCTCCCTTCAGGTTAGCTCTCCCACTTCATTTGGTGATTAAGCCCGAACTCATCGCATTCAGTACTAATCATTTTGTTCTATTTTTCAGCTTGCTGACGAAGATTCAGGAGAAGATCCCCTTCCACCAACTCAGACTCTTCCTCCAACTATCCCTGCATCACCGGCCTCAGCAACGGCCTATCTAGAGCGGGTTGCCGTAAGGGTGATGCCTCTTCACATCGTGCCTCCTCTGACTCCTTCCAGTGGATATGAAGACCTTGCTCATATCGGCCAAGTCCCTGAGCAAGTTGTCCTTTCTTCCAGCACTGAGGGTGTGGCCGACGCTGAACCTACCACAGAGGCTGCTGGGGAGGAAGTAAATCAAACCGTCCCTTCTGAAAACGAAACTCCAACCGGACAAGGGGAACCTACCGCGGCCATCAGCTCTCCTGTTCCCATAATACCAGGACCGGTGTTGGCCGAGGTCAGTCCTCCTGAAGCGTCTGCCGTCGAGGCCGGTGATGATAATTTAGGCTCTGTCCCTGAAACAGAAGCTCTACAGACGACAATGGCCTCGATGAGTCCGGACGCGGAGACCGGCCTCCCTTCTTCTTCTCAAACATCTTCTCAACCAAGCGAGGCCGATATTCGCGAAACGATCTCGGCATCGCTCCGTCCTCACACCCAGGTATTGCTGTTACTTTGCGTTAATTCGTATAATTTTAACACAATGCCTGACTGTACTCTCTTAAACAGGCCGATCCTTCAGATCCAGTGCCCATTATTCCCTTCAATGACTTCTTCTTGGGCCTGGACCTGGGAGCTTTTGACCTCGGCCCCCTGGAGCCCGAAGCGGTTTCTCCTTCCCTGCTGCAACAAGCCAAGGACTTACTCCTCGGACTGGCGGACCAGGAATTTTCCAACCTTCCTGCTGCTGCTGACATTGACTCTGCGTTGAACACTCTCATGGCCGATCCTTCCCTTTCTGACGGGCAACTATCCTTACTGTTGGAGATAAAAGAAAGACTTCCCAGTGCCCGTCTTATGGACAGATCGGCTTTGAAAATTCAAGCTGATGCAGAACTTCACTTAGGCTCCCGGCAGAAGGCATTAAATTTCTTGGAAGGGGCCAAAGCCAAATTTGAAGCAGGGAAGGCCTCTCGGGCTCAGATTCTAGCAAGGGATACTTGGCTGCGGAACCGTATCGCTGCATTAAAAGCTCAACTTGCTCAATGTGAGGCCGATGTCATTACCAACAGCGCCGCCCTTGAAAAAATTGACGAAGCCCTTTCTTCGCTAGGTGGTGACGCTCAGAAATGCAGTGATCAACTACAAGCCAGCGTCCCCATATCCCGGGCTTGGGCCCAAAAGCTGGAAAAAGCCAAGCGAGATCGGTCTGGAGCCATCAAGACATGGGAAGACTTGAAGGCTAAACTTAGGAATTTTGGATCGGCCTAGAAACCGACTCCCGTTTATATATACTTTGTAAAAATTTCTTTTTTTTTTATTTTATTATTATTATTACTTTGTAAGTAAGCTGTGCTCAGCCTCTCAATACAAAATCACTGTTCATCTAAATCATTCGGGCTCCGGCTCATAATTTATCAGCTGATCATACTCCAACCCAGGATTAGGTTTATAATCTAGATCAATGGTCTCCCATAACGTTGGATAATAAGACTTTAAATACTGACCATTGATTAATCGGACATGGATAGTCCCATCTAAATCACGAAGCTTGTAAGCACCTCCTCTTTTAACTTGGTGAACGATGAACGGGCCTTCCCAATTGACTGACCATTAACCGTATCGATTATCCTTATCTCCAATAGGTAACACGGCCTTCCATACCAAATCATCTGTGCAAAAAGATTTCTCCTTCACCCTTTTATTGTAAGCTCGGGCGGCCCGTTGCTTTTGCACTTTTAATGAATCCAAGGCCGTTAGCCTTATTTCATCAAGCCCTTCCAACTCAGCTATCATAGCCTCGGTATATTCAGCGGGCTCAAGCTGATTCTGTAAAGCTCTTCTGGCCGATCGGACTGTCACTTCCATAGGTAACATCGCATCATGCCCGTAGGTCAGCATGAACGGTGTAACCACAGTACTTGATCTTTTAGATGTCCGATAGGCCCATAATGCTTCGGACAAAAGCTTGTCCCATTCCCTAGGATTCTCCACGATCATCTTTTCAATGATCCCCTTAAGGATCTTGTTAGTAGACTCGGCCTGACCATTAGCCTGTGCATAATAGGGTGTAGAATTAAGAATCTTGGTTCCCCTACTTTCTGCAAAGACGGAGGTCTCCGTCCCTGTAAACACAGATCCTTGGTCGGCCGTGATTGTTTCTGGAAGGCCGAACCTATGGATAATGTGTTCTTCAATGAATTTTATGACGGTGGCTTGTGTCACTGTTCTACAAGGTATGGCCTCGGCCCACTTGGTAAAGTAGTCTGTAGCCACTATTATGAAACAATGCTGGCCGGATGATGGCGGTAAGACTTTGCCAATCAAATCCATCGCCCATCCCCTAAACGGCCATGGTTTGATTATAGGTTGCAATACTTTGGCCGGCACATGCTGAATCGGACCATGCTTTTGACAAGGTTGACATCCCTTGGCATAACTGATGCAGTCTTTCAACATGCCAGGCCAATAGTAATTATACCTTCTCAGTAACCACTTCATCTTGGTACCGGCCTGATGTGCTCCACATATCCCCTCGTGTACCTCAGCCATAACCTGCATGGCCTGCTTCTTCCCCAGGCACCTCAAGACCACGTCGTCACCGATCGGTTTCTTGAATAATTCCCCATCTAGTACCACGAATCGGACTGCAAACAACCTGACTCTTCGGTCTACTCTGACATTTGGGTGACTCAGGTATTCAATAATAGGAACTCTCCAATCGCTATCCTCCATCAGGACCGAATTGGTAGTAGTGTACCAACCCCTCTTTGCAACGGACGGTAATGACCGGACATTGATCGTGATGAGTTGGTCTTCTGCACTCTTCTGGGAGGGTGAGGCTGATCCTGTCTTTGCCAACTTATCGGCCTCAGTATTCGTTGTTCTTGGGATATAGCTCACACTAATGTCATCAAACGCTTCCATGAGCTGAGTAGCAACCGCATAGAACGGGCATAGCTCCCAACTTCTTATCTGAAACTCTCCGGCAATCTGTCCGATTACCAATCCTGAGTCGCCCTTTATATGCACGGACGATGCTCCCATTTCCAGGAGTATCTCTAGTCCGATTATAAGTGCTTCGTACTCGGCCTGATTGTTAGTGCATTTGAAGTTGAGCCGAAAAGACATTTTTGTCTTTTTGTACTTGGGTGATACAATCACCACTCCTGCCCCAGCACCTTCTGCGTTTTTGGATCCGTCAAAAACTAAAGTCCATGGGACTAAGGATGTGCTCAGAACTTTAGGTGTTGGAGGCAGTATTCCCAAATCAGTAGGATCTGGGTGATCGGCCAAGAAATTGGCTATGGCCTGGCCTTTTACCGATTGCTGTGATCGGTATTGAATGGCAAACTCCATCAAGGCCAAGGTCCATTTCCCAATTCGGCCTCTCATGATTGGTCTTGATAGCATGTATTTTATCACATCCGTTTGACATATCATATAAGTGGAAACAGGAAGCATATATGTTCTTAACTTCTGTGAAGAAAAATACAAAGCCAAGCATAACTTCTCAATCGGCGTATAACGCTGCTCGATTGGAGTCAAAATTCTACTTAAGTAGTAAACGGCCTGCTCGTTACCTTGCTCATTATCTTGAGCTAGCATACTACCTATAGAGCAATCAGAAGCCGATATATACAACTTTAAATACCTACCCTTTTTTGGTGGCATTAACACTGGAGGCGTTGACAGATACTGTTTGATTCCTTCAAAGGCTTGTTGATGGCTGTCTTCCCACTTGAAGTCTTCATCGGTCTTGATCTTCAATAGCGGGGTCCATACTTGGGTCTTCCCTGCACAGTTTGATATGAATCTTCTTAAGAAATTGATTTTCCCGAGCAATCTCTGAAGCTCCTTCTTATTAGCAGGCGGTTTTGCTGCTTGGATAGCCCGAGCCTTATTTTTATCAATCTCTATCCCCCTTTGATGTACCAGGAAACCTAAGAAATTTCCTGCTGTAACACCGAATGCGCATTTGAGAGGGTTCATTTTTAATCCGTGAGCCCGCATTCTTTCAAACGCCTTTTCCAAATCTCTCAAATGATCGGTGTAATCCCCTGACTTTACCACTACATCATCTATGTAAACTTCCATGAACTGCCCGATCATGTCATGGAAGATTGAATTCATTGCCCGCTGATAAGTGGCTCCAGCGTTCTTGAGTCCGAAAGGCATGACAACCCACTCAAAGGTTCCAATTGCCCCCGGGCACCGAAAAGCAGTCTTCGGGACATCCTCTTCGGCGATGTAAATCTGGTTATACCCCGAATGCCCGTCCATAAATGACAGAATTTTGTGTTTAGCGGCCGAATCGATTAACTGATCGGCCATAGGCATGGGATACTCATCTTTTGGGGTAGCTAAGTTTAAATTCCTGAAGTCTATGCAAACCCTTAGCTTCCCATTCTTCTTCACTTCTGGCACTACATTCGAGACCCATTCGACATATCGGGCTGTCCGAATGAAGCCAGCGTTCAGTAATCGTTCGATCTCTTCTTTCACCTTCAATGTCACTTCTGGTGACATGCGCCGAGGCAGCTGTTTGAACGGCCTGAACCCCGATTTAATTGGCAATCGGTGTTCCACCAGTTCCCTTGACAGACCAGGCATCTCGTCATATTCCCAAGCAAAACAATCCTTATATTTATGCAGGAGTGCAATCATATCGGCCTGACCCCGAAGATCTAACATCTGACTCACATAGGTAGGCTTGTGCTCTCCTTTTTCGCCTAAGTTGACTTCCAAGATAGGGTCCTGGACATCGGCCTTGAGATCATCCAGCTTAGCCGTGGCCGTTTCCAACTCATGTATCTGAATCTCTTCTTCCTTCGGCGCTTCTTCTTCATAAATGCAATCAGCCAGATTGATCGTTCCGTCAGTAGGGCCGATTTCCAATCTTCGGTCGGCCAAGAATGCACACCATCTGGCCATGCTGGCTCTTAAGGCCAGCAGCTTCCGTTCTTCAATTGTCGGAATCTCCATGGACGTCCTCTTGTTCAACGATCTCGATCGGCCTTGATTCTTCTGTCCGACTAAGATTATGGAAATATGCCTTGATGTCCGACGAACTTCCTTTAAGGAAGGTCGCCGCATTTGGCCTTCCCAATTTGTTACACCCCAACAACTTCACTGGCCCGATGTCATCTTCATACAAGACTGCATCGGCCGTCTGCACCCGGGCTACAAAGGGCTTGGTGTCTGCCCCCACCACTTCCACCTCATCTCCTCTCCAGAAAATTAACAACTGATGAAGGGTGGAGGGGATACAATAGTTTGGGTGTATCCAATCCCGGCCTAATAAAGCATTATAGGCCGCTGAAGTTTCCACGATGAAAAACGCAGTCATGACCGTTTTGCTGCCAACGGTCAGTTCCAAGGGTAGGATCCCCTTCGTCCTTGAAGGTGCCCCCGTGAAGCTTTGGACATTCATTTCGGTCGGAATCAGCTCCGACTCCGATTTCTGCAAGATCCTTAACATGATTTGGGGCATGATGTTGATAGTAGACCCCCCATCAACGAGAATCCTATTTATCGGGACGCCCTCTATGTGCCCTTTTACATACAATGGCTTTAGATGTTGGGACATCTGGTGTGTTGGCTTTTCAAACACTACTTTAACTGGTCCGGTCTTCACTCCTTCCTCAGTCTGTTGTTCCTTCGGCCTTAAGATAGTAATCTTTGGCCTATCGGTCTGCCCATCGGTGGCGTCCACACTTTTGCTAGTGGCTTCCACCACTTTAGGCTTAACAATCTCTCCTCCGTTCCAAAAGTTTTCTTCCATCACGGCCGAGTCCTTAGCTAAGCCTTCAACCACATCCCCTTCCATGGCCGATGGTTGGTCCGGCTTGGCCATGAAAGACATGGGTAGCGTAAACACCATGTTAGAAGACAGGCCTAATGGAATTGTCCCGAATTGGATTGGTGAAAAACTAGAATCCAACCCATCTCCATCGGACTCAATCATCTTATCCGTCGTACCTACCTTTTCCTGTGAACTTTCTTGTCGGACTCTCTCCTTCAGAGGCTCAGTGGGGGCAATTGGACCCCCAGCCTGATTCTTCAACAACTGGCGTTCCCGCTCGGCCTGTCGCATTCTCTGATATCTTCTTTTCTGGGACTTGCTATATTGCGGCCGTGCTGGGAACTTGGAGTGTTCAGCTCTATGCCATTTCTGATCTTCTACCCTAGGCGGTAGCACCATCCTCGGGCTCCTTCCAGAAGTTGTTGCTTGCATCTGAGGCCTTGGGATCACTTGGGAACTTCCTTCCCCCAGTCGGCCATATTCTCGCTGGCCGACTTGGTGTCCCAACGGATGTTTTGCACGCCACTCGGGCTTGGCCTGGCCTTGCCACGGTAATGACAATCTTTCATGTACGGGCCTTCTCGGGCTTGAGTCCCAATGTTCATAGCTTCTCGGCCTCTTACTCGGGCTCGAGACTTCCTTCTTGATGTCAGCCTTGCACCTCGGGCAAAGGCCTTGTTCGATGAATTCCAGCTGTCGCCGTAGATCGACTATCAGGTTATCCGTGCTAGATTTGGCCGTTTCTTCGTTGGCTTCCTGTACTTCCGTCTTGCGTTCTTGGTAACTCTTTCGGAGGTCATGTATTGTAACCTTCGGCCCATTAGTGGCTGAAGTAGCAATTTGTTTACCCTCCCTTTGTGTTGGCACAAATTCCTCGTCAGATAAGTCAATCTTCAGTCTCGGCCTTGACAGCCTAGTTAGGTCGGGCATCACCATATTTGTGCCCGTGATCTGAGGAAAAGGATTTGCATCGATCCCCATTGCTTTGTCCGAGAATTTGAAGACCCCCTTCTCGACGTTTTCCTGTATAAAATTGCGAAAAACAACACAATTGTTAGTAGCGTGCTTCCAAGAATTGTGCCATTTACAATATTCTTTGTTTTTTATGTCATCGGCCTTTGGGATCCGATGACCTTCACTTAGCTTGATCACTTTATCGGCCAACAGGGCATCGAATATTTGATCAGCCATTGTTATATCGAAAGTATAGTTTTTCCCCGCCTCGAACGCCATCTTCTTTGCAGTAGCGTTATTATTAACAGGCTTGTTCAAGGCGTTGCATACGATTGGCCGTTTGCAAATTAATTCGGCCATATCGCATTCTGTTTCAAGGTCGCACTCTGCCAAGTGGACCTCGTAATTGGGGTCTTTGTAATATGTTCCCTTGGAAGAGTTCTTCTTCTCCTGCTCATCCAAGAGAATACGTTCGTAACGACCAGCCCGGGTGGCAAGCTCGAACAGATCAAGGAAGTCAGTTCCTTCAAACCTCTTGCGAAGCTCAAAGGACATGCCCCCCATGGCCATCTTTGCATACTCTTCCTCGGGCAACACTGTCTTACAGCGGTATTTTGCCTTTCGGAAACGGGCTATGTATGTTTCCACGGTCTCCCCCACCAGTTGCATCATTCGCGACAAATCTGCCAATGATGTCTCGGGCTCAGTCCTATAGAACTGACCGTGAAACAACTCCTCCATCCCTTGCCAAGTTAACACCGAATTGGCTGGGAGGTTAACGTACCACAAAAACGCCATGCCCGTTAGCGAATTTGGGAATAATCTTAACTTCAATGGGTCACTGTGACCCACATGGCCGCATTGAACAATAAAACGGCCAATGTGCTCAACTGAGGACTGTTCACTCTCTCATGAGAATAGAGTGAAATTCGGTACCTTATACCCCTGAGGAAATATGACTTGATCAATCTCTGGTGGTACGGCCGTCTGTAAGTCGGCCTTTCCAGTCTCCGCATAAACGGGCCATACTCCTCGTGTATGGCCGCTACCAGCTCTTCCCTATTGATGGGTTGGACTACGGGCTGAACATTCCTTATCGGAGGTATCAACGGCGGCGGTCTGTTCTGTTGGTTATTCTGGACCTGATGGGTCCAAAACCCACCGTTGTTCCTCTGCCCCCCATGGCCGTTCCCTTGGGGCTGTGTGTGGCCGACTGAACTTTCAGTCTGGCCGGCAGATCCTCCAAACCCTGGTGTCGCCGATCCGTTGGGATCGATGACCACCAAACTGCCAGCGATGCCGGTCTGTGACTCAGATTGCTTTCCTGAGCCATTTTCGTCTCTTAGGTTCGGACAGACATATGGTGGGCTTTTCGGCTTATCGGACTCCAGCGAGGTACCCGAGCCCGAACCGTTGACCTGTTCTCCTCCAGATCCGGCCTTATAGGTTTCAATCAACTTTCCGATTGTTTCCGTCAGTCGGTCCAACTTCACGTGCGTGGTCCTGGTTTCATGGATCAGATCAGCCTGACTTTTATGGATATCGGTCGTTTGCTGCATGACCGATTTGAGGTTGCCTATAGAACCTATGAGCGCGTTGTACTCATGCCACATGGGCTCTACGTTAGCCCTCATGGCTTCCGAGATGGCTTCCAACGTGATACTACCGTCCTGTGGAGAATGGCCGGTGCTCTCCTCCGTGGGCGGATCCATAGGCTGATCGTCCTTTGTCGTCTTATCTTTCTTCGGAGGCATGATTTGACACTGCGGGTCCCACCGGGCGTGCCAAAAATGTTTGCTTGTAATTTGCGCGGGCGTGCCAGAACCAATCTGTGGTTCGGTGTGTGTGTGTGTGTAAGCGTGCAAACTAATTTCCTATCTGCTTGTGTCAGTGATACACAAGGCTTTTGATGAATCTGACTTCTAAACTGGTGATTGTGTGTAGTGAGTAGGAAAGTACCCTCACTAAAAGTCCTTTAGCAGTACTGAAGCGCACAAGCTAAAAAGTATCAGGTTTAAACAGGTTAAACAAATCACAAACGGTTTAATAAAAATAGATTTTTATTAAATGCTTGGAAAACTAAAACAGATCGTAAGAACACCAGAATGGACTGATCATTCAAAAGAACAAAGAATAAAAATAACAAACGGAGACAGACCTAATTGCTATTAAAGCTAGGAAACAAAGACTTAGAGAAAGCGCTCTGAATGCCTTGAATATGCTGAATACTGAATGCTATGTATGCTTTTGTCGAAGAGACGCGGAGTCCTTTGCTTGAAGGGCCTGCCTCTATATTTATAGCGGCCTGAACTGATTCCTATTTGAACTATGATTCCTTCTCTTACGCCCCAAGCTATTGATTGATTGGCTGATTGAAGAAATCCTTCTATATTACCACCTCCTACCTTATCCAGAACTTAATTGAATTAATCCCTTTAATTTAGGGATTAGACGCTCCAATCCAGCTGGCAACTAACAACTCCTTTCCCAGACGGACTCTTGTTACCAGAAACTCTCAGAGATGACATCATCATGCCAGCTGTGAATAACAACGCCCTGTCCTTCGTCAATCGGCCTCTCCCTGTTGGATGAATCGGGCTCATGACTTCTTCCATGTCCGATCATATTTCTTCACCCTCTTATGATCAATCGGACAAACTCTTCCTTTTCATGATGTCCGATTAGTTATAACGTTGCTTTACTTTTCCATCGGGCTCTCAACATGATAAGTTATGTTCTCATAGCCCGATGATGCTTACACTTGCCCCATGCTCCCATCGGACCCTTCTCATCTCCCAACAGTTGTTCCCTCCATCGGGCTCAAAAATCATTGACGGTTTTTGGGTGCAAACAGTCTCATCCCATTCCAATGGACCATGATTTAATGAAAAATCTTTGATCACAGTGGGTTTAAGGATTCACTGCCCCATTGTTAGATTAGTGTTCATATTTAAATTCAAACTTTGACCCATGATTCTAGAGAGAACTAGGATCAAGTATGATTATGATTATTGGAGTAGGTGATGAAATATAAAGAGATCCATTGATTTAATCTTTAATGGATCTCTATCATAGATCTCATATTTGAAAATATAACAAGAGGATCCTAAAGCCTAAGTCAATCTTATGGACTCTTGAATATTCAAGTTCCTTAGATTCCAACAAACAAACTATGAACACTTACATCTAAATCCTCTCTCAAACACATGATCCTTGAGGAAATTAGAACTATGATATGTTATTCCCCTCTCAAATTAATGGTGCTTGGAGACTAAGTAAGACCAAACCCACATGAACCTCATAGAATATAGAAATAACTCTATGAGTGTCACGCCCCAGAACCACCCAGATGATCCTAGGACACGTGGCACGCCACCAAGGCCTTACACCAGCAAAGGGCAAAATCCTGTCTTTGTAATCAGCCAAAAACCCTATTTTTAGCAAGAGTTTAAAAACACTTTAAGAAAAGTACTAAATATAACCATTTACAACCAACACAACAAATAAAGCTCCAAATTCAAACGTCTCATCTAATAATACTAGTTATAGAAACACTACAATAAAATACAAATCCAACTAACATAGTCCAACCTTATATTACAGGAGTTAAGTTACAATCTGACTAAAATATAAAGCTTAACTAAACATATTACATAAGTCTTAAACCAACCAAAGTATGACCCATACTATAATCCAGATTAAAATCGATAAATTACAACTACATTGAAAGCTTTAAACCAACAAGCGAGTAACTATTAACAAAGTTACAACTCTCCCAAAACCCACAAGCTAGCCAAGCCACCTCCCAGCTCACTTCCCCGATTCCTCGCCGCGATCACCTACAATGGTTACTCAATAATCACTACAATATATAAGCTATATGCTTGTGAGAAATGCCAATCATAAACATGGATAATAAACATGCTCAATTCAACATATTACACAAAACTATAGTCTCTGGCAATTACTAGTTCACTCCCACCATTACCGGCTAGCCCGCGGCTCCACTCCCTAAGCCCACATGACTAGTCATGACCCACACCCTCACACGTGCGGTCCCATAGGCCTCTGGCGGCCGTGGTCGTCACCACAAAGATTACCTCATGGTGGTATAGAACTAGCAATTTCCATTGACCCAAATAGGCAACTCAACATGCTCATTTAATCATTATACCGTGCTTTCACAAATAAATTGGGCCTAATTTAGCCACATGAATTTTGCCCAATAATAAACTAAGTAAATTAAATTACGCTAATTAGGCATGCTTTGGCATTACAATTGAACCTAACATGAAAATCATCCAAATATCAAAATTAACATCACTCACCTCTTGGATTTCGCTCCTAGTTACAAGATTAGAGTCCTATTATGAACCAGGTACAAATCCTATGCATAAATTACAAGTTATGAGCTTAAACCCCAAAAAAGGTCATGGAAAAATTGTCACATAACTCAATAAAATTAGTACCAATAGATTAGACTCACCTCTACGAGTCCAAATATATAGCCTGTTTTGAAAACCGGCGTCGTTTGGCACGTCAACCGCGTCGAGACGCTTGCCGAATTCGATCACAATCTCTCGTAACCTCTCTGCGTGTATTGACTAAAAGCAGATGGGGATGCTAATTCATCTCCCTAGGTGTCTTATATATAAAATTCCCTATTTTTATTATAACCACCCCCCAAGTTTGCTAGGTTTTGCAATTACGCCCTATCAATTATAAAACTTATTAAAACTATCCCAACCCTAAATGTGTATTTGTCTATGTCTCACATGGGTCCCATAAGTAGTCCCATATAATTATATGGAGTTGCTAATTAGCCTACTAATTATGTAACGTGTTCAATTCGTGCTCACAAAGGTATCCCTAATTGACCCCAGAAGTGGTCACTACCTAATAACATGATATTATTAACAATTAAATAATAAATCATTTAAGCCATAATAAACATTTAGGCACATAGGGTGTTCCACATATTACTGTCCCATCTCAAGTGGGACCCATCAACACATATCCCAACTTGGAATTGCCATACTGGCCAAATTTGGATTCCCAACTGGACACCCAAAAACAACTTAGTGAGTTAAACCCACTTCCAATATGCGCCACATAACACTATAATTATCATTAACTCATGATTATGCATGCTAAAGCAATATTAAAGATAAACCGCGAGAGCAGGTGTTATAATGAGATTCAATTTGAAGGACTCAAGTCATGATTGAAGACTTAAACCCAACAAAGATCATATGGATATAACCATGACCCATATTAATTCTAATATAAATCATAAGATCATAGGAGACTAAAGGATCAAACCAAAGAGGATCCAATGAGATATTAAGGATCTCATGGATTTCAAAGAGAAAATACAGACAAAAATAAGTAAAATCAAGGTTTAAATAAAATCCAAGTAAGAAATGCTTTTACAACTTATTTTTGTTTTAAACCTAAAGCTATATCTAGATCCAAATCAATGAAAACAACACATGACAATTCAAAGACAAACTCTAAGTGGTGTGTGATGAAATGGGATAGGAAGAGAGGTTTTGAAAATGTGTAAAGTTCCTAGATGTAAGAATTTGTGATTGAATTATTATATATGAAGATAGATTTGAAGGTTTTACCTCTAGATCTTCTCAAAACTTGTAGAGATGTTGAATTCCTCAAGATTTTCCTCTTCTTCTTCTTCCTCAAGCTCCTTCAATGGAGATTTGATGGTTGGATAGAGTTTTGGTGGGATTTGGGTAAAATAATTGGTAGAGTTTCTCTCTTTATATTTTTTCTCCTCTAAAGCTCTCCCAATATTTCTCTATATAATTCAAGTGTTCCCCTCCCCCTCCCCCACAAAATGAGAGAAAATGGGTTTTTTTTTTATATGCTTTTATTATCTTAGGGGCTAAGATAAGGGTAGATAGGTCAATTTGGGGTGGGTTAGGAATATTCTATGGCATCTCTAATTCTCCATGACACTTCTATGTAATTCCAAGAAACTTGAAGGGCATTTAAGTTGGCTAGAATAAAGGAACATTCTAGAGCATCTTCAAAGCACATGGGAGATTAGTGCCCAACAAAGGCTTTTTGGGTATTTACTTTGGATTAGGAATATGCCAAGGAATCTCTAACTCTCCAAATCACATGGGATACTTTCTTTTATTATTTTCCTTTTCTTATATATATATACGTGTATGTATAGACACATTTTTCATTTTAAATCTAAATTAATCATATGAGTCACCAAATAGTACAATTTTCATTTTTCTTTTTGAATCTAAAAAAAAGGAAAGCAATGTTATTTTTAGAAAATATCATTATTATTATTTAATCTATTCCATTTTTTTTAGAAAGTAACCCACGATCCATTGAGCTTGAGACAGATGGTCAGTGATTGGCCAAATCTAGGGGTATTAGGAGCAAGTTTTGGGAACTTGAAGCTTTTCAGAAGTCGAAGCGACGAACTTGAAGAAAATCGTCGCGACATTATTCATCATTGATTTCTAGAGGTAAATCCCCCTAAGTTTAATTGTTTGGTCAAAATTGGGGTGTCTACACCAAGCACCTCCTGTGCTAGGTCAATAGGTGTCACACCCCAGAGTAGACCAAAAATAGGGAAAATTCAAAATTTTCTTTTTGGATCCATGGACATGTGGCTGGTTTGAGATACTCCTGGTTGTCCTCAATAGAAATAATAACAAGAAGCATAATAATATTAGAAATGTATCTAATTCAAGTGCAACATAAATAATATTAAACATTACTGAGTCATACGTTAACCAATATATTACTGACCCTGATTCAAAAGAAAACAAAAATAAAAGAATATAGTCCTGTGACATCCAGTGTCACGAAGTCCAACAACTAGCTAATCTATTACATCATAAAGGAAAAGATAAACAGAAGATTAAGAACTCCGTCTTTAACTGGCAAAGCCATAGCAGTCTCCGTAGTAGTCCTATCCCGAGTACTCATATTCATAACAGCCTTTATCGAAGAACCCTTCAGCAGTGTACCCCATCATCACTGTAACCACCTTCGGGTTAAACATCTCCTGCTATACCTGACATTGCTGGACGTGGAAGGTCCAGCGGCATAAAATGCCACCAGCTTGAATACAAGTTGAATGAATATAAGTCCTCACAAAGCACCGTTAGCAACAATTAAGCAACAACTAAGTTCATTATTCTCAGTCAGCTTATAATCGTCTTTACAAGATACTAAGAAGATAAGACCACCTAAACCATAATATGAAAACCAAACTCGAATAACTTAAGGTCTTACCACAGAACAAACTGAATGGTGACCGATTTAGACTCAACACAACTAACTACTATTCCTTTCCACAAATTCGGCATAAGTCGTTTGGTTGAGAATATAGCTGAGTAAGTTGTCATGCCCCAATGGCCACAAGAGCATAGCAATGTGCCAAAACGGTCGATTCAGTCATTATTTAAGGTCCATGACCTGTTAATTAATGAATATAAACATGCGTTAACGGCCACTTGATGAGTAAGCTGTCGTGCCCCAAAGGCCGCAAGAGCATAGCAACGTACCTTAACGGCTGACTTGGTCACGATATTCATTAACAAATACCACACTCACAGATACCATACTCACAAACATCCAACCATCAACCTCATCACCAATACCAGTACCGACATCAACCATCGAAAGGACTCCCATGACTTAAAAGATATTCCGAAGACTCATAACGAATATTTGCATCAAATTTATGAAAGTTAACCAAAGTACAAGAGCGAATAGCACATAGCGCAACGAATAAGGCGAAAAGTTAACTTATAAGTTTTGATCATTATTACGTGTTTGTTATTCCCATTATCAGAGTTGTCGCATCGTGGAAGTCATCATCGCGTATTACAAGTTCATAAGTGTAACATATAAAGAGAACCAATTTCAGTTAGCGCGAGCACTCAGGAAAGCAAGAGCACTCAGGTTTACTATATGCAAAATTCTAACATGCCTTTACAAGGACATTTTCTCAATGCACATAGATATACACATAAGCATGGATTATCAACTTAGCAAGTAACTTAGGTGCATGTGTGTATAAATGGACATGCAAGGTCTACAACATGATAGATGAACACAAAATTGTATATGTAACAAACAATATTCTGATCCTCTCATATTAACACATAAAACATAGCAGAACTGCTATGCTCGAGCGCTCAAGGGGCTCGAGCGCTCCAGTCTAGCTCGAGTGCTCGGACTTAATAGTGAGCAGATTCTAAGGAAACTTTACATATATGTATGAAAACTGAAATGGATCATCATGCATGGGTATAAAATTATGTAAAAATTGTTCCTACAAGTATCTAAGTGAGAATCTATACTCACCTAAGCTTGGATTGTGCTAGATGATGAAAATATAGAAAAATATGTTGAGAATGTTTGTGATCTTGAGCTAGAGAACTCCTAATAGAGGCCCTTCTTCTTGGTCATCATCTAAACTTCATCTTCAAGTTCTCTTCTTGATTCAGTCCATGGTAAGCCAATGCATATAGGAAATTCAAGTGTGTATGTGTGCATGTATGTGTATGTGTATGTGTGTAGATTCAAGTATACAAGATGTATAAGGAGTGTGTATGGGTATTTGATGAGGGCTGATAGTTATAAGATATTGGCCCGATAAAGAATAGAATTAGTCAATCGTAGCCCTATATCTCTGGTTTTATCTGCATTTGTGTTGTAATACCTTTCTTTACACAATGATATATTTTCTATGGTATGTTGTTGTGTTTAGTGAAGTTTTATGCAGGTCTTGAAGCTAGATTAGGTAACAGGTTGAAAAGAGATAGCTTAGAAACAAAGAGGACATTGCAAAGTAGAAATTCAAGTCCCAATCGATTGCCATCCTTTGGCAATCGATTGACATTTCTTCCAGGACAATCGATTACCATTCATTAGCAATCGATTGTCATATAAAACCAATCGATTGCTTCCAGAGTCAATCGATTGGTCAGGACTGTGCAGTCAAACCTCTTTAATGGAGTAAAATCTCAGTAAATCACTCATTGATACGACGACCAGCCATTACAACTGTGTCTGGACACTCCTCAACTCGTGGATAGACTAATATATATGAGGGAGGGTGATAGGAGTTAGGGGTTGGCTCATTTTGACTTGTTTTTGTAGGTTCTAGTCTAGAGATATTTCATTTTCAGTGAATAAATTCAAGCTTCCATAATCTATAATCAAGTTTCGTGATTATCTTAAGGTTTTGTTTATTCCAAAATCATTGTTCTGAGTTAGTTGATTATATTTTTCTTAGTTTTTTGTTTAAATCTCCATTGTGATTTCAATTTTCATGCTTCAACCCGTGTCTAAACTTGATTCTGCCAATGTGTTCTTAGGTTTTCATGTTTCTGCATCTAATATAGTGCTAGCTTAGATTCGTGTTTGGGAACAATGTGATGAAACATTGTTACCCAGCCACTGCCATGAATCTGTATAAAAGTCAATGGCAATTGATTGGACACAAAACCCAGTCAAATGCCATAGACCTAGGGCAAATCGATTGGTATCCTAAGATAATCGATTGGGAGTCATTCCATGCCAATCGATTGCTGTCAATGGCAATCGATTGGTAGGCACATGTCTTGGGCAGACCCTTTTCAACATTCCAGTAACTTTTGTTTCAGAAACTTAACCCAAAATATGAGTGATATAAATATTTCTCACATGTGCTTCACTTTTTTAAAAAAGTGACAAAACTCTATTATTTATGTCACTTTTTAAAAACCGACATAAATAAAAATGCGGTGGCAATTTTGTAAATAAAACATTTTATTTTTATGTTAGTTTATGTAAAAAGTGACATAAATAATAAAATTACTTGTACATACTTTATTTTTGGCTGGCGATAAATGCACCTTCATTTTTTAATTAGGGCACCTAAATTTAAGTTAAAAAAGCAATTCTTACCTTTAACTTTAAATAGTAAGGGCACCTCACTTATTTTACTATATATATTATCTTTTTGTGTATCTCTCCTTATTTATTTCCAAATCCTTGGCTATTTTTTATTTCTTTCTCTATTAACTCTTAATCTGTATTCAACGTCTTCTTCGATTTGACATCTTCTCTCGTAAGTTTTTTTGTTTTCACTAATTATGATTCTTCTCTCGTCTCGATAGGTGTCACATGCTCCTCTTAAGCATAATTTATATAATAATATGAATTTGCCCATATCAGGTTTCGAGATTGATTCTTTACATCATCAATTTATTACACTTTATGGTGAAATTACGTTTGCGTGTGTGTGTGTGTTTGGCATGGGTCATATTTATTATAGATTTATACTTGTCGCAATTTAGCAGCCACATCATTTTTCCTTTTGTATAATCTAACAGTCTTATGATATTCAGATATCAAGTGACTATGCCATAGAAACTGCAAAGCGTCTTGCACTAAAAGAAGGATTATTAGTAAGCTCAGTTGTTATAAAACTCTATAATTGCAAGTAACATTGTTGCAAGTACCAAATTTATTATTATTATTCTTTGAATATCTTTTAATTTTATAATATTTATGAAAATATATAATTCCTAATTATGTGTGTGTGTGCAGCTTGTGCTTGCCCCTGTAATTTAGAAAGTGTCGCATTAGTCCCTGTAGGTTCATAAGTGTGTCAAATAAGTCAAATAAGTCCTATAGTGATGAATAATTTTGTCACTGAAAGTACAAAAAATTTCTCACAAAAGTGTTTGAGGGACTAAAATGACACACTTATGAAACTACATGGATTAGAATGACACTTTCTAAATTACATGGACCAAATTGACATAAAGGGCAAACTAAGAATGTGTGAAATATAGTTAAGCCTATCTTATCTTTTTATGTCACTTTTTTAAAACGAACATACATATTTTTTAAAAGTGACATAAAAGGGTAAATTTCAGAAATACCCCCTGTACTATAATCCCTTTTTACTAATACCCCCTCAACTAAAAAACTGAACATTGTGACCCCTCATCCATCATAAACATTTTAAACTCTAACTCCGTTAACGGAAAATACAAAATGACTTAAATACAATGTTGCTCTGTCTCCCTCTTATGATATTTAGAAAATTAGGATTTTCACCTAGGTAGGCTGGGATTGGCAGAGATGAACTAACTTCACCAATCCTTCATCAACAAAAATTGGAAGTTTGCCATCTGATTCAAGACAACCCCAAACCACCCCCCTCCCACAAAAAAAGGGCTTCTTTTATCGAGACATGTGACAAACAAAAAAGGATTTGAGTTTTAACTAGAAATTGAGGTCTCATTGATAAGTGTCATGTGTTAGGTGGAAAATATACTATAAGGTCCGTCAGAGATGGGAGATTTGTTCGTGTGCGAGCTCATCGACGGTGAATGTATGTGGAAAAGTGTTCAGAGTTTAGCCGTCGGTGATCGAAATTCGTCATAGAGATTTGTGATGACTAGCTCAAAGGTTGGAATGGATGATTTGTGCAAGGCGTTGAGGTCAGAAAATTGGAGATTTGTGGTGTACACTACTAATTTTAATCACTGACCAGTCTTCTATTTCTACCATTTGTTAAATTAAACCCATTGCTCTAATTCTTCAAGAACTCCAAAAGTTTCTGTCGTTGGAATTATTGTCCATGATCACTATTGCAATTGAGAAGTTCTCAAGAAATCAAGTTGTAAGTCAGAGGAAGCTGAGTTCTTGAAGGGACTGAGCATTTTGACTTTGTTGAGACATGATAAATTGGTAAGATTGAGAGGATTATGTTGTTCAAAGGGTCAGGGTCAGTATACACACACACACACACACACAGAGAGAGAGAGAGAGAGAGAGAGAGAGAGAGAGAGAGATTGCAGATTTGTAGAGGGGTGAAAAAAATTTCATGGAGTTTAGAGACCATCACAAAGACACCCATTTCAATTCGTCAAAAGAAGAAGAAGATGCGTTGCCGGCGATCGAGGCTTTCTGACCAATAAGCTACATCTTTTTTTCTAATGTTTTCTCTCTATAATCTGCCTTCTTTTCTTCTAATTTCTCAATTCTCTTTCTTCTTCTTCAACAATCTCTTTTGTAACTTTTAAGCTACCTCTGTTGTTTTGCCAATTTCTGAAGATGAGTTATATAGCCTTGGATTTGGTTCATGGGTTTCGAATCAAATCTACAACAAACTGAAAATGTTCATAAAAGTGGGATTGATTTGAATTGCAATACTCATTTGGGTAATTTGGAGGGCAAAACAGTCCATAAGGCCTCTAAATCTAATCACGTGATTGGCACATTCCAATTTCTGTTAGTTTTTTGGATGTCCAACTAACAGAAGGGTGGTTAATGTCAAGTACACATACCCAAGGGGGTGTATTTGTTGGGTAAAATAGTTCAGGGGGTATTAGTAAAAAGGGGCTATAGTATAGGGGGTGTTTCTGAAATTTACCCAAAGAGAAATTATACGCGCGGGAAAGGGGAAATAAAAAGTGCAAAACCCTTTTTTAGTCCCTCTCTCTCTTCGCAAATCCAGATTTTCCCAATTCTCCTCTCATCTTCCTCTCATCTCCGGTATCTCATCTCTCGCCGGCACAGAGGCATACAAGGAAGCATCTACCTCTCATCTCCTCTCAGTCTCTCCTTCACACCTCTCTCTCCATCAGATTTTCCTCCCCCAAACCCCTCTCTCCATGCCCCCGCCTCCTGTTCCACGCCTCCTCCGCCTCCTCCTCCTACATCTCTAAGCCGCCGTGCCTCCTCCTCCTCCTCCTCCTCTCCAGGTTTCTCTCTCTCACAGTCTCTCTCTCTCTCTCTCTCTCTCTCTTCATATATATACAGTCATATATATATTTTTGTTCGCCAGTAGACTTGGCGCCGCAGCTGTTCGGTCTGATTGAAGTACTTGGAGCGGTAGACTTATAGCCGTAGCCGCAATCGCAAACCCTAGAGCTCTTTACCTCTTCAAGAGAAGAATGCGAAGCTCTATTGCAGGTACAACTTCTCCCTTTGAGATCTAAATCTCTATATTTTTTGAATTAATACATGTTTTTATTCACCTCACAGTTTTTTGTCCTTGATTGGACCTCCGATTTGCTTCAATGTTTAGATTGTACAAAATTGTGTTATACATTTTATATATACATGTATATGCGTTCTGTATTGAACCTCCGATTTTTATTTTTATTTTTTCTATTGTGATTTATTGGTTGGATATTAGAAATTGGATTTGTTGGAGTCGAATTTGAATTTTGAAGCACTCAAGC
Source organism: Hydrangea macrophylla (assembly GCA_033977485.1). NCBI lineage: Eukaryota > Viridiplantae > Streptophyta > Magnoliopsida > Cornales > Hydrangeaceae > Hydrangea > Hydrangea macrophylla. The sequence goes on from CM066994.1 coordinate 70,962,645, forward strand.
AATAGAACCATCTCTCATCGTAAATCCCAGTTGAAATTGTATAAAACTGTGTGCTGAGTGTGTTGTCTATTAATGTACACCTCAAGTAAGTAGTTGCTTAAAAATTTGAACTTTTCTTAATGAAAGTGTATCAAGCTAGGATGTTTTTTTCTTTTTTGATTTTTCAATTCGTATTTACTCTTGTTGATGTTAATGCTTAATAGCTATATTTTCTAGGTTTTGTGTCACTTGGTTCCTCAATTTTTTGTATAGATCTGAGTACTTTAAGTGTTCTTTGGATCAGTTCGATTGTGTCTTTGCCCAAAAAACAAGTTTAATAGGTCTTTGGTGGAGATTTGTTTATTGGAATTTGACATGGACATGAGTTTTATGTGAATTGATGGGTACACTTTAAGGCTTTACAACTGTTTATTCGTGCCACAGATCTTTTTTTTTTGGGGTAAATTATATATACACCCCCTCATATGTATTGTACTTTTTCACTAGCACCCCCTAAACTAAAAACTCAACAACACTGACCCCTTTAAACGTATTCTTTTTCATTATTGTCGATACATTCACAAGGAAATCAATTCATAGCTGATCTTTTAGGAATGATATATTATTTGGCGTTATTTGCAGTAAGAGAACTTCTGATCCAACAGTCAGTTTGGGAAATATTGAAAAGAGTCATTAACCTTGATATTAATGAGACCGATCCAGAACTTTAGTTAGAAAATCTCCAAAATAAACTTAGAGCAGAAATGGATGTATCCAATAAATGGATTTGTTATACCTAACTGATTGATGGTTTCAACTATTTGATTTAGGAATTTGTTTCTTATACCTGCTATTGGAGATCTTCTTTTCTTATACCTGCAATTGGTGATCTTCGTAGCTAATCATTTTTGTACTCTCTCTCTCTCTCCCCTAGTATTTCGCTACATTACAATTTTAATGAACCCTATATCTTGAAATCAAGGTTGTTGGTATTGGAATATTGTGAGTTAATTGATATGTGGTGTTTTGATGATTTCTTGAGGTGAAGCTTTTGTTGGTTTTTTGTTTGCATATTGATAGGTTCTAGAATATTAACTTACTATTGCGTAGTATCTCTTTGTATTTATGTTAAAGAGGAGTGGCTGACCATTTTGTTGATTGGGTCAGTTATGTGTAAGTTCTTCATCAGGGGTTTGATTGACCAGTTTGGGTGTTTTCACTTGCAATTGGGAGGTTGCATAATTGGAGTCTTTGTTCTTTTCGATATAAGTTTATTGATGTATAAAAAAAAGGAAAATTTAAAAAAACATCATAATAATAGTGGAAGTTTTGGGTCTACAAGCATTTCCAACCCCAACCATTACAATATTTTATCACCAATTTGCCTTTGGAATTTTTGGTGTCAATATCATAGTTGGACTTAGGATGCGTCATTTTCATTTATCGTTCCCGGTTTCAGGTTGTTAGCCCGACCACATATGGTGGCATGTGGTAAAACTAATTTTGTTCCATTGTTATCCATTATTGTTTTTTTTTTTTTTTTTTAAGTCCATAGAGGTTTTGGCCTCAAGTTGTTGCATAAGGTACTTTCAATGGTAGAATTATCACACCATTTCATACTCACCATGTGCACTTAATACCCATTTTTTCTTTTAGTGAATATGAATTGTCCTTAACTCAAAAAAAAAATATCATGATGTCCTTTTCAGAATTTTTTTTTTCAAATGCTACGCTAACCAAATTTTAAATTGAAAATTCAAAATCAGTTCTCAAAATCTTTATAGTTGTAACATATGTAGCCATGACATGCGGTATCACACGTGCACACAACACACGTGGAAGATTTTCTAATCACCTTGTGGAGCCTCCGTAATTTTTGGTAACTTTTGATCTCATTTTTTTGTATCAAACTATAATATACAAGTGTTTCTTTATCCAGGTTAGCTGACAAGGGGTCAGAAAGTGTGAAATCTACAAGTATGAGTACGCCTGCGGGGTGGCATTTTGTGTTTTACTTGCTATTTAGGGTTGTAATTTATGTATTTATTATTGATGACTATTGTGGGTATCATTATTTACCAACCTTCCCTTGATTGTCACGTGTCACCTAATCCACTCAAAAAAGACACCTCATTATCCCTAGCGGATAGGGGCAAAGAAGCAGCCGTACACTGTAATGCTCCAAAGATATCACGACACCGGGCTTGCACTACTTCGTCGCGACTCACTTAGACTACCCTTGGTAGTACTCAGCTCAGATAGACCTCGATTAGGGGCAGGTCTTGGCCTAATACCACTTTACCACGACATGGTCACTCTAGGCCATGGCGCGGTAAAGTCTTTCTTTATCCTATCGGGAACTCTCAGGTTATGTGGGTTAGTTGGCTTTCCCAACCAACCCGACACGAAGTCCTAACATAACCATTCTGAGTCTGGCACGGAGCCCCAACTCACCACTTTAATACCTCATCACACTAGGCCTCTCGTAGCCACCAACCCGACATGATATATCCTTAAGACACCATCCCGGCCTGGTTTACCAATCCGACACTTAATCTCAGCATAAGCTGCTCCTGACATAGCACAACTGATTCTCACGTATCCTCGACCACACACGTATCATTCATTACGAAGTTTGGTTCATTATATGACTTCCGATTATGACCATCAAGATTCCGTTTATACGTCCATCATTCTATTTTACATCATAAAACATAACTTTCGTAAACTTTTCCAGAAATTGTACCCACAAACCGGTTACTCATACTAATCAGTTTTTGGGATGGGTTCCACTAACCGGTTGCTACCCACTAATTGGTTTCTGGTGACAAATCTGGATTCCTTCTTTTCAAGCAGTGTACATCATATTAAGCTCGGGGTACTAAACATAACTACTAAGGATAGTACAATGTCTCAACTATTGATACAAACCATATAGATCCATTCTTGAGTCAAGGTACAACTATCAAAGCACAATTCATATATCTAAAGCACATTAGATAAATCTGACACATAAAACACATGCATGAGTTTGTTAATACGATTAAGTTACTAACATGCAGTCTCTCATACATATATAATAGTGTTTCATGCTAATAAAGTCAGGGTACAATAAAACAAAGCTTAGAAATCAATACAACAGAAATCAGTACTCAGAAATCGGTTACTCCCACAAACCGGTTTCTCATGCTTGTTCCCTAAACCGGTTTCTCCCACAAATCGGTTTCTCATGCCTTTTTGCAGTTTCCTGGCAGACTACTATACTATGGGTTTTTACTTTGAAAATCTACTTGCATGGCATGGAAACTTCAAAATAACAACTTGAAAACACAACAAAACATTACCACACACTATATAGGTTCTAAAGTGAGTTAGTAAACTCACTATTGCTTGGAATTGAGCTTTGGATGTAGGAATTTTGCTTAGGAAGCTTGAACTTAACTTCAATGGTGAAAGCTCCTCCTCCTTCTTCTTCTTCTTTTTCCTTCACTTTTGGGATTCTCCTTGGTGTTCGAAGACTTCTTCTCACAGCTCTTAGGTTCCCATGGTGGTGTGGATAAATATAGGCGTTTGTATGTGAAGTGTGTACAAAGAAAGAGGAAATGAATGCTTGGTTTCTTCTTGATTCTCTTCTATCTCTCCATGGAACTCCCAACTCCTAGCTCTCTCTCTATCCTACGTATAGCTTCTAAGTGTCCAAGAGGGTGTAATGCTGTGTGTATGCATGTATAAATAGAGCTAGGTGGTTGCTAGGTGTCACTTTGCATGGATACATGCTACGACACATGTCCCCATAGTGGATAAATGTCAAAGGGGTAGTGACATGTGTCAAGGGTGTTGCATGGGCTATTATGTGGCCGGCCATGGTGGGGTCCACCTTGGGTTTTATGCCACTTTCTCATTTTACATGCGAAAGTCCTTGGTATACATGTCGGTCTCGATTTATGCACAATCGGGTATTATTTCTAATGTCTGGGTCCGGGTCCGGTACTAAGTTAAGTCTTATTACAGTCGAGTCGGTACAGTGCCTATAGTCTAATTAGTACCACATCACGTCGATACAGTCACACAATTAAAATAATATAATAATAGGCCAAGTAACAGAAATTCGAAAAATTCTTTCATTATAAGTAGAGGAAAATTATAGGTGCTACATCTTCTACCACCTATTACAGGATTTCGTCCCTGAAGTCAAAACTAACTAGTACTAAACAGAAATGGAAATTTCTCTCGCATCTCCGATTCCAACTCCCAAGAAGCTTCTCCTTCATCATGATGTTTCCACTGACCCTTTACCAGCGGAATCTCTTTGTTTCTCTTGATTCCATGATCCAGAATTCTTACAGGTCCTTCAATGAATGTAGCATTATCGTTTACTTCGATATCCTTGAAGTCAATTTCATGTGCCGGGTTGTGAATGCATTTCCTCAGCATACTCACATGGAATACATTATGAACTCCCGACATCTTTGGTGGTAATGCCAATCTAGTGGCGACGTTCTCTACGCATTCCAGAATTTCAAATGGTCCAATGTAGCGTGGGGACAGCTTTCCCCTCTTTTGTCCAAACCTCACGATGCCTCAAACCGGGGACACTTTCAAATACACATGATCTCCAACTTTGAATTCCAGATCTCATCGCCGTTTGTCCGCATAGCTCTTGTATCTGCTTTGTGCTGCTTTCATCCTTTCCTTTACCGTATTGATCCCTTTATTGGTTTCTTGAACTAGGTCTGGTCCCAACAGTTTACCATCCTCAACTTCAGCCCAACACAAAGGTGATCGGTACAGTTTTCCGTATAATGCTTCAAAAGGTGCCATCCCTATGCTTGAATGAAAACTGTTGTTGTAGGCGAACTCAATCAATGGTAAGTGAGTTTCCCACAAACTTTCAAAATCGATAACGCATGCTTGGAGCATGTCCTCCATTACTAGGTTTGTCCTTTCTGTTTGCCCGTCGGTCTATGGTGGAATGCAGAGCTTAACTTCAGAGATGTTCCTATTGCCTTCTGAAGACTCTCCCAAAATCCAGCGGTGAACCTCGAATCTCGATCTGATATGATCGCCGGTACTCCATGCAATCGCACAACCTGTTACAAGTAGAGTTGACTCATCTTCTCAACAGGATAGGTATAAACAGAGAGTATTTGAGAAGAGTTCTGTATATTGACTCTCTAAATAATAGACTGTGTACAATTCCTATTTAAAGGAAATTACAAGGCATAAAATCAGGAACTAATTTACAGCCAAATCACAACCAAATCAGCTAGCCTAATTAACATCTTTTCCTAATTTACAGGAGTTGACTATCTTTATATTTACAGCCATAAACACCTAATAAAATCTGAAAATATCCTAACAATAAAATCTATCCAGAATCTTCTATTTTCCAACATTCCCCCTCAAGCTGGCTTGAAGATATCTTCCATTGCTAGCTTGCTAATCAAGTAGTCAAATTGTTTCTTTTGAAGTCCCTTTGTGAGAATATTAGCAATCTGCTCGGTAGTTGGAACATATGGCATGCATATCATTCCACTCTCAATCTTTTCTTTAATAAAGTGCTTATCCACCTCCACGTGCTTTGTTTTATCATGAAGAACCGGATTATGAGCAATTGAGATTGCTGCTTTATTATCGTAGTACACCTTTATGGGTGCGAAGTCGGGAATCTTCAAGTCTTCTAAAAGCCTTTTAATCCACACCACTTCATAAATCCCATGTGCAATTGATTTAAACTCAGCTTCTGCACTACTCTTAGCCACATCACATTGTTTTTTGCTTCGCCATGTAACTAGATTACCTCCAACAAAGGTTCAATAACCAGACGTTGATCTTCTATCGGTTATACTTCTGCCCCAATTTGCATCAGTGTAGACTTCAATCTGTAAATGTCCACATTTCTTAAACAATAGACCTTTTCCAGGAGTCCCTTTTGAAGTACCTCAAGATTCTATACACAGCATCAAAGTGTTCCGTGCCAGGTGAGTGCATGAATTGGCTGACCATGCTTACTGCAAAGGCTATATCTAGGCGTGTATGGGCCAAATAAATTAGTCTTCCAACATGTCTTTGGTATTCCTCCCGATTTACCACTTCTTCAGTTTTGGGAGGTTATAGCTTCAAGTTGGCTTCAATTGGTGTTTCAGCTGCTTTGCATCCAAGCAACCCTATTTCATCGAGTAAGTCGAGTACGTATTTGTGTTGATTGACAAATATACCTTCCTTAGACCTGGCAAACTCCATCCCAAGGAAATATTTCAAAGCTCCCAAATCCTTGATCTCAAAATCATCAACAAGTTTATTCTTAAGTCTTTCCAGCTCGACATTGTCATCACTTGTTAAGATTATATCATCCACATAAACAATCAAGATAGCAATTTTACCTTCGCTTGAATGTTTACAAAACATAGTATGATCTGCATGACTTTGACAGTAACCATGACGTCTTACAGCCTTTCCAAAGCGTTCAAACCACGCTCTAGGAGATTGCTTGAGGCCATATAATGACTTTTTTAGTCTGCAGACTATATTGGTTCCTAATCTTCCCTCGAAACCAGGTGGTAAGCTCATAAAGACCTCCTCTTCCAAGTCTCCATTTAGGAAAGCATTTTTAACGTCCAATTGATGTAAGGGCCAGTTGGAATTTACTGCCAAAGATAATAAAACCCGGATTGTGTTTATTTTAGCTGCTAGAGCAAATGTTTCCAGATAGTCTATTCCGTATGTTTGTGTGAATCCTTTTTCCACGAGCCTCGCCTTGTACCTTTCTATGCTTCCATCAGTTTTGAATTTAATTGTAAACACCCATTGGCACCGTACTTTCTGCTTCTCCCTTGGTAAGTCAACTACCTCCCAAATGCCACTTTTTCTAAGAGCATTCATCTCTTCCATAACTACTAACTTCCAATTTGGATCATCTAGAGCTTCCTGAATATTTCTTGGAACATACAAGTGAGAGATCTTTGAGGTAAAAGCTTTATGGTTATTAGAAAGTTTTTGGTACGATAAATATTTGGCAATAGGATGGTTGGTACATGATCGGACTCCCTTTCTAATAACTATAGGAACATCAAGGTCTATAGGCTCATTATTAGAAGGATCAATTAAAGCAGGAATAGGAATAGGAATCCCTAGAATATTCTCGGGACCATCTCTCGGAGATTCTGGTTGATCTTGTGTTGGGATGATAGGCAGGTCTTTACCCTTTGTACAAGTTCTTCTTCTAGTATAAACCTGAAGCTCAGTATTTGGATCATCTTGACCCTTTTGTAGTATTTCTCCCTGTTGGCAATACACTTATACTTGGCAATGGTTGACTAGAATTTCCATCTTTTTCAATATCTTGAATAAATTTTTTTTTCTGGTTTTGTGATTTTGAAGGAATATGATTGTTCAAAATTGTGTTAGGTAACGGAACATGTATGTCCCAAAAATCGTCTTCTTTCCTCTTTTCCTCCCCCTGAAGATGATTTTTGCCAAAGTAAGGTTGGTTTTCCACGAAAGAAACATCCATACTAACATGAATTTTCCTGGTTTGAGGATTGTAACATTTGTATCCTCTTTTGTTTGGACCATAACCTATGAAAACACATTTTTCAACTCTAGGATCAAGTTTGGATCGGAACTTGCTGGGTATGTGAACAAACATTGTGCAACCAAAACTTTTATTGGCAAATCAGATTGTATTCTTGTGTCAAGAAATGTTTTTTTAAGGCAATCTAAGGGTGTGATAAATTTCAAAACTCGAGTAGGCATCTTGTTGATCAAATAGGATGCCGTTAAAACAGCCTCACCCCATAAATATTTTGGAATAGTCATAGAAAACATTATGGCATGAGCCACTTCAAGTAAATGTTTGTTTTTTATCACAGCAATTCCATTCTGCTGAGGAGTGTCACGGCATGTAGATTGATGTTGAATCCCCTTTTCTATCAAGAAATTCCCCAAATATTTATTAAAGTACTCTCTTCTATTATCATAATGAAGTATACTGATATTTGTTATAATGAATGAAGTATACTGATATTTGTTTGAAATTGGTTTTCAATCATTTTGTAAAAATCTTTGAATAATTTTCTACCTCAGATTTTTCACTCAGCAAATAAACCCAACATAATCTTGTGTGATCATCTATAAATGTTACAAACCATTTTTTGTTAGACACAGTGGAGACCTTTGAAGGGCCCCACATATCACTATGAATTAAATAAAATTGTTTTGAAGCACGATAGGGTCTTGAGAAATAAGTAGCACGATGGCTTTTCGATAAATGACAGCTTTCACACTGAAAAGATGAACAATCCAAATTCTTAAACAACCCAGGAAATAAATGTTTAAGATAGGGAAAACTAGGATGTCCTAGTCTATGGTGCCAAAGCATTATTTGTTCACGAACAAAAATTGAATGCATACTACTAAAGCCTTGAGCTTTTTTATTACTGAAGGAGTTGTCATCAAAGTAGTGAAGACCGCCTATCATCCTAGCACTGCCAATCATCTTCCCCGAGCTCTGGTCCTGAAATTCACAATGAGAAGTAGAGAAAATGACACGACAGTTAGAATCTTCAGACAATTTACTCACGGACAAAAGATTACATGCAAGTTTAGGAACATGGAGGACATATTTAAGATCGATACTCTCAGAAATTTTTATTAGGCCTTTCCCTGCAATAGGAAAGAAACTACCATCTACAATTTTTATTTTTTCATTTCCAGGGCAAGGTGAATAATTTGTAAATAGATGAGAAAAACTAGTCATATGATCAGATGCACCTGAATCAATGATCCAAGGAGCAGAATTCGAACAGCAAGATAGAGCATGAGGATCACTACCTGTTTGAGCCAAGGAAACACTAGGAATACCAGATGAGGAATTGGACTTTAGTAGTTTAAGAAGCTGGTCCATCTGCTCTTTATTGAAGGAACTCATCTCAGCTTCATTTGCAGAAGGAAACCCCAGCTGCTATTCCAATTATCTGGTTTTGCATGAATCTTCCAACAGTTTTCCCTTGTATGGAGTGGCTTGTTGCAATAGTCACACCACACGCGAGGCTTGTCATCCATACGAGGTTTGTCATCCATCCTACGTTGATTTGCAATGGTCTTGCTATCCATTGCATCAGCCGCAGCCAATGCAGAGTTCTCAATAGGACCTCCAGTAGCCTGTTTTCCAAGTATGACCCTCCTCCGGCTCTCCTCTCTTCTAACTTCAGAAAATACCTCTCCAATTAGAGGTAGGGGCTTTCTGCCTATTATCCTCCCCCTTACTTCATCAAACTCAATATTGAGCCCAGTGAGAAATTTGTAGATCCGAAAGTCTTCCTCTGTTTTCTTGTAGTGGTTACAGTCCTCGGTAGATTTCCATTGATAATCGTTGAACAGATCAAGGTCTTGCCATAGCCATTTCAGTGCGTTGAAGTATTTGGTGATGTTGTCTTCTCCTTGCCGGACGTCACCAAGTTTTAGAATCAGGCCATAAACTTGGGACTGATTACCCAGATCAGAATACATCTGGTTAACGTTGTCCCAGAGTTCCTTCGCCGTTGGATAACACATATAGGTGGAGCTGATATCTTCATCCATGGAATTCATAAGCCACGTCATAACCATGGAATTTTTAGCATCCCATGTAGCATATGTCGAAACCTCCTTTGCTGGCACCTTCTTATCTTCAGTTAGATAACCGATTTTCCCTCGCCCCCGAATATACATGCGCACAGACTGGGACTAGTGCAGGAAGTTGTCGCCATTCATGCGGATGGTGGTGATCTGGACAGTGTGCGATTCGGTGTTGGAGGCTTGGGTGGTAGCCGACTTTGACAAGTCAGACATGGTGAACAAGGGAGGCGTAGGAGGAATAAGTCCTAGGTTTTTTCTCTTCTTTTTTTTTTTTTTTTTCAGAAAGAGTCAGTGATCAAATCCCTGCTCTGATACCATATAAACGAAGAGTATTTGAGAAGAATTCTATATATTGACTCTCTAAATAATAGACTGTGTACAATTCCTATTTAAAGGAAATTACAAGGCATAAAATCAGGAACTAATTTACAGCCAAATCACAACCAAATCATCTAGCCTAATTAACAGCTTTTCCTAATTTATAGTAGTTGACTATCTTTATATTTATAGCCATAAACACCAATAAAATCTGTCCAGAATCTTCTATTTTCCAACAATGGATCATATTGTAAGCGATAAAGTGAGCTGATTTGGTCAGTTAATTAACAATTACCCACATGGCGTCGTGGTTTTGCTGAGACTTTGGCAATCCCACAACAAAGTCCATGGTGATATGCTCCTATTTCCATTTTGGGATCGGTAGTGGTTGTAATAATCCTGGTGGTTGTTGGTGTTCCGCCTTGACTTGCTAACAAGTAGGGCACTTGGCTACATACTCGGTGACTTCCCTCTTCATGCCTTCCCACCAAAGTTCCTTTTTAAGTCTTTGTACATCTTAGTTCCGCTGGGGTGTATAGTCATCCTTGACTTATGTGCTTCCTCCAAAATATCTTTCCTCCAAAATATCTTTCCTCAAACCATCCGCGTTGAGTGCACATAACTTGCCCCTACATCTGAGTCCTTCGTCTGTTCCATTATTTTATTCAGTCGGATCCTTTGTTGATGCTCTCTCGAACCATTTCTTCAATCCTTCATCCTTCTTTTGAGCTTCAAGTATCCAATTAATGAGGGTTGGTTGCACCATAAGACATCCAAAAGGTCGTCCATCATCTGGTCTTGCAGCCTGAATGTCAAATTCTATTAAAGCATCTAAGATGTTCCATTCCTTGATTAAAAGAGAGGCGATTAACCTCCAGGGTCTCCTGCTCAGAGCATCTGCGACTACATTTTCTTTATGGGGGTAGTACTGTAAATTAAAATCATAGTCCTTAAGTAGTTCAATTCAATGTCGTTGTCTCATGTTTAGCTCCTTCTGAGAGAATAGGTATTTCAAGCTTTTGTGATCCGAAAACATATCGAACTTTTCTCCGTAGAGGTAGTGCCTCCAAATCTTAAGTGCAAAGACAATTGTAGCCAATTCTAGATTGTGCGTAGGGTAGTTCAACTCACGTGGCTTTAATTGTTTTGATCCATAGGCGATCACTTTTCCATTCTGCATAAGTACGCATCCTAGTGCTTGGTACGAAGCGTCACTGTTGATAGTGTATTATTCACCATTCTTGGGTGTAGCCAGCACTGGCGCTGAGGTCAACCTCTCCATTAGTTTCTGGAAAGCGCGTTCGTGCTTGTTCTTTTACTCAAACTTTGAGTCCTTTTTTGTTAATCCGGTGAAAGAAGACGCAATCCTCGAGAATCCTTCCACGAACCTCCTATAATACCCGGCCAATCTGAGGAAACTTACATCAGATGGGTTGGTTGATCTATTCCAACTAGAAACTGCGTCCCATCTTTATTGAGTTTACCAAAATCCCATTTTGTGAAACTACATACCCCAAGAACTTCACTTCTTTCAGCCAAAACTCACAGTTACTAAACTTGGCATAGAGGCAATTTTCGTTAAGTGTCTGAAGTGCAATTTGTACGTGCTTCTCGTGCTCTTCTTCACTCTTTGAATAAATGAGGATATTGTCGATAAACACAATGATGAATTGATCCAAGAATGGCCTGAACACCCGATTCATCAAATCCATAAATACTGCCGGAGCATTAGTTAATCCAAAAGGCATAACTAAGAACTCATAATGCCCATTTCTTGTTCTGAAAGCTGTTTTTGTTATCTCTTCAGGTCTAATAAGTAACTGATGGTATCTAGATCGTAAATCGATCTGCAAAAAGGTTGTCGCTCCTTGTAGTTGATCGAATAAGTCATCTATCCTGGGAAGGGGGTACTTGTTCTTGATGGTGACCTTATTCAATTCTCTGCTGTCGATACAGAATTGAAGATTTCCATCCTTCTTTCTAACAAATAGAATTGGGGCTCCCCAAGGTGACGTGCTTGGTCTAATGAATCCAAGATCTTCTAACTCTTGTACTTGCTCCTTTAGCTCTAGCATTTCCATTGGGACCATTCGATAAGGGGTCTTGGATAATGCTATTGTTCTGGGTCCTAACTCAATACAAAAGTCGATCTCACGCTTGGGTGGTAATCTGGATATGTTTTGAAAGACATCTTCAAAGTCTCGAACTATTGGAATTTGAGCGACTGTCAAATCTAAGCTTGTGGTTTCCAAAGCGGCTAAGCAACTTGTAAGAAAGGCATCACTAGTAGGGTTACATTGAAAATTGAAAGGTGGATTCCCTGGTACTGAGACGTGATCGACTTACTAGCACAATATAACTTCGCATGATACTTAGTAAGCCAGTCAATTCCTAAAATTACATCGAATTCCTTCATTGACAGAACAATTAAGTCTGCGGGTAGGTTCCTATCCTCCAAAGTTAAAGTGCAGTCCTTGCACACCTTTCCTAGCTTCATGGTCACTCCTAAAGGTGATACCGCATTTAGAGCAACCTCGAGTGCTTGGGGTACTAAATCCAATCGTCGTATAATCTCAAAAGCAATACATAAATTTGTAGCACCAGTATCAAACAACACTTTAACTCGACTAGCATATAATGAGAGTGTACCTTCCAGGTTCTGCTGCTCCATTTCATCATAGCCGGCTGCCTCGGGTATGATAGCATTGAGTCGATCCTTACCAGCTTGACCTTAAGTAGTAGGCCTATGATAGTTTTCTCTCGGTGCCTTGCATTCCATGCTCATATGCCCTCTCTTGCCATAGTTATAGCAGACAACATTGGCTCAGTAGTTGGTTCTAGGGGCTGTGTAGTCTCGTGCCATATGTCCGGGGATCCCACAATTGAAACATCCGCCCTTGTTGTTCCTTATGGCTGTGGCTGGTACTTGTGGTACGGGAGGTGCTGCGTACTTGTCCTGGGGAGGGTTGGGTTCTGGTTTCTTACCACTATTCCATGGGCGCTTGTTTCCTTGAAAACGAGCCAGCGATCTCCCTCGTGGTCCATTCCTTGGCGGAGGTGGTCAGTGTACCATTTGCTTCGGGCCCTGAAAACCGTCTCTCTCCAATCCTGCCCTAACCTGACCAATGCTTCGAAAGTTTGATTCAAGTGTCCCCATGTCAGATGTCAGAGGTGTGGATTGAGTCCTCAATGAAACTTCTTGATATTCTTTTGAGGAGTCTCAACCATGTGAGGGGCGAAGTGGGACAAGCGTTGAAATTGTGTTGTGTAATCTCTCATAGTCCTATTTCCTTGAGCCAATTCGATAAATTACTTCTCTCTCGTCCTTTTCATCGTGGGGAAAGTACTTTTCCAGAAATTTCTCCCGGAAGGTGGTCCAGGTCATCCTTCTTGAAGCTTCTACTCTGATGGTTGCCTTCTCAGCTTCCCACCAATCGGCTGCCATATATGTGGGCTGGAAAGTGGCGAGACGACGCTTCTCTGTTTCGGGGCATTCTATCAATTCAAAAATACGATCCATGTCTCTCAGCCATTGTTCTGCTCGCCAGGATTCACCGGTGCCGTCAAACCTATCGGGGCGTAAGCTCTGAATCCTTCAAGTAATCTGTCTCGAGTCTGGGGTGGTGGTCTAGGGCGATTATCATTGCCATTGCCATGATTGTTGCCTATATGGGCCAGATGTTGCAGAAATGCGCCAAAGATTCTAGTAAGATCTATTCCTTCGGTAAGGGGATCTGGTGCTCCTCCGTTGCGGTTTCTTCTTGGTCTGCTTGCCATTGTGCCTTGTGTGCTTATGTACCTACATAATTACTTATTGGTCACACACCAATCCTACCCATGATTATGAAGTATGCAAATGACAAGGTGCGTAGTAAATGATTCTAATATAAGTACATATCTCATCAAGCATACACTTCATCATATAGAGCATCATATAAAGAAAACAAGTCTTCATTGACAACTTCAAATATTTACATAGTGGGGGTAGCACAAAAACATTTACATGGAAAGGCGTGCATGCTGAATATTTACGTAGTAGGGAACAGTACCAAAAACATATACATAGAGAAGGCATACACATTACAACTAGCACGTGTTATATGCCTGAGTACATACTACATATACAAAAGATGGGCTACTAGCCCTATTACGTAGAGCTCTAAATCCTGGGAATCCTGCCCCAAAAGTCCTCCATGTCTGATGGTGGAGCGTCATCCTGGATCAGAATCTCCTCATGTGGAACCTAGTCTAAATATGGATCAAACTCATCGATCATCTCATCGTCATTATTGTCCTCATCCAAAGGCTCTCTCTCTGCGTCCTCAAAGGCATCCTCAACCTCTGGCCCTCCCATCTCCATATCCGTCTCTAGCTCATCATCATCTGTCTCATCGTCCTCATCATCGTCATCGGACTCGTCCTCACCATCAGATTCGATGACTGGCTCTATGGCTATAGATATGTCAACGATAGGCTCCTTCGGTGGGGGTGGTGGTTTAAAGGGAGGTGGTCTTACGGGCAACGATGGGAGTGTCAACTCCACTCGGAAAGTAATGACTCTGAAAGTATGGCAGTCCTGAATCATACCAATTGCCTCCTGATGAATGAGTCTAAGGGTACTCTCACGGTAGTGTGCCCCCATCCGTAAGATCACGGGATCCTAAATCCCCATCACATACATATCATGCCACGTGTCATCCTCTACGTGCTGCAAGGCCCTTTAGCGAATCCTCTAGTGATACAATACTAGGTCTACTGGCTCTATGTGATCTGTGTATATCCAGTGTCCCCCGAATCCGTCATGGACATATATCTGTGGCATGCTAACCTATCCAATACTAAACTATCATAAGGTTAATACCTTCATAGATGTCTAACAGTTTTTAACTTAAGTATGTAGGACAATCGGTGTACACGTCTTAACCTAGGGCTCTGCTACCAAAAATCCTTGTCAGTCTGTCATGCCCCGGCGTATCCAAAAATAAGGAAAAATTAAATTTCCATATTGGACCCTTAGGCACGTGACTGGTTGAATCACCGAATTGTCCATCACCAAGCAGTAATAATAAAAACATAACTAAAGGAAGTATAACTAATGCAAGATGAAGCCAACATGGTTATATTACAACAAAACAGTAGTACTAGATCAGCTATTACAACCCTATGCATACAACACTGTCTTATGGCACTAGGGCTTACAGGAGCTATTACAAAAGATAGATAAAGTCATCTGATAGAGTTTACAACCAAAAATGTTTACAAGATTACAACTACTAGTCTTCTCTCTAACTAGCGTAGCCATAATCCTCCTCGGTGTATTCTTGCTCCACTTCCTCCTCCTGGGCAGCATCGCAACCTGTGTATTCTGAAGAAATAAATTAGGGCAAGATTAGGAGACCAATGATGTCTCCCATATTTATTATATGTGGAGAAGAAGCAAGAATTACAATAGTATCCCTATGTCTAATACATAAGAGTAAGGGAAATAAAATAACAATAAAAATAATAAAAACAAGTAAACTAACACTCCCCCTCAAGCTGGTACAAAAATATCTCTCATTCCCAACTTGCTAAGAGCAAAATGAAATGGTCTACTCCCAACACCCTTTATAAACATATCTGCAAGTTGATCCCCGGGCTTCACAAATGGAGTACAAATCACATCACTACTGATATTCTCCTTGATGAAGTGTCTGTCAATCTCCATGTGTTTAGTCCGATCATGTTGCACTGGATTGTGGGCAATGTTGATTGCAGACTTGTTGTCACAATGCAATCTCATAGAGTCACTAAATTCAAGACCTAAGTCTTTTAACAACAACTTAATCCACAGAAGCTCACATACACCTTGAGTCATGGCTCTGAACTCGGCCTCTGCACTAGACCTAGCTACTACATTCTGCTTTTTACTTCGCCACCCAACAAGATTACCCCCCACGAAGGTACAATAGCCCGAAATGGACCTCCTGTCTGTCACAGATCCAGCCCATCAGCATCTGTGTATGCTTCCACTTGAAGGTGGTCATGTCTAGCAAAAAATAAACCATTTCCAGGAGTTGATTTCAAATACCTCAAAATCCTGAAGACAGCCTCCATATGAGATTCATGGAGATCGTGCATGAACTGACTAACAACACTCACAGCAAAGGCAATATCAGGTCGGGTATGAGAAAGATAAATGAGTCTTCCCACTAACCTCTGATATCTGCCTTTATCTACCTCTACACCGCCTGAATCATCACTAAGTTTCTGATTTGATTCAATCAGAGTGTCACATGCTCGACTTCCAAGCATTCCAGTCTCTTCTAATAAGTCAAGTACGTATTTTCGCTGGGAAATGAAGATTCCATGCTTCGATCTAGCAACCTCAATCCCCAAAAAATATTTAAGAGTCCCAAAGGCTTTTATTTCAAACTCCTTGGATAAGTACTCTTTCAATCTTTGCATTTCCTCCAGATCGTCAAGATAATGTCATCCACGTATACAATCAATGCAGTACTCTTACCCTGTGATGAATGTTTAATGAACAAAGTGTGATCGGCTTGACTCTGTCTAAAACCATACCTGATCATAGCTTGTGTGAACCTCTCGAACCATGCCCTAGGTGACTGTTTCAATCCATACAATGATTTCCTGAGTCTACATACCTTGTCGTCTGTCTTAGAATCCTCGAAGCCAGGAGAAACATCCATATATACCTCCTCATATAGATCACTATGAAGAAATGCATTCTTCACATCAAACTGGTGAAGCGGCCATCCAAAGTTGGCAGCTAGTGACAGGAGGACCCGAATAGAGTTCATCTTTGCAACAGGAGCAAATGTCTCCTGATAATCAATTCCATAGGTCTATGTGAAGCCCTTAGCAACTAGCCGAGCTTTGTACCATTCGATGGAGCCATCAACCCTATGCTTCACAGTGTACACCCACTTACACCCCACAGTTCTTTTGGCCTCTAGTAACCTCGTCAATTCCGAAGTGCCATTCTTATGAAGAGCTTTAATCTCTTCAATTATAGCATGTTTCCACTTGGGATCCGCAAGAGCATCCTGGACATTATTAGGAACAAACACAAAAGCAATTTTGGAAAGAAAAGCTTTATAGGAGGGAGACAAGTGAGAATATGACACAAAATTTGAGATAGGATGTTGGGTACAAGCCCTAACACCCTTACGTACAGCAATAGGAACATCAAGATCAGAATTAGACTCCATAGGAACATGTGTATAAGACTTACTAGGAATATCAGAATCAGAGTTACCTTGGTCCTCAACACTTGAAGGAGATATCAGTGGAAGAGTAGAAGGAGCGAGCTCTTTATTCTTGGACTTATTCCATGTGCCTCTAGAATAAACCATCCACTCCTTTTCTTTTAATGGAGTGCAAGCGCCTTCTTTCTCCATATCCTTTCCAACTTCATTTTCTCCTTAAATTTTTTCTTTTTCCTTTACTTTCTCAGTGGTAATATCCATAACTACTCCCCTTGGAGCCAAAGAGAGCTCCAAAGGGGCAGACAAAGGCACCTCTTCCTCATACCACTGCTCCCCCTGAAGAGGTAACTCAGAAGGAAGCAAGGACTGAAAGTACGACTGAGATTCATGGAATGTAACATCCATAGAGACATACCATTTCCTCGAGGGAGGATGGTAACACTTATATCCTTTTGGGTTGGAGAATAGCCCACAAAAACACATTTAATAGCTCGGGGATCTAACTTCCCACGAGTAGGGGAATGGTTGTGAACAAAGCACGCGTGACCAAAAACACGCGGAGTTATAGGGAATAGAGGAGAAGTGTCGGACAGGACTTCAACGGGTGCCCTTTTGTTCAAAACTCGAGTTGGAAGACGATTAATAAGGTATGCCGCCGTTAAAACAGCATCACCCCAGTAGGACTTGTGAGCATGAACAGAAAACATTAACGATCTAGCAATATCAAGTAGATGATGATTCTTGCGCTCCGCCACACCATTTTGCTGGGGTGCAAGAAGTCTGATGAATAATCCCATGGGAGCAAAAAAACGCAGCAAGACCCGAGTCAATGTACTCACCCCCTTGATCAGATCTTAAAATTTTTAAGTGAGTGTCAAACTGAGTGCTCACCATTTTATGAAATACTTTGAAAATTGAGAAAACTTCCTTTTTTTCTTTCGTCATACACCCAAGTGGTACGAGAATAGTCATCAATAAATGTAACAAACCATCTATGACCTTTCAAAGAATTAACACGAGAAGGACCCCAAACATCAGAATGAACTAAAGCAAATGGAACTAAACTTTTATTAAAACTAGGAGCAAAATAAGCTCTGTGATGTTTACCCAGTTCACAAGTTTCACAATGGAAATCAGAAACATTTTTATTCAAGACTATTGAAGGAAATAAATGCTTTTGTAAATAAAAAGAAGAATGTCCTAAACGGCGATGCCAGAGATGTATGTCTTCAGCTTTATTCTCAGAAACCACTATATGATGTGCTAACGGCCCTCTAACATCCAAAAGATAAAGACCACTCTCCTCTCTACCATTGCCAATCATCCTCCTCGTGGTAAGGTCCTGAAAAACACAATGAGAAGGGAAAAATGTTACACTGCAGTGTATATCCCGAGTGATATGACTAATGGATAACAAATTATGGGAGAAATTGGGAATATGTAGTACAGATGACAAAGACAAGGATGGAGTGGCATGGATAGTACCCTTCCCGGAAATAGAGGAAAAAGTACTATCAGCTACACGAACCTTATCTTGACCTGAACAAGGCTTATACACAGAGAAAATATCAGAATATTTAGACATGTGATCAGACGCACCAGAATCAATAATTCAGGGAGAAGAAGAATGAGACAAGTGTGCTCTTGAGGATGTGACTAAATTACCTGTATAAGCAAATGAAGAGGAGGCACCTATAGATGCAGTAGAAGCAGACGTACGACGAGCTATCAAAGAACGAAGAGCCTCCTCCACCTCTGAGGCAGTAAATAGTGTTGGGTCGAAAGTAGATGAGGTCTGCTCAACAGGAGTCGGTGCTGTAGGATCTAAGGCTGTGGTATGATGAGCACGATAGTTACCTCCCTGCGACTATCCCCCACGACCACCAGACTGTCCTGAACAACCCCCACGACCTTCAGACTGTCCAGGTGGACGATCGTGTAGTCTCCAACATGTATCCCTGGTATGATAGGGCCGATTACAATAATCACAGAACTACCTGGCTTTCTCAGATGATCCAGACACATTAGAAGAAGTACGACCTCAGGACTATTTGGTCCCATCTCTCTGGGAAGCCGAAACAAGGGCAGATCTCTCTGTAGAAGTGGGTGGAAGCATAGCAGAACGTCCACTCTCCTCGTTCTGTATATATGCAAAGGCCTCTTGGAGAGAAGGCAAAGGATCCATCCCAAGTACACAACTGCGGACGGGATCATACTCAGCATTAAGTCCCTCCAAAAACTTAAATATCCTCTCTTCAACAACGAGTTTATTATAGGGAACGGAGTCGGTTGGACAAACCGGCTTGTAGTCTAAGAGATGATCAAGTCGTTTCCAACTAGTGGTCAGAGATGTGAAATATTGGAAAACACTCATCTCTCCCTGTTCTGAGTGACCAATCGTCCTCCTTAACTCAAATATCTGTGCAGAATTTCCCTTTCAGGAATAGGTGTTGATCATGGTCTCCCAAATGTCTTGGGCAGTCGCCATGTCTAAGAAACCCTCAGCAATCTCTAGAATCATAGAATGACAAAGCCATGTCATGACCATAGAGTTTTCCATCTCCCACTTGTCATACGTAGCATCCTCAGTGCTAGGTGCCTTGATTCGTCCATTGATATACCCCATCTTACCTCTGCCCTTAAGAGACATGATCACAGACCCAGACCAAGCGAGGTAGTTTTGTCCATTGAAGAGAGAAGTAGTAAGCTTGACATTCGGGCTATCAGAAAGAGCAACAACAAATGTCTCACTCCTAGGCTGCTGTGTATTCACAGTGGATTTATCTCCATCTGACATCGTTAATTGACACGTAAGAAAAAATTACCCGCAACAATCACAAAAAAGGGAATAGGAATCGGTACCAACGGTGATGGAGAGCTCAAGTATCTATCAAAGCACCATGCAAAGATTTCGGATCTGCCAAAGCTGATCAAGGGTGCATATAAGGACCAAAATAACACAAAATATTAACCATCGATCAAAATGAGATAGTTATAATGCATCAGCAAAGAAGAAGAGAAGCAAAGAAGGGCAGCGAGAAGATTGGTTAGCCGCTGATAGAATTAGGCCTGCATGAAGCTGTCGGCTAGGGAAAGAGGAACTTTATAGCTGTCGGCTGGATGAAGAAGGCTTGTATCAATGTCGGCTAGACCAGGGGGGTCATGGATGGTGTAACCGAGAGGTTGGGAGGAGGCTAGGAGGCTTGCGGAGGGGCTGGGCTAGGGTAAGGACTTGCGGCGCAGGCCAGGGGGCCTGTATGACTTGCGACGCAGGGAAGGGGTAGGGTTGGGGTGAGGCGCAAGGTTGGTAGTGGTGGTTTAAGGTGGCTAGTGGTGGTGGAGATGGTGGTTAGTGGTGGAGAACCCTCTTAGGGTGGCTTTGATACCATGAAGAAATAAATTAGGGTAAGATTAGGAGACCAATGATGTCTCTCATATTTTATTATATGTATAGAAGAAGCAAGAATTACAATAGTATCCCTATGTCAAATACATAAGAGTAAGGGAAATAAAATAACAACAAAAATAATAAAAACAAGTAAACTAACATATTCATCATTTGGAAAAGCTGGACATTGGAATGTCCAGCAAAATGAAACGCTGTCAGCTTATGAAAGTCGAGTGAAAAAACTACATCAAACGGAACTTATATAGCCATACACAAACAAGATACATTTACTTCTTTTGTTACGTCTTTTAAAGAACCTCGCGTTCTCACAATCGAACTATGACTACTACTCGCCCAACTAGGCATTTGAAGAGAATACAGACAAACAACGCGACTAATCTCATCATCCCGCAACATTGTTCTATGGCACTAGGGCTTTACAAGAGCTATTACAAAAGATAGATAAAGTCTTCTGATAGAGTTTACAACCAAAAATGTTTACAAGATTACAACTACTAGTCTTCTCTCTAACTAGCGTAGCCATAATCCTCCTCGGTGTATTCTTGCTCCACTTCCTCCTCTTAGGCAGCATCGCAACCTGTGTATTCATCATCTGGAAAAGCTAAACATGGGAATGTCCAGCGACTTGAAACGCAGTCAACTTATGAACGCCGAGTGAGAAAACTAAATCAAATGGAACTTATATAGCCATACACGTTCTCACCATCGAACTATGACTACTACTCGCCCAACTAGGCATTCGAAAAGAATACAAACAAATAGCGCGACTAATCTAATCATCCCGAAAATACTACCACAGTCCTCTACCAGAGACTGACACAGAATTCCAACTGTAGACATCAACAGAGAGTCTAACACCATTCTCAAACCAAACCACTACTAACCTTCACTTGTTCACAAAGAACTGAAGTGTTCGCACAAACCTTCACATCGTCACGAAGAACCGAAGTGTTCACACTAACCTTTACTTCGTCACGAAGAACCGAAGTGTTCACACTAACCTTCACTTCATCACGAAGAATCAAAGTGTTCACACTAACCTTCACTTCATCATGAAGAACCTAAGTGTCTTAACTTAACCTAACGGATAAGCCTGACACAGAGTCCGAGCTTTCCCAATGAACCCAACACGAAGTCCTAACATAACCGTTCTGAGTCTGGCACGGAGCCCCAACTCACCACGCTAATACCTCATGACACTAGGCCTCACATAGCCACCAACCCGACACAATATATCCTTAATACACTATCCCGGCCTATGCGGCTTGGTTTACCAATCTGACACTTAATCTCAAAATAAGCTGCTCCTGACATAACACAACTGATTCTCACGTATCCCATTCATTACGAAGTTTGGTTCATTATATGACTTCCGATTGTAACCATCAAGATTCTTTTTATAAGTCCATCATTCTGTTTTACATCATAATATACTTACGAGATCCGAATAAGTGTTAACTTTCAACTCATGGCGACAAACCTAACTTTAGTAAACTTTTCCGAAAACTGTACCCACAAACCGGTTACTCCTACTAATCAGTTTTTGGGTTGGGTTCTACAAACCGGTTACTACCCACTAATCAGTTTCTGGTGACAAATTCTAGATTCCTTCTTTTCATGCAATGTACAACACATTAAGCTCGGGGTACTAAACATAACTACTTCTACGGATAGTACAATGTCCTTTTAACTATTCTTACAAACCATATATATCCATTCTTGATTCAAGGTACAACTATAAAGCACAATTCATATGTCCAAAGCACATTAGATAAATCTAACACCTAAAACACATGCATGAGTTTATTAATACGACTAAGTTATTAACATGCTGTCTCTCATATACATATAACAAGGTTTCATGCTAATAAAGTTGAGGTACAACTAAACAAAGCTTAGAAATCAATACAACAGAAATCAGTACCCAGGCACCGGTTACTCCCACAAACCGACTTCTCATGCCTGTTCCCAGAAATCGATTTCTGCCACAAACTGGTTTCTCATGCCTTCCTGCAGTTTCCTGGCAGACTGCTATACTATGGGTTTTTACTACAAAAATCTACTTACATGGCATGGAAACTTCAAAATAACAACATGAAAACACAGCTAAACATTACTACACACTGTATAGGTTCTAAAGTGAGTTAGTAAACTCACAATTTCTTGGAATTGAGCTTTGGATGTAGGAATTTAGCTTAGGAAGCTTGAACTTAACTTCAATGGTGAAAGCTCCTTCTTCTTCTTCTTCTTCTTCTTCTTCTTCTTCCTTCACTTCTGGGATTCTCCTTGGTCTAAGACTTCTTCTGACAGCTCCTAGGTTCCCATGGTGGTGTGGATAAATATAGGTGTTTGTATGTGAAGTGTATACAAGGAAAAAGGAAATGAATGCTTGGTTTCTTCTTGATTCTCTTCTATCTCTCCATGGAACTCCCAACTCCTAGCTCTCTCTCAATCCTATATGTAGCTTTTAAGTGTCTAAGAGGGTGTAATGCATGTGTGTATGCATGTATAAATAGAGCTAGGTGGTTGCTAGGTGTCACTTTGCATGGATACATGCTTGGACACATGTCCCTGTAGTGGACAAATGTCAAAGGGGTGGTGACATGTGTCAAGGGTGTTGCATGGGCTGCCATGTGGCCGGCCATGGTGGGGTCCACCTTAGGTTTTGTGCCACTTTCTTGTTTTACATGCAAAAGTCCTCGGTATACGTGTCAGTCTCGATTTATGCACAACCGGGTATTATTTCTAATGTCTGGGTTCGGGTACGGTACTAAGCTAAGTCTTATTACAGTCGAGTCGGTACAGTGCCTATAGTCTAATTAGTACCACATCACATCGATACAGTCACACAATTAAAATAATATAATAATAGGCCAAATAACAGAAATTCATAAAACTCTTTTATTATAAGTCGAGGAAAATTACAGGTGCTACAAGATCCCTCCAAACACTGCTCTAACAAATCTTCAGAACTAGTGTTGACTAATCAGGTTGGACTCGGGGTATATTTAAAAGAGCCTTGAGAACATCGCTGTCAGAATGAAATGATCCCTTACTTGGCAGGCCACCATAACTCTGCTGATCTCTGTCCTCAATGATAGGAATGTCACTTGTCAATACTTGTCCAGCTCTGCCAAATCAGCTTCCGCTTGTAAAGACTGCATAAAATCATTCAGTGCACTATGATCGCAAAAATTTAAAACAACCTTCCCCGTAGTCGACGACGCATATCGATTAGGCACATTAATCATCATCATCTCCGAATCATTGCGATCCATTTGGGGCAACCCTTCATTATCACCAGCATGATCAGACTCAGAACAAACAGCCACATCATCGGCAGAGGCCCCACGATCAGTTGGAGACTATGTTTCATGCTTGTCCTCTTGGAGAGCATCTTCAGGATGAGCACGAGTAGTAGTAGAACCAGATTCTGGTTCAACCTCCAAAGCGCCGGATACTTAATTAGGATCTTCAGTGTTTCCCATTGCTCTTCTTACTTTTCTTTTATGGTGACTGCAAGGTCGATCTTTGTCCTCCTTCCGTTTCTTACTAGAACGACCACCGTTACCTTCGAACGGTGTCACATTACCAACCGAAGAAGGGGGCAATCTCCCGATCTCCTTCTTGAATAGCCCTCCACCCACTTCCCTGCACTCCACACTAGAGCCCACCGGTTCTTACCACACAAAAAATCTAGCCTTTATGTCAAAAAAAAAGGGGACGGGGTTCCTGCCACACAAAAAATCCAGCCTTTGTTTCAAAAAGGGGGGGGGGGGACAAATGATTGAAAGTTCAAGAAAAGGCCTAAAGAAATTACCTCCTAGATTTCTTTTGAATAAAGAAATTTCTCGGAGGCTTTGATCAAATGCCTCCTTTTTGGAACCGTTCGCGACTCTATTTCTTCATTATTATTCGAGTAAGATTGCTAGTGACAGAAAAGCTCCCCGCCTCATGAGACCCTTGAGTTGTGGACTTTTTAGAAGCAACAGATTTGTTAAGCTTGGGAGCTCGAAGTATTCCGTCATTGCCCGCTATATTGTATGCTTTAATTCGGACAGGATCACTCATATGAAAAAGAACCAAGGTGCAAGTGCACGAATGCCAAAAGTTTTCCCAATTAGGTATGCACCTACCAATCCTTCCTCGAGGAGAAATTCGAATCAATGCCCCCCAGATAAATTCTTCACCTTGGATGAAACAAAATGTGAAATCTCTCTAGCTTCTAGTCTATATAAAATGTAGTTAAGTTTGTTTGGCCTTTCCTTGCTTAAAGGGCTACTTTTGCATCGACTCTCTCTCGTTAGGTGATTACCGAGGCGAAAACAGCTCTCTCGGAAGTCAGTTTTCCTGCCATCTTAGTGGGACTAGTCTAACAAACTTTCACTTGAACTGCCAAGTCTTGGTTTTTTTTCTTGTGGTAACGCTCTTCTAGAATTACGTTTAACGTCCCTTTATGACTTTCCTGATCGGTGCCTCGGCTCGGTAGTCGGGCTCCAGGACATTACTACCACGACTACTATCGACCCGAGCCCAAAGAAGGAAAAGAATGGACTAAAGCGAGGAGTTCATTGGCCATACATAGTGAAGGGGGATGGGGGTCAACCTCTTTCATGACCCATGGCCCCAGTGTGTCACTTGTTAGCATTTCTAGAACAAATTGAGTAGGGTTGGTTTTTCGATAGGGAAAGAGACAGGGGAGTTTGGCTGTAATTGAGACACATTTTTTGGATGGACGATATGGATTTCTTCGAGATGGTCAATCACTTTTTTAATCTTGAGAGGGAGGTCATTCAAAACCCGCTGGCTCCAGAACAGGGGGCGGCTCCAGAAGTGCTGTGGCAGGCGCCAGCACCGACGGAAGTTGCCCACTCCATTTCGGAAAAAAAGAGCGTACGGCACTTTGAAGGGACATTCACACTTTGATTCGTGAGCAACTTCACAAAACATTGTGAAAAGGGAAAAGGGCGGCTGTCCGTGCACTTTCCAAAAATGACGAAATACACTCCAGTATGGCGAAGGTGATAATGTCTTACGATCTGGAGATCCCTGCGGAGACGGATACGGATACGGAAACCCTCTTCAGATGGGTGGAGAATATAAGGGGGACCCTAATCTCCTAAGGCCACTCATTAGGGAATACCGGTCAAATTACTCTGTCTGTCGCTTTCTTTCATAACATAGCCATTATTCCCGCATAAAAGTCTCTCGCGCGGTCGAAGGAGATGCATTTCTGGTACTGGTGGTATTGGACAAGCTCTCAGGGAATAATCTATTTCTTATTTCTGCCTTTCTTTCCCATGACGACTAGCAACAGGCAAATCAAGAATTTCACTTCGAATTTCGAAACCTCAACATGCTACTGCTCATGGTGTTTCACGATTAGTATTGGAAATGAACGGAGAAGAGGTGGAACGTACGGAACCACTTATTGGATCACTCCAGTACGGCACGAACCCGCTGATGCCGAGTCAGCTCCTATGCCGCTAGCTATGCCCTGCTTGGTCCCCCGGCACGGTGGAGGTTCCGTAGCGCATCATGAGCATCGGGCTAAGGGGCAGTTGACCAACTCAATCGAACTGCCCTATCTTACTACAACATAGGGACAGAAGGGAGAAGGTTATGAAGGTGGCCTCGTTATCCACACCTCTAGTCGGATGAATGGTGGACCGACAGACCTAGGTTTTCACGAGCATTGGCAGGTTCTGGAGTGCCTGTCAAGGGCGCTAGTGCATACTCCGAGGTGATTATCACCACCTATACCTCACATCTCGGCACAGTGGAACGTGTAACCCGCCCGCTGTTTCATTCAACTACATTTGTTCTTATAATCCGTAGCCTAACAGAATACAGCAGGGAGGGACAACCTGCCCATGCCAGTGGGGAGGATGACACTACTGGCAAAGACCGTCTGGCAAAAATGCCACAGGCGTGAAGTGTGGTAGGCCTGTGCCAGGGGAGCATAGCATAGGGAGGAAAGGGAGCCAGGACGGTGGTAGAGCCAGGGGAGGCCAGGTCATTTGACAGAGTGGAAGGCTTTTCCCTATTAGAGAAGGCCCCATGAAGTGAAGGTAAGTGCATGAATTCTTGGAAAAAGAGGGAGCGAGCCTATATAAAGAATTTAAGAAAGCAAATTCAATGAATAGATAGAGTCAATGATACGATAGACAGCGCTTCCTACATGTGAATTAGGGTCCGAGGTTGAGCAGTCTCAATTTCACTATAGGATTTGAGAATGAATGCTGGGCTGGGCCACCTCGAATGGCGTGACCCATATGCGGGGAGATCCGCACATACGATTTTTAGGGGAATCTGGTCGAAAGACCGGCCGGTGCCCACCTGACTAGAGGGACTGAGAAATTCATAGAGTAATAAACTTATCTTCAAGCTTTACCTTATTCTGATCGTTCAGAGGTCAATAGCAGGGTCACTGAATGAAGTCTGTTTCTTTCGGAGGTGTTGACCCGTAGCGAGGCAGAGATGACTAAGTGACACATGGAATATGGCGATGACAATAGCATGCGTAGAAGAAGATAACAGAGCTCATCGTATAGTTCACGACAAGGGTATAACGAACGGGGACACCTTGGTCCAAACCAAATTGACGCATAACCCTATGAGGATTATAGTTAACAGTACCCGTGGTATACTCGGACAAGTATAGAAGGTTGGAAGGAAACATCGCGGCACCCATAACAAAGCCACGAAACCCGTCGTAGCCAGATAAATCAATCTTTTCAAAAGAGCCTGATGGATATAGATCTGAATCTTTGACTCCCACAACGGCCTTAGAATAAGGGCGGAATTCAAATTCGCTCACCTTGTCCAAAAGTTTGACAGGTCGCTTCAAAGTCCCTCTTTTACACCATCTTTCCAAACGAGGATGATCACTATCCATCGAAACAGTCTAGTGAGAGAGGGACCATGAAGTTTCTTCGTAATAGCTTCAAAGATCACAGGAGAAGGAGCATAGCGTGGAAATTTCTCGAACAAAACCATGGTCTAGAAAGGAGCGCATAAACAGCTAGAAATATCAAACCGCCCAATAGAACACCTGGCATTAGTATGAAGCGAATCTAGCGTGTAATAGAGAGTGCCCAAAAAGAGCGGTGCCAAGGGCAAAGAATGACCCTTGGCCAATTTCATAGCTAACGGGAAAACCCCAACATTAATCCCATCCTCAATAGACATGGGAAGAATGTAACGCGCAAGCCAACTAGCTATAAAAGAAGCTAGGAAATGAGGACTGTCAAATCCAGGACCTGTCTTTTCCCTACGATTCTGATTCTCACTAGTTTGCTTTACAGTCTGAATATGTTTGACAAAATAGCGCAGCCACGAGATGAAAGACGCACGCTATCCCTTGTTCTCCCCAGAAAAAGCACTGGGCATTGCGGCGCTCTTCGTCAAACATGACTGAAGAAAAGAAACAGCATCTTTATCTTCTTGGCTCTCGAGGAGACCTCCTAAAGAATGCTTACCCACGACTGGCAAGGCTAGAAAAAGTACCACGTCCTCAATAAAAGTATGGGTATCAGAACTCCACCTCGAAGCTAACTCAGAAAGACCCATTGTCCCCTTTCTGTAATTCAAAGTAACACAAATAAAAATGAAATAAAAAATACCCGCGCTCTTTAACAATTCAACATTATGAGGATCTGAGAAAACAAAGGAACTCCATTCCTCCTAATCCATACAAGGAACCGAGGAAGCATGAAACTCTATGCGAGAGCATGGATAATCCCCTCGTTCCATCTCAAAATGAAAAACACTCTCTACTGCGAGGAGCGCTCCTTCACCTGCCCATATCTTGTTCTGAAAACTGTTTTGGGTATGTCTTCAGGTGTAACAAGTATCTGATGGTATCCGGATCGTAAATCGATCTGCAAAAAGGTTTCACTCCCTGTAGTTGATCGAATAAGTCATCTATCTTGGGAAGGGAGTACTTGTTCACGATGGTGACCTTATTCAATCCTCTATAGTCGATACAGAGTCGAAGATTTCTATCCTTCTTTCTAACAAACAGAACTGGGGCTCCCCAAGGTGATGTGCTCGGTCTAATGAATCCAAGATCTTCTAACTCTTATACTTGCTTCTTTAGCTCCAGCATTTCTATTGGGGCCATTCGATAAGGGGTCTTAGATAATGCTATTGTTCCGGGTATTAACTCAATACAAAAGTCGATCTCACACTTGGGTGGTAATTCTGATATGTTTTGAAAGACATCTTCATAGTCTTGAACTATTGGAATTTGAGTGACTGTCAATTCTGAGCTTGTGGTTTCCATAGCGGCTAAGCGACTTGTAAGAAAGGCATCACTAGTAGGGTTGCATTGAAACTTGAAAAGTGGATTCCCTGGTACTGAGAACGTGATCGATTTACTAGCATAATCTAACTTCGCATGATACTTAGTAAGCTAGTCAATTCCTAAAATCACATCAAATTCCTTCATTGACTGAACAATTAAGTCTGCGGGTAGGTTCCTATCCCCCAAAGTTAAATTGCAGTCCTTGCATACCTTTCCTAGCTTCACGGTCACTCCCAGAGATGATACCGCACTCAGAGCAACCTCGAGTGCTTGGGGTACTAAACCCAATCGTCGTATAATCTCAAAGGAAACACATGAATTTGTCGCACCAATATCAAACAGCACTTTAACTCAACTAGCATATAATGAGAGTATACCTTCCAGGTTCTGCTGCTCCATTTCATCATTTCTGGCCGCCTCGGGTATGATAGTATTGGGTCGAGCCTTACTAGCTTGACCTTTAGTAGTAGGCCCGTAATAGTTTCCTCTCAGTGCCTTGCATTCCTTGCTCATATGCCCTCTCTTGCCACAGTTGTAGCAGACAACATTGGCTCGGTAGTTAGTTCTAGGGGCTGTGCTGTCTGGTGCATATGTCCGGGGATCCCATAATTGAAACATCCATCCTTGTAGTTCCCGATGGTTGTGGCTCATACTTGTGGTGCTGGAGGTGTTGTATAATTATCCTCAGGAGAGGTGGGTCCTGGTTTTTTACCACTATTCCATGGGCCCTTGTTTCCTTGAAAACAAGCCAGTGGCCTCCCTCGTGGTCCATTCCTTGGCGGAGGTGGTCGGTGTACCATTTACTTCGGGCCCTGACAACCGTCTCTCTCCAATCTTGCCGCTAACCAGACCAATTCTTTGAAAGTTTGATTCAGGTGTCCCATTGTCAGATGTCTGAGGTGCGAGTTGAGTCCTCAGTGAAACTTCTTGATCTTCTTTTGAGGAGTCTCAACCATGTGAGGGGCGAAGTGGGACAAGCGTTCAAATTATGTTGTGTAATCTCTCACAGTCCTATTTCCTTGAGCCAATTCGATAAATTACTTCTCTCTAGTTGTTTTCATCGTCGGGAAAGTACTTTTCTAGAAATTTCTCACAGAAGGTGGTCGAGGTCATCCTTCTTGAAGCTTCTACTTCGATGGTTGCCTTCTTGGCTTCCCACAAATCGGCTGCCGCATATGTGAGCTGGAAAGTGACGAGGCGACGCTTCTCTCTTTCGGAGCATTCTATCGATTCAAAAATACGATCCGTGTCTCTCAGCTATTGTTTTACTCACCAAGGATTCACCAGTGCCGTCAAACCTATCAGGGCATAAAGCTCTAAATCCTTCAAGTAATCTGTCTAGAGTCTGGGGTGGTGGGCTAGGGCAGTTGTTGTTGCCATTGCCATGGTTGTTGCCTATATGGGCTAGATATTGCAGAAATGTGCCAAAGATTCCAGTAGGATCTGCTCCTTCAGGAAATGGATCTGGTGCTCCTCCATTGCTGTTCCTTCTCGGTCTGCCTGCCATTGTGATTTGTGTGCTTATGTACCTATATAAATACCTATTGGTCACACACCAATCCTACCCATGATTATGAAGTATACAAATGACAAGGTGCATAGTAAATGATTCTAATATAAGTACACATCTCATCAAGCATAACCTTCATCATATAGAGCATCATATAAAGAAAACAAGTTTTCATTGACAACTTCAAATATTTACATAGTGGGGGTAGCACAAAAACATTTACATGGAAAGGCGCGCACGTTGAAAACTATCATAAGGTTAATCCTCTGGTGATACAATACTGGGTCTGCTGGCTCTATGTGATCTAAGTATATCCAGTGTCCCCCGAATCTGTCATGGACACATATCGGTGCCATGCTAACCTGTCCAATACAAAACTATCATATAAGGTTAATATCTTCATTGATGTCTAACGGTTTATAACTTAAGTATGTAGGACAATCGGTGTACACGTCGTAACCTAGGGCTTTGATACCAAAAATCCCTGTCACGCCCCGGCGTAGCCAAAAATAGGGAAAAATTAAATTTCCATCTTGGACCCTTAGGCACGTGACTGGTTGAATCACCGAATTGTCCATCACCAAGTTGTAATAATAAAACCATAACTAAAGGAAGTATAACTAATGCAAGATGAAGTCAACATGGTTATATTACAAGGAAACAGTAGTACTAGATTAGCTGTTACAACCCCATGGATACAACATTGTCTTATGGCACTAGGGCCTTATAGGAGCTATTACAAAAGATAGATAAAGTCTTCTGTAGAGTTTACAACCAAAAATGTTTACAAGATTACAACTACTAATCTTCTCTCTAACTAGCGTAGCCATAATCCTCCTCGGTGTATTCTTGCTCCACTTCCTCCTCCTGGGCAGCA
The DNA here is from genome assembly GCA_033977485.1 of Hydrangea macrophylla. Lineage (NCBI taxonomy): Eukaryota > Viridiplantae > Streptophyta > Magnoliopsida > Cornales > Hydrangeaceae > Hydrangea > Hydrangea macrophylla. Next base: position 70,993,875 of record CM066994.1, read on the forward strand.
TCGCAACCTATGTACTCATCATCTGGAAAAGCTGGACATGGGAATGTCCAGCGACATGAAACGCCGTCAGCTTATGAAAGCCGGGTGAGAAAACTAAATCAAATGGAACTTATATAGCCACACACAAACAAGATACGTTTACTTCTTTTAATACGTCTTTTAAAGAACCTCGCATTCTCACTATCGAACTATGACTACTACTCGCCCAACTAGGCATTCGAAGAGAATATAGAGAAACAACGCAACTAATCTCATCACCTTGAAAATACTACCACAGTCCTCTACCAGAGAATGACACGGAATTCCAACTCTAGACATCAACAACATAAAGTCTAACACCATTCTCAAACTAAACCACTACTAACCTTCACTTCTTCACGAAGAACTGAAGTGTTCGCACAAACCTTCACATCGTCACGAAGAACTGAAGTGTTCACTCTAACCTTTACTTCATCACAAAGAACCGAAGTGTACATAATAACCTTCACTTCGTCATGAAGAACCAAAGTGTTCACACTAACCTTCACTTCGTCACAAAGAACCAAAGTGTTCACACTAACTTTCACTTCATCACGAAGAACCAAAGTTTCTTAACTCAACCTAACGGATAAGCCTGACATGGAGTCCTAGCTTTTCCAACTAACCCGACACGAAGTCCTAACATAACCATTCTGAGTCTGGCACGGAGCCCCAACTCACCACGCTAATACCTCATGACACTAGGCCTCTCGTAGCCACCAACCCAACACGATATTTCCTTAATACACCATCCCAGCCTTCGCAACCTGGTTTACCAATCTGACACTTAATCTCAGCATAAGCTGCTCCTGACATAGCATAATTGATTCTCACGTATTCCCAACCACACACGCATCATTCATTACGAAGTTTGGTTCATTATATGACTTCCGATTATAACCATCAAGATTCTGTTTACACGTCCATCATTCTATTTTACATCATAATATACTTACGAAATCCGAATAAGCGTTAACGTTTAGTTCATGGAGACAAACATAACTTTAGTAAACTTTTCTGGAAACTGTACCCACAAACTGGTTACTCCTACTAATTGGTTTCTGGGTTGGGTTCCACTAATCGATTACTACCCACTAATCGCTTTTTGGTGACAAATTCTAGATTCTTTCTTTTCATGCAATGTATAACACATTAAGCTCAGGGTACTAAACATAACTACTTCTACGGATAGTACATTACAAACCATTTATATCCATTTTTGAGTCAAGGTACAACTATCAAAGCACAATTCATATGTCCAAAGCACATTAGATAAATCTAACACCTAAAACACATGCATGAGTTTGTTAATACGACTAAGTTATTAACATGTAGTCTTTCATATACATATAACAAGGTTTTATGCTAACAAAGTCGAGGTACAACTAAACAAAGCATAGAAATCAATACAATAGAAATTAGTACCCAGACACCGGTTACTCCCACAAATTGGCTTCTCATGCCTATTTCCAGAAACTGGTTTCTCCCACAAACTAGTTTCTCATGCCTTTCTGCAGTTTCGTGGCAAACTGCTATACTATGGGGTTTTACTACGAAAATCTACTTGCATGGCATGTAAACTTCAAAATAACAACATAAAAACACAACTAAACATTACTACACACTGTATAGGTTCTAAAGTGAGTTAGTAAACTCATAATTGCTTGGAATTGAGCTTTGGATGTAGGAATTTAGCTTAGGAAGCTTGAACTTAACTTCAATGGTGAAAGCTCCTCCTCATTCTTCTTCTTCTTCTTCCTTCACTTCTGGGATTTTCCTTGGTGTTCTAAGACTTCTTCTCATAGCTCCTAGGTTCCCATGGTGGTATGGATAAATATAGGTGTTTGTATGTGAAGTGTGTACAAGGAAAAAGGAAATGAATGCTTGGTTTCTTCTTAATTCTCTTCTATCTCTCCATGGAACTCCCAACTCCTAGCTCTCTTTCTCTATCCTATATGTAGCTTCTAAGTGTCCAAGAGGGTGTAATGCATATGTGTATGTATGTAAAAATAGAGCTAGGTGGTTGCTAGGTGTCATTTTGCTTGGATACATGCTAGGACACATGTCCCCGTAGTGGACAAATGTCAAAGGGGTGGTGACATGTGTCAAGGGTGTTGCATAGGTTGCCATGGTGCGGTCCACCTCGGGTTTTGTGCCACTTTTCATTTTACGTACAAAAGTCCTCGGTATAAGTGTCAGTCTCGATTTATGCACAACCGGGTATTATTTCTAATGTTTGGGTCCAGGTATGGTACCAAGTTAAGTCTTATTACGGTCGAGTCGATATGGTGCCTATAGTCTAATTTGTATCACATCACGTCGATACAGTCACATAATTAAAATAATATAATAATAGGCCAAATAACAGAAATTTAGAAAACTCTTTTATTATAAGTGGAGGAAAATTACAGGTGCTACAAGATCCCTCTCCAACACTGCTCTAACAAATCTTTAGAGCCAGTGTTGACTGAGCAGGTTGGAGTCAGGGGTATATTTAAAGGAGCCTTGGGAACATCGTTGTCAGAGTGAAATGATCCCTTACTTGGCAGACCACCATAACTATACTGATCTTTCTCCTCAATGATAGAAATATCACTTGTCAATACTTGTCCAGCTCTGCCAAATCAGCTTCCGCTTGTAAAGACTGCATAAAATCATTCAGTGCACTATGATTGCAAAGATTTAAAATAACCCTCCCCGTAGTTGACGACGCATATCAATTTGGCACAAAATCATCATCATCTCCGAATCATTGGTATCCATTTTGGGCAACCCTTCATCATCACCAGCATGATCAGACTCGGAACAAACAACCACATCATCGGCAGAGGCCCCACGATCAGTTGGAGACTGTGTTTCACGCTCGTCCTCTTGGAGAGCATCTTCAGGATGAACACGAGCAGTAGTAAAACCAGAATTTGGTTCAACCTCCAAAGTGCCAGATACTTAATTTGGATCTTCTGTGTTTCCTACTGTCCCACTGCTCTTCTTACTTTTCTTTTTATGGTGACTGTGAGGTCGATCTTTGTCCTCCTTCTGTTTCTTACTAGAACGACCCCCATTAGCTTCGGCCTGTGTCACAATACCAACTGAAGAAGGGGTAATCTCCCGATCTCTTTCTCGAATAGCCCTTCGCCGTCTTCCCTACACTCCACACTCTTTCTAGAGCCCACAGGTTCCTGACACACAAAAACTACAGCCTTTGTGTCAAAAAAAGGGGGAAAGGGGGGGGGGGGGGAAAGAAGGGACAAATGATTGAAAGATTAAGAAAAGGCCTAAAGAAATTACCTCCTGGATTTCTTTTGAATAAAGAAATTTCTCAGAGGCTTTGATTAAACGCCTCCTTTTTGGAACCGTTCGCGACTCTATTTCCTCATCATCATCACAAGAAAGATTGTCAGTGATAGAAAAGCTCCCCGCCTCATGAGACCCTTGAGTTGTGGACTTTTTAGAAGCAATAAATTTTTTAAGCTTGGGAGCTTGAAGTGTTCTGTCATTGTCCGCTATATCACATGCTTTAATTTGGACATGATCGCTTGTATGAAAAAGATCCAAGGTGCAAGTGCACGAATGCCAAAAGTTTTCCCAATTAGGTGTGCACCTACCAATCTTGCCTCGAGGAACAATTTGAATCACCGCCCCCAGATAAATTATTCGCCTCGGATGAAACAAAATGTGAAATCTCTCTAGCTTCCAGTCTATATAAAACGTAGTTAAGTATGTCTAGCCTTTCCTCACATAAAGGGATGCTTTTGCATCAGCTCTCTCTCGTTAGGTAATTACCGAGGTGAAAACAGCTCTCTCGAATGTCTGTTTCCCCGTCATCTTAGTGGGACTAGTCTAACAAACTTTCACTTGAACTGCCAAGACTTGGGTTTTTTTATTATGGTAACGCCCTTCTAGAATTACGTATAACGTCCCTTTATGACTTTCTTGATCCGTGCCTCGGGTCGATAGCCGGGCTCTGAGACATTACTACCACGGCTACTATCAACCCGGGCCCAAAGAAGGAAAAGAATGGACTAAAGCAAGGAGTTCATTGGCCATACAAAGTGAAGGGGGATGGGGGTCAACCTCTTTTATGACCCATGGCCCCAGTGTGTCAGTTAGTTATCATTTCTAGAACAAATTGAGTAAGGTTGGTTTTTCGATAGGGAAAGAGACAAGGGAGTTGGTTGTAATTGAGACATATTTTTTGGATGGACGATATGGATTTCTTCGAGATGGTTAATCACTTTTTTAATCGTGAGAGGAGGTCATTCAGAATCCGCTGGCTCCAGAATGGAGGGCAGCTCTAGAGGTGCTGCTGCAGGTGCCAGCACTGACAGAAGTTACCCATCCCGCTCTCGACAAAAAAAAAAGAGCGTGCGACACTTCGAAGGGACATTCACACTTCAATTCGTAAGCAACTTCACGAACATTGTGAAAAGGGGAAAGGGCGGCTATCCGTGCACTTTCTAGAAATGACAAAATTTACTCTAGTGTCGCAAAGGCAATAATATCTTACGATCTAGAGATCCCCACGGAGACGGAGACGGAGACGGACACGGATACAGAAACCCTCCTCAGATGGGTGGAGAATATAAAGGGGACCCTAATCTCCTAAGGCCACTCATTAGGGAATACCGGTCAAATGAGTCTGTCTGCCGCTTTTTTTCATAATAGAGCTGTTATTCCCACATAAAAGTCACTCGTACGGGTGAAGGAGATGCATTTCTGGTACTGGTGGTATTGGATAAGCTCTCAGGGAATAATCTATTTCTTATTTCTGCCTTTCTTTCCCATGACGACTAGCAACAAGTAAATCAAAAATTTTACTTTGAATTTCAAAACTCAACATCCTACTACTCAAGCTGTTTCACGATTAGCATTGGAAATGAATGGAGAAGTGGTGGAACGTGCAGAACCACTTATTGGATCACTTTAGTGCGGCACAAAGCCACTGACGTAGAGTTGGCTCCTTTATCGCTAGCTATGCCCTGCTTGGTCCCCCAACATTGTGGAGGTTCTGTAGCGCGTCATGAGCATCGGGCTAAGGGGCAGTTGAGCAACTCAAGCAAACTGCCCTATCTTACTACAACATAGGGACAAAAGGGAGAAGGTTCTAAAGGTGGCCTCGTTATCCATACCTCCGATCGGATGAATAGAGGACTAACAGACTCGAGTTTTCACGAGCGTTGGTGGGTTCTGGTGTGCCCATTAAAGGCGCTAGCGCATACCTCGAGGTGATCATTACCACCTGTACCTCACATCTCGGCACAGTGGAACGTGTAACCTGCCCACTATTCCATTCAACTACATTTGTTCTGTAATCCATAGCCTAACAAAATGCAGCAGCAAGGGATAACCTGCCCATACAGCCAGCGGGGAGGATGGCACTACTAGCAAAGACCGTCTAGCGAAAAAGCCGTAGGCACAAAGCGTGGTATGCCTGTGCCAGGGAAGCATAGCATCAGGAGGAAAGGGAGCCAGGACGGTGGAAGAGCCAGGGGATGCCGGGTCATTTAACAGAATGGAAGCCTTTTCCCTATTAGAGAAGGCCCTATGGAGTAAAGGTAAGTGCATGAATTCTTGGAAAAAGAAGGAACGAGCCTATATAAAGAATTTAGGAAAGCAAATTCAATGAATAGATAGAGTCAACGGTACAACAGACAGTGCTGCCTACACGCGAATTAGCTTTCGAGGTTGAGCATTCTCAATTTCACTACAGGATTTGCGAATGAATGTTGGGTTGGGCAACCTCGAATGGCATGTCCTGCATGCAGGGAGACCTACACGTACGGTTTTTAGGGGGATCTGGTCAAAATACCAGCCGGCTCCCACCTGAATAGAGGGACTGAGAAATTAATAGAATATTAAACTTATCTTCAAGCTTTACCTTATTCTGATCGTTTAGAGGGCGATCACGGGGTCACTGAATGAAGTCCTCTGTTTCTTTTGGAGGTGCTGACCCGCAACGAGGTAGAGATGACTAAGTGACATATAGAATATGGCGACGATAACAGCATGCGTAGAAGGAGATAACAGAGCTCTCCGTATAGCTCGGGACAAGGGTATAACGACCGGGGACGCCTTGGTCTAAACCAAATTGACGCATAACCCTGTAAGGATTATAGTTAACAGTACCCGTGGTATACTCAAACAAGTACAAAAGGGAAAATCACGGCACCCATAACAAAGCTGCGAAACCCGTCATAGCCAGACAAATCAATCTCTTCAAAAGAGCCTGATGGATACAAATCTAAATCTTTGACTCCCACAACGACCTTAGAATAAGGACAGAATTTAAATTCGCTCACCTTGTCCAAAAATTTAATAGGTCGCTTCAAAGTTCCTCTTTTGATCCATCTTTCTGAACGAGGATGATCACTGTCCACAGAAATAGTCTGGCGAGAGAGGGACTATGAAGTTTCTTCTTAACAGCTTCAAAGATCACAGGAGAAGGAGCATAGCACAAAAATTTCTCGAACAAAAACATGGCCAGGAAAGGAGCGCATAAATAGCTAGAAATATCAAACAGCCCAACAGAAAGCCTGGCATTAGTATGAAGTGATTCTTGCCTGTGATAGAGAGTTCCCAAAAAGAGCACTGCCAAGGGAAAAGAATGACCCTTGGCCAATTTCAAAGCTAACGGGAAAACCCCAAAATTTATCCCATCCTCAGGAGACATAGGAAGAATGTAACGCGCACGCCAACTAGCTATACAAGCAGCTAGGAAATGAGGACTGTGAAAATCTAGGACCTGTCTTTTCCCCGCGATTCTAATTCTCATCAGCTTGCCTTATAGTCTGAATATGTTTGTAAAAATAGCACAGGCACGAGACGAAAGACGCACGCTTTCGCTTGTTCTCCCCAGAAAAAGCACTGGGCATCGCGGTGCTTTTTGTCAAACATGAATGAAGAAAAGAAACAGCATCTTTATCTTCTTGGCTCTTGAGGAGACCTCCTAAAGAATGGTTACCCACGACAGGCAAGGCTAGCAAAACTACCACGTCCTCTAAAGTATGAGTGAACTCGCCCCAGGCAACAATAAAAGTATGTGTCACGCCCTGGAGTAAGCCAAAAATAGGGAAAATAAAAATTTTCCTTCATGGGTCCGTAGACACGTGACTAGTTTGATAACCGTTCTGTCCTTCTAACTCCGCACCATGCAATCATAAGGGAAATGCTAGGGCATAAGCATGATCTAAACTTATCAGAGTATAAATACAGCAGCGGAAATTAAATAAGGGTTACAATAACTTCAATCTTAATACAAGAGGCCATGCTAAATAATTTACATAATTTTAAAACTTGAGAAACTGCCTATCAGGTCTTGGGCAAGGCTTTATTCTCCTTGGCTCCATGGTACAACGTCCTGAACTCTTCTATCTATCTCCAAACCTGCAACACTCTGGGCATACGAATGCCAAGGGCGTAACATGCCGTCAGCCTTGGAACAAGGCTGAGTGAGAGTCTCAACCGCACAATAATCAGTAAAATACAGAACATCTCTCAACTCACGTCTTAGTTTAATACATTAAGGTATGGTTATTCTCTTATCAAAAGACGATTCTCACCACGGGCATAACAGAGGTCTCAACAAAACAGGTAAACAGATAATCATAGCACTATAGAATACATTGTCCTTATTATAACCTTGTGCGTGCAAATGCATGACCAATGTGACTTATAAACCCAACTCTTTTCAAGGACATCTGCTTTTTAAAACAAAAACTTTTCCAAACCATTTTATTTTGAAACCAAAACTTTCCAAACCAAAATCATTTTGAACCAAATCACCTTTACTTATCAACTCAATCTTGTCATTCACTTTCTCTTTCTCATCCACTTGACAACACGCGGTACATCAAGGATGATAACATGCTTTCACAGCTAATTCATACTCATTCCCTTGATAGGCCACCGGACGTCTTCACGGCGCACACTATCTGTAAACAATGAAATTGGCACATGGGACGTCTTCAACCATGTGTATACTCTCACCGGTCGTCTACACGGCTGAGAAGTATATTAGAGCATTAGCCGGACGTATTCAACGATACATGGGACGTCTTCAACCATGTATGCGCATCACCGGACGTCTTCAACGGCGAGAGGCGCGCTAGGAACCCTAACCGTTCATGTCCACCCGGCTCGTCAGCCGTTGATCCATCGGATCTAGAAATCACATCTCTTTCGCATCCACATATCTCATCTCAGTCATATTCTCATCAAACACCTCTCTTTTTCAGACAATGCATGCTAACACATGTCATGAAATGCAAGTGAGTCCACTACTGATACCCATATGCAAAACCACTTTCATTCTCTTTATTATTATCATAGCATGCGTTATTTATTCCAGACAACAACATCGTAAAACGTACATTTAACAAATTGCTGCAGAAACGTAACATATAGAGCATGGATCATATAACATGGAATTGATACCGATAAACATATAGATAAAACCCTTGACATGCTCACGTATGCGATAACACTACCATAACATGCTTTGCAGAGTCTTACAATTATTGGAATACATTTAGTATCATAAATCAGCATATCACATATACAAATTTCCATACAGGTAACTTTTAACATCTTATATTCATCTTATTAGGATTAGAGTGAGGTTAGGAAACTCACCTCGAGTCACCGATCCTCAAGAAGCGGATAACCGTCAAGTTCTACAATAATAAATAGAATAAACAGTAATAATATATGAGTACAACTATAGGGGCAAAATGGTAATTTAACCAAATGAAGTCATAAACCTCAAGGTAGTGATCTACGTGTCATTCTAAGTCCAACGATATTGACTAGACTCAAATCGGAGTCCGTCGCGTTTTACGAGGTAATATGCGGGGCTTACTATACTAATGGAGGCCCTAAAAGACAGGCTGTATTTTCGACCGAGTCGAAAAGTCACTAAACTTTACGGGAATGTTCTAGACATTATTCTAAGACTCTGGGAACTGACCGCGTAATTTTCGGAGTCCTAGATTATTTATTATGAATTATTGAAGATAATATATACCAGAAAATACCTGAAACGGGATTTAAATATGTAATTATAATTATACAAAAGAATCAGTACTTAGAAGTATTATTATTAAATACTAGATATTAAAATACACCACCAGTATTTATTTCATAATTTTCGGAGCTCGTTTGGTATTTTTAATAATTAATATACTCATAAATTAGCTCCTTATTAATTATTAAAAATACTGGACTATAATATTATAGCTTTATAACTTACATTATGTAATAAAATAGTCCCTGGGTTATTACCCTAATTTTCTAGAATTTATAAATACATATAGGTATTTATTAACTATTTAAAACTATTTAAAACTAATATTTATTATTTATATTAACCATATAAATAATAAATATATAATATAATAATAATATATAGAACATTAAAATAATATTCTATAATATTAAAACCTTAATGGTATAATTATAAATTATTTATAATTATTAAAACCATTTAAACTAATTAATAATAATAATAATAATAATAATAATAATAATATTATTATTATTATTATCATTATAAATCTCAGACCCGACGGGTCAAACCCGAACCGACCCTAACCCTATGGGTTACCCGAATATACTTTCAAGAAGACCCAAGGACGCGACTCGATAGGTCAGACCTGACCCGACCACATTCTAAATGGATTACCCATTTATACTCACAAAAGAAACCTATCCTATAACCCATTCGGGTTGGACCTAAACCCGAACCGGGAACCCAACTCTCCTCACAAACCTACCCAACCTGAGACCCATTCGGATTGGACCTAAACCCGAACCCGAAACCCATCTCTACGCACTAACTAAACCTACCCATTAACCCATACCCGAACCCGAACTGACCCATCCACAGACACAAACTAAACCTACGCGCTAACCCGAACCCTACCCGACCCAGCCCAAACCCTAACCCATTCCCAGACACAACACGACCCGCCCCAAAACTCGAAACACTACCCGACGTCAAAACGACGTCGTCCCACTTAAGTTAACCCACGGGTTAACTTAACCCGGCCCAAACCCAAACCCTGACCCTATTACACACAGATCCTAACCCTACCCAAACCCGACCCGAGCGCGGGTGTTATAACCCGAACCCAAACGGGTCTTCTCCTTCTTCTCCGGCAAGCTGCTCGTTGCCGGAAAGTCGGACCTCACCGGAGATCCTCTCTCTCTTCATATCTCTCTCATCTCTCAACGAAAATCCACGAGGTCAACGACAAACTGACCAGAATCCCTTCTTCTACAACATATTATAAGCCCAGATCCTGGTTCATTCATTTTAGTTACCTACCAGAGGATTATCGTTTCGGTCATTGAGAAGAATAATGGCCTGCATGGCCGGCCAAACATTGCCTACATCCTAACTTGCTATGTGTGTGTCTATCTGGGACCAAGTGTGTCTGTTTGGTATGATCAAAATGGATTTTTATCCTACTTGAGAAATCAAGCTCTCAAATGGGGCTTTCATGGTCGCCGGAGTTCATGCAGAGCCTTAGGCTCTGTTTGGCTTGCATGTAAGGGTCTAGGGGGTTTCCTATGAGCTTCTAGATGACATGCAAGGATCCAAAATGAAATGGGGGGTGGGGTTTTACCTTTGGTTGTCTCAATCTTCTTTGATCTCTCTCTTTCTTCGTTTTCTTCTTCTTTCTGCGTGTATGTGTGTGTGTGTACAGTGAGAGATGGGGAGAGCACAGGGAGGGAGTGTAGTCTGTGTGTGTTGGGAAGAGATGGACAGAGGTGGTGGTGGTAGTGTACACAATGTAGGGGGTGTGGGTATAAACCGAGGGTGTAGGGAGATTGTGTTCTCAAGCTCACTCTCGGGTCTCTCTCTCCCAAGAATCTGCTATGGCAGATACAAGCAACCACATGTGTGTGTGTGTGCTGCATGTATAAATATATAAATAGGGGATGGGGTTGACAAGTGTCATGCCATTGGTGCATGGCTTGACAAGTGGCGCACATGTATTGCCATGTGCTGAGGTGGTGTGCACAATGTGTAATCACATGTGTAAGTGGGGGTGTGTGCGTCCAAGGGTAGAATAAGTGGGGTCCATATGACCATCAAGGGGTGGTGTGGGTCCCATTTCAGTAATTGTACTGGAATGTGCCAAAGTTCTAATGTAAGCACGATACTGTGGGAGTGAACACAATATCAGAATATTAGGTACGGGCTGTGTACGAATCTTAATAAGAGTCTGACTATAATTCTAACTAGAAATACAAAGAATCAGGGTCGCGACTAGTATATGTTATTATTATTGAAATATATAAATTGACGTCGTAGTCAAGATAGCTATTAAGGATCCTATGGATAATTCCTAATTAATATAATCCTAGTGGACCTTCTATAACCGTACTCTAGGTGATCTCATCATTTCTAAATTCTTACGTGAAATTTCTGGGGAAAATTCTGGGTGCTACATCTCTACTCACCTTATTTGAGGATTTCGTCCTTGAAATCTAGAGTTTGCTAGATCTTAAAATGTACAAAGTCTTACTCATAAGGTTAGTCGTTCTATACTAACTCAGGCGCTCTTATCAATCTAAATGGTCTATCGGACCATAAATTGTTGTCAACTGTTCCGGGGTCTGAATTTCCTGGAAATACATCAGCTCCTCCTCATAAGTTCTCTAGAATGTCCCCAAACATCTTGTAACATCATTTCTATATAGGGTTTAGAGTTCTAGCAGTGGGCATGGTACCTTCAGTCTTCCATTCTGTTCAGTGCTGAGATTGATTTACTGATCTACGAGTTCTCGTTCTGGATCTCTGTGGTGGTGGAGCATTGTTCTGAACTTCTTGTTCGGGGCATTCTTTACGTACATGTCCAGCCTTTCCACAGTTGAAACACCGTACTTGTTTCCAAGTGAGTTATCTCGGTGCTGTGCATTCTTTGGAGTGGTGTCCAAGTATTCCGCAGTTGTAACAGATATCACGTTGCTTCGCGTGTGCCTGAACGACTGTTTGACTAACTTTTCTGTCATTACTTCTCTGTCCTTTGTGATGATTTTGGAGGTGTCCAGAGTTTCTTCTAGTGATTGCAGACTGCATTTGAGCAGTTGCCCGTGACACTTGATTGCCTCTTCGACTTCCTCCTGGGTTGGTTGCCTGGAACCAGTTATCTTTTCCTCCTTGTGGGTGGCTTTCTAGTTTCTTGCTGTTCAGAGTTATGTTCTCTAGTTGTGTGGCTAATTCGACCATTTCTTCGAATGGTTGGTCAAGTTATACTACTGCTGTCTTTTGAATGTCTGGATTAAGTCCTTCATAATATTGCAGCGTCTTATTTCGCTGAGTATCTACCATGTAGGGAGCAAATCGTGATAGTCTCTCAAATTTCGCGGTGTATTCTTGTACCGTCATGTTGCCTTGAACTAGCTCTATGAATTCCTTTTTCTTCTTGTTTCTTTCTGTTCTTGGGAAGTACTTTGCTAAGAATTTCGTTTTGAATGCTTCCCACGTCATTCTTCTCGTAATATCTTCGCCCACCATAGCTTCAACAAATTCCCACCAGTCTGGTGCTGAATACGTCAATAAGAAAACAACCAAGCGTCTTTTCTCCGTCTCGTTGCATTCGAGGGCTTGAAACATTCGTTCCATATCACGAAGCCATTGTTCAGCTCCCCATGCTTCTGTCATTCCCGTGAAAGTTCCTGGTTTAAGTGCACGAAATCTCTCAAGCAGTTTATCTCCTGTCTGACGAGCATTTCCATTGTTGATGACGCGGTCCAGGTGATCACTTGCTTGTTCCACGCGTCGGACAAGAGCTCCTATCAATCCTGTTGGATCCACTGTTGGAGGTATCACATTTGTTGGTCCGTTGGATGAATTCTGAGCATTCCGTTTTCTCTTAACCATGGTGTATGCTAGCAAGGGTTATACCTACGAGTTAACACCTATTTGGTCAATACCTTATCTTATCTCGTCTGATCATATGACAAGTAACAGTATTGAGTTAACAGGGATTTCTAGCATATAATGATCATCACAACTACTACTAGGATTAAGGGTAAGGCATCCTTATCCTTGGCCTTTCTAGACTCTAGGTTGAGCTGACTCTTCCGAGATACATCTCAGGAAGTTCGTCAGTGCCTAAATATCTATCGACTAATGGTCAAGCCTATATTCTTATTAGTAATAAACATATAAGGGGTAAGATTATCAATTAATAAGAATACGTCTCATCCATACAATCATGTTTAGTTAAGTCACAAGCAAATAACCACTGATCATAAAATAAAAAGGGGTACAACAACAGTACGAATACTAGTTCTACAAATCTGGAGTACATCAAAAGAAGCGGAACAATTAAAACATAAGATGAACTAGCTAAGGATCCATCCTCCATCTCTCTCAACATCAGAGTCCGAGGTCACCTCTCCTAAGTCACTGGATGGTGGAAAGTCAATCGGAGGGATACCAACAAATGCATCCCAGGCTGGCTCTAAGGGCCAATTAGGGTCCTTTATCATCTCAGGCTCCGCTAGTGGGTCTTCATCTGGATCATCATCATCTTAGTCATCATCAGAACCTGCAGGGGTAACAAAGTGTACTACGTCTTCTTGTGGCTCATCCTGGTCATGGATTGCAAGGTTTCCAAGGGCATGGGGAATCTCGTCCATCTCAGTAGACAGCAAGCACGGTGCTACCACTCTATGATATGCTAACTCTGGAATAGGTCTCTCACGGAAGAAACAACGTGTCCACTTCCTTATACTCTGGCGAACTCTATGCTTGATGGTGTTGCTAACATGACCAAATCCTCGAGGGGCAAACTGTCTCTCCAAGGTGACTCTGTACTGTCCATCTGCAGCATCGTACTCTATCTGGTGCTCCATGCTAGCCTGCCCAACATAGAAAACTAACTTAGTACTGGTGCTAATTAATGAAATATCTTAAAGTTTCATAGTGATAAGGGGGGTATCTTTCTTAATTCTATCTAATCCTTGAGTTACTGTCAATTGTTCCAAACCTGACTCTCTGATCCTATAATAGTTCTTGCTTCTACATTTATTACACTTGTGACTTCTACGGGTCAACTTATTGCGGGGATTTATTAGTCATTCTTATAGACTAAGAGTATACAAGCTTAAATCAATTACTAACTCCAAGCAAGCAATACCTCCACGTGAAAATATATATATATATATATATATCAAGCTAAGGATAATTTCCATAGATAGATTTAAACATGGCGCAACATAGTTACAAAAACATTTACATCAGAGAGTGCGTACGCTAAGTACGTACATAGTGGGGAATAGTGCCAGCAATATATACATGAAAGGCGTACACGTTACTACTACTACGTGTTACATGCCTGAGTACAGCTATATACACAAAAGATGGACTAACAGTCCTATTACAAAGTCCTTCAATCATCCAGGTCCTCGACCTTTGACTTTCCCTTCTCAGCTATGTCTTTCTTGGGTGGTTTCTTGCCCACATTCTTAGTTGGGTCAGCATAGACTGAGGAATCAGCATCCTCCACAGAATTGGTCTCCTTTGCTAGAACTTCTCCATCATCATCCTTCTCCCTATCAGTCCCCATGACTGACTCAACAGTCAAGGGTGTATCAGCTATGGACTCCTCTGGTACTGGGGGTGGCATAGCAGAAGATGGTCCTACGGGTCCTGGTGGGGGTGTTAGCTTAACTCGAAAAGTCATGACTCGGAGGGTATAGCTGTCGTGAGTCATCTCAGCTGCTTCCTGATGAACAAGTCTAAGGGTGTTTTCTCGATAATATGCCTCTCTCTGTAGGATCTCTGGGTCCTCAATTTCCAACACATGTACATCATGCCACATGTTTTCCTCCAAATGCTGCTGAGCACTCCGTCGAATCCTTTGTCGGTACAACACTGGGTATGCAGGCTCTATACGATCTGGATAAACCCAATGTCCTCCAAACCCGTCTTGGACATAGAAGGGTTCCATGCTAACCTGTCCAATGTAAACTATCTTAGGGTTAGTATCTTCATAAGTAGGGAAAAGATCTAATGGTTTATAACTTAAAGTGCATAGGACAAACGGTAAATGCCTAACCTAGGCTCTGATACCACTAAAACCCTGTCACGCCCCGGAGTAAGCCAAAAATAGGGAAAATAAAAATTTTCCTTTATGGGTCCGTAGACACGTGACTAGTTTGATAACCGTTCTGTCCTTCTAACTCCGCACCATGCAATCATAAGGGAAATGCTAGGGCATAAGCATGATCTAAACTTATCAGAATATAAATACAGCAGCGGAAATTAAATAAGGGTTACAATAACTTCAATATTAATACAAGAAGCCATGCTAAATAATTTACATAATCTTAAAACTTGAGAAACTGCCTATCAGGTCTTGGGCAAGGCTTTATTATCCTTGGCTCCATGGTACAGCATCCTGAACTCTTCTATCTATCTCCAAACCTGCAACACTCTGGGCATACGAATGCCCAGGGCGTAACATGCCGTCAGCCTTGGAACAAGGCTGAGTGAGAGTCTCAACCGCACAATAATCAGTAAAATACAGAACATCTCTTAACTCACGTATTAGTTTAATACATTAAGGTATGGTTATTCTCTTATCAAAAGACGCATTCTCACCACGGGCATAACAGAGGTCTCAATAAAATAGGTAAACAGATAATCATAGCACCATAGAATACATTGTCCTTATTATAACCTCATGCGTGAAAATGCATGACCAATGTGACTTATAAACCCAACTCTTTTCAAGGACATCTGCTTTTTAAAACAAAAACTTTTCCAAACCATTTTATTTTAAAACCAAAACTTTCCAAACCAAAATCATTTTGAACCAAATCACCTTTACTTATCAACTCAATCTTGTCATTCACTTTCTCTTTCTCATCCACTTGACAACACGCGGTACATCAAGGATGATAACATGCTTTCACAGCCAATTCATACTCATTCCCTTGATAGGCCATCGGACGTCTTCACGGCGCACACTATGTGTAAATAATGAGACTGGCACATGGGACGTCTTCAACCATGTGTATACTCTCACTGGTCGTCTACACGGCTGAGAAGTATATTAGAGCACTAGCCGGACGTATTCAATGATACATGGGTCGTCTTCAACCATGTATGTGCATCACCTGACGTCTTCAACGGCGAGAGGCGCGCTAGGAACCCTAACCGTTCATGTCCACCCGGCTCGTCAGCCGTTGATCCATCGGATCTAGAAATCACATCTCTTTCGCATCCACATATCTCATCTCAGCCATATTTTCATCAAACACCTCTCTTTTTCAGACAATGCATGCTAACACATGTCATGAAATGCAAGTGAGTCCACTACTGATACCCATATGCAAAACCACTTTCATTCTCTTTATTATTATCATAGCATGCGTTATTTATTCTAGACAACAACATCGTAAAACGTGCATTTAACAAATTGCAGCAGAAACGTAACATATAGAGCATGGATCATATAACATGGAATTGATACCGATAAACATATAGATAAAACCCTTGACATGCTCACGTATGCGATAACACTACCATAACATGCTTTACAGAGTCTTACAATTATTGGAATACATTTAGTATCATAAATCAGCATATCACATATACAAATTTCCATACAGGTAACTTTTAACATCTTATATTCATCTTATTAGGATTAGAGTGAGGTTAGGAAACTCACCTCGAGTCACCGATCCTCAAGAAGCGGATAACCGTCAAGTTCTACAATAATAAATAGAATAAACAGTAATAATATATGAGTACAACTATAGGGGCAAAATTGTAATTTTACCAAATGAAGTCATAAATCTCAAGGTAGTGATCTACGTGTCATTCTAAGTCCAACGCCATTGACTAGACTCAAATCGGAGTCCGTCGCGTTTTACGAGGTAATATGCTGGGCTTACTATACTAATGGAGGCCCTAAAAGACAGGTTGTATTTTCGACCGAGTCAAAAAGTCACTAAACTTTATGGGAATGTTCTGAACATTATTCTAAGACTCTGGGAACTGACCGCATAATTTTCGGAGTCCTAGATTATTTATTATGAATTATTGAAGATAATAGATACCAGAAAATACCCGAAACGGGATTTAAATATGTAATTATAATTATACAAAAGAATCAGTACTTAGAAGTATTATTATTAAATACTAGTTATTAAAATACACCACCAGTATTTATTTCATAATTTTCGGAGCTCGTTTGCTATTTTTAATAATTAATATACTCATAAAATAGCTCCTTATTAATTATTAAAAATACTGGACTATAATATTATAGCTTTATAACTTACATTATGTAATAAAATAGTCCCTGGGTTATTATCCTAATTTTCTAGAGTTTATAAATACATATAGGTATTTATTAACTATTTAAAACCATTTAAAACTAATATTTATTATTTATATTAACCATATAAATAATAAATATATAATATATATAATATAATAATGATATATAGAATATTAAAATAATATTCTATAATATTAAAACCTTAAAGGTATAATTATAAATTATTTATAATTATTAAAACCATTTAAAACCTTTTAAACTAATTAATACTAATAATAATAATAATAATAATAATATTATTATTATTATTATTATTATTATAAATCTCAAACCCGACGGGTCAAACCCGAACTGACCCTAACCCCTATGGGTTACCCGAATATACTCTCAAGAAGATCCAAGGGCGCGACCCGATGGGTCAGACCCGACCCGACCACATTCTAAATGGATTACCCATTTGTACTCACAAAAGAAACCTACCCTATAACCCATTGGGGTTGGACCTAAATCCGAACCGGGAACCCAACTCTCCTCACAAACCTACCCAACCTGAGACCCATTCGGATTGGACCTAAACCCGAACCCGAAACCCATCTCTACGCACAAACTAAACCTACCCATTAACCCATACCCGAACCCGAATTGACCCATCCACAGACACAAACTAAACCTACCCGCTAACCCGAACCCTACCCGACCCAGCCCAAACCCTAACCCATTCCCAGACACAACACGACCCGCCCCAAAACCCGAAACCCTACCCGACGTCAAAAACGACGTCGTCCCACTTAAGTTAACCCACGGGTTAACTTAACCCGGCCCAAACCCAAACCCTGACCCTATTACACACACATCCTAACCCTACCCAAACCCGACCCGAGCCCGGGTGTTATAACCAGAACCCAAACGGGTCTTCTCCTTCTTCTCCGGCGAGCTGCTCGTCGCCGGAAAGTCGGGCCTCGCCGGAGATACTCTCTCTCTTCATATCTCTCTCATCTCTCAACGAAAATCCACGAGGTCAACGGAAAACTGACCGGAATCCCTTCTTCTACAACATATTATAAGCCTAGATCCTGGTTCATTCATTTTAGTTACCTACCAGAGGATTATCGTTTCGGTCATTGAGAAGAATAATGGCCTGCATGACCGGCCAAACATTGCCTACATCCTAACCTGCTATGTGTGTGTCTATCTGGAACCAAGTGTGTCTGTTTGGTATGATCAAAATGGGTTTTTATCCTACTTGAGAAATTAAGCTCTCAAATGGGGCTTTCATGGTCGCCGGAGTTCATGCAGAGCCTTAGGCTCTGTTTGGCTTGCATGCAAGGGTCTAAGGGGTTTCCTATGAGCTTCTAGATGACATGCAAGGATCCAAAATGAAATAGGGGGTGGGGTTTTACCTTTGGTTGTCTCAATCTTCTCTGATCTCTTTCTTTCTTCGTTTTCTTCTTCTTTCTGCGTGTATGTGTGTGTGTGTACAGTGAGAGATGGGGAGAGCACAGGGAGGGAGTGTAGTCTGTGTGTGCTGGGAAGAGATGGACAGAGGTGGTGGTGGTAGTGTACACAATGTAGGTGGTGTGGGTATAAACCGAGGGTGTAGGGAGATTGTGTTCTCAAGCACACTCTCGGGTCTCTCTCTCCCAAGAATCTGCTATGGCAGATACAAGCAACCACATGTGTGTGTGTGCTGCATGTATAAATATATAAATAGGGGATGGGGTTGACAAGTGTCATGCCATTGGTGCATGGCTTGACAAGTGGCGCACATGTATTGCCATGTGCTGAGGTGGTGTGCACAATGTGTAATCACATGTGTAAGTGGGGGTGTGTGCGTCCAAGGATAGAATAAGTGGGGTCCATATGACCGTCAAGGGGTGGTGTGGGTCCCATTTCAGTAATTGTACTAGAATGTGCCAAAGTTCTAATGTAAGCACGATACTGTGGGAATGAACACAATATCAGAATATTAGGTACGGGCTGTGTACGAATCTTAATAAGAGTCTGACTATAATTCTAACTAGAAATACAAAGAATCAGGGTCGCGACTACTATATGTTATTATTATTAAAATATATAAATCGACGTCGTAGTCAAGACAGCTATTAAGGATCCTATGGATAATTCCTAATTAAGATAATCCTAGTGGACCTTCTATAACCGTACTCCAGGTGATCTCATCATTTCTAAATTCTTACGTGAAATTTCTGGGGAAAATTTTGGGTGCTACAGTATGGGTATCAGAACTCCACCTCAAAGCTAACTCAGAAAGACCCATTGTCCCCTTTTTGTAATTCAAAGTAACACAAATAGAAACGGAATAAAAAATACCCACGCTCTTCAACAACTCAACATTACGAGGATCTGACAAAACAAAGGAACTCCATTCCTCCTAATTAATACAAGGACCCGAGGAAGCATGAAACTCTATGTGAAAGCATGGATAATCCCCTTGTTCCATCTCGAAATGAGAAACACTCTCTTCCGTGAGGAGCGCCCCTTCACCTGCCGAAACCTATGGATGCTGTAAAACTAGATCGGTGACAGGAGTGGAATTAGGATGAAAGCACTCAACCTCCTTCCAGAAAATATCATTCTCCCTGCCAAAAAATGGAACGATAGAAGAAGCTTCATCCATGGCTGCAGTCGTCTCTTTTTTCCTTCGAAGAACAAGTAACGGTAGCCATTCTTTAGGAATAAAGAATCTTGCGATAGTTTCTCAGGAAAACGAAAAGCCGAACCAGAAGGAAACCCCTGTTTAACGGAAGTACGACGAAAAGAGGAAGAAATTTGAAGAAGGGTCCGAAAAGTTTATTGAAGGATAAGAAGACTAAGTCAAACCACTCAGGGAATGCCTTTATATACATAACGAGAACTTTCAAAAGTTAAAAAATGTACCTACAAATAGAACCGAGGCTTCGATTTTCCCGTGCACAACCATCATAGCTCATTTAAAGCTGACAAGACCCTTGCAGTATACTGACACAGTGCTTGAACCACACTTCCTTTGGATAGTAAGACTTGAGTAGGGGGAAAAATGTGGGTATCATTATTTACCAACCTTCTTGTGACTGAAATGTGTCACCTAATCCACTTAAGAACGACACCTCATTATCCCTAGCGGATAGGGACAAAGAAGCAGCCCTAAATCATAATGCTCCAAAGATATCACGACACCGGGCTTGCACTACTTTGTTGCGACTCACATAGACTACCCTTGGTAGTACTCAGCATAGATAGACCTCGATTGGGGGCAGGTCTTGGTGCAATACCACTTTGCCATGACATGGTCACTCTAGGCCATGGCGCGGTAAAGTCTTTCTTCATCCTATTAGGAACATTCAGGTTATGTGGCTTGGTTGGCTTAAGAGCAGAGCTCACTTAGAAAGGTCGCGACGGTCTCTTCTGCAATACACTTTCAAAGCCGTTCTAAAGGTCAGTGAGACTAATTGAAATATCTCTCAAGTATCCCGCGAGGACATTCCTTGTGTTGTCTCCGGATAACACGTGGCATTTTGTTATGCCTCAATAGGAATGAGCCACGTCTGCAGTGCTCATTCCTTGGCATGTGTCCCAATTGCTATAAATAGGAACAATACCCTGATGTGTACAAATTATTAACTCTGCTTATTCAGAGAGAATTTCAGACATTTCCCTTGGGATCTGTGCATTTATGAGTTTATTGTGAATATTCCTTCACACGTACACGCTCGATCATTAACTGCATAGGTTTCTCTTGGAATACTCCCCCACTCACTACCCTTTAGTTTGTTTCTCTTTACCTCCTTTCCACATTCCCTCGAGATCCCCTCTCTGCTGTTGATTCCTAGATTGCTACTCTCTTACGAACTCTTCCATCTCATCTTACCCCACCACTCAAAAATCACTACCTACAACTGTATATCATAATATTGAGAGAGAGAGAGAGAGAGAGAGAGAGAGAGAGAGAGAGAAGTGCTTTGTATCTATAAAGCCAAAGGTGTGCCACAACTATTAAGGAAACTACGGGTTCTTTTTTGTTTACAATGCATGTTGGTGTTTTTTAGTGGACTTTTTTTTATTGAATTTCACTTTGTGAGCTTTATTGTGTGATGACTATTTTTTGTTGGTTGCTGAGGACTTTTTTGTGTTGACCATATGCGCCGTCGAAAACTTGGGAGTTATTTAGCGCGGTCACTCTGTCAAATTTTTATCAAATTACCTACTTTTGGAAAATTAACTATTTTCTTTTTCTTACTCTTTTTTTTATTTTTATTTTTTACTATAAAAAAAGGGGATCGTTATGGATACGAATTAGATGCAACATCCTCATATATAGCCTTTGTATTTACTGTTGATGACTGTATATCATAATAGTGAGAAAGAAAGAGAGAGAGAAGCGCTTTGTATCTATATAGCCAAAGGTGTGCCACAACTATTAAGGAAACTAAGGGTTGTTTTTTGTTTACAGTGCATGTTGGTGTTTTTTAGTGGACTTTTTATTGGATTTCACTTTGTGAGCTTTATTGTGTGATGACTATTTTTTGTTGGTTGCTGAGGACTTTTTTGTGTTGACCATATGCGCCATCGAAAACTTGGGAGATATTTAGCGCGGTCACGCTGTCAAATTTTTATCAAATTACCTACTTTTGGAAAATTAACTATTCTCTTTTTCTTACTCTTTTTTTTATTTTTATTTTTTACTATAAAAAAGAGGATCGTTATGGATACGAGTTAGATGCAACATCCTCATATATAGCCTTTGTATTTACTGTTGATGACTGTATATCATAATATTGAGAAAGAGAGAGAGAGAGAGAGAGAGAGAGAGAAGCGCTTTGTATCTATATAGCCAAAGGTGTGCCACAACTATTAAGGAACTAAGGGTTCTTTTTTGTTTACAATGCATGTTGGTGTTTATTAGTGGACTTTTTTTTATTGGATTGCACTTTGTGAGCTTTGTTGTGTGATGACTATTTTTTGTTGGTTGTTGAGAACTTTTTTGTGTTGACCATATGCACCGTCGAGAACTTGGGAGATATTTAGCGCGGTCAGTCTGTCAAATTTTTATCAAATTACCTACTTTTGGAAAATTAAATATTCTCTTTTTCTTACTTTTTTTACTATAAAAAAGGGGATCGTTATGGATACGAGTTGGTGTGGATACCGGCATTTGGGCCCACTTTAAATTTTAAAACAATTTCTTTCAAATTCAAATACAAAGAGTCGCCACTTAATTTTTAAAGGAAAGTTAAGAAACCATTTTAAAAGCAAACCGATCTTTTGCGAAACCAAAGATAAACTAGGTCCGGGGATTATGGAATGAAAGGGGAAGGAGCTCGGCAGACTAAAACACCTCCTTTCAACTTATCTCGTGATTGGCCTCTACACTCAAAATCCTTTTTTTAATCAAATTATTAATCTAAGTATGCCCTCAACTAATACATATGTATATATACATTAAAAAGCATGTCAAAAAGGGTGTAAGATTGCTAACGATAAAATAGCATCCAAAACCACATAATTTCAAGTAGCATGCAAAATTATATGCAAATATAGAACAAGGAAACTTAGCCAAGTTCCAGCTGCGAAATAGAAACGTGCAATGCATACACAAAATATAAATCCTAAGAAAAAGTCTCTAATCACAGATACACATAAGGCAAGACCTAATATAAGGTGTCGCGCATGAAGTCGAAAATCAATAAATCAAAGAATAAAGTAAACTAGAGTGGAGTCAAGAAATTATACCTTGAAAGCGCTACAAAACAAAGATTAGTCCACACGCTTGGAACAATATATACCAAATAACACAACCAAAGTTCTAGCTTAAATCTATCAAGCATAGGAAGGGTTGCCATAATTATGAATTCTTTATAAGTAGTTGGAAATACAACACCTCCATAGACATGCAAGTCTCAACTAGGAGCCAATGCAATGTCCATATGGAGATGGTGTAATCCCAGCATGATCATAAAGAAACCATGGTTATGTTCAACTAGGTTCAATTTGAATGCAACATTAAGCTAAATATTAATCCTAATCGTAAACATCAACATATATGGATGGATGTATAGACATGAATAAGGATGAACTATGAACTTTTCATTAATTTGGATCACTTAGCCTCTAGATTTAAGCTTGATTATCATCATTTAAGACATAGTTTGAATCCTAAGGCACTAGGAGGTCATTTGATTAGAGTTATTCAAGTTTTATCAAAACAGTGATAGAATTGTGAGAATTACAGAGAGTAGACCAGACTTTCAAAAATAGAAATAAAATACTTCCAATGGTTGGATCTTAATGATTTTTAAGTATGTTGTGCCTCTGTGGGTCTAGTTTCTAACCCAAAAAGAAAATCAAACATCCAGCGGTTAAATCTCTGGGAATAGGGTTATAACCAGACATCACTTAGAAACTTTCAACTATCTGTCCAGAGTTTTTGTATGATTTTCTAAAAATAGTAAAAAAATCAGACACACTTTG
The DNA here is from genome assembly GCA_033977485.1 of Hydrangea macrophylla. Lineage (NCBI taxonomy): Eukaryota > Viridiplantae > Streptophyta > Magnoliopsida > Cornales > Hydrangeaceae > Hydrangea > Hydrangea macrophylla. The sequence continues at coordinate 71,017,664 of CM066994.1, forward strand.
ATCTTTTTAGGGTACTTTCCTAACACATTAAACTACATAGAAAAATTTATTTGAGGTCAAGAAAACTTGATTAAGGCTCTGATTTACTCATTTTAAAACGGACTTATTGTTCTGAAATTTTGGACAGAAAGCAACATACTCACAAATCATGAAGTCTAACCATCCTAAGCACAGAATTTCACCAAGGCAAAGATCCTAATGATACATATATGAGTTATGTACATCTTCCAATTGGTCTCATCCAATTCCAATGGACCATGATTTAATTAAAAAAAATCCTTGATCAGAGTTGGTTAATAGATTCACTGCACCATTGTTGAATTGGTGTTCATAACTTAAACCATAATTGATCTATAATTCTATGGAGAATCTAGATCAAGAATGATTATGACTTATTATTGAAGTACAAGAAGGATTCATGGATTTAGCCTTAGAGAACATCATTCTTAGATCTCAAATGTGAAGATCTAGCAAGAGGACCCTAAGGTCTTACTCAATCCTACGAACCTTGAATAGGACCCATTTGATTTTAACTAAGCTCTTCATCTAATTCCCCTCTCAAACATATGATCCGTGAGGAATAAGAGTTTACTTTATTCAAGTCTCCTCCCAAGTTCATGGTCCTTGGAGACTAGATATGACCAAATGCATGTGAACCTTATAGAATATAGGAATAACTCTATGAGACTCATCTTGAAGGATTCAAGTTATAGTTCAAAACTTAAACCCAACAAAACATATGGATGTAACCATTCTTAATCCCCACATAAATCATGAGATTATGGGAAACTAATAGATCAAAATAAAATAAAATCTCAATGAGATATAGAAGATCTCGTGGATTTCAAAGAGAAAGTAGAAACAAAAGGAAAGAAATCAAGGTTTCCATGAAATCCAAGTAAATATACTTTTACATTTGGTTTTTTTTTTTTTTTTTTTTGTTTAAAACCCAAGGCTATGTTAAGATCCAAATCAATGAAATCAACTCATAAAAAAAAAATTTCCATCACAAATTCTATGTGGTATGTGATGAAATGAGGTAAGAAGAGGTTGTGAATGTGAAAAGATTCCTAAATCTATGAATTTGTGATTGAATTTCAACTTAAATCTAAGGTTGGTTGGGTGGTTACCTCTAATAGCCTCAAGGCCTTCTTGTTTTGTGAAGACTTCTTCCAAACTCTTCAACTCCTTCTTCAAATTCTTCAAAGAAAACTCTTGAATTCTTCAAACTCTCTTGATTTCTATCTTAAGTCTCTCTAGTTTCTATATATTTTTCAAAATGGGAGAGGAGGATTAAGGGAGAAGAAAGATTGGATCCCTTGTAATGGAGTTGAAGGCCTCCTTATATAGGCCAAAATATGAGGGTCGATGTGCAAGAATATTCCAAATGTATTTGAAGAAAATAGGCTGTTACAGCGAGCGACACTCACTGAGTTGTCTGCGGCACTCAGTGAGTGCCGTTCCGGCACTCAACAAATGCCGCAGCGGCACTCAGTGAGTACTGAGTGCCGCCGCCTATGCCGCGTGTCGCACCAACGGTATTATCCCCTTTTATTTTATTTTCAAATATATATGCTAAGCATATAGTTTAATATATAAATTATACTTATACTTTATAAATATTCTATTATATTGTGTTTTTCTTCTTCTTTTTCTTCTCTTTCCTTTCTTTTTCCCTTCCAAAATTCTTTTCCTTTTCTTTTAAAAAAATCCTTTTTCTTTTCTTTGAAATTCTTTTTTCTCTTTCTTCTTTTTTTCTTTCTTTTTTTCAAAATAATAAGATATATTTTTATATAATCAATTTTGGAAATTGACTTTAGGACTGTTTCTTTCTCACACTTATTTCATATCCGAGTTTTTCCGAATCATCTGATTTCCCTCTTTCTCTCAATTTTGAAAACTTAGTTTGAAGAATCTTCTGAAGAACTTGAATTGCTTGAAAAGTCTTCGAATTCTACCGGTCATTATCATCATCGGCTCTAGAGGTAACCATCCCTTGAATTTGATGGTCGGTCAAAATTGGGGTGTAGTTGGATGCAACATCCTCGTATATAGCCTTTGTATTTCCTATTGATGGCTGTGTATCATATAATTGAGAGAGAGAGAGAGAGAGAGAGAGAGAGAGAGAGAGAGAAGCGCTTTGTATCTATATAGCCAAAGGTGTTCCACAACTATTAAGGAAACTAAGGGTTCTTTTTTGTTTACAATGCATGTTGGTGTTTATTAGTTGACTTTTTTTTGGATTGCACTTTGTGAGCTTTATTGTGTGATGACTATTTTTGTTGGTTACTGAGAACTTTTTTTGTTGACCATATGCGCCGTCGAGAACTTGGGAGATATTTAGCGTAGTCACTCTGTCAAAATTTTTATCAAATTACCTACTTTTGGAAAATTAACTATTCTCTTTTTCTTACTTTTTTTTTTACCATAACAAAGTGGATCGTTATGGATAAGAGTTTGATGCAGCATCCTTGTAGGCTCGAAGAAATTTATATCAAGGGCGTTAGGTCATTCATAGAGTTTGCATGTGATCATTTAGGTAGTAATATTCTTATGAGATGTCCTTGTCGAGATTGTTTAAACTTTCTGTAGTGAGTCTACTTAATCCTTTTTACAATAATATATATTCTGCAACATATATGTATGGTGTGGTTTGACTTCAATTGATCTATCAAGCCAAAGTAATTTCAAGCTGCTTTCGTTGGTTATGGTGAGTTTAGATTTTTGGAATCCAAATTTTGTAATTCTGTCAACTCTCTCTCTCTCTCTCTCTCTCTCTCTCTCTCTCTCTCTCTCTCTCAAGCTACTAACGATTCTATTTGCTTGCTGAGAAAATGCAAGAAAAGTAGTGGAATTTGAAACAGTGAAAACAAAACCTATTAGTAACTTGAATCAACGATAGAACAGGCTGCTTCGGCTTTTAGTTGTCGTGAGTTTCAGTTTTTTAGAATCCAAAATTCACAATTTCTAAATGTTTGCAACTCAATTTTCTTTTCTTTTCCTCTGCAACCTAACGGAGTGTGGTTTACAGTTTCTGTTCTTGGTTTTTTTCTTTTTCTTTTTTGAACTTGAATTAACACACAATACAATACTTGTAGAATTCAGTGCATATTATTCTCTTATGGATAAAATGGATCATCATAAGAATCTTCAAGGACCTTTTAAGTGTGAAAAATGTCAGTCCAGCCGTGCTGTTGGTCAAAAGCGGAAGGAAGCCGAACCGATAGAAGTCAGTTATTACTCGAATCTGCCTGATGAACACAAGGAAAATCTTCCATTTCATTTTGCAAATGTTTTAATGGTCCAATATGAAGATGTGGACTACGAGAGTGGCGGCCTCTGGATCCATTTTGGTGAAATGATCAAGAGTAGCCGCCCTTTAATATCTAGTAAAAAACTATGTTTTGAAAGTCTAGTGTGTACTAAATAGTATACACTAGTGCGTCACTTTTTTTAGTTTGTTATATCTACGGAAGACTGTTCATTAACTTTACTCCTACAGAGGGACAATCTTTATGTAGTAGCCTTTAAAATCGAAAAAGGTATATGGTTTCAGTTGTTGATCAAATCTCGCAATGATTGGTCCGACGAGCTGGTTCAGGCCTCCGGGAGCCGATTTCTTCCTACATTTGTCTACTATGGATAGTCTGGACTCTCTCAGAATCTCTCTGAACTGTTTTTCTTCTTTTCTGATCGAGAACCAAGATCCATCTCTAAATCTTTCACGGTTGATCAAATATTGCATTCATTTACTTAGTTTTAATTTTAGTATCTTATTTCCATAATTTCATTATTTAGTTCATAATAGTAGTTAAATCAACAATCAATCAAATTTCTATTTTCTATAACTAAGTAGATTTAGGTTTTATTAATTAAAGGACAAAATAATCAGTCTCTGTGGGTTCAACCTTTACTTCCACACTACAAATCTTAGAAAGTAAAGCATACTTTTATATCTTGATTTTGACTAGATCAATTTTTAGCACCGTTGCCGGGGATTGCAATATTTTTGCCATTAATTTTTAGAATCTTAATTTAGTTATTTAGTAAATATTAGGTTAGATTTTATTTCGGCTATTTTCAGTTTAATTCTCGAGTTGCTAAAATTATCTATATTCTTTAACTTTTCAGTCATCAAATTCTAACGAGTTAGAGTGGAGCAGCAGTGCACATCAACGGAGCTTACGCGAACCTGAAATAAAAAAAAATTGCAATCAATTTAAAAATATCAAGTAAATCCGCTATGTTTTAAATTTCGCATCAAGGCACTGTACGTCAGGGCGCTGAAACGCATTACTTACATTAGCTTAGGTGTGGAATGAGCACGTGCATTAGCTAGGAAACCCAGGGCACTGGGCTTTGACGTGAAGCATTGCATAATAGGATAATTGCATGCATCATAATAGTGTTGTGTGCCTGTTTGCTTATTGGCATAATTTATTCTCTTATTTGGTTGAGTCAGTCTTTATCATAGTGTCAGTTTCTTTAGTTTATGTTTGGTAAGCGTTCGAGTATACCTAATTTAAAACCTTTGAATCGTGAACTTGAGCGAACCCTTAGAGTCCTTAGGTCTTCAACCCAAGCTTCTAGAGCTCGGTTGATGCTAGACGACGAATCAACACATAAACCGTCGTCTTTGTTTGAGTTCGAAATCCAAAGTACTCTTAAATGTTTAAGGAAAACTAGAACTATTAAAATCGATCCTATTCCAATGACCGACCTTGGTAATAATGGGAACAACCAAAATAATGGACTTAATCCTAACATACCTCAACCTCCACCTCTAAAAGATTAATTTACTCCTACAGCTTATACGTCACCATCATGCACAAAATTACCGGAGGTGGCTGCGTCTTACTTCGAGATCAAGTCATCGACCATTGCACTTCTTCCGTCATTTCACGGTCGTATTAAGAAAGATCCCTACCATCATTTAGGTGAATTTCAAGATATATGTGCTGCATTGAAAATTCAAAATTTAACAGATGATGAACTGAAATTACGTCTTTTCCCATTTTCTCTTAAGAATAAAGCTAAGTATTGGCTCCAATCTCTTGAGCTGAACTTTATAAGAACATGGGATGGGTTACATACTGCATTCCTACAAAAGTTATTTCCCATCACTCGAACTAATCATATTCGAAAATCTATAACGAACTTCACAATGCAAGATGGTAAAACGCTATACGATACGTGGTAATAATTTAAAGAACTTTTACGCTCTTGTCCTCATTAAATCCCTAAATGGCAATTAGTACAATTTTTCTATGCAGGACTTGTTCCCTCTATTTGTAACACAGTCGATGTTGTTTGTGCGAGGACATTCCTCCACAAAAGTGCCGACGAAGCTTGGAAGATATTTGAAACTTTAAGTCAAAATTCAATACATCAAGCTGTGTCTGTACATCAGGAGGGATGCCTTCCACCGCAATCTAAACGAGAGGCAAAGGTTGAGTCAGGCCATTCAATTAAAATTCAAGAACTATCTAGGAAACTTGATCGACTAATGATGATGGGCCATATGTAGGGCCCACCTCCTGCCAAAATATGCCAATTATGTTCCGATCCATCTCATTCTACACTTGCATGTCTGTCTGCTTCACAATTTCCAAATTTTGTGGAATAACATATCAATGCTGTTCAACAATTCCAAAGACCTAATTATAACCCGGTTGGATATAAACCGGATACGACATGGAAACCTCACCCAAACCTCGCATGGAGGTCTAATAGTGATGGACCATATGCGTCCCAAAAACCAGCGACAACAAACTTTCCTATTGAATATCGGCCTCAACCTAATCAATGCCAACAACCTCTCTTCCATTCTAATCCTCCGAGGGATAAATCTTTTAAAGAGAGTGTGTTGGCATCTTTTAAAAATTTAGAGGCCCAATCTCAGTCACAGTCTCAACTCGTTAATTCCCATACACAATCTATCACTATGTTAGAATCCCAAATGGGACAACTAGCCAATACGCTAAATCGTCGTAATGAAGGAAAATTACCAATCCAACCAGTTCAGAATCCAAAAGGTCAGTATGAAGTAGGTACAACAAGTGATCAAGTGAATGCGGTATCCACGAGAACAAGTGAGCGTCCTGAGGAGGTCACCCCTCATCCCGAACCTAGAAAAGATAAAGGAAAAGAAATCAATAAAGAACAAGATGGGAATAATAATAAATTCACAAAGGACCCTATTCCTTCGATACCTAATACATCTAACGCAACAAACCCATCAAATTACTTGCCTGGGATGCCGTTTCCCCTAGGCGTAGATGCCCCATCTCCCTTTTCAAAAAAAGGGACACGATCGGAAGATATCTTGGAAACCTTTAAGGAAGTAAAAATAAATATCCCGCTTCTTTATGCCATTAAGAAAATACCTCCTTATGCTAAATTTCTAAAAGACTTGTGTACTCAAAAGAGGAAGTCTAGAAATCACCTATCTAAAAAAGTCTTTTTAACGGAGAAAGTCAGCTATATGTTTAAACATAACACACTCAAATACAAGGACCCGGGGACACCGATAATCGCGTGTCATATTGGTAAAAAATATATCCACCATGCTCTTCTTGATCTAGGAGTGAGTGTGAATCTACTCCCTTATTCAGTATACAAACATCTGGGCTTAGGTGAACTAAAACCAATCGCTACTACCTTATAGCTAGCAAATCGTTCCATTAAATTCCACGTGGAATGATAGAGGACGTGTTGGTAAAGGTGGATAGATGTTATTACCCGGTTAATTTCATTGTGCTAGATACAGAACCAGACCTTGATCCTAGTAAACACATCCCAATTATCTTAGGATGTCCTTTTTTAGCTACAGCCAATTCAATTATCAACTGTAGGATTGGGGGAATGGATATCACATTTGGGAATATGATCATTCATCTTAATGTGTTTAACGCATCAAATCAACCTTATAGGGATGACGGGAAGTAGATTGTTACACAATAGATTTAATTGATGAATTGGTAGAAGAGGCAGCGCCTTTTATATTAACTAAAGAGGCCTTGGAAGCTTGTTTATAACATTTTAACTTTAATGATTTTAACATTGATACAAATGTCGAAGAATTGAATAGTTTATTGGAATCAGTAAACACGACAAGCGTACTTCCATGGATGCCCAAGATAGAAGCCCTACCACCTCTTGCACATTCACCTGTACTGCCATCCACCGAGTGTCCCCTGACGCTTGAACTAAAACCGTTACCGAAATCTCTTAAGTATGCATTTGTAGGACCTAATACTACACTCCTGGTCATAATTGCATCAAATTTATCTATTGATCAAGAAATACAATTATTACAAGTTCTAGGAGATCATAAGAAAGCGATTGGTTGGATGGTAGCTGACTTAAAAGGGATTAACCCATCTATTTGCATGCATCGAATAAACTTAGAGGAAAATGCCAAACCATCTCGAGAAATGCAAAGACATCTTAACCCTAATATGAAAGAGGTGGTCATGAAAGAGGTGATTAAACTTTTAGATGCGGGTATTATTTATCCGATTTTTGATAGTAATTAGGTCAGCCCCACAGAGGTTGTTCTAAAGAAATCGGGCATCATGGTCGTGCCAAATGACAAAGGAGTGCTCATACCCACTCGCCAAACTACTGGTTGGCGGGTATGTATTGACTATCGTAAACTCAACACCATGACCCATAAAGATCATTTTCCTCTTCCGTTCATTGATCAAATCTTGGAACGACTATCTGGCTAAAGTTACTATTGCTTCCTAGATGGCTACTCTGGTTATAACTAAGTGCCAGTCTATCCAGACGACCAAGAGAAAACAACATTCACATGTCCATTCGGCACCTTTGCTTATCACCATATACTATTTGGCTTGTGCAATGCACCGGCCACTTTTCAACGGTGCTTGATGGCAACCTTTTCGGATATGGTTGAAAAGTTTTTTGAGGTAATCGTGGATGATTTTTTAGTTTTTGATCCTACGTTTGATGAGTGCCTCCAAAACTTTACGAAAGTCCTTGCCCGTTGTGAGGAAGCAAATTTGGTTGTAGGTTTGGAAAAGAGCCATTGTATGGATCAAGAGGGGATAGTCTTGGGTCATGTTGTATCTAACCGTGGCATAGAGGTCGATAAAGCAAAAATTGAATTTATATATAAACTTCCGCCACCGTCTTCCATTCGTCAAATTCGTTCATTTCTCTGTCATGCCAGATTGTATTGTAGGTTTATCAAGGACTTTAGCAAAATTTCTAGACCCTTGTGCAACTTGCTTGCCAAGGACACCCCATTCATATTTGATAATGAATATCTTAAAGTGTTTGAAACATTGAAGACTCTACTCTCCACGGCTCCGGTGATCCAATCCCCTGATTGGTCACTTCTGTTTGAACTAATGTGTGATGCTTCTGATTATACCGTTGGAGCCGTTTTAGGGCAGAAAGTCAATAAAGTCTCTCATGTGATTTATTATACTAGTAAGACCCTTAATGATGCGTAAAGGTCGAGGATCTTTCCTTGTTGCTACTTTCATGATCTTCTCTGGACCATCCTCCTCGACCTTTACACTTTCTTCTCCCAAAAGAGTCTTCATAGCTGGGCCATCCAATATACCAATCCAGTCTTTAGCAGTGATTGATTTTACATGCACTTGTAAGTAGAGGTCTTCATAATCTGTGAACTCATGTTGGAAAAAAATCTCAAACCCTGGCTTCAAGCATTTACGATCCACCCATGGCTCCAGAAAGCCACAGAAGGGGAAATTCTCTCCTTCTTTGATGTAGTACCCATTGAGCATTTTTGCATACGGCCCCATCGACGTGTCAGCTGCTATCTTCTTTTCCTTCAACTCTTTCTTCAATGGCTGATAGCCTAATCCACAAGTGTGGGTTTGTGTCTTAATATCTGGAAACTTTGATAAGTCTTGATGCTTCTTACCCAAACCCATTCCTGGAAAGAAACCCATCTTCCTCATGATTCCAGTGACTAGCAGACTTGCATACTGATCAAAATACAAAGGCAGAAATTCTCGTAATTTCTCTTCTTCTATCATGTTGACGAATTCAAATCCTCCCAGGCTTGTCTCTTCTCTTTGTAGCAGTACTTCCAAGACTGGAGCGTTTGACGAGGCTTTATATACATGAATCTAACTATTCCAAAAATGTCACAGACTTTATTACCCCAAACACACTTAACTTTCTGATGGATTGTTGACAGGATTGCACCTAAGTTGTCCAACTAGGGCCTACCCAATAATAAGTTGAAAGAGGTAGGGATATCGATGATCTAAAATTCAGCCTCCTTCTCTAAGGGCCCAATAGTAAGATTAAGGAAAATAATGCCCATGACCGTCCTTTGGGTATTGTTGTATGCCCTCACCTTCTATTCAAATGGTATGAAAGTTGACTCATCGAGACCTATTCTCCTGGCTGTTAAGAACAGACACACATTCAAAATAGACCCATTGTAAACAAGACAGGTAGGCAGAGAATTCCCCAAAACATTCAACAGTTACGTACAACCGCTTGTTGTGAGCAGACCCTCTAGGGGGTTGATCAGCTGAGGTAAAAGTGATAGCTAGACTTGGAATCCTATTGATCATCCCTTTGAGATCTTCTAGAGAAATGTCGATGGAAACATCTGACTGGTTGAGCGCATCAAGAACTACTTGCCTATGACGTTTGGAAGCAATCCGTAACCCCTAAATAGTGATGTTGGCCTATGTCTTCTTCATCTGTTTCAAGACCCTATCTTCTTATTCTATTTCATTCATTTTCCCTTTACCATTATCTGACTCTTGGCCTGGGTGATCTTTCTTAAGTTCATGTGGTTTAAAATGCCTCCTGGTCGAGTTAAATGGCTAACCTCTTCCCTTATCCATAGGTTGTCTCGTGCTTTAGTAACCTCCAAACTTTCTTCTTCATCTTTGTAACTCTGGTACCATAAATCTTCCTCTACTAGGTCGATGCTTTGGCTGTCATCCCCTTTATACCAAACAGAACAGTCAATTTCTGGCGCCCACCAATCTAAAGTGATAACTTTCCCCGTCGTCCTTTCTCTGCATTCCCCTGATTATCCACCTAGAGTGTAGATCATCACATCTTTTGGTAGTTGAAAGGATTTCTCTGGATGACCCAACTTGATGATCAATTTAGATGGATCAAAAGAGTTCTCCTCATATTCCAAGTAATATATACTTGGTGGTGGCACGACATGTTGGTTTGTCAATGGAATCCTTGTGATATTGGGCGGGTTGGTAGGTGGTTTAGATATTACCTTATTGTCGATGAGATCTTGGATTTCGTGGCTTAGCCTTGTGCATCGGTCAGTCAGTAGAATGCCCCTTTGCCTAATGAAACTTACAATACAAATTTGCGTTGAAGTTTAGTGGAGGTGAATTCTGCATCGGTTGTGGTTCTAACAAATGGAGATGCCCTTTTGCTATCAATCTGTCAAGAGCGGTGGATAGTGATACTCCCAAATCTTAGAATTTCCTTACTAGCTTGTCTCCTCCCCTACTTGGATAGTTCCCCGTTATATCAAATGTTTTCTGTGGCTCACTTAATGCATTGACGTCGGTGGGGCCAGAGTGACCCCCCAATGTCCTCCTCCTGGCCCATAGTTCGGTCACCTGTATCTATTTTATGGCTCCTCTTTTTTGATAACACCTTCTTGGATTGCGTCTTCTATTCTTGTTCCCACATCGAAGACCTCAGCGAAAGTATTGATCGACTAAAACCTCATCTTTTCTTAGTAGATGGGCTGAAGGTTCTTTATCAGCATTCAGATTTGCTCTTTCTCGGATGGCCTCTACACCATCTTGGCTGCCTTGTTCCTCCATTGGCTTAAGTATTCAGCGAAAGACTCCTTGCTCCCCTGCTTAGCGGTTTCTAAATCTCGAAAAGTGACGTCTAAATCCTAATTATATTCATATTTAGCTACAAACATCTTGAAAACTTCTTCCCAAATCCTGGTCTTGCTTGGTTCGAGCATGAGGTACCATGCCAAAGTGGCCCTTGTTAATGTCTGCTAAAATAAGATGGCCATCATTGTGGTGCTCAATCCACTTAGCTGGAAGGCCCTAATACACATCCAGGCAAGACTGCGTGGGTTCTCTGTTCTGTCAAATTTATCAAAGATAGGCATCTTGAAGCCAGTGGGCAGGTCCCACGAATCCCATCGTATAGTCCTTCTAGCTCTAGTAGATAGGTATCGACCCCCTGGGCCTTGCGGACCACTCTTTCCAGTTTTTCTACCTTCTCTGCCATCACCCTTTCTTTTTTAGCTTTTTCGACTTTCTCGACTCTTTCTTTTTCTATCTTCTCTCTCTCTTCTCTTGGTATCTTGACCCTCTGAATTTCTGGGTCATCATACCAGTCTTCTTCTCTTATAGCTGGTGGATCAATATTAGGTGGGTTTGCAATCAGTGGTGGGCGTTCCATTGCTTCCATCATAGCCATCATACGGTTTATGTTCTCAGCCTGCCGTCTCATCTACTTGACTTGTTGCTCTACCATTTCCCTCAATTCAACCACTCGTCCATCATTTCATTCGTGTGCCGTGTTGGGTTCTTCGAAGATGGGAATGTTAAAATATACCTCAACAAGGGTTGACTTTTTAATCAGGAAGTAAACTCCAAAGATTTTTTGAAAGAGCAATTAAAGATTTTAGAGTAAAGATGGCAAAAATCTATTTGCTTACAAAGAAGGATTTAAAATTCTCGGGGTAGGAGGATCACATGATCGGATTATCACCGTACTTTTCATGAATTCAGATGCATACAAGGTCAATGATGCTTATCTTACAATATATATGAAGTGTAATCTTATAATTAAAATCTGGCACATTCCCAAACGTCGTGAAACATGAGAAGGAATTGGTAAAAGGTGATTAAAAGGTTATACATCCTACATTAAGTAAGCATCGTCATCATCTCAAGTAATCCATTTCGGGCATACAAAACTTCCTAGCACATAATCCTAATTAAGAATTGATTCCCAAATTTTGAAAGGTTCTATGGAATCTACCATGCAAAGGCCGGGTTTTGGTCAAATAAGGGACCCTGACACACATCTGATAGGATGCTTTATATACCGACACATGGTACGAGATCAAGGGTGATCACACAGTCCCATGATAACTTGACTGACCGGGTTGTCCCGAGCCTCCAAGGTCATAATTCTGTGTAATCGATTGGCGAGACATGCAAATGCAATGTAACGGACACACAAAAATTTATTTTTCTATTAAAAGGATGCTTTCAAGTCTAATCCTCGAGCGAACCCAAAATCAGAATTCTGGTCTGCGAAACCAGAGATTCTGAGTTCGATCCCCAGTGGAGTCACCAGATTATGGATACCGATATTTGAGCCCACTTTAAAACAATTTTCAAAACAAAAGAGTCACCACTTAATTTTTAAAAGGAAAAATTAAGAAACCAAAAGGGTGTAAAATTGCTAATGATAAAAGACATACAAAAACAAGTAGCTAGGTTCATCTTGCAGACGAATGATATGCAATAGAGAACAAGAAAACTTACCCAGGGTCCGGCCACAAATATTAAATGTGCAATGCATACAAGTAAGTAAAAACCCTAAGAAAAGGTCTCTAATACATATATACACATAAGGCAAAATTTTAATCTAAGGTGTCGCGCATGGAGATCGAAAAATCAAGAAATGAAATAAATGAGTGAAAAGTCGAGAAATCATACCTCAATAGCGCTACAAAATAAAAGGTTAGTCCAAATGCTTTGATCGAGATATAATATTGAATCCCAAATAAACTTCTAACTTAAACTAACAAATATGGAGAAAGTTGACAATAATCGTGAATTCCTTCTAATTTGTTGAGATCACAACATCTCTATACATATACAAGTCTCAACTAGGAGCCAATGTAATGTCCATATAGAGATGATACAATCCCAACATGATTACAAGGAACCCATGACTATATTAAACTAATTATGACCTAACACGATATAAAATAGTATCCTAATTGCTAGAATCAATACATATGTGATGAATGCATGAACATGAATGAGAACAAGCTATGAATATATCATTCATTGATTTGGATCATTTAGCCTTTGGATTTAATCTTCAAGATTAGTAAGATTTCATCAAATTAGTCTCAGGACTTGGGATTTACAGAGAACAGACTAGACTTTCAAAAATAAAAAAAGCATACTTGCCATGGTTTGATCTAAGTGATTTTTTAATCTTTCATGCCTCTTCATGTCTAGTTTCTAACCCAAAAATAAATCAAAGATCAAACGGTTCAATCTCCAGGAATTATACCAAAATTAGACATCACTCACTATTTATCAACTCTATGTCCAGAGATTTTGTGTGATTTTCTAAAAATAGTAAATGAATCTGAATTACTTTAATCTTTTTAGGCGATCTTATTAACACATTTAACGTCATGGAAAAATTTATTTGAAGCCCAAAATGCTTGATTAAAGCACTGATCCATTCATTTTAAAAAGATATTATTGTTCTGAAATTCTGGACAAAAAACAATTGAGTTGCAAAACCCATGATCAAACAATGTTAACTATGAAATCTTTTCAAACAAAAATCACAGTGGTATATCTATGAGTTAGGGACAAACTCCAATTGGTCTCACTTAAATACAATGGATCATGATTTAATTAAAAAATCGCTGATCACAGTTGGTCAATGAACTCACTGCACCTTTATTGAATGACCATTTATTTGTTGAATACTTCGTCCAAAATTCTAGAGAGAATTTGGGCCAAACAAGGATCATGACTACTTAGGACAATCAATCAAGTTCATCAAGGAATCTTAAACCTGATCAAAAGGGAACTTCCATGGTGGCCTTCATGGATTCACCCAACCTCATGGACATACTTACACACTACAACTAAGCCATGGAGTTTGGCTTGTCTTGAGCTTAATCCCTCTCTCAAGTTGTTGGTTCGTGAGGAATTAAAACTTAAATTGCCTACTTCTCCTCTCAACTTAATGGTCCTTGGAGATATAACAATGATAAACACTCAAGAATTTTAAGGGAATATAGGGAAGATTCTGTGAAACTTCCAAATTAGAGGACCTAAGGCATAAGTATGGACTTGGATCCATCAATTCGTTTACAAATTGGATGAAAATCAACCTTATCTCCCATGGAAAGCATAAGCTTACATAAGAACAAAGGATCAAACTCAAAAGATTTAAGTGAGATATTAAAGATCTCCAAAAACCTTAAGAGATGAATATGAGCAAGCAAAGAAGAAATGAATAAAAAGATCTCACTAATGATCTAAGTCAAACAAAAAATAACCTTTCACAGAACTTGTTTTATTTCAAATCCAAAGACACTTTGATCCAAACCAACAAAATGCAATTCAATCACAACTCAAGTGGTGTGTGAAGAAATGAGGTTAGAAGAGACTTTTTGAAAATGTGTAAAATATCCTAGGAATTCTATGAGTTGTGATTGAACTTAAGCTAAGCACTAATTAAGATTAGAGCATTACCTCCAATTGACCTCAAATTTCTATAGTTTGATCAAAATCTTTCAAACTCTTCCCAATTTTCCAAAAAAATTTCTCTAATTGTTTCAAAAAATTGTTTTAAAAATCATTCCCTAACCCAAGTTGTCTCTCCTTCAAATGGAAGTATACACCCCCTTATATAGACAAATTCCAAGGGTTATTTCAGTAAATTCTGGGTGACAACCCTAGTTGTAAAGGCACATTTGATGGTACAATGCGTACTCTTTTAAAAAAACAGACTGTTGAAGCACACGACACTTGGAGATAGAGCTGTCTGCGGCACTCAATGAGTATCGGTCTGGCACTCGCTGACTACCGCTGATAACTCACTGACTGCAGTGTTTCTTCTCTGTCTCATTTTTGTTTTATTCTTATTTTCTTTTTCTTTTCTTATTTTTTCTTTCTTTTTCTATTCTAAAATCCCTTTTGCTTTTAGAGACATTCTGCGAGTTGTCTTTGGCAGTCAGGGAGTGCCGGTGCGGCACTCTGTGAATGCCGCAGACTTTGCCGCATGCCTTTTTCTCCTCTTTTTTCATTTTTTGAACTAAATCTTATTTTACTACTATTATTATTTTTCAACTATGCCTTTTCCTTATGCGTATTTCACGCCCAAAATTTTCCTGAGTACCCGGTCTTTCTTTTCTCCTTTAGATTTCATAAGTAATTTCATTTTTTTGAAATCGAAGAGATTAAAAGACTTCAAATTCGTCGGACATTGTCATCATTAGTTTCAGAGCCAATCCCCCCTGGGTTCGGGAGCCTGGTCAAAATTGGGGTGTCTACAGTTTGCCCCTCTTCGACAGAGCTTTCGTGATGCAACGCGTATCATAACGAAATGTCGGAGCCTGTGTGAGGACAAGCCTTTGACCGGGCTCGAGAACCTAGGTAAAAAAAAGTGTGTTTCTAAATTTCTACTAACATGGCTGATGCTAGTTGTGCTCAATGGTGAGCTGCCTACGTATTCCAACGGGAATCAGACTAGGACGTAGTTTGAACAAGGGACAATATTCAGGCACAAATGATCATATGAATGAATGCACCTATCCTATCGTGATGCACATGCTCATGCAATTCTCTCATGAGTACTAAAATAAATGTGGCATGCTTGCTCTTTCTCATGCTTTTACTAAATGATGCATGATGTATGCTGCTATAACCAGAGATGACTATCGATGGCTGGTTGTTGCTAATCCGTTACAAGGACCAATGGTAAAGATTTTGGCCAGTGCAAATC
Source organism: Hydrangea macrophylla (assembly GCA_033977485.1). NCBI lineage: Eukaryota > Viridiplantae > Streptophyta > Magnoliopsida > Cornales > Hydrangeaceae > Hydrangea > Hydrangea macrophylla. The sequence continues at coordinate 71,033,405 of CM066994.1, forward strand.
CGTTGCAAGGATCAAGAAGAGTATTTCTGATTAGGAAATTTTGTCAACGCAAATCTGTTATGAGAACTGAGAATGCAAAACCGTTACACTCCCAACTTCTGATCAACGAAGTTCCTATTAGGAGGACCGAGAATGCAAATCCATTACACTCCCAACTTCTGATCAACGCAATTCTATTGCATCCCTAACTTTCTGGCCAACGCAATTGTAACAACCTTATTTTTTTTTTCTTTTCTACAAAGATATTTGTTTATTTATTTATTTCTTTGATTAATATTTAATGTGGGTGTGTGGGCCATAAGTGTGTGGGTAGTGTGTGTAGCTCTATGCGTGTGTGTGTGTGTGTAATAGTGTACGTGGGTGTGCAATTGTGTGTAGTAGTGTGTCATTATTATATGTATGTATTAGTTAGGTTTATATTATAATATTAGGTTAGAATATTAGTGTAAACTCTCATCTTTGCACAGCCGCCAAAGAAAGAGAGAGAGAGAGAGAGAGAGAGAGAGAGAGAGAGAAGAAAAGGAAGAAGAAGAAAAGGGAGAAGAAGTAGAACGGTCCTGGGTTCGTGGTCTCGTGTGGAATCGTGGCGTGTTCGTGATTGACATTTTTTTATCAACTAGGTGAGTTAAACATTGTGTATTCATATATATATACACGTATGTATATGTGTATACGGGAGTAATTAAATTAGTACTTGTTTAATTTAATTGTTAGGGTTAAATCTTTGTAATGGATACACGCTATTGTTCAAGTAATTTAGATAGCTTCTTTCCCCTTCGTGTGACTTTGCGATCATGACATTAGGGTATTCGAAAGGGTTAGGTGAATCGTTAGTTTGATTAAAACCCTATGTGAAATATTCATATTTGTTAGGAAATATATGTGAAATTCGTTTTATTTGTAATTCACACAGTTGCAGAAACTTTAGAAAATTATTAGAAAATCGTGACTTTGAATTTGAACATTCTGTCCGCTAGTCTCATGTAAAACGTGATTCTGCACGTTTTTCGTCTAATGGTATTTTTCCTGATTCTGCACCGTTTGGGCAAAAATTGAAGATTTCAGTAGCAGTTTTTAGTATATTAAAATGTACGTAATTGGGGAAATATGATTCATTATTTTTTTTTATATATTCGTTCGTATGACATAACGAAGATTACTTGGAGATACATGAATTCTCTTATAATGTTGAGCTATAAAAAAAATAGATGGTAGTTATTAACGTTGAGTCAGATTAAATTTTATAATTCCGAGAATGCAAAAAAAATAGTTTCAAGTTCCTTAGTGTTCACCGCTCCCAGTTGTGATATTTTTTTGGTAGCTCGACTTGCTGAGTGTACCGTTTTGCCAGTGGCTTCATGATCAAGCTGGTCTAAGCCTTATGCCCGGCTTATTTTGTTAGACGTCTAGGCATATTGACTGGCCTTCTGTGTGTATACCTGGTTTGGTTGATACCCTAACCAAACTGGCACCAGAGTGGATGTTGGTAGTATGTCTGGGCACACATGGGATATATGTGTGGGTGTACCATGGAGGGTAGCCAAGAGGTGAACCTAGGAAATTGAATAATAAATCGTTTATATAAGTAAGAGGATTATTGTCAATAAATTTCCCGACGAGTCAATGGATTTAAAATGTTGATTTCCTGGACTTCTGTTCTTTGCTTATATATTTACTTTGGATGTGTAGTGAGTAAATTATGAAGTTAATTCTTGCGAGTTCTTAGTACTAGTTGTTCCGCATAATTTGTGGTATTTTGTTATTATAAATCTTTGTGGTTGCAGGATGGTGGGTCCACTAATATTTTGCAGGTATTGACTCACCATGTGGCGGAAGGTAAGAATTATTTTATTTAAATTCGGGCGAGAACTGCATGGGGAAAGTTACCGCTTGTCCCGACATGTGAAGTAGAACTATCCTCTTGCCCGAATTGCCTGTTGGGTATGGTAGCAAGAGTCACCGTGTGATTCCTAGCTGTGTGTGTGTGTGTGGTTTAACTCATACCAGTCACGTGACTGACCCGTTGAGTTTTTCTCGCGGGTGCATTCTTGTTGGAGCGTAGCCGATCAAAATTTGCAGGGCTAGTAGGGAGGTCGTGGCACCTGACAGCAGGAGGCATGTGGAGTCTTGTGATGTTTCCCTTATTCGTTTTTAATTCAATCCTAGAGAGTTTGGAAATAATTTCTGGCATTGTGGGCCAGTTAACAATTTAAGATATTGTTTAAGTGAAGTGTTCTTTTTAGATTTTTATTATGTTTTGGAGTTGGATTTAAATCTTGGTTTGACTTTTATGGTTGGATGTTGACCGTTGCTTTAGCTCATGTGAGTAATGATTTATTTCGGTACAAACTGTGTGATGATATTATATTGCAAGCACCTTGATGATTGGACAGCTGGATATTGGTTGAGGGTTCTCCCGTGACTAATAATTGGTTGTCTAAAAATTGGGGTGTGACAGTTTGGTATCAGAGCTCATGGTTGCCGTAGACTAGAGAGTGTCTAGGTGATCTTCGGAATGTGGTGAATGGGTTGTTAATTACAATGAACGAGTTTGTTTCAGATATTTATGTATGTGTGGTTGTCTTATGAAGGTTATGGCTGGAGGCTACAATACCCGTCATGGAGACTGGAGCTGGTGAGAGTTTTGGAGGAGCTGGGGTAGGAAATCCCAACTTAGTTCAGGTTGACGTGGGGGCTATGATGAACCAGATTCTCCAAGCTGTGCAGAACAATCAGCTAGGAAACCAGGGTGACCCGTTCGCTAAAAGGAACAAGGATTTTGTTTCTATTGGCGGCCGAACATTCGATGGGGAAAAGGGTCCGTTAGCAGGAGATGCTTGGATACGAAAGTGTGAGTTCGTGTTCGAGAGGATGCAGGTAACAGAGGTGCAGAAACAGGAGTTGGCATCTCAACAGCTTGAGGGTGCAACTTTGCTTTGGTAGGAATCATTGAGGACTACTTATGACGTGGCAGAGATGACGTAGGAATAGTTCAAAGTTCTATTTAAGGAAAATTTCATTCCCAGTGCAGTGAAGTCACAATTGGCTAGGGAATTCCAAGACCTCACTCAAGGTACTATGACTGTGTGGGAGTATGTGAAGAAGTTCAACGAGCTATCTCAGTATGCTCCTCATCTGATTGATACGGAGGAGAAGAAGAACGAAAAATTTATTGACGGATTGGGACATCACTTGTCCAAGGCAGTGCTATCTGCAGAGAGTGAGCCTTTCAACAAAGTGGTAGATTTGGCTTTGAAGTTCGAGTAGAAGGATCAAAAATCTCAGGCTGAGAGGTCAGCAAGGGCAAAGACCAATGAGAATTCTAGAGACACTCGGCCTGAAACTCAGCAAAAAGATACAGGACGTAGTGGGAAAAGATTTAAGCCTTATGATCAAGGGTGAAGAGGTCAGCAGTATCAAAGACAAGGATATGGCGGTCAGCGGTTCCCAGGAAATCAGGGGAACTTCAGGCAGCATAACCAGCAGTGGAATGGTCAGGGTGGTCAGCATAATCAGGGCTTCCAGGGTCAACGTCAATAGGCCCCGCAGCCACAGATTGGTTTCCGTCCACCAGTGCCTCAGATTGGAGCACCACCGGTAAGGGGAGAGATGGTTGTAGCTCCTAGAGTGTGTTCCAATTGTTAGTTACCTGGGCATATTTCTAGGGAATGTCCCCACCCTCCTAGGAATAATCAGGCCGCGAGACAGGGTCAGGCAGCTCCAGCCAAGGCATTTGCAGTGATGCCAGGCAACGAGAATGTGCAAGGTAGCCTCAAACTTTTTCATTCCGATGTTCGTGTCTTGTTTGATTCGGGTGCATCCCACTCTTTTATCTCTCGTCAATTTGTTTTGACAGAGAGTATTCCCGTTACGCCTTTACTTGTTCCTGTGAGCGTAGGAACACCTCTAGGGGGTTCAATTACTCTATATGAGTATTGTAAAGATTTTGTGATAGACTTTTGGGGATAGGACTTTCCTCGCTAATTTGATTGTATTGGGGTTTGAATGGTTTTCCATTATTTTGGGGATGGATTGGCTTAGGGCGAACCATGTTGTCCTTGATTGTGCTAAGAGGACCATTCATATAGATACCCCAAGATTACCTCGTTTCTCTTATACGTATCCAGATAGTGGAGAATTGGTTATGTCTAGTTTTCTATATTCGGTGGAGATACCGAAGAAAGATATTAGTGATGTGGAAGTGGTATGCGACTTTAAGGATGTTTTTTAGGAGATCCCTAGACTGCCGCCTACGAGAGAGGTGGAATCCCGGATTGATCTTGTACCAGGGTCCACACCAATTTCTAAGGCAGCATATCGTATGGTGCCCAAGGAGTTGGGAGAGATGAAGAAATAATTGGATGAAATGCTTCAGAAAGGGTGCGTTAATTATTTCTTTCTGGTAGATTCATTTTTCTTCTTAGTTGATCTTTATTTCTAGTAGTGTAATTCTTTTGAGGTGTGTATGAATCAGGTTCATACGTCCTAGTAACTCACCGTGGAGAGCTCTGGCGATATTTGTATCCAAGAAGGACAGTAGTCTTCCTATGTGTATAGACTATAGAGAGTTGAATAAGATGACGATCAAGAACAAGTATCCTTTGCCCAGGATTGACGACCTTCTTGATCAATTGAAGGGAGCAGCGGTCTTTTCACAGCTTGATTTAAGGACCGGGTATCATCAGATGGGAGTGGTGGAAGAGAGCATTCCCTGTACAGCTTTCCGTACTCGGTATGGGTTGTATGAATTTCCAGTGATGCCATTTGGTTTGACCAATGCTCCAGCATTCTTTATGGATTTGATGAATAGGGTGTTCAGCCCGTATTTGGACCATTTTGCCATTGTCTTCATAGATGACATTTTGGTTTATTCACAAACTCAGGAGGAGCATAGAGAGCATTTCAAAGTGGTGTTGCAGATACTTCAGGAGCATCAGTTGTATGCCAAGTTCAGTAAGTGTCATTTTTGGGAGACCGCGGTGAGATTTCTAGTTCATGTTATTTTAGCTGTGGGAATATCAGTAGATCCTGAAAAAGACATAGTAGTGCAAGACTGGGCACAACCTTCTAATCTGACAGAGGTGAGGAGTTTCTTGGGATTAGTAGGTTATTACAGGAGGTTCATTGAGAAGTTTTCTTTCATAGCAGCTCCAATGACAAAGTTGACTTGTAAAAATGTGAAGTTTGTGTGGACAGATGAGTGTGAGCAAGCATTTCAGGAGTTGAAGCAACGGTTGACCACCGCGCCAGTGTTGACTATCCCGACGGAAGGAGGGAAGCTTGTAGTGTTCACAGATGCTAGTGGGACTGGTTTGGGTTGTGTCTTGATGCAAGAAGGGAAGGTTGTTTCGTATGCTCTAGACAGTTGAGGCCACATGAGAGGAGGTATCCCACTCACGACTTAGAGTTGGCAGCTGTTGTGTTTGCACTGAAACTGTGGAGGCATTATTTGTTTGGGGAGAGATTTGAGTTGTATACAGATCATAAGAGTCTCAAGTACTTGTTTTTACAGAAGGAACTGAATATGAGGCAATAGAGATGGGTTGAGTTCATCAGTAGTTACGACTTTGAGATTCTTTACCATCCGGGTAAGGGAAATGTAGTGGCCGATGCACTGAGTCGGAAACACAGTGTGATGGCTTCTTTGATGGTTAGGGAGTGGAAGCTTCTTGAAGTGTTAGCATCTCATGATATTCAGCCAGGGCATGAAGGTGATAGAGCATATATTGGGAGTTTGGTTGTCCAACCAACTTTAATAGGGAAAGTTTGACAGATGCAGAGGTTAGATACAATTTTAGTTAACCGTCCCAATGACTTGGTTGTAGATTTGCTTGATGAGTGTCCGATGGATTGGTCCGTGGATACAGAGGGAAGTTTATGTTTTCAAGGAAGACTCTGTGTACCGGATAGTGAAGAGTTGAAGAGGGAAGTACTTGATGAGGCACATCGGTCTCGATACACTATACATCCTGGCGGGACTAAGATGTATCATGACCTGAAACGAACCTTTTGGTGGGAAGGTATGAAGAGAGATGTTGGAGAATATGTTTCTAAGTGTATGGTGTGTCAGCAGGTTAAGGCAGAACATCAGAGACCGTCTGGCTTGTTGAAACCTTTAGAAATACCTATGTGGAAATGGGAGTGTATATCTATGGATTTTATGGATGGTTTACCGAGATCCAAGAAGGGAAATGAGTCAATTTGGGTCATTGTGGATAGGCTAAATAAGTCGGCGCACTTTATTCCAGTGAGTGTGCATCGGACGGCAGACAAGTTGGCACAGTTGTATATTTGGGAGATAGTACTTTTGCATGGGACTCCGGTCTCGATTGTGTCGGATCGAGATTCGTTGTTTGTGGTAGAGTTTTGGGAGAGTTTTCAGAGGGCGATGGGGACCCAGTTAGACCTTAGTACTGCTTATCACCCTCAGACCGATGGGCAGACTGAGAGGGTTAACCAGATTCTTGAGGATGTGTTGCAGGCTTGTGTTCTCGATCTCGGTGGTAGTTGGGAAGAACACTTGTCATTAGTAGAGTTTGCTTACAATAACAGTTACCATTCTAGCATAGGAATGGCACCTTTTGAAGCGTTGTATGGGAGGCCGTGTAGATCTCTAGTGTGTTGGACAGAAGTGGGCGACATACCTATTTTGGTTCCAGAGATGGCTCGGGAGACTACTGAAAAGGTGAGTGTTATTAGGGAGAGAATTAAGACTGCTCAGAGTCGATAAAAGAGTTATGCTGATAGGAAGCGCAAGGGTGTAGAATTCAAAGTGAGAGATTTCGTGTTCTTGAAAGTATCTCCGATGAAGGGTGTGATGCGATTTGGTAAGAAATGGAAGCTTGCTCCGAGGTTTGTAGGACCTTATGAGATTGTCGAAAAGGTTGGAGAGTTGGCCTATAGAGTATTGTTGCCACCTGCATTGGCGACAATTCATAATGTGTTCCATGTATCGGTGTTGAGGAAGTGTGTGAAGGATCCTACACAAATTGTCCGTCCGACAGAGCTTGAGATTAATGATAACCTCACATATGTTGTTCGACCTATCACTATCGTTGATCGAGATGTGAAGTATTTGCGGAGGAAAATAGTGAACCTTGTGAAGGTGCAATGGAGTGAGAGAATTAACGATGTTACGTGTGAACTTGAGGAGAAGATTCGCAAGTCACATCCTGAGCTATTCGAGTAGTGTTCGTGCGTGTTTCAAATCTCGGGACGAGATTTTTGTTGAGGTGTGTATAATGTAACAACCTTATTTTTTTTCTTTTCTACAAAGATATTTATTTATTTATTTATTTCTTTGATTAATATTTAATGTGGGTGTGTGGGCCATAGGTGTGTGGGCCATAAGTGTGTGGGTAGTGTGTGTAGCTGTATGCGTGTGTGTGTGTGTAATAGTGTACATGGGTGTGCAATTGTGTGTAGTAGTGTGTCATTATTATATGTGTGTATTAGTTCGGTTTATATTATAATATTAGGTTAGAATATTAGTGTAAACTCTCATCTTTGCACAACTGCCGAAAAGAGAGAGAGAGAGAGAGAGAGAGAGAGAGAGAGAAGAAAAGGAAGAAGAAGAAAAGGGAGAAGAAGTAGAACGGTCCCGGGTTCGTGGTTTCATGTGGAATCGTGGGGTGTTCGTGATTGCCATTTTTTTTATCAACTAGGTGAGTTAAACTTTGTGTATTCATATATATATATACACGTATGTACATGTGTATACGGGAGTAATTAAATTAGTACTTGTTTAATTTTATTGTTAGGGTTAAATCTTTGTAATGGATACACGCTATTGTTGAAGTAATTTAGATAGCTTCTTTCCCCTTCGTGTGACTTTGCAATCATGACATTAGGGTATTCGAAAGGGTTAGGTGAATCGTTAGTTTGATAAAAACCCTATGTGAAATATTCATATTTGTTAGGAAATATATGTGAAATTCGTTTTATTTGTAATTCACACAGTTGCAGAAACTTTAGAAAATTATTAGAAAATTGTGGCTTTGAATTTGAACATTCTGTTAGCGAATCTCTTGTAAAACATGATTCTGCACGTTTTTCGTCTAATGGTATTTTTCCTGATTCTGTACCGTTTGGGCAGAAATTGAAGATTTCAGTAGCAGTTTTTAGTATATGAAAATGTACGCAATTGGGGAAATATAATTCGTTGTTTTTTTTTATATATTCGTTCGTATGACATAACGAAGAGTACTTGGAGATAAATGAATTCTCTCATAATGTTGAGCTATAAAAAAATAGATGATAGTTATTAACGTTGAGTCAGATTAAATTTTATAATTCCGAGAATGCAAAAAAAATAGTTTCAAGTTCCTTAGTGTTCACCGCTCCCAATTGTGATATTTTTTTGGTAGCTCGACTTGCTGAGTGTGCCTTTTTGCCAGTGGTTTCGTGATCAAGCTGGCCTAAGCCTTATGCCCGGCTTATTTTGTTAGACGTCTAGGCATATTGACTGGCCTTCTGTATGTATACCTGGTTTGGTTGATACCCCAACCAAACTGGCACCAGAGTGGATGTTGGTAGTATGTCCGGGCACACATGGGATATATGTGTGGGTGTACCATGGAGGGTAGCCAAGTGGTGAACCTAGGAAATTGAATAATAAATCGTTTATATAAGTAAGAGGATTATTGTCAATAAATTTCCCGACGAGTCAATGGATTTAAAATGTTGATTTCCTGGACTTCTGTTCTTTGCTTATATATTTACTTTGGATGTGTAGTGAGTAAATTATGAAGTTAATTCTTGCGAGTTCTTAGTACTAGTAGTTCCACATAATTTGTGGTATTTTGTTATTATAAATCTTCGTGGTTGCTGGATGGTGGGTCCACTAACATTTTGCAGGTATTGACTCACTATGTGGCGGAAGGTAAAAATTATTTTATTTAAATTCGGGCGAGAACTGCATGGCCACCACATAGAGGGAAACTACCGCTTGTCCCGACATGTGAAGTAGAACTATCCTCTTGCCCGAATTACCTGTTGGGTGTGGTAGCAAGAGTCACCGTGTGATTCCTAGCTGTGTGTGTGTGTGGTTTAACTCATACCAGTCACGTGACTGACCCGTTAAGTTTTTCTCACAGGTGCATTCTTGTTGGAGCGTAGCCAGTCAAAATTTGCAGGGCTAGTAGGGAGGTCGTGCCACCTGGCAGCAGGAGGCATGCGGAGTCTTGCGTTGTTTCCCTTATTCGTTTTTAATTCAATCCTCGAGAGTTTGGAAATAATTTCTGGCATTGTGGGCCAGTTAACAATTTAAGATATTGTTTTAGTGAAGTGTTTTTTTTAGATTTTTATTATGTTTTGGAGTTGGATTTAAATCTTGGTTTGACTTTTATGGTTGGATGTTGACCGTTGCTTTAGCTCATGTGAGTGATGATTTATTTCGGTACAGACTGTGTGATGATATTATATTGCAAGCACCTTGATGATTGGACAGCTGGATATTGGTTGAGGGTTCTCCCTTGACTAATAATTGGTTGTCTAAAAATTGGGGTGTGACAGCAATTACATTACGTTGATTTAGTATGCAAATCTGTTATATTCTCAAAATTGATCAACGTAAATCCATTATGAAGACCGAGAATGCAAATCCGTTACATTCCCAACTTTCTGGCCAACGCAATTCCATTACGAGGATCGAGAACATAAATTCGTTATATTCTCAAATTTGATCAACGCAAATCTGTTACAAAGATTGAGAACATAAATCCGTTATATTCTCATATTCTGATATTGTGGTCAACGCAAATTTGTTACGAGGATCGAGAACATAAATCCGTTATATTCTCAAATTTGATCAACGTAAATCTAATACAAAGATCGAGAATGAAAATCTGTTACATCCCCAACTTTTTGGCTAACGCAATTCTATTACGCGGATCGAGAATATAAATCTGTTATATTCTCAAATTTGATCAACGCAAATCCGTTACGAAGATCGAGAACATAAATCCATTATATTCTCATATTCTAATACTGTAATCAACACAAATCCGTTACGAGGGTCAAGAACTTAAATCTGCTATTTTCTCAAATTTGATCAACGCAAATCCATTACGAAGATCGAGAATGCAAATCTGTTACATTCCCAATTTCTGAGAGTCAATCTAGCTTAAATCAGTTCAAATTCTTAAGATTGGGAGTCAATTAACTCAATTCAATTCACTTTCTTAAGATCAGGAGTCAAGCAGACTCAATTCAATTCAAATTTCTAAGCTTGGGAGTCGATCAGACTCAATTCAATTCACTTTCCTAAGGTAGGGAAGACTCAATTCAATTCAAATTTCTAAGCTTGGGCGTCAATCAGACTCAATTCAATTCACTTTCCTAAGATCAAGAGTCAAGCAGACTCAATTCAATTCAAATTTCTAAGCTTTGGAGTCAAGCAGACTTAATTCAACTAAAAATCGAGAGTCAATCAGACTCAATTTAATTCACTTTCCTAAAATCAGGGGGTCAATCAGACTCCAACTCAATCCAAATTTGAAAATCCAGGGTTATATTGACTTGTGAGAAGGACTTTAAAACTTACTTTTCAAATCCCGGGGGTTTATTTAAAACAAGGGAAAATTTTGGGGGCATTTAAGTAAAATTCGGTGGTCCCCATGCAAATATGAAAAAGTTTGGGGGGGAAGGCCAACTGTCCATTACAGCGGCACTCGAAATCTTCGCGACGGCACTTGCTGTGTGCTGGAGCGCCAGTCAGTGAATGCTGCACGGCACTCGGCGAGTGCCGCCGACTTTTCACCGAGTGCCGGTGCTTTTGGCAGTTTGTTTTAAACTTGAACTTCTTTTCTTTTTTTTGTCTCATTCCTCTTCTTTTCTTTCATACGATTTCTTTCTCCAAGATCCTCCTCCCCTTTGATTTCCAGCCTAATCTACTCAATCTCAGGGTAGTTTGTCATTCCTAACATCAAGATTACACCTTTTGCTTGATTCATGATAAAACCAAAGTTTTTTTTCATTCTACCATGTATTTCATTGAATTTTTCATAAAGAATTGATTTCTCTCTCTCTCTCTCTCTCTCTCTCTCTCTCTCTCTCTCTCTCTCTTGCAGATCCACTCTCATGGCTTGTGGCTCGAGTTCTCAAGGACATTTGAGGAAGAAATACAAGCCTTCTCCTGGCCACAATTCCGAGTTCCTTCTTGCCGACCATGAGGCATACCTTTCGGCCTGTGCATTTTGTAAGGAGGTAACATCCCCCAAACTTTACTTCAAACCATTGGTGACTATGCAATGCATGATGCCAAATGTATGTATAAATGTGACCTTACTCTTTGTGCATTTCACTATTTTAGATTTCTTTAGAAAGTTGCTATTATGGATCCCCCTATGTTATTTTGGATTACTTTTAAGCACACTTTGAATGCTAGGATCATATGTAAGGTCAATTACTTATCCTCGTTGCCTCGACTTTATCGATTTTCATGCCAAGACCATGCCCAAAATTTCATCATGTTACTTGTTCTCCAAACAAAACGGGGGTCATATTGACCCATACAAATTCTTGAATTTTTCTTTTCAAAGAATGGGGGTTATACGGACTCAAAAAAAAAATTCACATTTTATATACACAGAGTCGTGTGGACTCGAAAAAGTTTCATTTTATAGACACGGGGTCGGTGGACTAAAAAATTCACATCTTATATTGTCACGCCCCGAAGTACCAAAATAGGGAAAAATAAATTTCCTTTATGGGTTCGTAGACACGTGACTGGTTGTGAGTGTCACCTGATTGTCCAAACATGCTTATAACAATAATGTGATATGGGAAAGTGACTAAGTTCAGCGGAAGCAGAAATTTAAAACATCCAAGTCTTACATCAGTAGTATATTACAGGCCAAAAAGATATCCAAAAGATACATATTACAAGACCAGCTAAACTATTACATCACAAACATAATAATAACAGAACTATAATAAAAGGAGAGCTCCAAAGTCTTCAGCTGGCAAAACCGTAGCCTTCCTCGTAGTAATCTTCACCAGCATAGTCTTCAGTAGTAAAGTCAGCATCTTGATAGCAGTCGGCTCTGTCTGGACCTGCAAAGGCTGGACGTGGAAGGTCCAGCGGCATGAAAAGCCGTTAGCGGTTAAGCTAAGTGAGGGTCCCCTTAAGGTTACCACCACTTAAGGTAAGTTATTCTTCATCTCTTCTTATTTCTCGAAACCATATCTCGTTCATCATTTCTTATTCTCGATACTATGTATTGTTCGTCTTTTCTTATTCTCAAAACTATGTCTTATTTAAACCCCATCATTCCCTTTGAAACTTAATCCAGAACTGAACTGACCAATGACATTGACTGAAAGAAGACTTAACTCCAAACGCATTTACTAGTCAAGAAAGAACAACACTCAACAATGAATAGTTAACTGTCGCCCAACTGGCACTCAAACTGTCGCCCAAATGGCATAAGTGTACGGGACATTAACAATCTCTTGGTCGAACACGTCATGCCGATCCTCAGGTCGCCCGCACGTTACCGAACACGTCATGCCGATCCTCAGACCAAGGGTACAGGAAATTAATAATCACTTGGACGAACACGTCATGCCGATCCTCAGGTCACCCGTACATAACCGAATACGTCATGCCGATCCTCAGTCCAAGGGTGCGGAAAAATAATCAACCACTTGATCGAACACGTCACGACGATCCTCAGGTCATCCGCACTTGACCGAACACGTCATGCCGATCCTCAGATCAAGGAACAAAACATAACTCACCAATCGACTCCATGGAATAATCGAGAGACCAACTTTGCAAGAACTATCTAAACACGACACAAAAGTTCATGAATCAACTTTGACCGGTAGTCACACGACTAGAAACGAAACCCAACGTCCCTTATTTGCATTAAATCTATTATTGAAGGTTTTATCGTTATTTTACGTGTTCGTACGTTTCGTAGTTTAGTTCGTTAATATCATCCATTTATAACCGTTAATATTTGCTATGCTCCGACATTCCGTTTTCCTCTCAATATACTTACGATGGAAACTTTCCCGATCATTTATCAACGCAATAATCGTGCTATACAATATACTTATAGTTTGGGTATGAACTTTCCAACGGTCATTAAATTACATTCACATAACTTATGGATTTATAATCATGGATTTAATACCAATAAAACATATAGATGAAACCCATAACATACTCATCTACACGATAGCACTATCATAGCATAAGATTTTCATAACAACACATGTACTAGAAAACTAGCATCAACAATCAACACCATGCATAAACAAAACATTATACAAAAAACTGTACAATCTGCCAAGATACATTTTCACTGTGTTGACTGAATTAGCATGATTTATTTGGGCATGATAAATTGCTTTGTAGATCAAACTCAAAACTAAAACATTATAGATAATAGGAATATCTTCATGTACAAAAAAAATCTAGCTTCAATTACATTTTTGAGCTACTCAAACTATTTATTTTACAAGAAATTTCTTATATCTCGGACTATTCTGTCCCAGATTTATAGTACTGTATTGTACGTGAATTTCACCTATGAAGGAGGGGTTTTTAGACTGAACTATATAAGGGTTATTTATAGATAAATGAGTTATCTTTCTTCACACAAAAAACCTAGCTTAATTCTCATTTTTGAGCTGCACAAAACATTCATTTTACTAAACTATGTTCTGTTCAAAGTTTCAGTTTCTCAGATTTATAACACTGCGTTGTACATGCATTTCACCCTTGAAGGAATGATTTCTAGAATAAGCTATATAAGAGTTATTTGTAGATAAATGAGTTATATTTTACCACAAAAAATCTAGCTTAATTCGGATTTTTGAGCTCCTCAAAACATCCATTTTACTAAACTACATTCTGCTGGAAGTTTCTGTTTTCCCAGGTTTATAACATTGCGTTGTACATGCATTTCACCCATGAAGGAAGGATTTCTAGACTAAACTATAGAAGAGTTATTTGTAGATATATGAGTTAGCTTTTTCCACAAAAAAACCTAGCTTAATTCGGATTTTTGAGCTGCACAAAACATTCATTTTACTAAACTATGTTCTGCTGAGAGTTTCAGTTTCTCAGATTTATGGATTTGTCTTGTATGTCATGAAAACTTCAACACAACAACATCAAACTTCTACTAAACATTAGTGCATATTATATGGGTTCTAAATTGAGTTAGATTACTCACAATTACTCACAATTTCTCACAAAAGCTTGAAATTTAAGCTTGATATTGGTTGATGCTTAATGGAGCTTGAATCTTCAACTTCAAGGATGAACTTCTTCTTCTTCTATTCTTCCATGGAGCTATAACTCTAGCTCTCTTTCTCCCTCTCAATTATACGCAGATTGTAGAAACAAAAATGTCTCAATTGTGTGTATATGCATGATATATAGGAGATTGGCATGGCTAGGTGTCATTTGCATGTGTTCATGCAAAGACACATGTCCAATATGTGGACAAATGTCATGGGAGGAGATGACAAGTGTAAGGAGTGGCACATGGGGCTGCCATGTGGCCGGCCATGTGGGGCCCACCTCAGGTTGTGTGAAACTTTCTCGGTTTACGTGCATAAGTTCCTCAGTATACGTGTCGGTCTCGATTTACTTCCAACCGGTGTTATTTCTAATGTCCGGGTCTGGGTACGGGACTAAGTTAAATCTTATTCTGGTCGAGTAGGTATGGTTACTACAGTCTATATGGTAATACTACAACACGTCCATATCGTCACATAATTAAAATAATAATATAATAATATAGTCGGTCCAATACAGAAATTTGAAAAAAACTGATATTGTAATGACAGAAAATTACAGGTGTTACATATATACACAAAGTCGTGTGGACTCAAAACTCACACACACATTTTTTTCTCTTTTTTTTTTTTTTTTCAATTCGTGTTCATTCTCTTCTTTTTTGTTTTTATTTCTTTCTTCAGGTGCACAAGGAGGCTCTTAAGGTTCATGGGAACTTGGCTCACGGGTACGCGTGGTATAAGGATTTTCCTGACCCTATCAAGGAGAAGGTAAACAATGCCGGATTCAGGCTCTTTCTGTAACTATTGGCAAAGAGTTCAAATGACCTTACTCAAAATCATGCATTGGCAGAGAGATGGTGGGATACCACTTTCCATCTGCCCTTTGGAGAGATGACAATGACGCCATTGGACTTTTCCATGATCACTGGCATACTGTTTGATGGCCTCCCATTGACTAGGTTTGAGGACATCGGGACCCAGCATGAACTAATTATTGATCTTATTGGAGCTCATCTAGGAGATCCAGTGTTATGGCCAGGTGGTTTCTTGATACTTTCAGGGGCCAGGACTTTACTGAGAATCAAATGGTTCGCGCTTTTACTATGTACGTGCTGGGCTACTCATTAATGAGCATTCGAGGGGACAGGATCCATTTATCATAGCTAGCATCCCTTCAGAACCAGATCAATCAATATAACTGGGGAGGTGAGAGACTGGCCACGCTTTATCACCATATTAGCAACATCTCTTAGGATCAATTCCCTTCTACTGGGGGCTTCTGGCGAGCCTGGGAGGTAAATATTTTATTTTATTTTCTTTCATTTTCTTTCCCGAATTTTCCATGTGTTGTTTTTTTTTATTACTAAACTTGATCACTTTATATTTTTCTCTTGCAGATATGGTCCTACGAGTTTTTGGGCATGATTGCTCCTCGTACCAGAGTCGATGAGTACGCGATTCTCCCTCAAGGCCTAAAATGGAGAAAAAAGGCGACAGGCTGAAAAGTTGGGGCTCATGACTTTGTGGGGTTCAGGAATTTCCTGACTAATCTCTGGGAGGCTCACGTGACCTGGAACCGATGGAGTGCAGCTTTTCCAGAGGCTGGTGTGTGACTTCAGAATGCCACAGGCTTTACAAGGATGCGGATCTTGATGGATGGAGGCGTATGTAGAGAATGGTACTTGTGCGAGTGTAGACACCCCAATTTTGACAAACTGTCGAATCCAAAGATGGTTACCTCTAGACCGATGACGACACTATCCGGTGAAATTCAAAGATGTTTTTAAGTAATTCAAGCTCTTTGAAAAAATTCTTCAAGCTCCAATAAAGTTCTTAAAAGGAAAGAGAGAGAAACTGGGTGTTTGGGGAAAACCCAATATTGAAGTACGTGTGAGAAAGATAGTCTGGAAATTGATTTTGAATTGAAATATATATATATATATAAGAATTTTGAAAAGAAAATGAAAAGAAGAGGAAATATAGAATAAGGGAAAGGAGGGAGAAAAGAAAGAAAAGAATTTTGAAAAGAGAAGAAAAGAAAAGAGAAAAACAAAAATATTAAGTATAGACTAGTATGTAGGTATATATTAGTATATTAGTATAAATTTACTAAATTATATAAGTACATTAGTAATTAAGTATAAGTTAAGATATACTTTAAAAATTGAAAAAGGGGTAAAAATTATGTTAGCTGCGGCACGCAGAGATGCCGGCGCGGCACTCGCTGAGTACCGCGCCGGCATTCACTATGTGTCGCTCGGCATTCAGTGAGTGCCGGAACGGCATTCACTGAGTGACACTCACTGAATGCCGCAGACAACTCAGCGAGTGCCGCTCGCTGTAATAGATTGTGTTTTTCAAATATGTATGGAATATCCTTGCACATGGGATTTCCACCCAAATTTACCCAATTGACCCTTGAAGAGTGGTCTATATAAGGAGGCCTTCACCTCCATTAGAATCATCTTCTCCTTCCATGATCTTCCGTTGAGAATATACATTGAAATATAGAGAGAGAATAGAGAGATTTGAGAGAATTCTTGAAGAAAACAAAGAGAGCTTTGAAAAATTTGAAGATTTGAAGAGGAGTTTGAAGAACTTAGAGGATCTTCATCAAACAATCAAGAATTCCCTGAGGTTATAGAGGTAACCTTCTAATCCTACATAGAATTAGGCAAAATTCAATCACAATTCATAGATCTAGGATCTTTTGCACATTTTCAAAAAGTCTCTTCCTACCTCAATTCATCACACACCACTTGAATTGTGATTGATTTGTTTTACTTGTTTTTGTTAATTTGGATTTAAATGGAACTTTGGATTTAAGATTGCAAGAATTCTCACTTGAACTTTTCAAATAAACTTTGACTCTATTTCTTCTTGTCTTTATTTCCTTTTAAAATCCATGAGATCTTCAATATCTCATTGGATCTCTTTGAGTTTGATCTTCTAGTCTCCTATGATCCTATGATTCATAGAGGGACTAAGGTTGATCATCGTGATATTCATACATGCTTGGATAGATTTAAGTTATGGTTATATTCATACATGTTTGGATAGATTCATAGTGGGCATTACACTGCATAAGTATTGGACATTGGTTGAGTGAATCAAAGGATTCATTTCATCGGGTGCCATTTCGGCAAAGACATTGCATACACATGATATGTGGTGAAAAGATCCCTCACGAGGAAGGGTATAAAATGAGATGAAATGGAAATTTGGATGCAGGTTGTGATGTGAGACAGGGTGGACGTCCCTAAGAACGTGCCAAACGCTAACTTATAGCCGATTAGCTATCGAAAGGTTAGTACGCTACACTCCCAGTTGGGGGTGGCTCGCAGTCCGGTAACGAGGGGAGTAAACGATTACATGCATGGCTAAGAAGCCTTATATTTACATTGCCACAGTGGCAACCTTACTGCATCACATTTCATTCTTAGTCATAGAAATTACTCTGTGTCTTTATATACATTATCTACTTAGTCATAGCGCTAAGGGACTGCAATTCCAAATCATTTTACAGGTAATATTGATAAGGGGAAAGACCCCAAGTCTGTGTAAGGAGTAGGATCAAAGGTATCCATTTTTGAAGCCTCTTGTTAGAGGACTTTGTTTTGAGAGCAAGCTCGTGGATGGATAGAGCGACATGTAATTTATATAATCTATTATTGGAGAGTAGGACTAGATCAGTAGAATTTCATGTACTAATTCATATGAACATTGTATATGAAATCTGTAATGGCTAGACTCACCTTCTTTTGGGACCGGCACATGATAGCCGCATCGTTGTGTTGTGTACATATTCGAAACTTTATGTATGATGTAAAGAACTTCTCTTTTATCTTTATCTTCAAGTATATATGCATGTAGTATAATCTCCTTTTGAACTATCAATCCTAGCTGGATTTGTTAAATTCTACTTGTTAAACTTCTTTTCGTCGACTTGCCATCGATGTTGTTTTTGTTAGAAACTCCTTTTGAATATTGTATAGAGTTCATGTGAAAATTTTCTCAATCAAACTTTTTGTGCTTAATCCAACTTCTATAGAGTGAACTCTCTGCCCATAGTTCACTCAATCAAACTTTCTCTGCTTAATCCAACTTCTATAGAGTTAATTTTCTGCCCTGAGTTCGCTCAATCGAACATTTATCTGCTTAATCCAACTTCTATAGAGTGAACTCTCTGCCTATAGTTTGCTCAATCGAACTTTTCTCTGCTTAATCCAACTTCTGTAGAGTTAATTCTCTGCCCAGAGTTCGCTCAATCAAACTTTCTCTGCTTAATTCAACTCTCAGTAGAATACATAGATTCGGAGCATAAGTCTCCTATGTGATATCAATGTTTTAAAGAGCACTCCTTCTTATATATTAACACCTCGTTCCAAAGTACTTACTTCACAAAACTCCTCGTTATAACCCTTGAACACGTGCTCGTTTGGATAGTCGTTTAATTAAACTTTCAAAAGCTTGTGCCTTCGTTTGATTCGTTGACATGTAAGTCCATTTTGGATTTATGTGTTAGTAAGTCATCTTTGTAGGGATTCCCGTGGAATTCCAAAGTCGCTTCTGTTGGGAATATGCCCTCAAACCAGTTAGTTGGATAATGGAATATCAAAATGCATTTATGCATGTTAGTTGATGAGATGAATATTAGACTGAAATCCTTAAACAACATTGCATGTGGTTCATTTGTGTATGCGATTGCACATGTGAGATATGAATCACAAATCCTTGTTGTTTCAAATAAGTCACAGTGGATGATAAGTCTGGATAACTTATCAGGTATACACTGTAGCATGATTAACGTCTACGGGGTAGAATGATGAATCTCATTCATAAGAGTCTTTGACTCTTGGTTAATATGCTAGTGCACTCGGTGCATTGACGGACCTGAGTTAAACCTATTGACACCTAAAAGCTGTCACCGTCAATACGAACTCAAAACTTGTATAGGGATACATGTCCTTAATCCTGAGACAGTTATGAACGCAAGTTGTATGCTTGATTGCTTTGACTTACCAATCAGTGAGGTCTTACAAGATCAACACCTGGGTATCTTGGGTAAATCAGGTATACAATGTTACGAACATATATTGTCAAGATGGAATTCTACCCTCTTCTATAATACGAAGAGTAAGTATTCCCTCGAGAATGTCACTAGGAGTGATTACTGAGAGCTGGCCAGCCTTGTCAACAAAGTGTTATTGTTGACATGTTTAGTAATCCAAGCGTAGTGAATGGTACTTGAGGAATATAAGATGTACTGTCTATTGGGTCGACAGTATCTAAACACATACATCCCAATGATAGATACGAATACTGCCTGGTAGAGGGACATCCGTATCATATTATTCAAGTCTAGCAATCACTTATGTATGTGTGATTATGTTCTTATGCACTGGAGTGCAATTATCATTTTATAGTGGCATTAATGATAATTGATTAATTATTGATTCCTTAGTCAAGAGTACTGACTAGATGGAATAATAATTAATCGGAGCCAGTAATTAAGAACCTAGGAGGTCCCACTCTTAGCTCCGTCAGAATGCTTGGAAAGGCAATTGAGGATGCTGTCAAGACTGGTTCGATCGATCGAATTTGTTTCGATCAATTGTAGTCTAGACAGGTTCGATCGATCGAACTTGGTTCGATCAATTGAAGGTTCGATCGATCGAAGTCACTTCGATCAATTGAAAGTAAGGTCGGTTCTGAGAAAGAAGTTCGTCGTTTTAACATCCCTAAGCTGCTGAAACTGTTTTAGGGTTCCCAAACCTTCTTCATCCTCTCCATTAGAGATCCCACCATCTCTAGCCTCACTGGGAAGCGTTCGAGGAGACATAAGAGTGAAGATCACCTAGAGGTTACTGCTGGACATTGCTGAAGGAAGCCATATTCAGAATTGGGTTCAAGACCTAAGGTATATTATTCTTGCACCCTTGTACATATCTAAGGAGTTGACGAGTAGTAGATCCAGGGATACCAAAAGGTTTTTTATAACTAGACTTTTTTCGCTGCACGTTTAAACTTTGATTCAAACCATTTTTTTACCAACAATTGGTATCAGAGCCAGGCTCGTTTGGATCTTTAGATGTGTTTTTGGAACACTAGTTTTGATTTGCATGTTGATTTTAGAACTGTTTTCGAAACTGCATCATCACAGACCTGTTTCTGCAGCGTTATCACAGCAGGATACAAATCTGTGATTGCATAGGATGCAAGGCGGGTTCGATCGATCGAATTAGTCTCGATCGATCGAACATCCTCTGTACTCAAGCGATCGAATAGGTTTCGATCGATCGAACGTTTCAGATGCTCAATCGATCAAATGTAGTTCGATCGATCGAGAGAGATTCTTTGTCAGGTTCTCTGTTTCACAGTGTTAAAGTTTTTTTTAATAAAAAAAAAATTAAATACTTTAATTTTAAAATATTCTGTAAATTTTTCAAATCACTGTGTGAAACAGAATGTTCAAGCAATCGAACAGTGTTCAATCGATCGAAGGTTCGAGCGATCGAACGGTCTTCGATCAATCGAACTATGACAGAGAGGTATGATGTTGTTTGAAGTTCTAAAACAGTATGTAAAGTGTTTATATATTGTGTGAATCAATTAGGGGTTCCAGTAGTTATGTATAATTGTTATATATGTGTGGATGTGCATACGACTAACCCTTTTGCAGCAAGTTAGTCACTATCTCCCGTGGCACCAAGTTTTCTAAATTTTTGTGTTTAAATGTTTTGAGATTGGTGTTTATTTTAATAATTGGTTTAGTTTTAAGGCATATGTAAAGGGCGCTGCGACTTCAATCCTACGAAAAGGAAAGTCGCATCGATTTCCCTAGCCTTTTTATTTTATTGTTGCAATTTCTTTTTCTAGAAAAAATGTAAGCTTCGAAAGAAGCATAGGACCAATGTAATAGAATTAGGAATTCCATGAAGATGGAGCAAGGAGCTGTTGTCCATGAAGATGGAGCTAGAGGCGACCGAACCAAGAAGGAGGTTCTATGGAGATAGAGCCATGGGAGATAGAGGCATAGTTTGAATGCCTATATTTCATTTTGGTTTTTTGTTTTTAAGTGCTTGGTTTGTGATTGGCGTATAATACATTGTTACATGCACGTAAAACAAGTTTTCTAAAATAAAATTCAAAAACCATTTTCAACACATTAGTAAACACTGGATGTTTATGGGTAATGTGAAGAAATTTTTTTTTCTAAATTAAAAAATTCCTATTAGTTCATTGTAAGTATGAGAAATACTCTGTGTCACTCATTTATGAGTGATCATTCCATACGGAGGGTATATCTTATTGATTACTAGATATGAACTTCTTATAAAATCTAGTGGGAGAGGGACTTAGTTTTATAACTCCCACGGTCTTCCATAAACGGTTCATTGTAAGGTGGATAGTATATTCTGTGTCACCCAGCCATGGGTGATCATTCCATACGGAGGATAGACTATTCATTGGTTACTAGATATGAACTTCCTTAGGATAGAATCAATGAGATGCGTTAGAGGGTGACCACTACACTGAGGCACTACTTGAGGCAATTGTCATTGGATTCTAGTTAATGGTGAACACTAGCCAAGCTATGGGTAAGGGATTCCACACGAAGCATTATCCAGAAACTTAGAGACCAAAAGTTTAGGAGTCATGAACTGTTTTGTAAGAGTTGCATGACATTCATGATGGGTTTCCCAATCAGGCTATGAGGTTATGATCGCCACACAGAGACTTAATTTCATAGGCTTGACATCCTGAAGACAATTAATGAGTTGGTTAAGGGAATTCCAATGTATCATATAAATTGTCATATTTATGATTTCCATAATGTAACTCTGTTATATTATTTGTATTTCAGATTCGTTATGACTAGCCCACTTGCTATAACCATGATCCAGAATAAGCTAATTGGAAACAACTACGTTGAATGGAAACTAGAAATGGATGAATTATTAACTGCTAATGGATGTAAATACATTCTTACCGTTCCCTGTCCACCTATTCCATGTAATGACACCCCAACTGATCTTGCGAATCAATATTGGCAGTGGATAAGATTTGATGGTATAGCTCGCTCTAGCATCTTAGACTCTTTGTCTGATGTGTTGAAGCAGCAACATCAACCTTTGAACACTGCCTGTGCTATAATATTGAACCTTGAGGAGATGTTTGGGGAACTGAGTCGAACTACAAGGCTTAGAGCCTTGGAGTTAGTCATGGACACCAAAATGTTGGAAGGAACTTCTATAAGAGAGCATGTTTTTAAAATGATTACTTATTTCAAAGTAATGGAAGTTCTGGGTTCCGACATTGATGGTGAGACTCAAGTTGACATAATCTTGCATTCGTTGCCTTCATCATTCACTGAATTTTAAAAAGTTTTTAAAATGAGTAAAACAGTTTTTTCAACAAGTGAGTTGATGAGCTCTCTTAAGGCAACTATGGATATAGTCAAAGAAGAGTCAAATGTTCAGAACATTGGAATGGCTTCATCTTCTGGAACTAAGCCTAAGGGGACATGTTTAGAGAAGGAAAAGCAAGGCTCAAGGATAGGTGAGCCTAACCCAACTATTGGGAAGAAGGCAAGACTTGGAAAGGGAAAGGCTGGTGCTATGCCGAAAGGAAAGTGTTTCCATTGTGGCGTGAGAGGGCATTGGAAAAGGAACTGTGTGGGATACTTGACTGCCAAAAGGCAAGGTATGATCTAATCACTAGTTTTTGAAGTAAGTTGAAAAACTGATACTTCAACCACTTGGGGCACTGATTCTAATTTTTTGATTATATCTGTAATTGTTGTAGAGGATTGGAAAAATAAGAATGTGCAGTGATTTGAAGATCTTGATTGCTTTTGGGATCTAATGCAAGAGTTGCTATTAGAATAGTAGTTTTATATTGTAATAAAACTTATGGAGTTATTAGATGGATTTCAGTTTTGAATTAATTTATTCTTTTGATTTTGGTACTGAAATTGTTGATTAAAAGAAAGTGTTCTTTTAATGTGATCTAATAACATGTCAAGCAAGTCTCACCGATTTACTCTTGTTTCTCATATATTATCCAACGTAGTATTTAAATAACTCATGGGTATTTTACCATCTAAAAGGATAGCACCTTCAACTAATTATATAATTCCTTTGGTTTAGAGGTTAGATCACATTAAATCTAAATGGGATAAATGGGGAGTAAAGGATTGGATCCTAGACTCTTTTGGTTGCTGAGACCATTGCCTATTTGTAAATCCTATTTAGAGAGTAAACGTGAACAGATCATATTAATCTAAATAGGATAAATAGGAAGTAGAGGATTGGATCCTAGACTTTTTTTTGGTTGCTAAGACCACTGCCTATTTGTCAATCCTATTTAGAGGGTAATGTGATCAGGTGATTTTTCTTTTTGAAATATCACACGACCAAGGAATTAATAGAATTAGGGCATACTCACACATGCAGGCCAATAAACATTAGAGTTGTAAAGTGGTTTTGGCTACTCCAGATACTGATATAGATTTACTTATTGCACCTTCATCCTCAATTTTGAAGAAATTCAAAAGTTTTGGAATGAATAGTAATTGGTAAAAGAATATCGTTGCTTTTGATTTAATCAAAATGGTGAGTATCTGTCTAATGTGTTTATTGTCTGTAAGAGATAAGAATGAAAATTCTTTCTCGATCGTCTACACCTAGTGCGCCTCCACGGGATGGTGTAGCAGGTAGAAGGAACTACCTTCTTTTAGATACGACTGGGTCATGAGATGAGTTATTTAGAGTTACTATTGTTCCTTGTTTTTATCGATGGAACCACAATGTATGTACTGGATCTTATTCAAAAGCGAACCATTCCAATAGACATCCCCAAAAGTTGTGAAAATGATGGGACTTCTTTCTCATGGTAACTTTGGATAAGGATTCCTAACACTAAGGTGTAAAGGAATGATGAGCCTTTTGAATCTAGATTAGAAGTATAATACTTCTGTAGTGTTTCCAGAGAAAACAAAAGTTGGTTGGAGACCAAATTTTGCAAAGGAAAGATAATATAAAAGAGTAAAGTTATTTATATCTTAAAGCAATCTATAAATCATCAGGAACTAAAATCTACTACCTCTTCATCCGTTCGTACATTGGTGCTTCATTGTAGTGGGAGAATTCTCAACGTTGTTGAAATCCCCTGGTACAATAAAGTTTTGTGATAAGGAAGCTCTGGTATATGATTTGCATAATTCTACGGACTAAAGCAATCATCCAGAGATAAGCACATCTGTTTTGACATGTTGGTCAAAATACTTTGGATTTCTCTGAAGTATGGATGTGGCTTAACTGGATAAAAGGATCCTTGCACTAAGGAAGTGTGGTGGTGATTATGGTTCCCCACAATGATAACACCTTTATCATAACGAGATGTCAAAGTAGTGTTATCAATGGTTGAGGTTAAGTTTTTTCAGTATATTTGATATTTATGATCTCAGTGAGGCAAGCAATAATCTTTGGATTATGCTCATTCAAGATCGGGAAGTTAAGGTAATGAGATTATCTCAAACTTCTATATCATAAAGTTACTGGCAAGATTCAACGTAGAACATTTTGATAAAGGTTATTCACCTTTTGAACATAACCTATTGCTCTTTCAAGACTTGTAATCTTAGGATGCAAGATGAAAGAGGTCGCATGAAAGGTGTATCATAAGCCTAGGCTATTGATAAACCTTGTATGTGATGTTAGGTATGGGATATCTGTTAAACCATCGAGGTTGTTCACAGATATCAGTCCAAATGGAAGTTCAGTTCACTGAACTATCATAAAGCACATATTCTCTAGGGCTTGAGATAGAACTAGTAGATATATGCTAGATGATGTTGTTTTGGACTATGTTCGAATTAGCTTTACTGGATACATGTTTGGTGACGTCTTTTTGTCTGGGGATATAGTATAACATGGAGATGTTCTACTATGGATTGTTTCAGTCGATGATCATCAGTCCCTATGCAAAACCTTGCGGGTTAAGGATTTTGACAAGTCACGTAAATAATGTTGGTGTTTGTTTGTAACACTATATGGTTATGAGTGCAAGTGGGAGTTTGTTGGGAATATGCCCTCAAACCAGTTAGTTGGATAATGGAATATCAAAATGCATTTATGCATGTTAGTTCATGAGATGAATATTAGACTGAAATCCTTAAACAACATTGCATGTGGTTCATTTGTGTATGCGATTGCACATATGAGATATGAATCACAAATCCTTGTTGTTTCAAATAAGTCACAGTGGATGATAAGTCTGGATAACTTATCAGGTATACACTGTAGCATGATTAACGTCTACGGGGTAGAATAATAAATCTCATTCATAAGAGTCTTTAACTCTTGGTTAATATGCTAGTGCACTCGGTGCATTGATGGACCTGAGTTAAACCTATTGACACCTAAACGCTGTCACCGTCAATACGAACTCAAAACTTGTATAGGGATACATGTCCTTAATCCTGAGACAGTTATGAACGCAAGTTGTATGCTTGATTGCTTTGACTTACCAATCAGTGAGGTCTTACAAGATCAACACCTGGGTATCTTGGGTAAATCAGGTATACAATGTTACGAACATATATTGTCAAGATGGAATTCTACCCTCTTCTATAATACGAAGAGTAAGTATTCCCTCGAGAATGTCACTAGGAGTGATTACTGAGAGCTGGCCAGCCTTGTCAACAAAGTGTTATTGTTGACATGTTTAGTAATCCAAGCGTAGTGAATGATACTTGAGGAATATAAGATATACTATCTATTGGGTCGACAGTATCTAAACACATACATCCCAATGATAGATACGAATACTGCCTGGTAGAGGGACATCCGTATCATATTATACAAGTCTAGCAATCACTTATGTATGTGTGATTATGTTCTTATGCACTGGAGTGCAATTATCATTTTATAGTGGCATTAATGATAATTGATTAATTATTGATTCCTTAGTCAAGAGTACTGACTAGATGGAATAATAATTAATCGGAGCCAGTAATTAAGAACCTAGGAGGTCCCACTCTTAGCTCCGCCAGAATGCTTGGAAAGGCAATTGAGGATGCTGTCAAGACTGGTTCGATCGATCGAATTTGTTTCGATCGATTGAAGTCTAGACAGGTTCGATCGATCGAAGTCACTTCGATCGATTGAAAGTAAGGTCGGTTCTGGGAATCTATAAATAGGGCAGCTGCGTTCTGGGAAAGAAGTTCGTCATTTTAACATCCCTAAGCTGCTGAAACTGTTTTAGGGTTCCCAAACCTTCTTCATCCTCTCCATTAGAGATCCCACCATCTCTAGCCTCACTGGGAAGCGTTCGAGGAGACATAAAAGTGAAGATCACCTAGAGGTTGCTGCTGGACATTGCTGAAGGAAGCCATATTCAGAATTGGGTTCAAGACCTAAGGTATATTATTCTTGCACCCTTGTACACATCTAAGGAGTTGACGAGTAGTAGATCCAAGGATACCAAAAGGTTTTTTATAACTAGACTTTTTCCGCTGCGCGTTTAAACTTTGATTCAAACCATTTTTTTACCAACAGCTTCCGCATTTGTGATTAGGCTTTTATTCTTTTCTCTCTATCATTTCTCTTTCCTCGCACTTCGATTTTTGGGGCGTTACATGCTTCCTTATTCAGTTTATCAATAAGTTGGATTAAGTGAGCTAAAGCCTACTTGCGTGGTATTACAACTTGCTGATAGATCTACAAAATACCCGCGAGGAATTTTGAAAGAGGTTCTTGTCAAAGTTGATAAATTTATTTTCTCAATAGATTCTGTCATCCTTGATATAGAACTAGTATTAGATACTAATGTGCAAATACTAATCATTTTTGGAATGCCCTTCTTGGCTACTTGTGGATATCGCAATTTTCTTTCTTTTTACCCACAGCTTTTCTTTTAAAATTCTTTTAAAATTTCAAATTCAAAACAAATGAGTCGCCACTTAATTTTTAAAAGAAAAATTAAGAAACCATTTTAAAGCAACTGATCTTTTGCGAAACCAAATATTAAACTAGGTCCGGGAATTATGGAATGAGAAGGGAAGGAGCCCATCGGACTAAAACCCCTTCTCATCCTATCTCGCGATAGGTCTCTACTCAACATCCTTTTAATCAAATTAATTATCTAAGCATGTCCTCAACTAATATATATATATATATATACAGATATACGTCACAAAAGCATGTCTAAAAGGGTACAAGATTGCTAACGATAAAATATCAATCAAAATCAAGTAGTTCAATTAGCAAGCAAGATGATATGCAACAAAGTACAAGAGAACTTACCCGGGATCCAGCCGCGATATTAAACATGCAATGCATACAAAAATAAAGATCCTAAAGAAAAGTCTCTAATCACATATACACATAAGGCAAAACCTAATTCTAAGGTTGTAGACACCCCAATTTTGACCGACCGTCGAATTTAGGAGAGTGTCACCTCCGTATCCGATGATGACAAGGACCGAAAAATTGAAGTACTCCAAGCTCTTCAGAAAAACTCCAAAACGCGATAAAATTTCACAGAAAGAGGAAAAATACCAGGTATTTAGGAGAATTCAGGTATAAGACATGACTTTTAGAAAGGATCTTCAAAAATAATTTATTTCAAAAAGGGGGAAGACCTAAAAAGGGGAACCTCAACTAAAAACGGCACACGGCAGACTGTCGGGGCACTCACTAAGTGCCGCAAGGCAGTCATAGAGTGTCGTTCCGGCTTTCACCGGGTGCCGCCATAAATTTCTGACTGCCGTTCACTTTTAAAGTCTTTATTTTGCAGTGCAATACGTATGCATATGCGAATAAGAACAAAAAACTGATAAAGTAAGACTGACAAAAACGCGGCGATCCATTAATTTCCGCGGCATTTGATGAATGCCGTGCGGCAGTCATGTAGTGCCGCGACGGCGGTCATGAACTGCCGCAGCGGCAATCACGGACTGCCGCGACAGTTTCTGGACTGCCGCGCTGGGCAGCAGTTTGTCTAATTTCAGAAAGTACACATTGTACCACCAAATGAGAGAATTACACCTGTTTTTTTGCTCCAAAATTCACCAAAAATACCTGTTAATTTTGCCTATAAAAGAGAAGGGATCTTCCTTGAAAAGAGGGAGGACCAAGAAAAAAATATTGGGGGGGAAGAATACATACAAAAAATAGCCATTACTCCACCAACATTTTTCCTTAGAGAGAAAAAGAGAGTGGAGGAAACTAGGAAAGCTTGGAAGATCTTCAAAGAAAAGAAAAAAAAAAGGCTTTGAGGATAATTTGGAGGTGATCCTTTAACCATAGATTAGTAGCTTGCTCTTTCTTCTCTTAAAATCTCTAATCTTAAAACTTTTCATTATCTTCTTTGTTTGCCTAATAAACTTAGGAGTTCTTTTTGTTTCCAATACTTTCTTCTATTTTCTTGTCTATATTCTTCTCTTGAGGGTCTTGGAGATCTTCAATATCTCTCTTGATCTCTTGAGCATGATCCCTTGAATCTCATGTAAGCTTATGCTCTACATGAGAGTCAAAACTTGATCATCACTTTATTTCATATAGATGGATCCAAGTCCATGCTCATGACTTGGATCCCTTAAAACTTGATGCTTCATGGAATCCTTTCCATACTCCTTTGAAGACTCTCAAGTATTAGTTGTGTCTTCATCTCCAATGACCACCAAATGGTAGGAGAAAGTGGTTTTGAGTCTAAGCCCCTTTCCATGGTTTAGAATCCTCACCTTGAGATTTCATGAAGTCCATCCATACTTCACTTGAAATCTATAAAAAAATAAAAGTTTTAGTCTCTAATGACCATCAAATGGTAGGAGAAGTGGTTTGGTTTAACCCAACTTCATGATTTAATAGTTGGAGTTACCTAATAAAAGTTGAACTTGGCAAACGAAAACAGTGAGTTCACAAACTGTTTTTGATCAAAGATTTTTAGATCGAAATCCAACCGTTGAAATCAAGTGAAACCAATGGAAAAGTGTCAATAACACAATATTCTACCACTGTAATTTTTATTTTAAGGTGATTCTATGTTTGGAAGAGTTTGATCATGGGTTTTGTGAGTTAACAACAATCTGTCCAGAGCCTCAAAATAGCTTCAGAACAGTAAAACGTTTTGGAAATTAGTAAATCAGAGCTTTAGTAAGGTGTTGGTGACCCAAAATAATTTTTTCTAAGTAGTTTAATGTGTTAGGAAAACCCCCTAAAAAGAATGAAGCATTTCGGATTATTTTACTATTTTAAAAAAATCAAACAAAATCTCTGGACAGAGAATTGTACATCTCTGAGTGATGTCTGGTTACTGTCCTTTTTCCGGAGATCCGACCGTTGAAACTTTGATTTTCTTTTTGATTTGGAAACTAGACTCAAAGAGGCATCTTGTGTCCAAAAATCACTGACATCAAACCATGAGAGACGTGCTTTTTATTTTCTTAAAGTTCTGGTCTGCTCTCTGCAATTTTCTCAGATTTTTATGCTATGTTTGACCAACTTTGTTAATAATGGGTCAAATGGCCTTTCTATGACTTAGGGCTTAAACCATGTTTCAATAATGATTAGTTGAGCTTGAATTCAAAGCTTAAAAGTATTTCATAGTTTATTCTTGTCCATGTACATATTCATCCATATGGTTTGGCACTTGTAATTAGGACTTATTTGCTTTTCATTCAATTACATTTGATAGATTTAAGCTAGAAATTCAAGATCGTTACTTCTAACTTCACCTCTTGTATATCATGTGCACTAATCTTTGTTTTGTAGCGCTACTAAGGTACGATTTCTCAACCCCTCTCTAGTTTATTGAATTCTTTGATTTTATTCGATTTCTCGACCTCATGCGCAACACCTTAGAATTAAGATTTGCCTTATGTGTATATGTGATTAGAGACTTTTCTTTTAGGACTCTCTTTTGTGTGTGTGCATTGCACGTTTAATATCGCTGCTGGATCCCGGGTGAGTTCTCTTGTTCTCTATTGCATATCATATCGCTTGCTACCTGAATTACTTGGCTTTTGAACGATATTTTGCCAATTACAATTTTACACCCTTTAGACATGCTTTTGTGATGTATATGTATATATGTAATTAATTGAGGGCACACTTAAATTAGTAATTCGATTAAAAGGATGTTGAGTAGAGGCCTATCGCAAGATAGGATGAGAGAGGGTGTTTTAGTC
This sequence comes from Hydrangea macrophylla, assembly GCA_033977485.1. Lineage (NCBI taxonomy): Eukaryota > Viridiplantae > Streptophyta > Magnoliopsida > Cornales > Hydrangeaceae > Hydrangea > Hydrangea macrophylla. The sequence continues at coordinate 71,063,859 of CM066994.1, forward strand.
CGACGGGCTCCTTCCTTTCTCATTCCATAATCCCCGGACCTAGTTAATCTTTGGTTTCGCAAAAGATCAGTTTCCTTTTAAATGGTTTCTTAATTTTCCTTTTAAAAATTAAGTGGTGACTCATTTGTTTTTGAAATTGAAATTTAGAAAAGATTTTAAGAAAAGCTGTAGGTATTTCAACCTGCGATATCCACAATCTGGCGACTCTGCTGGGGATCGAACCCAGAATCTCTGGTTTCGCAGATCAGAATTCTGATTTTCGGTTCACTTGAGGATTAGACTTGAAAACATCCTTTTAAATCAAATTAATTAATCTTTGTGTGCCTGTTGCATTTCACTTGCATGTCCAGCCAGTCGATTGCACGGAACTATGACCTTGGAGGCTCGGGGCAACCCGGTCGGTCAAGTCATCATGGGACTGTGTGATCACCCTTGATCTCGTACCATGTTTTGGTATATTAAGCATCCTATCGGGTGTGTGTCAAGGGTCCCTTATCTGACCAAAACCCAGCTTTTGCACGGTAGTTTCTATAGAACCTTTCAATCTTAGGGAATCTACTCTTGATTAGGACTATGTGCTAGGAGGTTTTGTATGAGGATTATTTGAGATGATGACGATGCTTACTTGATGAAAATGTATAACCCCTTAATCACTTTAAGCAATCCCTCATCATGTCTCACGACAAATGGGAACATGCCGAACTTTGGTTATGAGGTTATACTTCTTATATCGCGTTAGCTAAGCATCATTGACCTTGTATCTATCCAAGCCCACGAAAAGTACGGTGATGATCTTATCACGTGACCCTTCTACCCTGAGAATTTTAAAATCAGCCTTTGAAGAACAAGATTTCCGTAGCCTTTATTCAAAATCGCTCTTTCAAAAGACTTGGGAGATTTCAAAATCGAGATTTCGAAAAATTCATGCTTTTCAAAAACAGAAATTTTGACCCAATCACCTTATGATCCAAAATTCTTGAAAACTGCTTTCTAAAAGATTTCATTAGAAATGCTTCCCAAAATGAATTTCAAAACCCCCAAAATTTTTCAAAACTTCGAAGGATAAGAAAGGGGTCACGATGAAAAGAGAAGTTAACGTACTTGACATGGGTAAGGGTTTTATGTGCTTATGTGTTAGGATTAGGATTTTCTTTTTTGCATATAGAGTAGGCACACACGCACACATGCATTGCATCCGCATGATGTATAAAATAAAAGTCTTCCTCGAATAAAATGAAGGTAAAAAAGGTTTTTCTAAAAAAAGATTTCAAAATTTGCTGTAGGAGCAAAAATAGCAAATCAAGCGTGGTTTAGGGATCCTACGGCAAGGTTAGTAAGAAGAGGATACACTGACATGGCCGAAGAAAGAAACAATGAAGAGATGACCGGATTGAGGGTACTAGTCGAACAGCAAGCTGAACAGATGAGGAGACAGGTCGAGAACATAAACCGCATGATGGGAATGATAGAAGAGTTGAATCGCCGACCGCCGCCGCATGTAATTCCACCCATTATAGACCCGCCTTTGGGAGGAGGAGACGGAGATTGGTTCGACGATCAAGAGGCACATTGGAATGATGCACTGAGAGCCAACAGGGACAGAGAGAAAGATGAGAAGGAGAAGCTGCTGACCGAGAAGATAGAAAAGTTGGAGAGGGTAATGCGCAAGGCTCAAGGGGTGGATACCTATCTGATGGAACTGGAAGGATTGTATGACGGAGTCCATGAGACGCTGTCGGCCGGTTTCAAAATGCCCGTCTTTGATAAATTTGATGGCACAGGCAACCCCCGCAGTCATGTCCGAATGTGCATAGGAGCTTTTCAGCCTAGTAGACTGAGCACTACCATGATGGCTGTCCTATTTCAACAAACCTTAACAGGAGCTGCTTTGTCGTGGTACCTTACACTTGAGCCAAACAAAACCAGAGTATGGGAAGAAGTGATTAAAGCATTTGTGGCACAATATGAATACAATCAGGATTTGGATGTTACTGTCCGAGATTTGGAAACAACCAGGCAGGGGAACAAAGAATCATTTGCCGAGTATTTGAGCTGATGGAGAGGGAAAGCTGCGAAAATGGTGCAAAGGCTGTCCGAGAAGGACCAAATCCGAATGTTGATGAAAAATCTACAGCCAGTTTATCAGGAGAAGATGAGATTTCAGTCAATCAACACCTTTGCTGAGGTGTTCGATGTGGGGACGAGAATCGAAGATGCAATTCAAGAAGGAACAATCAAGAAGGAAGAACCACAGAACCGATATCGGAGGCCCAGTTATGGATTGAATGGAGGGCATTCGGGGGGTCACTCTGGCCCCACCGATGTCAATGCACTTAGCGAGCCGGAGAGAAAATTCGATATCACCAGAAACCATCCAAGAGGAGGGGAGGATAAGCCACCGAGGAATTTTTCAGATTTGGGAGTATCATTATCAACCGCCCTCGACAGGCTGTTAGCGAAAGGGCATCTCCGACAGTTGGAACCTCGACCCCCTCCAAGCCCACTCCCGCTGCATTTCAAAGGGGATCTCTACTGCAAATATCATCAACAAAAGGGCCACTCGACGGATCGGTGCATGAGATTAAGGCACGAAATCCAAGACCTCGGTGATAACAAAGTGATATCCGAACCACCTGCCAAAGCCCCCAATGTCACCAAGAACCCTCTGCCGAACCATCGTGCTGTGCCACCGCCACGGGGTCTTTATTTCTTAGGGGTGGGAGAAACAACATTTGATCCATCCGAGCTAATCACAAAAGTCGGAGAGCCAAAGAAGTTCTATCAGTTGCCAGAAAATTCGGGGATCTGTATGCTTGGAAGCCAGCCAGGAATATGGGAAGATGAAGGGATGAGGCAGTCAGATTGGTGGGTTCAAGAAAGCAATGATCGAAACGTAAACCAGGTAGGGGAGGATGATCTGTGGTATCAAAGCGACGAAGAGGCAAAGGAGGGCTCAAAGACCGTTTCAGAAGCCGACAACATTTGGGCAAGCGAGGAGATAGATCATTTGACTCGGTCTGGTAGACACTTCAAACCGAACGAACTAGAGGAAGATCACCCGGGGAGAGATCAAGACAAGGGAAAAGGTAAGATGAATGAGGAAGAAGAAGAGGATAGAGTCCTCAAGCAGATGAAGAAGACTCAGGCTAATATCACTGTTTGGGGATTGCTGATTGCCTCCAAACGTCATAGGCAGGCGGTCCTAAACGCCCTTAATCAATCTGACATGTCTATTGACACCACCCCGGAGGACCTCATAGGACTGATCGGCAAAATTCCGACTTCAGCCATCACCTTCTCGTCAAGTGACTTGCCTCCGGGAGGACCCATGCTCAATAGGCCATTGTACGTCACTGTTGAATGTTTGGGGAACACCGTGCCCGCTTGTCTCGTTGACAACGGGTCTGCTCTTAATGTATGTCCTTTCCGCACAGCTCAGCGAATGGGCTTAGATGAGTCTTCCTTTGTGCCGTCTCAACAAAAGGTCCGGGCATACGATAACACCCAAAGGGCGGTCATGGGCATCATCTTTCTTAACCTTGCCATCGGGCCGATGGACAAAGAAGCTGAGTTCCAAATCATCGATATCCCCGCTTCTTTCAATCTGCTGCTGGAAAGGCCTTGGTTGGACAGTTTGGGTGCTATACCATCCATAATCCATCAAAAGGTCAAGTATATCTGGGAAGACAAAGTCTGTGATATCCTCGGGGACAGTTGGGTTCGTTCGTCTGAAGCATCGTCAAGTGCACCTGTCCTAGAATTACAGCTACAAGAAGAAGAAGCGAAAATGGGAGGATTCGAGTTCATCAGCATGATAGAAGAGGGAAAGTCGAGAGAGTTTCTACTGCCTCAGTCCGATCAGTATGCTAGTCCGGTGGTCGCAGGAATCATGAAGAGAATGGGTTTCTTTCCAGGATTAGGGTTGGGGAAGAACCTTCAAGGCCTGCCTGAGGCTCCAAGGATCCCTACTCAGACTCACACTCACGGTCTAGGGTACCAGCCAACGAAGAAGGAGCTAAGAGCAAAGAAAAAGGCCGTCAATGCGCCGCTAGACCCTTACCTGAAGACGCTCAATGGGTATTTTGTGAAAGAAGGAGAAGATTTCCCTTTCTGTGGTTTCCCAGAGCCGTGGATGGACCAAAAGGACAAATGCTTGAAGCCCGGGTTTGAGATCTTTTTTTCCCAAGAATTCTCCAAGTACGAAGACCCGTTTTTGCAAAAGCCTGAGAAGTCTGTTGCTGCCAAGGACTGGATTGGTACGCTAGACGGTTCCTCTGTGAAAGATCTGTTAGGCGAAGGGAATGCAGAGGTCATGAGGGAGGATCCCGGAAAGGCCAAAGGTGAATACGTCGAGGGTATGGTGGAGGAAGCAGCCGAAAGCGAGGAGGACGAGGAAGATCAGAAAGAGGCCGACAAAGGGAAGGTTGGGGAAGGAGAGATGGAAGAAATCACCAAGATAGGAGATCCGGAAGAATGCTTCATTACCGACTTGGGAGGAGAGAGCAAGAAAGAGTGGGTTTTTGAGTCTAGTGATAGGTTCCCTCCGCACCCGGAGTCTGTAATGGCCCAAATGAGGCGTCTTTCAATTTCCATGTCTGTTGTAATCACTCCAAAGAAAATCAATGAAAGTATGACTGATTCTGCCTACTCGAACGCGCTTAATGAATGTGATGATCATGAAATACCTATTGAACTGCAAAAACTAATTGAAAAAGAAAAGGAATCTACATGTAAAATCATTGAGGACACCTTAACAATTAATCTAGGAAATGAGAATAATCCTCAAAATGTCTTCATCGGCTCTACACTTAGCAATAAAGAAAGCAAAGAACTAATCAGTCTATTAAATGAATTCAAAGATGTTTTTGCATGGTCTTATAATGATATGCCAGGTATCGATCCAAAAATAGTCCAACACCACATCCCCCTCTTTCCCAATTCAAAACCCATAAAACAAAAATTGAGGCGAATGAGGCCAGAATGGGCACTTAAAGTAAAAGATGAGGTTGAAAAGCGATTAAAAGCCGGGTTCTTGATGGTCACCGAGTATCCGGAGTGGATTGCCAACATTGTACCTGTCCCAAAGAAGGATGGTCGTGTTAGGGTTTGCGTTAATTTTCGAGATTTAAACAAAGCAAGCCCTAAGGACGATTTCCCATTACCCCATATCGACGTGTTGGTTGATAACACTGCGGGACACGAGCTTCTATCTTTCATGGATGGATTCTCTGGGTATAATCAAATCCTCATGGCGCCCGAGGATAGGGAGAAAACCACGTTCATCACCCCATGGGGGACATATTGCTATAGGGTCATGCCATTCGGACTTAAGAACGCAGGAGCAACTTATCAAAGGGCTGCCACCACCCTACTGCACGACATGATCCACAAAGAGGTGGAGGTGTATGTGGATGATATGATTGTAAAGTCCAAAGAAAGGGAAGGGCACCTAGGAGCTTTGAGAAAGTTCTTTGAGAGATTGAGGGAGTTCAAAATGAGGCTAAACCCGCAGAAGTGCACGTTCAGAGTCACCACCGGGAAGTTATTGGGTTTCCTTATTACTCAGAGGGGAATAGAGGTGGATCCTACCAAGATAAAAGCCATAACCAAAATGCAGCCACCGAAAAACGAGAAAGAACTGAGGGGATTCCTGGGGAGAATACAGTTCATCAGCCGCTTCATTTCCAAACTCACTTTGACCTGTGACCCACTTTTTAAACTACTCAGAAAGGGAGAGAGATTCAAATGGGACACCCCGTGTCAACAAGCCTTCGACAAAATCAAAACCTACCTCCAAAACCCACCTGTCTTGTCACCACCTTCGCCTGGGAGACCCCTGTTACTTTATCTCTCTGTATTCGAAGATTCGATGGGATGTATGCTGGCCCAAGAAGGAGAAGAGGGGCACGTGGAGAAGGCCATTTACTACTTAAGCAAGAGAATGGTCGGATATGAGTTAAAATATTCGCCCTTGGAGAAGGCTTGTTGGGCCTTGGTTTGGTGTACCCGTCGCCTCCGCCACTACATGCTAGCCTTCCCTGTAATCTTGATATCCCGAATGGACCCACTAAAATACCTGTTCGAAAAACCCGTCTTGACCAGTAGGATTTCCCATTGGACCATGATGCTGGCTGAGTTCGATATCAGATATGTCACCGCCAAGTCTGTGAAAGGAAGGGCTGTCGCCGAGTTTCTAGCCGACCTCGCTGTAGAATCTGAGGACAAGGGAGACTTCAAGTTCCCAGATGAAGGAATAATGGAGGTTAAGGAGGATTCGTGGAAGATGTACTTCGATGGAGCAGCCAACCAAATGGGTTACGGAGTTGGAATCATTCTCATAGCACCCGATGGGGTCCCTACCGCATTAGCCGTCAAACTCAAGTATAACTCAACTAACAACACCGCGGAGTACGAAGCATGCATAATTGGGATGGAAGCGGCCTTGGCTTTGAAGGTCGGAAGGATTGATGTCTTCGGAGATTCCAACTTGATCATATCCCAGGTCCGAGGAGATTGGAGGGTGAAACATGAGAAATTGAGACCTTATCATAACTATCTGGAAAGCCTGAAAGCACAATTCCGAAAGATTTCCTTTTACTACCTCCCTCGCGAAGAAAACCAACTAGCCGACTCTTTGGCTACCTTGGCCTCAATGATCCAGATTCCTTCCAAGATTGCCATGATTCCATTGTCCGTAGAAGTGAGGGATCAACCGTCATTCGAAATGATCGCAGCCACTGAAAGAGAAGATGAGGTGCCTTGGTATAAAGATGTATGGGAGTTCATCAAAGAAGGAGGGTACCCCGAAGGAGCCTTAGAAAAGGACAGGAAGGCAATTCGACGATTCGCCGCACAATTCGTAATATACGCAGATAAGCTATGGAACAAATCCTACACTGGGTATAATCTGGAATGCCTATATGGGAAGGAAGCTAAGAGAATGATGGAGGAAATACATGAGGGAGTATGCGGCCCCACATGAACGGGCACATGCTGGCAAAGAAGATCATTCGACAAGGGTACTATTGGACGACCTTGGACAAGGACTGTTGCGAGTATGTTAGAAGATGCCACAAGTGTCAGATCCATGCAAATCTGATGCATACCCCGCCGTCACAGCTCTACAGCATGACCACCCCTTGGCCATTTTCTGCGTGGGGGATCGATATCATTGGTGAGATAGTCCCAAAGGCTTCCAATGGGCACCGATACATAATCGTGGCAATTGACTATTTTACCAAATGGGTAGAGGCAGCCTCATATGCGACTTTAAAAGCTAAAGACGTGGTGAGTTTTATCAAAAAGAACATAATCTGCAGGTATGGGGTCCCGAATGAATTCATCTCCGATCACGGCAGTCATTTCCAGGGAGAGGTCATCCCACTTCTAGAAAAGTATAAGATCGCCCGCCATCAGTCGTCCCCGTATAGGCCTCAGACAAATGGAGCAGTCGAGGCAGCAAATAAGAATGTTAAAGCAATCTTGGGAAAAACGACGGATACATACAAAGATTGGCATGAGAAGCTGTCGTTCGCTTTGTGGGGATACCGGACCTCAGTGAGAACTTCAACGGGTGCTACACCATACTCATTAGTGTACGGGATGGAAGCAGTCCTTCTAGTCGAGGTGGAAATACCCTCTCTCAGGGTTTTGGCAGAGTGCGAGATCACCGAATTAGAATGGATACGGGGAAGGTATGAGCAATTGATGTTGCTCGATGAAAAGAGGCTGATCGCGATAAATCATACTCGGGGGTACCAGAAGAGGATAGCTCGTGCTTTCAACAAAAAGGTTCGCCCAAGGAAGCTTGCTGAGGGCGACCTGGTCCTCAAAGAACTTAAGGTACCCGTTTATGACCCTAGAGGAAAATTCAAACCCAACTGGGTCAGGCCGTACATCATTAAGACCCTCCTTTCCGGAGGGGCAGCATATCTCATGGACCTAGACGGGGTTGAATTCAAACAGCCCATCAACCTTGATCGCCTCAAGAAATACTTTGCTTGAAACCGTTTCTTTCAAAGCCTCCTACCTCGATGAACTACGCTTGACCTGATTCCCACTAGGGGATACGTAGGCAACCAACTTGGTTCGGTCATTTAAAAAAAAAAAACTGCTGCGCTAAACTAGGGGCAAACTGGCGTTTGCCCGGAGTCACTTCGAAGCCCTAAAACCAGGGGCAAACTTCGTTTGCTAGCCGAAGAACCCAGAAATAAAACCATCCTTCAGGTCGCCTGGCTGTCAAAATAAGTACTATAAAGAAACAAATAAGAATTCATGGAAAAGAATGAGTAGAAAACAAAAAGCAAAGTAAGGAGCCGAGTAAAGACATTAAAAGGAGAATTCTTCATAAAAGATTAATCGAAAGGTTGAGCACTTTGATTAAGCATACTAGAAATCTTCCTAAAGATAACAACACTTCTTGAAGAAAAATCACATTCAGAAAGCGTAAAAGAGTAGGCAGGGTCTGTCAGAAAGTTTTGTGAAATGGCAAACTCTTCCCTGTTTTCGTCTACTTTATTGTGCACGTGTCTTGTCAAGTCTGTCTCACAACCAAGGCCTGGATCTCCAGAAGATACTGGGCAGTGGGTACAGTCGAAGCAGAGACCCTCGGGAACGGAGCAGCCATCCTACTCGACCAAGCCTCAATGAAAGCCTTCACAATAGAAGGGCGCAAAGTGGACCCCCTGGTGAAATCAGCAGCCACAGACTCAGTAGTATCCTGCAGAAGCCCGAACTGACGGACCACCCGATCGGGAGTGTAGAAAGTAGTGGCACTCAAGCCTGGTAACCAAATGCCAAGTCGCCCAGGAAGACGTACAGCAACAGAACGGTGAGTCCACTGAGGGCAGATCCAGTAGATGTCACTAGAAGAGAGACCCTGGAGCTAGCCAAGCCATGTGTCGGCAGAATGGAATAAGCAATGGACCTCCATGCGGTCATAAGAAAGTGGCCCACGGAGATGGGAAGCATGTATGAAGAGATCTAGACGCTCCATGAGCCAAATTTGCAAAACGAAAGGTGCCCCGGCAGATAACATAACCCCAGTAACATGGGCATGGCCCAGCCCGATCAGAGTTTCGCCAAGGACCAGCATAATAGCACTTTTCATCTCCCGCAAACCACGGGCAATGGGTATGAGAATGTCAGAACATGACTGGAATAGGAAGTAAGAGAGCATGGCAATTGACAAGGCACTACGTCGGATGATCTGGTACTCGCCATCATAGGGGTCCCCTATGGGAGCATAAAAGGAGGCAAGGCTCTCAAAATCAATATGCCTGTCACAAATAAAGGAGCCCGCCGTATTTCGAGATGTGTGGAGAAGAGCGACTAAGTCCCGAACGTACCCGGCCTGAGTTAGAGGAACCATCAATTCAGCAGAAGGATCGGTATGAAGAATGGCACTAAATTCCTCAAACAACGGGCAAATCTCCTAAAAGCCGAAGCGGAAAACATTGAGAGCAGGATCCCAACACTGAATGGCAGCTCGGAGCAGGCCCTCGTTCAAATTCATCCGTCGGAAAGAGAAAAGGTCGTTTAATCGGAAACACTCGAAGTTGAGCTTGTCAATACCTGAGAGAGTATCCATCCATGGGAAGAGGATTTGGGAGCTAATGGGGGCCATTTGAAGAGAAATGAAGGAGGAAGAAGACTGTTTGCGGAATGTTGGAGGAAGAAGGGGTATAAATAGGAGAATAAGGCTGACCACTCAATCGCGGCACTCGATAAAGTGCAGCGGCACTCCACGAAGTGCCGCACGGCAGTCTGTGAATGCCGTTGCGGCACTTACTGACTGCCGTCGCGGCAGTCACCGAGTACCGCGGAGGCCTAACCGAGTGCCGTTCCAAGTTTTTCATTGACCAGGGTTTGTTTGTAATACAATCAGCCCACCTGCAAACAGAAAACTAGATAGAAATACAATAAAACGTGCGCATCATGCATCACGTACAAATACATTCATTCATTTCATTCATTTATACATGTCAAATAGGTAAAAGGGATAGAAAAGAAGCATTCAAAGATAAAAATAAAGATGGGACCAAGCCATGGTCCCGCATACGGCAGGAGTTGGACCAAGCTATGGTCACACATACGGTGAGAAAGCAACAATGTAATAATAAAAGTATTTAAAGCATCTATCCTACCAACTATAAGGGAACAGCCATCAAAATAAAGCATATGTGTATATATACAGTCATCCACCAAAATGTAAATCCTCCCACAACTCTCAAAAATAAAAATAAACAAAAACAGGGTCAACCACGACCCCGACCTCGGCCGTGAGTGTGACGAGTCGTGCGCCTGAGAGGCTCCTCCTCCGACTCGGTCCCGCTGCCTCCCCGCTCCCTCCACGACCACCGCTACTGCCGCCTCTGCCTCTGCTGGTGCCCTCGCCGCCACCTCCACCACGCCCAGCACCGCTACCTCCGGGGGCATCACTGAGAGGGATGCCGAACTGCTGGAGCTGCCCCACCTGCTGGGCAGGACTCTAATCTCCTCCGCCTGAAATAAAAAAGGGAATAAGTCCAGGCAGCGTTGAAATGACGAATAAAATACTGAGAATAAAAGAAATAAAAGATCATTCCTGGGCCCTCAGCTGGGTCGCAGCAGTCGCCCAAGCTCCCTCAGCCTGAAAAGCATGTCCCGAGAATAAAAGATTAGTAAGAAGGGAGACAATCAAAATCAAAGACAAAGTGAAAGAGAAAGTGAAAGGTGGAGAGAAGTCTCTTACCATCCACTCTCGCCCGAGAACCCACTGCCGCACGCTGTGGGCATACGCCAGGCCCTCCTCCGCGTAAGCACGCGGGACAGCATCGTAGTGGAGAGGTATAGTGGGAGCACCGTGCGAGAGTCGGGGGATCGTCGTCGAGTGAGGCTCCCCGAACGAAACAGTAGACATGGTCCAATCCCACTCAGGTAAGGCAGGGGGACGAACCGCAGCAGGCACATGCTGCAAACAAAGGTAATAAAACATGAAAAAGGAATAAAAGGAGAACTCACGGAAATAATAAAGGAATCATTTACACACCCGAGTCACTTCCATCAGAGGGAAGTTCGGCATCAGCTTGGCGGCACAGAAGGCCGCATATCCGTCAAGATCGTCCAGAAAGCCGTGAATACCAAAGCCGTCTCTAGCAGCCGAGAAATCGCCGCCATGAAGCGTATCTGTGGCCCTCATAGAATCGGGAGGAGGGAATGGCACAAAGAATCTGGGGGCCGTTAGTGACTGCTTGGTCACCCTCTCTCCTAGATACCACGCCTGGCCCTCTGGCCCACATAGAAGTCGCCTCGTCGGGTCATACTCGGCCGACTCTCGAATCCCCACACAAGCCTCGGGCAGCACCCTGAGCCACGGCTGCCAGTGTACATGCTCCTCCCGTAGGTTCGTCAGGAAGTTCCTGAACGAAACAAAGTCATGAGCCCCGGTCTTCCGCCCAACCCTGTCCTTCGCCCATTTCAGCCCCTGAGGCATGACGAGGGCGTCAGCGTCGCGTGTCACTGGAGACATCATGTGAAAATACTCATGGGACCAGATCTGCGATAATAAATAAGGGGGTTAGTTTCTCAAATTGAATAAATTTTTGAAAGCATAAAAAGGCAATGAAACGTGAAAATATACCTCCCACGCTCTCCAATACTCGCTGGTAGCAGCCGACCTGTCCCGGGAGATGTCACTCATATGCCTGTACAGGATAGATAATCCTGCACCAGCCCAATCAAGCTCAGCGACCCGGTCTAGATGCTCCAGCGACGCCACCAAGGAAGCAGAAATCCGGTCACCCTTGGTGCTCAACAAGGAGCACCCTAGCATGTACATCAAGAAGCCTCGGGCCATCTGCTCGTCAGTGAAGCCGGGTTTCCCCCGGAAGGTATCCATAAACCACCGGGCCGTGACCAAGGCCTCCTCCGGAACCACCCCTAACAACGGCTCCATCTGGTCCCACTCCTGGTCTGTCAAATACCTCAGAGGCTCTCCGCCAAAGGCGATCCCTGTGATCATGGAGAAGTCCAATGGCGTCAACGTCGTCTCGCCAAATGAGAAGTGAAAAGTACTCGTGGTATCCCACCACCGCTCAGCCAACGCATGCATCTGTTGTAGGTCGTTGGAGCTCTTCGTCAAGAGTTTGACGAAGTCTCCAAACCCTGCTGCATCAATAAGCCCCTGTACGGTCTCACTCAGCTCCATATACCACTCGTGGCCATGAGCAAGGCTGCCATGACCCTTCAGCACCTTCGTCTGCAGCTGCAAGAAAGAATAAAAAGGTTTGTTGTTAGGGAGTGGACAAAGAAGACAGCAACAACAGTGAATAAATAATAAATAAAGGAGTGTTTATAGGGAATTTCACAAGCAAAGCACTCGTTTGCATTCAAGAGGAAATGAATAAAAGAAGACACTCAATATTCTAGCAAGGTTTCGAAAAGAAAAGAGAAATTGTAGTTTGTTCACATTCTCTAAATACATGCACATATAAGTTTCAAAGAGAAATGCGTAATTCTAAACATTTGAGAATCAATTTTCGAATAATTAAATGGCACTTGGAATGCTCAAGGAAAACCCGACAGTGTAGTAAGTACAGGAGAAGGTTCAGGATTGCATTAGATTCTTTATTTACAAGCAACATGTCCCGATTAAATGGCTTTCAAGAGTCTTTGAGAAAAGTCAAAGGAGAAAATAAGGGATAAATGTTCGGAATGTTCAAACATAATATTCAGTTTCCGAGGTTCATGATAAGTGTTCGGAATATTCAAACATAACAGTTTCCGAGGTTCATGAAAATTGAAAAGAGAATAAAATAGAATTCCTTTACAAAAGGCATGGAATAAAGTATTCGAGACGCTCGGGGACGCCACGAGCACGACATTCGGAACAGGGTATCTAGAGAGTCGTGGCAATCCTACATTACATTCACGTAAAGAAGGAAATGCGGGAAAGAAATACGAAAAATGAAATAAAAGGGGAGCGTTTACCTCGCGCTTGAACGCGCAGACCGACAAATGCTCATCAGGGTCCCTCAGTAGGAGTGTGGCGTCCGGGTGATGAGTGGCAGTGTATCTGGCCTTCTTCTTGCGCCCTGAGCCACTCGCCATAATTTGTCAGAGAGAAAGAGAGAATCCGCGCGTTAGTTTAATGAAAATTCGAAAAACAATGAAATAAACAGGTTTAATCAAACTTTGATCTAGCAGAACTAACCTGTGAATATCGTAGATCGATATAGGAGTGAGGAAAGAAAAAGAGAAAATTTTCTCCAGAGAAATTTCGAGGGAAAGGAGGTTGAAAGAATGAGAGAAATGTAATGAACCCGGCGGTTTAAGCCACTGCCGCTCAAACGCGGCACTCAATTTTCCGTGCGCGACAGTCAGTCAACTGCCGCGCGGCACTCGCCGAGTGCCGCAACGGCACTCCGTGAGTGCCGCGCGGCAGTCACGGACCGCCGCGAAAAATCGCGTGTGCCGCGATTAAGGCGGTTCAAGGATATTTACTTTCCCTCCAAAAATTCAAATCAAGTCCCAAAAATTGAACTTGAGCCCCCCAAAATGTGCCCTCATTGCACTTTTTGACCACGTTTTTGTTTTTAGGTTCGAATCGACTATAAATTTCAAAATGTAGGTATAAATTCGAGCCTGTGGGCCCCCAACTCCCAGTAATTGAGATAAAATTCAAGCCTGCGGGCCCCGAATTTCAAAAGATGAAACCCTAGCCTGCAGGCCCCGGTTTTTGAAAATGTAAAGTAGATTTTAAGCCCGTGGGCTCCCGAACTTTGAAAATTTGAATCTGGAGAGTATAACGGATTTATATCCCCGGTTTTTGCAACGGATTTGCGTTTACCCTCGCTTTGAGAGTATAACGGATTTATATTTCCCGGTTTTTGCAACGGATTTACATTCCCGATTTTCGCAACGGATTTGCTTTTACCCTCGCTTTGAAAGTATAACGGATTTATATTCCCGGTTCTCGCAACGGATTAACGTTAACCCTCGTTTTGGGAATATAACAAATTCATATTCCCGGTTTTCGCAACGGATTTGCGTTAACCCTCGTTTTGGGAATATAACGGATTTGTATTCCCTGTCTTCGCAACGGATTTGCGTTAACCCTCATTTTGGGAATATAACGGATTTGTATTCCCGGCTTCGCAACGGATTTGCGTCAACCCTCGTTTTGAGAATATAACGGATTTATATTCCCGCTTCTCGCAACGGATTTGCGTTAACCATCGTTTTGAGAGTATAACGGATTTATATTCCCGGTTCTCGCAACGGATTTGCGTTAACCCTCGTTTTGAGAGTATAACGGATTTATATTCCCGGTTCTCACAACGGATTTGCGTCAACCCTTGCGATCAAATCAAAAGCACTTTCATGACTCCTGTAACAGATTTTCGCATAGATAATCTTCCTTGACCAAATGTGCATCGTACGTGGGGAAAATATGATAAGCATGACATTTACATAACCTAGTTAATTCAGAAAACACCGTTGCATGGCACGTGCATCACGACAGGATAGGTGCATCCATCCGTGTGACTACTTGCGTTTGTGAATGTTCGACCCATGCCTGAACTACGCTTTGGTCTGATTCCTGACGGGATACGTAGGCAGCTCGCCGTAGGGCACGACCAGTTAAAATTTCGCTGCACGCCTGTTTTTGCAACGCATTTTGTTTTTACCTAAATCCGACAGTCTGGTCAAAGGCATGTCTTCACACAGGCTTCGACATTCACTAATGGGACGCGTTGCTCCATAAACTCTGTCAAAGAGGGGCAAACTGTAGACACCCCAATTTTGACCGACCGTCGAATTTAGGAGAGTGTCACCTCCGTATCCGATGATGACAAGGACCGAAAAATTGAAGTACTCCAAGCTCTTCAGAAAAACTCCAAAACGCGATAAAATTTCACAGAAAGAGGAAAAATACCAGGTATTTAGGAGAATTCAGGTATAAGACATGACTTTTGGAAAGGATCTTCAAAAATAATTTATTTCAAAAAGGGGGAAGACCTAAAAAGGGGAACCTCAACTAAAAACGGCACATGGCAGACTGCCGCGGCACTCACTAAGTGCCGCACGGCAGTCAGAGAGTGCCGTTCCGACTTTCACCGGGTGCCGCCATAAATTTCTGACTAACGTTCACTTTTAAAGTCTATATTTTGCAGTACAATACGTATGCATATGCGAATAAGAACAAAAAACTGATAAAGTAAGACTGACAAAAACGCGGCGATCCATTAATTTCTGCGGCATTTGATGAATGCCGTGTGGCAGTCATGTAGTGCCGCGACGGCGGTCATGAACTGCCACAGCGGCAGTCACGGACTGCCGCGACAGTTTCTGGACTGCCGCGCTGGGCAGCAGTCTGTCTAATTTCAGAAAGTACACATTGTACCACCAAATGAGAGAATTATACCTGTTTTTTTGCTCCAAAATTCACCAAAAATACCTGTTAATTTTGCCTATAAAAGAGAAGGGATCTTCCTTGAAAAGAGGGAGGACCAAGAGAAAAACATTGGGGGGGAAGAATACATACAAAAAATAGCCATTACTCCACCAACATTTTTCCTTAAAGAGAAAAAGAGAGTGGAGGAAACTAGGAAAGCTTGGAAGATCTTCAAAGAAAAGAAAAAAAAAGGCTTTGAGGATAATTTGGAGGTGATCCTTTAACCATCGATTAGTAGCTTGCTCTTTCTTATCTTAAAATCTCTAATCTTAAAACTTTTCATTATCTTCTTTGTTTGCCTAATAAACTTAGGAGTTCTTTTTGTTTCCAATACTTTCTTCTATTTTCTTGTCTATATTCTTCTCTTGAGGGTCTTGGAGATCTTCAATATCTCTCTTGATCTCTTGAGCATGATCCCTTGAATCTCATGTAAGCTTATGCTCTACATGAGAGTCAAAACTTGATCATCACTTTATTTCATATAGATGGATCCAAGTCCATGCTCATGACTTGGATCCCTTAAAACTTGATGCTTTATGGAATCCTTTCCATACTCCTTTGAAGACTCTCAAGTATTAGTTGTGTCTTCATCTCCAATGACCACCAAATGGTAGGAGAAAGTGGTTTTGAGTCTAAGCCCCTTTCCATGGTTTAGAATCCTCACCTTGAGATTTCATGAAGTCCATCCATACTTCACTTGAAATCTATAAAAAAATAAAAGTTTTAGTCTCTAATGACCATCAAATGGTAGGAGAAGTGGTTTGGTTTAACCCAACTTCATGATTTAATAGTTGGAGTTACCTAATAAAATTTGAACTTGGCAAACGAAAACAGTGAGTTCACAAATTGTTTTTGATCAAAGATTTTTAGTTCGAAATCCAACCGTTGAAATCAAGTGAAACCAATGGGAAAGTGTCAATAACACAATATTCTACCACTGTAATTTTTATTTTAAGGTGATTCTATGTTTGGAAGAGTTTGATCATGGGTTTTGTGAGTTAACAACAATCTGTCCAGAGCCTCAAAATAGCTTCAGAACAGTAAAACGTTTTGGAAATTAGTAAATCAGAGCTTTAGTAAGGTGTTGGTGACCCAAAATAATTTTTTCTAAGTAGTTTAATGTGTTAGGAAAACCCCCTAAAAAGAATGAATCATTTCGGATTATTTTACTATTTTAAAAAAATCAAACAAAATCTCTGGACAGAGAGTTGTACATCTCTGAGTGATGTCTGGTTATTGTCCTTTTCCCGGAGATCCGACCGTTGAAACTTTGATTTTCTTTTTGATTTGGAAACTAGACGCAAAGAGGCATCTTGTGTCCAAAAATCACTGACATCAAACCATGAGAGACGTGCTTTTTATTTTCTTAAAGTTCTGGTCTGCTCTCTGCAATTTTCTCAGATTTTTATGCTATATTTGACCAACTTTGTTAATAATGGGTCAAATGGCCTTTCTATGACTTAGGGCTTAAACCATGTTTCAATAATGATTCGTTGAGCTTGAATTCAAAGCTTAAAAGTATTTCATAGTTTATTCTTGTCCATGTACATATTCATCCATATGGTTTGGCACTTGTAATTAGGACTTATTTGCTTTTGATTCAATTACATTTGATAGATTTAAGCTAGAAATTCAAGATCGTTACTTCTAACTTCACCTCTTGTATATCATGTGCACTAATCTTTGTTTTGTAGCGCTATTAAGGTACGATTTCTCAACCCCTCTCTAGTTTATTTAATTCTTTGATTTTATTCGATTTCTCGACCTCATGCGCAACACCTTAGAATTAAGATTTGCCTTATGTGTATATGTGATTAGAGACTTTTCTTTTAGGACTCTCTTTTGTGTGTGTGCATTGCACGTTTAATATCGCTGCTGGATCCCGGGTAAGTTCTCTTGTTCTCTATTGCATATCATATCGCTTGCTACCTGAATTACTTGGCTTTTGAACAATATTTTGCCAATTACAATTTTACACCCTTTAGACATGCTTTTGTGATGTATATGTATATATGTAATTAATTGGGGGCACACTTAAATTAGTGATTCGATTAAAAGGATGTTGAGTAGAGGCCTATCGCAAGATAGGATGAGAGAGGGTGTTTTAGTTTGACGGGCTCCTTCCTTTCTCATTCCATACTCCCCGGACCTAGTTAATCTTTGGTTTCGCAAAAGATCAGTTTCCTTTTAAATGGTTTCTTAATTTTCCTTTTAAAAATTAAGTGGCGACTCATTTGTTTTTGAAATTGAAATTTAGAAAAGATTTTAAGAAAAGCTGTGGGTAAGTCAACCTGCGATATCCACAAAGGTGTCACGCATTAAGTCGAAAAATTGATAAAATCAAGAAATTAAAATAAACTAAAGAGGAGTTCAAGAAATCATACCTTAATAGCGCTATAAAACAAAGGGTTAGTCCACATGATATACAAAATATAAAGTTGGATCTTAAATAACAATCCTAGACTTCTAGCTTAAATCTATAAAATGTAATTAAATCTAAAGCACACAAGTCCTAATTACAAGCATCAAGCCACATGGATAAATATGTACATGAACAAGAATAAATTATGAAATACTCAGTGACTTAGATCACTTAAACTTTGAATTCAAGCTTAACTAATCATTATTAAAACATGGTTTGAGCCCTAGGTCATAGAAAAGTCATTTGGACCATTATTTACAAAGTTGGTCAAATATGTCATAAAATTCTGAAAATTACAGAGAGCAGACCAGGAAGTAAAAGACATAAAAGGCATGCTTCCCATGGTTTGATCTCGGTGAATTTTGGACACAAGATGCCTTTGTGTGTCTAGTTTCCATCCCAAAAAGAAAATCAAAGTTTCAACGGTTAGATCTCTGGGAAATGGACAAAAACCAGACATCACTCAGAGATTTACAAATCTCTGTCAAGAGATTTTGTACGATTTTTTAAAAATAGTAAAAAAAATCAGAAATGCTTTGATATTTTTAGGCTAGCTTCCTAACACATTAAACTACCTATAAAAATTTATTTTAGATCAAGGAAGTTTGATTAAGGTTCTAATTTGCTTATTTTAAAAGAGTGTTGCTATTCTGAAACTCTGGACAGATTATAGTGACTTCACAAACCTCATGGCCAAACCACTTTAAACATGAAATCTCCTTAAAACAAAAATTACAGTGGTAGAACTTTGAGTTATAGACACTTTCCTGTTGGTTTCACTTAATTCCAACGGTTAGATTATCAACTAAAAATCTTTGATCAAAACTGGTTTATGAACTCACTGCTCCAATATTGGATTTATCATCCTTTTTGCTACAATATCTACCAACTAAGCCATGGACATTGGCTTATCCTAAACCTAACTCTCCTTTCTATTGAGGGTCATTGGAGATCAAGACATGACTAGTACTCATGAGTTTTCAGGGAATATAAAAGAGATTCTATGAAAACTCCAAGTTAGAGAACCCAAACCAAGGTAGGGGTTTAGATTCATCTACTTTTTCTTATTGAGATGGTGATCAAAGTTTGACTCCCATGTGAAGCATAAGCTTACATGGGATCAAAAGATCAAACTCAAGAGATTCAAGTGAGGTATTGAAGACCTCCAAGAATCTCAAGAGAGAAGTATAAACAAGAAAAAGAAATGAAATAAAGAAAGCTAAGAGAGCAAATGCTCTAAATCTACCAAGGAATCTTGTAGAAAACTTGTTTACCTCAAGTTCATGAGCATTATTGATCAAAATCAAAGAAAAAAACAAAACAATAAAAAACATAACTAAAATTTAGAGGATCACCTCCAACTATCCTTAACTTCTTGATGTTTTTAGGATATTCCAAAGGCTAATCAAGCTCTTCTTCTAGCTCTTACAACCCTTTAATTCTCTTAAACTTCTTTTGGAATCTGTAACTATTAAAGTTTAAAGAAGATTCAAAATAGGATTCAAGTCTAAAAATGAGAGAGATAGAAATTCTAGAATCAAAGACTAGAAAAAGAAAAAGGATCCTATGTAATGGGATATTTATCCTGTATATATAGGCAAACTATAGAGAGTTATTTTTGTAACTTTATAGTAAAAACCCTAATTTTGGATGTCCTTTTGAAGGTACAAAATGTGCTGTGTTTACAGCTGGCTGCTAGAAAATGTGGCACTCAATGGAGATGGAAGCGGCACTCTGTAAATGTCGCAACGGCACTCAATGAATGCCGTCGCGGCATTCAATGAATGCCGATGCGGCACTCAATGAGTGCCGCGGACAACTCCAGGGACTGCCGCCCTTTTTTGAAAATCTGTTTTTTGCGACACTTGATGTGAAATTGCGGCAGTTACGGACTGTCGGTCCGGCAGACACAGAGTGCCGCTACGGCACCACGTGACTGCCGCAGCCCACACCATGTGCCGTTCTATTCCTTTTTCTTTTATTTTTCTTTTTTTTCTTTTTTATTTGAATTGAAGAGCCT
The DNA here is from genome assembly GCA_033977485.1 of Hydrangea macrophylla. Taxonomy (NCBI): domain Eukaryota; kingdom Viridiplantae; phylum Streptophyta; class Magnoliopsida; order Cornales; family Hydrangeaceae; genus Hydrangea; species Hydrangea macrophylla. Next base: position 71,083,737 of record CM066994.1, read on the forward strand.
TTTGAAGAGCTTGAATCACCTTGGAAGCCTTAGTTTTTTTTGGACATTGTCATCATCGGACTTGGAGGTAACACTCCCCTTAATTCGACGTTTGGTCAAAATTGGAGTGTCTACAGTTTGCCCCTCTTCGACAGAGCTTGTGGAGCAACGCATTTCACAAGAGAATGTCGAAGCCTGTGTGAAGACAAACCTTTGACGAAACTGTCGGATTTAGGTAAAAACAAAATGCATTGCAAAAAGAGAACATGCACGCGGCAATGGTTCACCCTGGTCATGCTCGATGATGAGCTGCCTACATATCCATTCAGGAATCAGACCAAGACATAGTTCGGGCAAGGGTCAAACACACACAAGCGCAAATAGTCATACGGATGAATGCACCTATCTTATCGTGATGCATGTGCTCAAGCAATCTCGTGCTCCATATAATGTCTCAGCAACATATTGTTCTTTCTTAGTATGAAAAATGCACCCTATGCCATTCAACTTATGATGTCATTCTATTCTGGGAAAGTCACAACCGTCATAGATGCGTTTCCTATGCTTAATTCCCGGGCATTCTTCAAGAGTCATCTAATCGACTAGAATGCGCTTTGCGCCTTATACCTTGGTGTCGAATTAGAAACTACGCTTTCCGAAAGACTGAGATGCACTTCGCACCTTATACTCTGGTGTCTTCCCAAAATCATCTGATCGACTAAGACGGGCTCGCGCCTTACTCCGGTGTCAAAACAGGTAGCACGCTAAAAGACTGAGATGCGCTTCGCACCTTATACTCCGGTATCTTCCAAGAATCATCTGATTGACTGAGATGCCCTTCGCGCCTTATACTCCGGTGTCAAACCAGGTAGCACGCTGAAAGACTGAGATGCGCTTCACGCCTTATACTCCGGTGTTTTCCAAGAATCATCTGATCGACTAAGATGCGCTTCGCGCCTTATACTCCGGTGTCAAACCAGGTAGCACGCTGAAAGACTGAGATGCGCTTCGCGGCTTATACTCTGGTGTCTTCCAAGAATCATCTAATTGACTGAGATGCGCTTCGCGCCTTATACTTCGGCGTCTTCCAAGAATCATCTGATTGACTGAGATACACTTCGCGCCTTATACTCCGATGTCAAACCAAGAACCCTACTTTTTTAAAAGACTGAAATGCGCTTCGCGCCTTATACTCCAGTGTCGAGTGAGTTTGCTCTGAAAAATCTGCAGCCCTTCGGCCCCGTCGGATATGTTTTTTCACAATGATCCGCAGCCCTTCGGCCTCGTCGGATGTGTTTTCTCACAATGATCCGCAGCCCTTCAGCCTCGTCGAAAATATTTGATCTGAATTTAAGGTCAATCAGACTCAAATTCATTTCAATTTTCAAAATCGGGAGTCAATCAGACTCAAATTCTTTTCAATTTTCAAAACCTGGTGTCGGACAAACTCAAATTTATTTTATTTTTCAAAACCTAGAGTCAGACAGACTCAAATTTATTTTATTTTTCAAAATTGGGAGTTAACCAGACTTGACTCAATTTAATTCAAAATTTGGAGTCAGTCAGACTCGAATCAGTTCAATTCTAAAAATCCGGAGTCCTTCAGACTTAATTCAATTTTCTAAAATTGAGAGTCTATTAGACTCAACGAATTCCCTTCTTAGCCAAACAAATTTCATTCCATTTGCTTTCAAAAATTCGTAGTCTAGTACTTCAGACTCAAATTACTTCAAATTTCTAAATCGAGAGTCCGATGGGCTAAAATTATTTCAAAAATCTAAAGCCGGGGGTCCAATGGACTCAAATCTTTTTCAATTTCCAAAATCGAGAATCACTTAGACTCAATTTATTTCAATTTTTCAAAATTGGTAGTTAATCGAGCTTAATAATAATAATAAATTTTTTCAAATTTTGATCAGGAGTCAATCAGACTCAAATAAACTAAATTTCACCAAGTTCGGAGTCGATTCGACTCGAATCAAATTCAAATTCAAATTCAAATTCAAATCCTAAATCAGGAGTCAATCAGACTTGATTCAATTCCTATTTTGTAAAATCGGACAAAACCAGGAGTCAATCGGACTCAAAGAAATTTAAATTCACAAAGTTGGACTTAAAGAATTTCTATTTCACAAAAGGATTTTTACAAAATTGGGAGTCAATCGAACTCAAAGAATTTCTATTTCACAAGATTAGGAGTCAACCAGACTCAAAAGAATTCCCAATTCCAAATCATGAGTGAATCATGCTCAAAAGAATTTCTAATTTCAAAGTCGGAGTCAAATAGACTCAAAATAATTTCAATTTGCTAGAACAGGAGTCAATTGGACTCGAATCGGATTCTGTTTCACAACACCGAGAGTCAATCAGACTCAAATCTAAAATTGGGAGTCGATCAGACTCAAAGAATTTCAATTTAAAAATAAAGTCAATCAGACTCTATTCGATTCAAAACTCTAAAATTTGGAGTCAATCAGACTCAAATGAATTTTTCTAGAATTAGGAGTCAATCAAACTCAATTCAATTTCTAAGCTCGGGTGCTAAGTTAGACTTTTGATGAATTGGGAGTCAATCAGATTCAGCTTAATTTAACATTAAAATCTGACGATAGTTAGATTCATTTTAGCCCAAACTTTCGGAAGTTCGGAGTTGGTTAGACTCGAAGAATTCAATTCCAACAAAATTCGGAGTTAAGCAGACTCAAATAATTTCAAATTTCTAAAACTAGGAGTCAAATCGAATCAAGATTTCAATTTCACAAAAATTGGAGTCAATTTGACTCCTTTCTATCATCAAAATCCTATCTTTTGGTTAAATTCATGATTGAACACCACAACATTTCATGTGTTGCTATGTTTTCCTCTTAAGCCTTTCAAAAACTTGATTCTTCTCACTCTTTCTTGTAGATCTATTCCTATGGCTAGCGGTTCAGGCTCCCCAAATATCATATTTTACATCCATGGAGGCACTTGGACTCAATAATTAAAATTCATTCAACTTTCTGGCAAAAGGAGTAACGCAGACTCAAAAATTTAAAAGGAGTCACGTGGACTCAAAAATTTAACTTTCTTACACAAGAAGTCATGCGGACTCAAGAATTCAATTTTCTGACAAAAGGAGTCACAGAGACTTAAAAAAATTAAAAGGGAGTCACATGGACTCAAAACTTCAATTTTCTGACAGAGGCAGTCACAATTTAAAATTTTTACAAGACAAAGGTGACTTGGACTCAAAAATTCAATTTTCTTACACAAGTACTCAAAAATTCACACAAAAGAGTCATTCGGATCCATGGACCCTCATTTCCATAACAAAGGAGTCATTCGGACTTGAAAATTCGCATTTTACATCAACAGAGTCACTCGGACTCAACGAAATTCACGAAGTCACACGGACTCAACAAAAATTCACTTTTTATACAAATGGAATCACACAGACTCAATCAAATTCACATTTCATAAAAATGGAGTCATACAGACTCAACAAATATATATGTATATACTTTTTTTTACACGAATGGAGTCACACGGACTCAACAAATTCACTTTTTACACAAATGGAGTCACACAGACTCAAAGAATTTCTTATTTCAAAGTTGGGGGTTAACATTTCAAATTTTCTTAATCAGAATCAATTTTGACTCAACAAGAATCTCAAATCTTGAAATTGGAGTCAAATCGCCTCAACAAAAATTCCAATTTTCAAAATCAGGAGTTGATCAGACTCAAAGAATTTCCATTTCACAAAATTAGGAGTTGATCGGACCCAAAGAATTTCTTCTTCACAAAACTAGGAGTCAATCAAACTCAAATTATTTCAAACTCATGAATCAAGAGTTAATTAGACCCAAACGAATTCAAATTCTCAAAATTCGGCGTCTGAAGTCGGTTCAACTCAACTCAATTCCCATTTCCAAGTCGAGAGTCGATTCAACATGAAGCAATGCCTATTTCCAAAGGGGAGTTGCACTGACTCAAGTAATTCACATTTTACAAAAGGAGAGTCATATGATCTTGAAAATTCACATTTCCCAAACATGAAGTCACATGGACTCAAAAATTCATTTTTTTACTAACACGGAGTCATGCAAACTCAAAGACCCATATTTTACAAATATGGAGTCGCGAGGACTTGAAACATTCTTATTTTACAAACACGGAGTCACGCGGACTCAAGAACTTAAAATTTTATACTCATGGAGTCACACGGACTCAAGAATTCAATGTTTTACACACACAGATTCACGCAGACTAAAAAAATTCATATCTTACATATATGAAGTCACGCGGGCTCAAGAACTTATTCTTTTATATTAACGGAGTCACGCAGACTCAAGAATTCATTAACGGAGTCACACGGACTCATGAAATCATATTCTACACAAATGGAGTCACGAAGACTTAAAAATTCCATATTTTACATTAACGGAGTCACACAAATTCAAAGAATTGATTTTACAAAGATTGAGAGTCCTCAGACTCAAAGAATTGGTTTTTTTTACAAAAATGGAGAATCCTTGAACCCAAAGAATTGGTTTTTTACAAAAATGGAGAGTCCTTGAACCCAAAGAATTGGTTTTTTTTTTTTTTTACAAAAATGCAGAGTCCTTGAACCCAAAGAATTGATTTTTTTTAACAAAAATGGAGAGTCCTTGAACCCAAAGAATTGGTTTTTTTACAAAAATGGAGAGTCCTTGAACTCAAATAATCGGTTTCACGAAAGTAGGGAGTCCTCAGACTCAAAGAATTTGAACAGAGCTTATGGGGGTCACGAAGGAGTTGTGCTACCCTTGTGGTGTTTGGAAAGCATGATTTTCTGCACTTGCAGATCATTTGGGAGAAACACAATAATTGTGTCCAAAGAGGGAAGTCCTTGTTAGCCTTAAGGTATAATAAGGCATATTTAATTATGTTTTGATGATGTCAAATATGCTATGATAATTACAAGGTTCATATTGATTCATTCTTTGTTATTATCATAGTCATTTTTATGCTCATATATAATCTCATATATTAATTTTGTATCAATGTTTCAACATCTTTGTGTGCTTGAGATTTAATTGATGTAGATCAAGATTACAAGGAGCTCAACAAGGATCAAGCGTGAAGACTTGAAGATATTTCATCCTTGGTTGAATTCTAGGACCATAATTGTAAGGCATCTTGATCTCACACTCATAGGGGCTCAAACAAACTCTAAAGGTTAAAGTTTTGGAAATAAATTTTAAGTGGATCATGTTTAAAGAAATGCCCCAACCAATTGGAAAATAATTAAATATTGAATCTTATATGGTTGGAAAGGTATTTGAATCTAGTTTCCAAAACATCAAACAGATTGCAAATCAGATTTTTGTAGAAGAAGTTATGGCCATTTTAGTAGAGATGTGTTAGGCTGTCAAACAGGGAGGGGCAGTCGACTGAGGGCCAGATGCAGTCGACTGAAGGAAGCAGAATGCAAATAGAACCCTCTGTAAACACATCTCAGTCAACTGCTTCAAGGACCAGTCGACTGCTTCAAGGTCCAGTCGACTGAAGCGACCTGAAAGGCAATAACGGCTAGTTTTTAAAGGGGCTTTTAATTACCAAACATGCCACCAACGGCTATAATCTTCCAAGGCCTATAAATACATGTTTTCCCAAGCTATTTGGGGTTGAGATTTTGATTGGAAAATATAGTATTGATCACACATCTCTTTGATCTTTAAACATTATCATTTGAGCCCTAGTTATGTGAATTTATCAATTTGCTCAAAATTTTTCATTTGGATTTCTTGAGAGAGCAAAATTATAGTGAGCTTTATTTGTATTATCCACTCTATATAGAGAGTTTCAATTTGTATCCAAATCAATTGTAAAGAGTGAGGGTTTGTAACCCTTGTGTGGAAAGAAGAGGTGTCCTTCTTTGGGAGAGATTGAAGGCTCTTGTAACGGTTTGGTGCACACCCGTAAGTGCTCCGGGAACGATTTGGTCTACGCTCGTGAAGTAGATCAGAGTAAAGGAATCCTCAAGAGGTGTTCTTGAGGGGTGGACGTAGGCCGCGGGGTGCGATTGCCGAACCACTTGAAAAATTGGTTTGCAAGTATCTCTTCCCTTGTCTCTTTACATAATTGTTTGTGATTGTGTTTAATTTGCAATTTTGTTTTTAAAAGGTTAATTTCCGCTAAAACCTTATTCACCCCCCCCTAAGGTTTCCACATTTGGGCCAACAATTGGTATCAGAGCCTCGGCTATTCTTTTTCAAAAGATTTTTAAAAATCTAGAGGAAACAGACTCTTCTTGTATTTATTATTGTGAGGGTCAATCGACATTAAGACCACCATGTTTTAATGGCTCAAACTATGCCTATTGGAAAAATAGAATGAGAATCTATATGATTTCTCAAGATTTTTATTTATGGCAAATCGTGGTCAAAGGGCCTCATCTACCTACAAAAATTGAAAACGGTTTTTCTATTCCAAAGACGGTAGATGAATATAATGATGCCGATAAGAAACTCATAAAAATAAATGCTATGGCAATGAATTTATTATATTGTGGTTTAGACCCAAATGAATACAATAGAATTTTATCTTGCGAATCCGCAAAAGAAATTTGGGATAAACTTGAAAATGCTCATGAGGGAACACGCCAAGTTAAAAAGTCTAAAATCAACTAGCTTGTTCAAACTTATGAAATGTTTAAAATGTTTCCATATGAATCTATTGGAGATATGTTTTCTCGTTTTACCATTCTTATTAATAACTTGAAAAACCTTGGTAAAGTTTATACTAATGAAGAAATAATTGAGAAAGTGCTTAGGTCTTTACCAAAGGATTGGCAACCAAAGGTCACGGCAACACTCTCCTTGGAACAACTCATGGGTCCTCTCATAACTCATGAAATGGAATTGGCCGTCTTCGAAAGTGAAGACAAGAAATTGGAAGTGAAAAAGGCCAAAAGAGGAGACATGGCTTTAAAATCCTCAAGCTCAAAGAAAAAGAGGAAAGATGTTGAGATTATGAGGATGAGGAAATGACAAAGATCACTCAAAAATTTGCAAAGTTTCTAAAGAAAGAAAAATCGGGAAAGAAGTCACATAAGGAGGAAAAACACAAAAAGAAGACAATCAAGGCCACAAATAGTAGTTCCGAGAGCGAATCATCGGACGACGACTCAAATGGTGAAGAGATTGTCAATCTTTGCCTCATGACATTGGAAAGGGCCTCTCCTACCACCTCGGCAAATGGAGCATCCAATAAATGCTTGGACAAAGGTTAAGTATTGATTTGGTAATGCTTGGTTAGTAGGTAATTTTTTTATTGATTTCATATCATACTCTTATTTGTTTCGAATCACTTTGATTTTGTTTAGATATGCATACTTGATTTTATTTTATTTTTTGCATAATCTTGTTTCATCCCTTGTGATTTGGATATGTCTTTACATAAATCATCATGCTCTTGATATTGCTTATTTGAAAATTGATGATATGCTTTTGTTTAATTAGACAAAGTTTTTAGAATGGTTAGACAAAATGATGTTTTGTGAATCATTCAAATTTTTGCTGCTGAACTGTCATTTTTATGAACTGCTAAACAAAGCAGTCGACTGGTACCCCAACACAGTCGACTGATTCAGGTGTGAGGCTTTGAACTTTTTGATTCTGCTTTGTTAAGTCGACTGAGGAGTCGACTGATCCGACTGAATTGTTGTTTATCTTATATTTTGAGTTCTCCAACTTTTTTATTGGTATCTTTTAGGAGAATATGGTCTCCATTCATATCTTTTGGTATCTTTTATCATTGCACATTCTTAGGGGGAGCCCTCTCATGTATTCATTTTATCACATATGGTTATATTTGTTTATTTTTGGTTTCTTTTTGGCCTTTTGATTTGTATGCCTATTGTGAGGGGGAGCTTTGTGTTTTATCCCCAAATCTTTTTGATAATGTCAAAGGGGGAGAAATATGAGAAGTATTGGGGAGAAGTATTTGGGTAGTTATCATTCATGTTCCTTAAGATATGATATCCATTATGAATGATAATATGAAAATGACCAAATGTGCTTATATTGGCATATCCTTCATTGGTTGTTTGCCAACATCAAAAAGGGGAAGATTGTTAGCCTTAAGGTATATTAAGGCATATTTAATTAAGTTTTGATGATGTCAAATATGCTATGATAATTACATGGTTCATATTGATTCATTCTTTGTTATTATCATAGTCATTTTTATGCTCATATATAATCTCATGTATTAATTTTGTATCAATGTTTTAACATCTTTGCGTGCTTGAGATTTAATTGATGTAGATCAAGATTACAAGGAGCTCAACAAGGATCAAGCTTGAAGACATGAAGATATTTCATCCTTGGATGAAGTCTAGGACCATCATTGTAAGGCATCTTGATCTCACACTCATAGGGGCTCAAACAAACTCTAAAGGTTAAAGTTTTGGAAATAAATTTTAAGTGGATCATCTTTAAAGAAATGCCCAACCAATTGAAAAATAACTAAATGTTAAATCTTATATGGTTGGAAAGGTATTTGAATCTAGTTTCCAAAACATCAAACGGATCGCAAATCCAATTTTTGTAGAGGAAGTTATGGCCATTTTAGTAGAGATGTGTTAGGCTGTCAAACAGGGAGGGGCAGTCGACTGAGGGCCCGATGCAGTTGACTGAAGTAAGCAGAATGCAAACAGAACCCTCTATAAACACATCTCAGTCGACTGCTTCAAGGACCAGTCGACTGCTTCAAGGTCCAGTCGACTGAAGCGACCTGAAAGGCAATAACGGCTTGTTTTTAAAGGGGCTTTTAATTACCAAACATGCCACCAACGGCTATAATCTTCCAAGGCCTATAAATACATGTTTTCCCAAGCTATTTGGGGTTGAGATTTTGATTGGAAAACATAGTATTGATCACACATCTCTTTGATCTTTAAACATTATCATTTGAGCCCTAGTTGTGTGAGTTTATCAATTTGCTCAAAATCTTTCATTTGTATTTCTTGAGAGAGAAAAATTGTAGTGAGCTTTATTTGTATTATCCACTCTATATAGAGAGTTTCAATTTGTATCCAAATCAATTGTAAAGAGTGAGGGTTAGTAACCCTTGTGTGCAAAGAAGAGGTGTCCTTCTTTGGGAGAGATTGAAGGCTCTTGTAACGGTTTGGTGCACACCCGTAAGTGCTCCGGGAACAGTTTGGTCTATGCTCGTGAAGTAGATCAGAGTAAAGGAATCCTCAAGAGGTGTTCTTGAGGGGTGGACGTAGGCCGCGGGGTGCGATTGCCGAACAACTTAAAAAATTGGTTTGCAAGTATCTCTTCCCTTATCTCTTTACATAATTGTTTGTGATTGTGTTTAATTTGCAATTTAGTTTTTAAAAGGTTAATTTCCGCTAAAACCTTATTCACCCCCCCCCCCCCCCTCTAAGGTTTCCACATTTGGGCCAACAGTCATCTTTGCCTTCAGTTTTGGACCATTATCATATTTCCACTTTTAGTATTGTGTTGTGATAGTGTTTAAAACTCCTGCTTGCCATGCTCGTGGGATGCTTTTGGAGGCTTTTCAAATCTTTATTCATCATCTTAAACCCACACGTTTGGGACCATTATTGACTCATCGAAGGAGGACAATCTTAACAAAGCAATTACAAAAGACGACTTACTCAAACTCTGCATTATTATGAATCAATGTGTTTTCATCGTGAATAATGTATCATCTCACCTTTCATTTATTCATCACCTTACAATGGTACTACTTCACCGAAAAATCTAAACTTTGAAGATTCTCCCTTTTTGATTTAGCTGGGTTTTTTTTTTTTGCCTATCCAGGTGTGCTTCAAATTAGTGCTTTAGCTTAGAGAATAAAAAACATTCTATTTCAATTCATTCAAAACAAACTTGATTGCTTGAGAACTTTTCTCTGACATAGGGGGATTTTGGCAAACAAAGTTTGCCCCTAGTTTAAATAGGACTTGGAGGCATTGCTTCTGGGATTAAATAAGGTGTTCAGCAAACGAAGTTTGCCAATATATATGTGGCTTCAGGCAAACTTACGAAAGTTTGCCCCTAGTCCGAAGGAAGAAAACCAAAGGCACAAAGGGTGATGCTTACAGTTTAGGGATGGTTATGGATTGAGAACCTTTCAAGGTTTGCTTATTTATCTCTGAACGGGAATCAGGTCCAGAGTAGTTCGCCAAAGCTTAAATAAAGTTCCAGATCATTGGTGGCGACCGAACCGAACAGGTTGCCTACGTATCCCCGAGTGGGAATCAGGTCGAGCGTAGTTCAAGTACTCTGGAGGTCTTGAAAAAGAATAAGGCTTCAAGAATAGGCAGGCTCTTCGAGCCATGCTTTCATATGGGTCCAATGAGTGCCCTTTCTGAAATGGGTGACTTGTGGTAGCCTTCGAACAGGATGATGAGAATATGAACTATTTCTCCATTTTTTTTATATTTTTATTTTTTATAATTATTTTTTTTTTTTGTGTGGCGGTTGATTCTTTTCACCTTTTCACTAGCCAGTCTTTCTTTACAGCTCTCATAACACATCATGTTTTAATCATATTCTTTCATACTCACAAAGCAGTATCAACCCTCCAAATCACTTTTATTTCTCAAAGATATCTCTGCATTGTTTTAGGCTCACTTAGCCATAGAGCCTTCCACAAAATTTTAAGACTAGTTGATACTTTCAAATCTCTCTTTTTCATTTCCAATTCATGTACCAATGATGTTCTTTGAAGTGCTCAAGAATTCTCAATCCCATTTATTCTTTGCTTTTTCTTTTCTCTTTCCTTTCTTTTCTCTATCTCACTATCTTTGATTTTCTTCACAATTTTGACTGGCTAGGATTGGTTGTTTTGAGATCAACACGCATCTTATTTTTGCTCTAACTTTTGCCTAGGCGCCTTTTCATGTTTTCATCCTAGCGAGCTCCATTTTCTTTTTCTTTCTCTTTTTTCTTTTTCTATTTTTCTTGGAAGAAAAAGTTCATTTAAAATGTCTGGCTACCATCAAGGACCAAGTTTATGGCTTTAGACTGGTTGGGCTCATCTTTTAGGCTTGGTATTTGAGAAAAGGTGATGGTGAGCAAGCTTCAAGTTCCAAGTTCATCTTTTCAAGATTGAGCAAGAGCATCTTCAAATTCTTAAAGTAAAGCTAATCAATTCTCTACTCCTCCTTGGTTTTGGCACAAAATTTGCTTTGATCACTTGGGGATCCTTTTCAATGCAAAGATTTATTAAAAAAATATTTTCCATGATTGTTTGAAAAAGTGATTTTTTTTCTTTCTTCTTTTTTCTTTTTTTTTCTTGGCTTGATGATCCATACATTCATGACTTGGCACACTAAATCAAGCAGAAAGAGATTTTATTCAATTAGGATAAGAGGAGGATTACATCACTCGACTTGATAAAAAAAGATATTTGAAGAATAAACTCGACAACCGACTGACTCAAAGACTCGACTGGACTTGACACTTGACTCCTACTTGACATGACTCGATTACCAAACTAGACTTGACCCACCTTTGGTCTCAAATGGAGTGTCACAGATGATCTTCAATTTATTATATTTCCAAGAGCGTCCACATTTGCTTCAATAGCAGTATTCACAAACATTATCACCTCACTAGCATCCATTGAACCTTTGGGTTCCCCACCCATGTTTGCGGTAACATTATCCATCCCTATGGTCAATTTCTCAGTTAAGTGGCCCTTCTTCGAATCAATAAGCTTAACATGATCCTTCTCACGCTTGAATTGCTAACCCAAACTGTTATGGGTTTGATGCTATCTCGCCTACAATCATGTTTCATTTTTAATCAATTTTGATTGATTTCAAAAGATTTTTCATTTTGTCATTATTTTTCATATTTTCTTTTGCAAATGCTTAGTGAAATGTTCATGAATGGTTCATATGTCACACAGTTGCAATGCATGTGTGTGTGTGTGCCTATTCTATATGCAAAAGAAAGGAAAATTCTAGTCCTAGCACATAAAACACATAAGCACATAAAATCCCCACTCATGCCAAATGCGCCAATTTCACCTATCATTGTGATCCTCACTACCCTTTCAAAGGTCGGGCAAAATATTTTCGAAATTCATTTGAAAAGCATTTCTTTAAATGATGAGATTTTCAAAAACAATTCTCAAGGATTTTGAATCTTTTATTTAAAAATGAGAATGTGAAAATGTTTCTCAATAACGATGATTGGATTGAAATTTTGCTTTAAAATTCAATTGAAGAGCAATTCTTCCAAAAATAATTTCCAAATTTTTTTGGATTTTTCATTTTTCCTTAGAAGATGATCATGTGAAAATATACCTTAACAGAGGTCAGTTTGGAGCTTTAATCAAAAAGTGAACTCCAAAGATTTTTTGAAAAAGCGATTGAAAACTTTGGAATAAAGATGGCAGAAATCTGTTTGCTTTCAAAGATGGATTTAAAATTTTCGGGTAGAAGGATCACATAATCAGATTATCACCGTACTTTCCATGAATTTGGATACATACAAGGTCAATGATGCTTAGCTAAACATGATATAAGAGATGTAATTATATAATCAAATATAACATATTTCTAAATGTCATGGGACATGAAGAGGAATTGCTCAAAAGTGATTAAGAGTTTACATGTCTCGTATTAATTGAGCATCGTCATCATCTCAAGTAATCCCTTCCGGGCATACAACACTCCATAGCACATAATCCTAATCAATGATTCATTCCCTAAGACTTGAAAGGTTCTATAGAAGCTACCATGCAAAGGCTGGGTTTTGGTCAAATAAAGGACCCTTGACACACACCCGATAGGATGCTTCATATATCAAATCATGGTACGAGATCAAGGGTGATCACACTGTCCCATGATAACTTGACCGACCGGGTTACCCCAAGTCTCCAAGTTCATAGTTCCGTGCAATTGACTGGCTGGACATGCAAGTGAAATGCAACAGGCACACAAAGATTGATTAATTCTATCAGAGCCTAGGTTTATAGGTTCTGTATGTGTTGTTGTCATTGTGTTTAGGTCATGGCAGTGGATTAGGCGTTGAGTTGGGTTGTATGGGTTCTCGTTTGTGGACTAACAATAAATGTTATTATTATGTTTGCTTTGCAAACTTGTGTTATTTACAGAAATTGCGAAAAAATGATTCCGGGAGACCGATTGGAAGGCCAAGAGGGGGAGGGGACACATCATCCACCGGGTAATCAGGAGGTTGAACAATCACGACCGACGGGACAAGGACAACCTTCCCAAGCAGAACACATGATCGAGTCGATGACGAGATATTTTTACTCAAAAATTGAAGCAGCAGTTGTAGGGTCTGGTAAGAGTAAAGAGGAGCCGGAGAGGTTGTACGAAAATTTATGAAGTATCATCCGCCGACATTTTCGGGAATGGGTACCCCATTAGAAGCTGAAAATGGTTTAAAAAGATGGTGGACATATTCGAAGTTATGCAAATCAATAATGATAACCGTGTGATGCTAGCCGCATTTACATTCACTGACAGAGCAGATTATTGGTGGAAGGACTTGAAGGCCCATTTGAAGACGCCGATGGTGGGGAGAAGAGAACCTAATGAGATTACTTGGGAGAAATTTGAGTTAGAGTTCAACAAGAAATATTTTATTGAAACATACCGTAATGAGAAGCGGCGGGAGTTTATAAATCTTGTGCAAGGCCGAGATGTGACGGTGGAGGAGTATGAAGCTGAGTTCACGGCTTTGTCCCGATTTGCAATGAGGTTGGTAGAAGATAAATATGAAAAGTGCAGAAAATTTTAGGACGGTTTGCAATTCTCAATCTGATCGAAACTTTCAGCGCTCGATATACGAAACTATCTCGAATTGGTGGAGAGAGCGAAGTTGGTTGAGAAAGATGTACGAGAATCCATGACCTTTCGAGAACAACAAAAGCGAGGAAGGACCGAAGTGAGTGGGCCTAGCCGTGGGGGTCCAAGACCGAGATTACAAGAGGCTCCGGGTAGAGGTCGAGGGTTTGTACAACCACAACGAGGCGGAGGATCAAGCGGTGCCAGTGGATCGGGTTCAGGATCTATGAGACCACCTTCAGGCCGTAGTGGTTCTTCAGGGGGTGTTACTTGCTACCGATGTGGGACTCCTGGGCATATTTCTCGTGATTGCCCGATGCCTGATAGGCGAGAATGCTATAAGTGTGGGCGACCGGGTCATATGGCAAGAGATTGCACTGTGGTGACTGAGGCCGTATCCTCAACGACTGTTTCGTCAGGCAGGGGTCGAGATCAGGGGCGAGGACAACCAAGAGGGGGTTCTAGCACTAGTGGTACCGGAGGACAAGCTCGAGTTTTTGCGATGACAAAGAAGGATGCGGAGGCGACACCGCAAGTAGTGATGGGTATGATTCTAATTTCAAACAATGTTGCGTATACATTGTTTGACTCGGGTTCTACTCACTCCTTTATATCTATAAACTTTGCAAAAAAATTTAACGATTATTTGACTGAGTTGAGAGAAAAGTTAATAGTATCTACGCCATTAGGAAATAAAGTGGAAATTAAGTGGGTTTATGAAGGGTGTGTGGTACAAATAAAAAATTGTGGAATGGGGGTGAATTTATTGCCGTTAAATATAGAAGACTTCGATGTTATTCTGGGAATGAATTGGTTGTCAACTTATCACGCGTCAATAAATTGTTTTAATAAAGAAGTCACCTTTAGAATTCCGAATGAGGCCGAGTTTGTATTTTGCGGAGAGCGACGGGTAACACCAACGAGTTTGATTTCAGTAATAGACGCGAGACAAATGTTAAAAAAAGGGTATGAATGTGTTATTGCGTATGCGATTGATGCGACAAAAGTAGAAATGCAGATAGAAACAGTTCCGATTGTGAATGAGTATTCGGACGTGTTTCCCGAGGAATTGCCAGGTGTTGTGCTAGAAAGAGAAGTAGAGTTTACTATTGATCTGGTTCCTGGAACTATGCCGATATTGATTCCACCTTACAGAATGGCACCAGTGGAATTAAAAGAATTGAAAATACAGTTGGATGATTTGTTAAAAAGGGGATTTATTCAACCCATTGTGTCACCATGGGGAGCACCAGTATTATTCGTTAAAAAGAAAGATGGGACCATGCGATTATGCATTGATTACAGGCAATTAAATAAGGTGACCATTAGAAATAAATATCCGATGCCTAGGGTGGATGATTTGTTTGATCAGCTTCAAGGAGCAAAGATATTTTCGAAAATTGATTTGAGATCGGGCTATCACCAACTTAGAGTCAGAGAAAGTGATGTAGAGAAGACTGCGTTCCGAGTCCGATATGGTCATTTTGAATTCCTTGTGATGCCATTTGGGTTGACAAATGCGCCGGCAGTGTTTATGGATTTGATGAACAGAGTATTCAAGCCATTTTTAGATAGCTTCGTGATAGTGTTCATTGACGACATTCTGGTATATTCGCGCAGTGTTGAAGAACACAAAAATCATTTGAGATTAGTATTGCAGAAATTGAGGGAAGAGCGATTATACGCTAAATTAAGCAAGTGAGAATTCTGGCTAGATGAAGTAGCATTTCTGGGGCATGTAGTTTCTAGTGATGGAATTAAAGTTGATCCCAAAAAAGTTGAAGCTGTGTTGTGGCCGACACCTGTGAGCGTTACAGAAATTCAAAGTTTTCTGGGATTAGCAGGCTATTACCGTCGATTTATCAAGAACTTCTCATCGATTGCACTACCGTTGACTAAGCTGACCAGAAAAGGGGTGAAATATCATTAGAGTAGAGAGTGCGAAGAAAGTTTTCAAGAATTGAAAAATCGATTAACACAGGCGCCAGTATTGACTATTCCGACAAGTACAGATGGCTTTTGTGGTATACAGCGATGCGACTCATCAAGGTCTGGGTTGCGTTTTGATGCAAAATGAAAAGGTGATAGCATATGCATCAAGACAGTTAAAACCACATGTGTTGAATTATCCGGTGCACGATTTGGAATTGGCGGCGATTGTTTTTGCATTGAAATTGTGGAGGCACTATTTGTATGGGGAAAGTTGTGAAATCTTTACTGATCACCAAAGCTTGAAGTACTTATTCACGCAGAAGGAATTGAATTTGAGACAGAGGCGTTGGCTGGAACTAATCAAAGATTATGATTGCACGATTCATTATCATCCAGGGAAGGCGAATGTGGTGGCCGATGCGCTAAGTCGAAAATCTCAAGGCCTACTTTCTTGTATCCAATGCACTGAGGTTGATTTTATTCGAGAGATGAAAATAATGGAAGTTGAACTAGCAATGTCAGACACTGAAGTCTTTATAGCGCGATTCCAAGTGAGACCGATTCTAGTGTATAGAATTCAGGAGCTACAAAATACTGATTCAAGGTTGATGAAATTTAGAGAAGAAGTGATAAGTGGAAAGCGAAAAGACTTTATTATTCGAGCCGATGGAGTTCTCTGTTATGGAACTCGAATGTGTGTACCCTAAAATAAGGAGTTGCGAAAGGAGATTCTAGAAGAAGCGCTCAGTTCAGCGTATGCCATGCACCCAGGAAGCACTAAACTTTATAAGACAATCAAGGAATACTATTGGTGGTCAGCGATGAAGAGAGAAATAACAGAATTTGTGGCTCGATGCTTGGTATGTCAACAGGTAAAAGCTGAACACCAACAACCGGGGAGCTTGTTGCAACCACTACCGATTCCCGAGTGGAAATGGGAACATGTTACCATGGATTTTGTGCGAGGACTTCCGCCAACACAAAAAGGTAATGAGTCAATTTGGGTCATTGTTGACCGATTGACTAAGTCAGCACATTTTCTGCCTATAAAAGCAACGTTCACTCTTGATAGATATGCAAGAATTTATGTGAATGAAATCGTCTGATTGCATAGAGGCCCAGTATCCATTATTTTCGACCGCGATCCTAATCGCGTTTCTGGAAACATCTACAAGAAGCGATGGGAACTAAATTGAAATTCAGTACTGCGTTTTACCCTCAAACCGATGGACAGTCCGAGAGAACAATTCAAACACTTGAGGACATGTTACGAGCGTGCGTAATGGAGTTTTCAGGCAATTGGGAGAATCATCTACCATTGGTCGAATTTGCGTATAACAACAGCTATCACAGTAGCATCGGTATAGCACCATTTGAGGCTCTTTATGGGAGGAAGTGTAGGACTCCTATATGCTGGGGTGAAGTGGGCGAAAGTAAAATTGAAAGCAGAATATTTGGGCCTGAGATTATTCAGGAAACGGCGAGTAAGATTGATATTATTCGTGAAAAGTTGAAAACCTCTCAGAGTCGACAGAAAAGCTAAGCAGATACTCGTAGGCGAGAACTTGAATTTGAAGTGGGCGATCAAGTGTTTTTGAAAGTCTCACCATGGAAAGGCGTTATGCGATTTGGGAAGAAAGGGAAACTATCTCTGAGGTACATTGGGCCTTACGAAATTATAGAAAAAATTGGAACTGTGGCATATAAATTGAAATTATCGGCCGAATTGTCGCGACTACATGATGTGTTCCATGTCTCAATGTTGCGTAAATATGTCAAGGATCCGTCACACATATTAGAATCAGAACCATTAGAGCTTGACGAGAATCTATCATATGAAGAGAAACCGGTTCAAATCCTAGACCAACAGGTGCGGCAGTTGAGGAACAAAGAGATTCCTATGGTGAAAGTTTTGTGGCGAAGTCAAGCGATCGAGGAGATGACGTGGGAAACCGAGGAAAGCATGCGAAAGCAATATCCGTATCTCTTCAATCACAGTATGTAATTTCGAGGACGAAATTTATTTTAACGAGGGGAGAGTTGTGAGACCTAGAACCAAATGGGGTGACTTAAATTAATTAGTAAAGCGAATGCGATGCGAAAATTATATATATATATATCTATATTCTTTTTTTGGGGGGGCATTCATATTTGTACAATGGGGGTTTATATAGTTAATTATTGATATCTTGGGGTCCTAAAGCGATATGGGGAAGTTTGGGAACTTAAATGCATGTTTTAAGAAATGTTGGGGTGTTAAACATAATTTTTAAAAGTTGAAAAACAGATTGTAGGAGATATACGTTAGTCTCATTCACTGTATTTCTTTAGAGGGTTTAGAGGAGAGAAAGAAGAAGAAGAAGAAAAAGAGAGAAAAGAGAGAAGAAGAACAAGAGCTTGAAGGAATGGAAGCTTAACAACCAAAACATTCAATTGAGCAAGAATTTCAAGTTACAAGTGGGTAAGTCTCTCTCTAGGGTTCTTTATATTTGGGGGTTTTAGATTTTGGTTTTTGAAATCTGAAAATTGGTGTTTAAATTCATGTTTAGACTTTTCTAAGATGATTCTTGGGTTATATATATGATGTGGTATGAATCTTACATGTTAAAATTAAGTTTTGATGAAGTTTGAAAAATGGGTTTTTTTTAGGGTTTGTAAAAAATTCGAAAATTGAAAGTTTGGGTGTTTGATTTTTGTTGGGTTTTGGAGTCGTTTGAGTGTTTATATATGCTTTATATACCATTAGGATCCTTGGTTTCAAGTTGGGTAAAGATTGGTTGTGAATTGGGGGTTTCACCATTGTTGTGTTCTTGAAGCTTTCAAGAGCTTAAAGAAGAACTTTTGGGTATTTTTGCAAATCTGAAATTGGTTTGAAATTGGGTATTTCTGGAAATCAACTTATAAGAAGTTTATTTGAAGAATTTCTAAGGTGAGTGTTTTAATCCCAAAATTGGGTGTTTAACGATGTTTGTGTGACAATTGATTGATTGGGATAAACCATGAATGTGAGAATTTGCCCTGTTTTTTGTAAATTCGGAAATAAATAGTAAACGTCATTTTTTTGCCAAAAGTCCCGCTTTGCTGACTGGAATCGATGATCTGGAACTTTTTCATGTTTTAAGTTTTTCCATAAAACGTCATCTAGTGGGAGATTTTGGCCAATTATAGTGGCAGCGAATTAATTCATGTATTGAGAATAAATTGCTATGTTTAATCCATGTTTAATGATAAAGCATGTATTGAATGATTATGATGTTGAAATGATGTGTACAAACATGATGAAATGTTTATGTGATTATTTGGGTCAATGGAAATTATTATGGTGTCCACCATTTATTTATCCCCTTTAAGGAGGGAAGTAAGCTTTGAGAAGGGAAGCGTGGTGACGACCACAACGAGAGAGTGACAAGTGAATCACAATGAGGTGAAGGACTGTCACAAATGAAAACGCTATATGCGATGTTTTGAGTGAGAAATCTGGGAGGACATGGGCTGCTTTAAAAATAATTAAAATTGGCTTGTGAAATCAATATTTAAGTGTCATTTTGATTATAAATTATGCTTATTAGCCTATATAAGCGATAGAACCTAATTATGTAAGATTTCAGGTTCAGAGGCAAGTGGAAGCGCCCCGAAAGAGCCGCCGGAGCGAGCGGAGTAAATTGTTGCACTTATTTTCATAAAGACTCGAGGTGGGTTTTTTTTCTAGAAACCATAATAATGTAGTATAGACATTGTTGGTTGAGTTTATATTTTTGTTGAATGGACATCGTAATTGGGTTGTATGAAATACATACATTGAGCATGGCACGAATATTATATGTCATGCACGTGCATAGCGAAAGCGATAAAAATCCAAGTAGCGAAACTTGGAAACGACCAAAAGAGCCGAGCGAAATGGGCCCGGGTGCGTGTGTCATTTCATTTATGGGAATGCATTGCATTAGCGCACATGTTAGTTGAAATTACTTGAATGCGGATTGTGTGTTGACTTGAATGTTTTTATTTCATTATTTTGGTTTTCTAGCTGTGAGCCAAGGGTTGCTCACACCCACACAGACATTTTTGCAGGTATTGCGGTGTAGGTGCCACTGCCATGAGTCTCGAGTCGTTGTGTACGTTTAGGATGTATATGCGTCGTTTTGGATTGGCATGTTGGAGTTGTAAACGTTTGTATTAAACTTAAGTTGTTAATGGATTTATGTATGTGAACTTTGGTTGAAGATTTGAGTAATGTTTATGATGTAAATGTTTGAGGTTGGGTTGGTATATATTTGGATTTTTGATATCAGTTTAGTATGGACATTGTGTTGATGGTTTCGTGCGATTGTTTTGGAATTTCCAGATTTGTGAAACATGTTGCATTCTTGAAAAATCCATGTTTTAATCTTGGACTAAAAAAAAAATGAATTTGTTTATCGTGATGTTTGATTGTGTCTTAGAGGCCTAAAATATTGTGTTTGAAGTGAGTTGAGATATCCCTTTTGTGTTGGAAGTTTGGTAGTTTAAAAAAAATAGAGTTTTGAGTAGAAAATAATAATAATAATAATATTAATAATAAACTTTGATTTGTTGGCTTTTACGAAAACAGGCACAGTTTTCTCTAGAAAACTCGAAACCGCACACCGCCCGAACCGTTAGAACCGTGTTTCAAATATTTTCTTTTTGATATTATATTTGGGCAAAAAAAAAAATTTAAATGACCTTTTTGCCCTTGGGATTAAACTTTGCATAGACTTTATTTAGTAGTTTTTATTTATTTATTTGTGTTTAGCGGGGTTTTCGCGAGCGTTCCGGCCACAGCGGGTCGGGGCCCAACATATAAAGTTTTTTTTGGAATACCGCCATTGGATTAATGCAACCATAGATATATGATTATGTTTTTTTGGGACATGTAATCATGTTTTCTACGACATGTAATTGATGGATGAATGCTTCTTCAAGTGTCACTCCTTGCTTTACTTCTTTTTGTTTGATTCATTGACCTAGCTCATGGCATGATTTTTGGGGCGTTACAGTCAATGTCCAGGAGGGAACTCAAGTAACAGAGAGAGAGAGAGAGTAATCGGTGTGTAATCATGATTAGGAGCTCTTGATAGATCAATTGATAGTGATGAGTGCAAGGTGAGTGCAATCATGTCGAAAACTCATAAAAGAGTTGAGAGAGAGAGAGAGAGAGAGATAGAGAGAGAGAGAGTGGTTTGTGATCAAGATGATTAATAGAAGAGAAGCCTGATGTGGATGTTTGCATGATTAGTCGAATCACGTAGAAATCTGAGTGTTCTTGTCTTGTATTGTTTATTCTTGTTTGTGGTGTGTTCTATCTTGCTATTGGTATTGGTTTTGTCCAATTATCTTTAGATGTAATTGATCTTGGGGTTGGGCCACCCGCACAACACATGCAAAAATATATAGTTACAATTTTGAATCAAATTTGGTGTATCTTACAAAAAAGAAAATTAGATGGTTATCTAAAGTGTTACGTGCATATACGGAGAGAATTTCAAAAAATTGTGCGTCCTTTAAACTTGCGAAAGTAGTGCGCAAAGTGGGAGTGAATGATTTAGGCAAAATCTCAATATGTTCATCTATTAATTATCTCTCCAATACTTTGACGGCCGACTTGTAAACATGAAGGAATTGTCATTTAAAGCATGGTTGGTATGCGTGAGACTTCACAGGCTACAACTTGTAACTTTGGAAGCAAATTAGGATTTCATGAAAAGCATGTGTGTGAAAGAGTGAGAAAAATGACCAGCTCTGACTAGTCAAGTTGGCCAGAGGCCTAGAGTCCTTGGCCCTCCAAAGGGAGGTCAAGGGATTGAAATCCCAGGATCGTGTGAGTAGTTAGAATGACGAATCTCAAGTTGTGAAATGAACAGCATCTAGAGCTGGACATGAGTTTGAATCCTACTGTCCACTCACCTCCCTGTAATACGTGTATTATGAGATCAATAGATGAGCATGAGATTTACCCCTATTCTATTTTGATAAGCAATAAATAAACCATCTAAAATACCAGCAGAATTCCCCAAATCGCGGAGAATTTGTCCTCGTCGTTCAAAAAAAAAAGAGTGAGAAAAAGACAAAAGCAATGAAGTAGACAGAACGCATATGTAACGTAAGCTATAACGCAAACAAGCATCTCAATTTGGAATTTCCGGCGCCGCCTTTGTTTGTGCACCGCACACCCGTCAGACCACATCTTTATTCTTTTCAGTGTCGGCAATGAGCTTCCACGTTTAAATTTCACTTCACTGTCATTATCATGATCTTGTGATGCAATAATGGTCCATCACTCGATAAATATATACTTGATGATTTGATTAGGGGATCCTCTAAGATACATTGCATTCCAATTTTGACCAATAAGTTGTAATTTAGTCACAAAGAGTGTAAATAAGTACCAAAAGATTAAACTTTGAAAATCAATTTTGTATTAAAACTCAAATGGTTTCAAAATTACAATATTTTGTAACCAAAACAACTAATGTTAACCTTTGAAAACCAATTTTGTATTAAAACTCAAATGGTTTCAAAATTACAATATTTTGTAACCAAAACAACTAAGATATATGATACATTCAAAAATCACAAAAGTGTATCATATCCCTTTTAATTTACAGGTAGGAAATCTTACATCTTAGTGGTTTAGGATCTATATAATACATTCCAATTTTAGTTCCAAAATGTTATAGTTAGATCCAAAAATTTCGTACCTAAGTTCCAAAATATTGTAACTTTGGAAACCACTTTAATGTTTAATACCAAAATAGTTTCAAAGTTAAAAACAATTGTGACCTAAGTACAATATTTTAGAACTCCATATAACTAGTATGTATAGTACATTCTAACCCACTAACTGATGTATCATATAATATTCCTAGACGTAAAATTATGTATGTTCTCCCTTCTTTTATTTTATCTTTTTTTTTTTTGAGAAGAACCTTCTTTTGTTTTTACTATGTGTTATTTGGAAAAATGGAGAATTGATTTCGTGGTTCATAACCATTCTATAATCCGGCTATTTGTTGAATTATTTCTAGGGTATGAGTTTGTTTCCACCCAAAAGGCTTTCTAAAAGATGATTCTTTGTCCATTGAGCAAACCTTGCACGCCATTCAAAAATTCCTCTGATTTTATCTAAAATTTTGCCCCTCAAATTTTATCTTTTCTTTCTACCTTCTTACATTTAAATTTCAGGTTATATATATATTATCATAACCTAATACATAAGTTAAATTTGTTTATCAACATGCCTTCTTGATGATATATTTTCTTATTTTACTAACACAATTTACCCTATCAAAAAAGAACAGAAAATATCCTCTTCAACTTTTGCGTTTGCAGTGAAGAAATTTTATGTAGGCCTGGCAAGACTTTTAACACATTGACTTCTTCGAATTGAAGTGAAAGAATTTTTGTAATATGAAAAGTTGCGATTGCTTATGTTTGCCTCCATTTTACATTGTACTAGATTACCACTTGGCTACCCATGTCCGTCGCCCATATTAAGAGTATCTTTTGAGAATTCCAACTTATTAAGGGGACAATTTAATTTTGGTGAGATTTTCAACTTTCCAATATTATCATTTTTGAAATTCAAAATTATAGTCACATAAAAAAAAAAAGAAGATGGAAGAGTTGGATATAATAAAGGTAAATTTGGAAAGTATGTATTACAGTACTTTGACTTTTTAAAGAGAACTCTTAAAATGGGACATCAAAAAATGACATCAAGAACTCTTAATATGGGAAAGAGGGAATAACAATTACAGAAAAAGCTAAACAAATTAACTTTTTTTTTTGTAGCTAATTCTCATACAGTAATCTTACATGGAAACAAAAAATAATATAATGATAAATACATGCTAGAGAGAAGAAAGATGACTACCAGCAGACAACACTGACCAAATCAACTGACAATGGGCGTTGAATACACACTTGTTTAAGAGAAAGAGATTATCTTATAAGAGTATCCGGTTGATAGGCCGACTCTAAACTTTTGGGGTCCAAAAAAAACTCTTAAAATGGTAGCTCGTTATGCATCCAAACATTTTTTTATTTTTATTATCAGTTCGGTTTTTTTTGTAGCATCAATATATTGTTTCTATAAATGAAGAAGCCTGTAAAATGATACGATGGCTGTATGTTACTCACATAATCACTCATGTCATGTCTATCTTTTAGCCATGGAATTCAAAGTATTACAATGAAAGAATTCTCAAAATCTGCAAAGTTGTGATTGCTTATGTAAGCCTGAATTTTAAATTATAGGAATATGATAGAATTGCTAACCTCCTGTGCTCATTCTTAAATGAAATGAAAAAACATTTTCCAATGAGATGGTAAGATGTTTCTTTCATAATATGACAAAAACAATTCTTATCCACATAAAACTTAGCATCAAACCTTTTTTTTTTCTTTATCTTTTTTTGGATGGCATTTGTATATGTCAAGAATAAACACAAATGAAGAACCCAAAAAGGACTTCAATAAAGCTCATCCAAAAGGCCAGCCGAGCCTCCCATAAGGGATTGAGAGCATTTTTGCTCCCAATGAAGTGTTTAAGTGAGCAATTTTTGAGAGAGCGAAAATGCTCTTATAAGGGTTATCTCATAGCAAAAGGGCCCCTAGCTCTAAAGACAATGGGCGCAAATTTTTTATCAAATCCATCGATCTTTGCACTTTTTGATAAAACTTCAAATTTTCAAAAGTCTCATTTGAAAATAAAGAACACTTTCAACCGAAACTTTTTTTTTCTTCCTGAAAGCTTCTTTTGAAAATATGCTTCCATATATGGGTGTTTAATTTAATACTTGA
The DNA here is from genome assembly GCA_033977485.1 of Hydrangea macrophylla. Taxonomy (NCBI): domain Eukaryota; kingdom Viridiplantae; phylum Streptophyta; class Magnoliopsida; order Cornales; family Hydrangeaceae; genus Hydrangea; species Hydrangea macrophylla. Next base: position 71,108,302 of record CM066994.1, read on the forward strand.
GACTGCAAATTAATGTGTATGTAGGTTTTGAAGTCTTGTTTTGAAAAGGCAAATTTCGCCAAAAAAACTTTATTTCAAAAAAGTGATGTTCGAAGAATAAGTTAAAAAATTGATGAATTTGATCAAAAAGTAATGAAAATTGTATACATTACTATATATATATACGAATACGACTAACTTGGTAAAATTAGGACGGCCAATCAATTTTTTACTGTTCTTTTGGTAGACCATATCAATTTACCTTCATGGGACATGTCATCTATATATTAGAGCATTTGTTTGACAAATGTGGCCATATTTTGCCTTGATTAAGAGGGTCCCCTCTACTATTGATTTATAAGTGTAGGAAAAGGAGTTGCTATGAAATGTGGCTTGCCTATATGGCACATGCTTGATTGACTCTCTCTCTCTCTCCCTCTCTCTCTCTCTCTCTCTCTCTATATATATATATATACCAACATATACACACACATGTACACACACATAGAGAGAGGTGGTGAGGGGAAACATGAAGTGCTTAAAGAGGTGTGGTAATAAGATCATATTGGTTCCATATCCAGCACAGGGACATGTCACTCCCATGCTCAAGTTAGCTTCAGCCTTCCACAACCTTGGATTCAATCCTGTGTTGGTGATTCCGGAGTTCATTCACCGTTCAATCGCGACACAAATTAACGAAAACGACGGTGTTTCATGTGTGTCTATACCGGATGGTTTGGACGTAGACACGCCTCGTGATTTCTTTAACATTGAGGAGGCCATGGAAAACAACATGCCACTTCATTTAGAGCGCCTTGTCTGTAACTATAAGTCTAGCAATATAACTGCAGGAATTTCATGTATGGTGGTTGATATATTAGCCTCATGGGCTATCCAAGTTGCAAATAAATGTGGTGTCCAAGTTGCTGGATTTTGGCCAGCAATGCTTACTACTTATCAACTCATCCATGCCATTCCATTCATGCTCCAATCTGGCATCATTTCTGAAACAGGTACTCCCTCCGTCCCTTTTTTTTAGTCCACCTTTGGGAATTTAACTTATTAAGGGGATAAAAAGAATTTACACCTACTTTCCACAATTGCCCTTAATTATTACAATAGCTTTTTAGTTTTGTCTTGGTGTAGATTTCAAGGAAGGGTAGTTTTGGAAAGTAAGTAAAAATTGTATACCAATTTAGGAAAGTGGACACTAATTTTGGGATGTCCCAAAATGGAATACAGGACTCAAAAAAAAGGACGGAGAGAGTAATATTTAAACACGCTCATACGGCATATATACATATATATATATATATATATATTGTTGGATTGTCCCACCGTCTGTTGGGACATCCTCCACTCATAAAACGTCTATTGAACCAAGTGGGCTTTAGCCCATGTGGTATCACTCCACCTCTCTCAAGTGGGAGGTGGAGGGTTCGAATCTGCCCAGGGGGAGTGGGGAGGAGATTTTCTCATCTTCTAGCATTGTAGAACTGGCCCTGTTCCCTAGTCAGTAGAGATTTGTTGGGCTATGTCTTGCTTGGGTTGTGTGTGTGGGTGGGTGTGTGCGTGCGTCCCCTAAGTAAGTAAATCAAAAAATAATAATAATAAAACGTCTATTGAGGGTCTGTCAGGCACATTGATCTTTCTATTATATATATATATACATATATATAAATATGCACGCACATATTCATATCGCCTGATTTTCAGGAAAGCGTGCGTTTATGGTCCTTAAAACTAATTCAGTTTATGATACTTCTTCCTGCTACTAAATTTTCTCAGCGGGCAATGCTAGGGGCACTAACAAAATCCACTAACACTTACTAACATACTCTATCTCTCTCCTAGTGGTACTGCGGGGTCCACTGCGGACCCCACAATGCCACTAAGAGAGAGATAGAGTGTGTTAGTAAGTGTTAGTGGAATTTATTAGTGCCCCAAATATTACTCTTTTCTCAGCACACACATACACATGCATGTATATGTATCAATGTACGTATGTCGTGAATGATTACATAGTTGTTTTAGAGCTTGTTTGAAACTTCATATACTTTTGATTATGTGATTGTTGATCAATGATTGTAAAAGGATTGATTATGACATATGAGTTATAAGTTACTACGTGGTGTTATTATGATTTAAAAGTTAAAAGTAATAAGTTAAAAGTTTTAAATCTAAGTACATATTTTCATATTTTACGCATTTTTAAAATGCCTTTATTATTTCATATGTACTTAATGATCGAGGTTAGATTTTTTCCAGACATTTAAGTCAGTTATAAAGAGTACTCTATTGCACAAGCACTACTACCCATTTTCATTCGAGCAAATATTATGTTTTTCAAATTTTTTTTTATTACAAATGGTTCTCAGTAAAATCACATTTAATAATTTAATAATAATAGGATCACTCCAACATCCTCCAATCTGCAAAATCAAGTGAGACCACTACCAGATGCATGTGTATAGGAAGTAGGAATCATTTGAGATATAGAATTTGAGAAACATAACATTAATCGATGCAATTTGTTTTCCATTGATAATAAATTTTTATTTATTTTTGATATGAGCCATTGGTCATAAACTACCTCACCCCAACTCTGGCCCATCCAATAAAATAAACTTTAAAAACCCAATCTCGGAATCGGAAGCACTGTGATTTTGCCAAACGCGCTGCATGCAGAATTGCTTTTGGGACCCTGAAAGAAATTTTGGGATCCAAAAGCATTTCTCAACACAGAGATTTAGAAAGAGTGGTTTGTTGGGTTAGTTCTCAAGAGCACTAATTGATATTGAACGTAAATTTTCTTTTCTAATTCATTATTTTTGTTCTTTTTTGGACAAATAATTTTCCCTGGTACGCAGATGGAAATTATGTATGATAATGTAAAGACTTCTCTCTGTTGAATTGGTCATACTTAATTGTGCCAGTTTGATCATATGTGATCTTGATCCAAAATTAATTGTGGATTTCATAAATCCGAAAGTATTTCGCTAGTAGGTACGAGTTTTTTTTTTTTTTTTTTTTTTTTTTTGGGGTCTAAAAGCAATCAAGATTATTAAAGAAGAAAAAATTACAACACACTAGAGAATATGAAGTTACGTTGTCTATACAAAATCAGAAAATCAGATTGCCTGTCGATTTCGTTTACTATTAGGATATATAAAGAAATAAAAATTAAGTAGAGTCATCTTAACCACCATGGATGCACATGTTATTTGTTATAGTCAAAACAATAACAGTTCCTCTCTTGTCCCAACAATAAAGAAGAGAATGTAAATAATTCCTAGAAGTGTTCCAAATTATTATTTTATTTTCATTTTTGGTTGGGAAGAGCTAGTGTGGTTGGACTCTGTCATATGATGATAATGATGTGGTCCGTCCTTGTGTTTTGAGAGACTAGGAGATTCTTGGGATTTTTTTGCTAGTGAAGAATTCCAATGAATGTCGGTAATAAGAATGTTGCACTTTTTTGGTTACAATATTTGGGAAAAAAAAAAGATTTGGGTAATATTTTAGAAATATATCATAATCTGTTACAATTGTCTTTAACATGTTTTTAGAAGGACTTTAATTTTTCTTTGCTTACCTGAACCCTTGCGTGTGTGATATTTGTGGGAGTGTGTAGAGATATATTGAGCGAAGATGGAAAAGAATCAAGGTAATTAAGCATGCGTAGTTTCAGGGTGTCGGAATTTTGAAGTAATCTTGGTATCATATTCGAATCCCTACCATTTATAATGAAATTTCTCTCGTTACGTGGCGTGACAGACTCAATGAATAGCTTCTCGTAACATAGCTAGGCATATACGTAATGGCAGGAAAAAATATTAGGGCTCATAAACTAAACACGTATTTCTCTATATTCTACGCTGTGGTGTTTCGGGACGGTAGTGGCCTGCTAGCCTGAGTGCCAAACGTGTGTGTGGCTCCCCCCTCAAGGAGAAGCTATGGCTATGACGGATGCTATTATCCACGCCTCTCAGAGAGGCTTTTATAGAGTGATTTTTGAGAGTGATTCTCTGAATTTGATTAGGAATAGATCCTTAAGTGGTCATTCCAACAAGAAGCCCTGGGAAATTGCTTACATTTGTTCAGATATTCTTCATCTAGCTTCGGGTTTCGAGGAAGTTTTCTTTCAATTTTACATTTGTCAGTGCAACAAAGTGGCTGACGGGGTTTCGCTCCCTTTGGATTGGGTTTCTTCTCCTCTGTTTTGATTTCCCGGCCCTCTACGGGAATTGGTTGATGTTTGTTTCGGCTCTCCGTTTTTTCTTTGCCAAAAAAAAAAAAAACAGAGTTAAAAATGTATTAGTTAATGCTGTGACAAACACGTAGTAAGAAAGATGACTGAACCAAAGTCAAGTCTACAAGCACCCACAGACATGATAATGAACAACTCCTTTTCACTCGAGGACCGAGGTATACCAGGCTTCTCGAGGCCTGACCAATAGGTCGGGATTGCAACGCTGGCTCGGCCCGCCATGGATACACCACGTACAGCTAAATTCATGAGATGTGTCCCAAAATATTCTAGTTAGCTTCCTATACAAGTTAGAAGACTAATGGAAAGTGGAGATTGTTTTCCTAATTCAATTAGGAAACTCACACGATTTATGATAATCAATCTTAATCGGATTGATTACCTCATCAGTTTACTTGCCTTGTACGAGGAGGTTTCTTATACTGTAAAAGAAACTCCTCACCCCCATAGAAACGAATCGTAACTTTACCTTATACGCATATATATATATTACCCGTCCAGTCTCTGGCAGCTCCATCCCTTTGTTTGTTCACTAGTGATTTTATAGTGAAAGTGCTCCGACACACACGTGGACGTAGGTCTCTTCATTAACAGGACTGATCCACATACAATTTCTCTTGTCTTCTTCTTCTTGTCTCTAACCCAAATTTCAGCATCATCAGTTTGGCATCGTCTGTGAGAAACAACAGTTTTCCATCAACAAATCTCTAGACTGATCATTATGCCGCCTAACCGCTCAACCAACAGGTCAAGCAAATCCATTGGTCGTGCAGCTGGCGGCTCACATGACTCTGGAGCAAATCACTGTGGCTCTTGCACAACTTCTGGAGGGTCAGCGTCAGACCAAGCTGCAAATCGAAGCTCTGCTAGCCGAACAGAATAAGCCCCTTTAGACTGAGGAACATCTCGGGAACGATAAGTGTGGTCGGGTACTCGTACGGTCCCGACGATGTGCCCGAACTACACCAGAATCCCCCCGGGCTGTGGGATAGCCCGGGAATGATAAATGTGGTCGGGATCCTATACGAACCCGACAACGTGCCTGAGCCAACCCAAACCACATAGGGGACACTAGAAGCATCATCAATAACAAGCACACAGCCAGAGTGGAAGGGGAAGAGCGCTTGACCCGGGAATTGGCTCAGGATCACCCCGCCATGAGCCGAAGCGACCTTAAGCACACGATTAACCGGATTCAAAGCCGAGCCTTATCCCTGAGGATAGCATACTTTGAAGAGGAAGTCTCTTCCTCTGACCCGACCTACCATACTGATACCGGTCGGGACAATGTAGAAGCCCGCATCAATGACTTGGAGAAACAGATCGAGAAGTTAGGCCGAAAACCAAGTCGTGATTATATCAACACAGAGACTAAGTCACCATTCACCAATCGATTCACAGGATTTGCTATTCCACGCAAATTTAAACAGCCTCATCTCGACTCTATGACGGTTCGGAAAGTCCGGTCAACCATGTTCGGACCTATGAGGCTGAGATGGCACTAGCGACCAACGCCGATGAACTATACTCCCTGGCCTTTCCAAGTACTCTAAAGGGCCTAGCAGTATAGTGGTTCCACTCCCTTAAGCCCCGATCGGTTGATGACTTTAAGGAACTCAGCAGGCTTTTCGTCAGCCAGTTCGTGGGTATGCTTGACTGACCGCAGCCAGACACCCAACTACTAGCTATCAGGAAACGAAAGGGAGAGTCCTTGAAGGATTACGTCGATCCCTTCAACCAGCAAAAGCTTCAAATTCATGACCTAAATTAGATGATCGCAATCACAGCCTTTTGCTCCAAAACACAAAGGTCGCCACGTTGTTCCACCATCAATGACTAGCAACCTTAGTTAAACTCTTGGAGAGGGTCGGAAAATACATCGACACTGAGGAGTTCTTGAAGTCCAAGTGCTCAAACTTTGCAGAGATGATTCCTCAAGAGCCAAACGGAAACTAGAGGGCTTTGAGAAGAGTTTGGGAATAAGCAAAAATAGGATCAGCGACGTTGTGGTCGGGATCAGACCTTGATCTCCTTCACGCTAGTTTCCCGACCCATCCAAGAAGTTATGGTAGCTGCCGAGGCTCAGAAACTGCTCAAGAAACCAACCAAGTTGAAGAGCCCACCCAAGAAGAGGAATTAGGACAAGTATTACTGCTACCACAAAGACCACGACCATGATACTGAGGACTGATTTAATCTAAAATTGCTATTGAGAAGCTCATTGAACAGGGTCATCTGGCCGAGTTTGTCACCAAAGATAGATAGTAGCGGCAAGATACCCGAGCGCCTAAGTAGCAGCAATCCCTCAGCCATATCAAAAATTGTCTCCGGAGGAACATCAGGCAGAGGAGACTCACAGTCGGCAAGGAAGAGGCATGCCCGGGCATCGCGATTGGATGTCTTGTAAGTTTAACCAGCTAACTACCCACCGAACGATACCCTATTCTTCTCATCTGACGATATCTGAGATCTGTACTTTTCCCATGATGATCGGTGGTAACGCTCTCCATAGTTAATTACATGGTCAAGAGGGTACTCGTAGATATGGTAAGCTCCTTTGACATACTCTTTGCCTCAACGTTTGATCAGTTCAAAATATCAAGTGACTAACTCCGACCAGTGACCACTTCATTGGTGGAATTCAATGGATCCAGTACGAAACCGCTCGGGATGATCAAGCTACCGGTTCTAATGGAGACCTACCCACAACATGCCTCTATGCTCATAAACTTCGTTGTGGTAGACGCCACACTCATTTACAATGTCATTCTTGGGAGACCAACACTTAACAATGCCAAAGCAGTTGTGTCAACCTATAGTCTGGTCGTTAAGTTCCCTACCCCGCAGGGACCGAGAAGCTTGAGGGGAGAGCATGCCATCGCCCAGAGTTGTTATGTCAATTCCTTACGCAAAGAGGCGATTTTCAAAGCCCTAAAAATTCATGAGATGGGCCTAAGGGACGTCAGGGATGGGTCAACCCAGTTGAAGAACTCAGTCAAGTGGTATTGAACCCCCAATTTCCCGACAGATCCGTCAGTATCGGCACTCTCCTAAAACCATATCTCAGAGAAAAGCTAGTCCAGTTCCTGAGATAGAACCAAGACGTCTTTTCTTGGAGCCATGAGGACATGCTTGGATTTGATCCCCAGGTCATGTCCCATCGGCTCAATGTTGATCCGAGCTTCAGTCCGGTTAAACAAAAGATGAGGGGAATGACCCCTGAAAGACATGAAGCAGTACGTGAGGAGGTTGAGAAACTTCTCAAAGAAAAGTCAGTCCGTGAAGTGCAGTATCCCGACTGGTTAGCTAATGTGGTCTTAGTCAAGAAAAGTAACAGAAAGTAGAGGCTATGCGTGGACTTTACCGACCAGAACAAGGTCTGTCTCAAAGATTGCTATCCACTACCCAGGATAGATCTCCTTGTAGACTCAACGACCGGTCACTCACTTATCTCCTTCATGGACGCCTACTCAGGGTACAACCAGATCTGCATGTATCCCGACGACGAAGAAAAGACTTTCTTCGTCACTGACCAAGGAACGTACTGCTACAAGGTGATGCCCTTCGGCCTCAAGAACGCCGGGGCAACTTATTAGTGATTGGTCAACCACATGTTCAGAGATTTGATAAGGAAAACAATGGAGGTGTACGTTGATGACCTCATGGTCAAGAACCGGGAAGGTTTGATCATCTCGAGTACTTGGCCGGGGTCTTTGGTATCCTAAGAAAGTTCCGAATGAGGTTGAACCCGGCTAAGTGCTCATTCAGAGTCTCGTCCAAGAAGTTCTTGGGACACCTAGTCAGCAGGCAGGGAGTTAAGGCAAACCCGGAAAAAATCCATACTATCATCAACATGCGGTCACCCAAATCAACCAAGGAGGTTGAGAGTATGGCAGGGCGGGTGGCAGCATTGTATAGATTCGTGTCCCAAGCAACGACCGGTGTCTGCCATTCTTCAAGATCCTCTACAAAGCCTTTGAGTGGTTGGAAGAGTGTGAGAAGGTGTTTTAGGAACTTAAGAAGTTTCTGACATTGCCTCATTTGCTCTCAACGCCCATTCCAAAGGAAGAATTGTTTCTCTGCTTGCAGTGTCACCCTCGGCAGTAAGCTCGGCACTGATTAGAGAGGAACACGGGACACAGTACCCGGTATAGTACACAAGTCGGGCACTCCAGAGTGCAGAAAGTCAGTATTCCAGCATATGAAAGCTCGCCTTTGCATTCATCACCTCAACTCGGAGGCTCCATCCATACTTCCAAGCCCATGTCATAGTGTCCTTAGGGATCAGTCTTTGCCCAGGATTCTGTGCCAGCCTCAAACATCTGGGAGACTTATGAAGTGGGCGTTGGAGTTGGAAGAGGTCGAGGTAATTTACAGACTTCGAATAGTAATCCAATTAGGAAACTCACATGATTTGTGCTAATCAATCATAATCGGATTGATTATTATCAGTTTACTTTCCTTGTATGAGGAGGTTTCTTATCTTATAAAGAAAGCCCTTACCCCCATAGAAAGGGATCGCATCTTTACCTTATACCCATGTACATATTACCCGACCGGTCTCTGGTAGCTTCATCCCTTTGTTGTTTCATCAAAGGCCACTGACGATTTTATAGTGCAAGTGCTCTGACACACACGTGGACATAGGTCTCTTCATGAACAGGACCGAACTATATACAATTTCTCTTATCTTCTTCTTCTTCTTCTTCTTGTCTCTAACCCAAATTCAGCAGCATCATTAACCAATTAACCTAACCTATGTGGACGATCCATGTGAGTTAGGTCTATTGACCCATCTACAGTGCCGAACCAAGTAAATCTTTGTGAATCTGTTAAGTGTTAATTACTGCAATCTACATGTATTAAAGTGTAGTTAATGAATAACTCATTAAAGACATTGTCTTCCAATTTTTACCTTTTTCTGAAAGACATTGTCTTCCAATCTTGCTCTATCCAGATATGCAAAGTGAGTCATGCTACGTTTTCCATCTTAGCTCTATTCATGTGGCAGTAAGTCCACCTTTAATAATAGTGGGATAACTTTAATTTGATTGGAGGATATTAAATTGGTCCTCATCATTGCTACATGTGTTTAGAAATCAATTGGGATATAAAAATTTGAAAATGTAGCATTACCACCTCTTTTTATTTCAATTGCATTCAATTAACATGTGTTGGAATGTCTAGTGTAGGGCCATATAAGTGCCTGATAATGTTAACGTGTCCATTTCCTACCTTTTTTAAATTTATTGTGATCATCTATTAATATTGGACAACACTTCAGTGCAATTTGTTAAGTTCTGTTCAAAATGTTATTTTCACAGTTTGTCTCCTAAAAGTGCTTGTGTAAAAATAGTTATAATAAAACGACCCAATTTTACTGTTCAAAGTGTGAGAGTAACCTAGGAAGCACCGACACTTCGAAAAGGGCTCTGTACCCGTGTCCGATACACCTCTAACATGTATCGGCCCAGCAAATTAATACATGTCTTGTTTCTGTTATATAATTTTTAGAAGTAGACACATCACCGACACGGCGGGACACTACAAGGGACGTGGAATAAAACTCTTTTATGACCAAAATGCTGCCTTTTGTTAGTTTATTATTATTATTATTATTGTTATTATTTATTTATTTTTAGTTTAAAACCTAAATGGAGTAGATTTTATCAAGCATTACATCACTTATCTCCTCACGTTTTCCTGACATTAGTCTCTCAAGCCCCTCTCAGTCATCTTTGATCGACTCCCCTCTCTTCATTTTGTTAATATCATACAATAACATTCAAAGAATGTGATTTGCATGAATATCTTGTAGATAAAAATTGTATTACATTTCCGAAGAACATAAGAGATGAACTTAAAATTAAACTAATTTTTTTTTTAAAAACAAATTTGCATTTCCCCGTCGTGCAGTGTCATCATTTTTTAGGATTTGTCGTGTCGGCGTACCAGTATCGTGTCGTGTCCATGTCGGCGTATCCGTATCTATGCTTCATAAAAAGTGTAATAGTATGACTAGGGATCCAGGAGTGAAAAAACTGCACTGAAATACTGTCCTCACTTGCTCACGTCTCTTTCTTTAATCTTGACGATCGATATATACATCAACTGTTCAAAAGTACTTAATATATGACAAAATTGAATATATTTGCAGGAGATCCACAACATGGAGGTCCAATATGCTTCCTGCCTGGTCAACCTATACTAAATACTAAGGATTTACCATGGTTGATTGGAACATCAGCTGCTAGAAAATCAAGATTTAAATTCTGGACCAAGACCTTGGAAAGATCAAAAACTCTTCCTTGGCTCCTTGTAAACTCCTTTTCAGATGAACTTACAACCCATGATCATATGAACCAACAACACGAACATATGTATAATTCTCAACGTGTTCCCAACATTTTGACTATTGCTCCTTTGAGTGATCATGCATTAGTAAGCAAGAACCTAAGCTTTTGGGAAGAAGATAGGACCTGTTTGGATTGGCTCGACACACAAAGTCCTTGCTCAGTTGTGTATGTCTCCTTTGGAAGTTGGGTAAGTCCAATTGGAGACGATAAGGTGAAAAGTTTAGCACTAGCTCTTGAGGCAACAACACGACCATTCATATGGGTACTAGGGAATGCATGGCGTGAAGGGTTACCAGACGGGTATTTGGAGAGAGTTGCAAAACAAGGAAGGGTCATTTCTTGGGCTCCACAGATACAAGTGTTGAATCATAGGGCTGTCGGATGCTATCTCACACACTGTGGGTGGAATTCAACAATGGAGGCCGTACAATGCAAGAAGCGACTTGTGTGTTATCCGATCGCCGGGGATCAGTTTGTGAACTGCGCCTACATTGTTAATGTATGGCGAATTGGGATACAGATTAACGGGTTTGGACGGAAAGATGTGGAAGTAGGCATGAAGAGGGTTATGGAGGATTTTGAAATGGATCAAAGATTAAAGAGAATAAATGAGATGATTACTGGCAAGGAGGCTGGCTCAAGAGCAATGGCTAATCTCACAATTCTTATTGATGATCTCCAAAAATAAGTGGTCAAGACTACTCTCCAATGCCTTGAAGATTTTCAAGATCTTAAGCGTTAAGTGTTCATGTCCATATATTGAAATTTTTATGAAGGTTTTTAAATGTGAAACATACAGTTTGTAATTAAATAAGATGGCATGCAAATGTGCAGATGTATAATCCATGTTTTAAGTGATTTGATTCAATCATTATGTGTTCATCTTTTCTTTTTGGGATGTCCCAAAATTGTTGTCCACTTTCTTAAATTAGTATATAAATTTTACTTAGTTTCCCCAACTACCCTTCCTTGCAAATCAACACCAAAACAAAATAAAAAAAGAAAGTGCAATAATTATGGACAATTGTGGAAAGTAGGTGTAGATTCTTTTTGTCTCCTTAAATAGTTGGATTCCCCAAGATGGACACATAAAATGAGACGGAGGTAGTAGTTCATAAGCCCAAAAACGAGAAAAAAAAAAAAAAAAAAAAAAAAAGAGTGCATTTTTGCTCACCCATTTAAGGGTTGAGCCAATGGGGTGCTTGGATTATGTTCACCCAGTGTGAGCAAATGTGAACTAAAAAAAAAAAGAAAAGGCATCATTGTACCAACTCTCAATAAGCGCTTCTGGATTAAACAAAAGGTACTATGGTAAGTGATATGTCTTTTAACATTACTCGCAAGTGCACGTGCCAATCGTAGTACAATTGCCGAATTACACAATACGAGGTTCTACGCAAAGAGATTGAAATTCAACAACGTCAACCAAGAAATAATTGTACCTCTCAACCAAGAATCAGATTTTTGCTTTTACGGTGAACCGTAAACCTACGTGAGGTTTACGGCACCCACTAAACCATTGAGTCATTGACGCATCACTGATTTATGAGAGAAGAAATAATTCAAGTGTGGTCATCACACCATGTCCTCAAATGCAGGCAGTTTATTTTTCCCCTATTTCTAGTGGGATAATGGGAAATAATTAATTAAATTTTAAATTTATCACTTTTCAATACTTGTCATGATCCTCGTGGAAATGGGTAATGATAGGGACACAAATTAAACGGTCACAAAGATATGCTCACAACAAGATGTGGCATCCTATGTGGCAGTACAGAGCATCTCTTTGTAACCCTTTTATGTCCCAAACATTACTCCGTGAAAATAGAGGGCAAATATATGGTATGAAATTAAAAGTCATCACATTAATATGCTGAGTTGGTATGACAGGTTTGCAGAATAATTTCTCTAGAGGAGGATCCCACATTTTGCGGGAATTGATTCCCAGGCCACCCAGATTTATCTTTTAGATTAGTTTTGATCTTATGTGGATGATTTTGACTGGGTGCCATAAAGCCTATGACTTACGGATCATCCGTATGAAATTTAAACTCTTTTAAAAATAGTTTCTTTTTGCTGTTTAAAATACAACCGATGCATGAAATATAAAATTTATGTTTTTTTAATAAATATTTAATGTTTTAAATAATATTTGATATTTTTAAAATATTAGCTTTATGATTAATGAATGCAACATGATATTTAGTAATGTTCAAAATATTTACTTTAAAAATGTTGTTTTAGTTATTTTTTTTATCCAATATTACTCCTTATCTGCCCAGTTCATTCCTCTCCCACCCAAACTCCAAAATGGTAATTTTATCTTGCGAATTGTGGATATACTTATCCGGTACTGCACCAAACACACGGCAAGATAAGGCTTAGCCTATTAAATCCTGTGAAACAAACAGTGTCTAAATATACAAAGATGATATAAAAATTTCTTTGCTAACTTAAAAAGTTACCGCCACCATATCGATCAACTTTAATCTTTGCTGAAAAAGTTTATTCAATAACTACTGTATTTAAATTGTTTGAAATAATAGTCTTTGATTTTTTGGGATCTTTCAAAAGTCGATTGGATCTGTGATGCAAATTAAATACTTCATGGTATTACTGGACACATAATTAAATACAAAATTTCGCCAGTTTATTCAAAATGCAATGACACTATACACTATATTGCCCTGTTATAGGTAACCCTTAAATTCCCATTGAAGAGTGACAAGCAGTTTAGTATTCTGCTTCTGTGAAAGTAGAATAATATTTGTGGGTTGCAATGAATCTGAGCAATCTTATTTATGGTTTGTTTAGTGTCTGTTAGTCCAATTGGAAGCTGGACCCAACTGACGTGATCCAGGGGGTTTGAATTCAAAATTGAATTTGAATTTGAACTAGATGATTTGATCACAAACCGACTAATGTGTTTATAAATGCATACGTGGACTAGTATATTCATTTTTCGGTTTAGATGATGAGGATAAATTATCTGGTCGGTCCTTTGCAGGGAATATGTACCGAATTAACTACACCGAGTTGCATTCATTAGGTAAATCAGGGAGGTAATTGGCAAGTAAGCGGTAAAATTCAAACCCGGCTCACTTCAAGTTCTGGAAACGGATCGTCTAGTTATTTGAAATTTTTCGTCTAGTTATTTGAGATTTGTCCCTCCAAATCACTCACACGACCCCTAGAGTCCTGGAGTCAGAGAGTTTCGAATCCTTAAACTCCCTTTAGAGGACAAATGCTTGGCCACAAACATAATTACCTTCGTACTATAGAGTATCGAACCGGTAATCAAAAGAGTAGAACACCCCTATATCATGAGTCACCACCAAAGAGACTACAATATTATGTGATTTAGTGTATTCATTTACTCTATGTTTATTATATTCATATTTTTAACACCTGTCTTCAACCACTCCCTCATTATCAACGTTTGCCGAAAGCGTAACCCTGATTATATAGTGACAATTCTTTCTTACGTCTTCAAAGACTACTAATTCAAACTCACTCTCTTATGATTATATATGTATAGCAATATATATTTGGAGACATAGAAGTGGGGGTTGTAATAATAATATATAACAACAGAAAATAAAGGACGATGAACTGCTACTCAATTTCAGTAGTAAGTTGTGCAATTGTTTTTGCTGTTGTTACAATTACATGGGGATGGAGAGTGTTGAATTGGGTGTGGTTGAGACCAAAGAAGTTAGAGAAGTGCCTAAGAGATCAAGGTCTGAATGGAAACCCTTACAGGCTATTGTTTGGAGACATGAGAGACCTGTCCATGATGATTAAACAAGCTAAGTCCAAGCCCATCAATCTTGCCGACGATATCGTGCCACGTGTCAAACCCTTTACCTATGAATGCATCAACAAATATGGTACGCTTACAATTTTTTTTTTTTTTTTTAAAATTTATCAGTAACACTGTCCATATATAGATCTTTCGGCCAGTTGTTCTGAATGTTCTTAGGGCTTCTCAAAATCAGTTAAAAATAAAATAAAAAAAAATAAAAAAAATAAAAGAAAACAAAAAGAAGAAGAAGACATCGAGTTAGAGAGAGAAACACGACTTCCTTGCCTCTAATGTTTTCTATATTTTGTTTACTTCATAGATTTGGCTGTGTGCTTCATGGATTTATCGAGGAAATGAAAAGATAATACTAAGGCTATTTTCGGCTCATGTAAATTTTTTGGGTTGAAGAAGTTGGTATTTCAAGTTTTAAATTTGTGACTAATTAGTCCAATTAGCCCCATAACCAAAAGTGAGAATAATTTATCACTAAAAAAAAAATGGTTGCAAAAATTATTTAAGGAGCTAAATTGCATCTCATCGAAAATTTTAGAAATCAAATTGCCACAGTTGAAATTTTAGGATCTAAAGTGTCAAAACTCTCAATCTTCGGGTGAAAAATGTAATTTAATATATGGGTCCTTATAGGTAAAATTTTGTGATTTTTTATTAATTTTTTAATCTAAAACATAATTACAGTCAATATTTATCTTCTTCTTTTTTTTTTTTATTCTTTTTTTTTATTGATCTCATTTTTCTCCGAAAAGCATCAATTTTTTTTTGGATGGGGCTAGGGACACCATCTTATCTATACTTTATTAATTTTTAAAAAACCAAACCAGGCATACTCTTAAAAACCCCCACTTTTTATGGCATGCTCAAATTACCCTTTCCCTCTTTATCCCAAACCCAGGGCTCACTCACACCGGCCAAACTACCTAGGGGTGCAACTCGGGCGAGCCAACCCGTGGTCAACTCGGGCCCGGCTCGAAAATTACCGGGCTTAAGCCCGCGATACGTTCACCATGGGCAGGCTTGGGCATAAAAATGCAAGCTCGAATTCAATTCTGGCCAGGCTTGGGCAGAATTTTGCTAACCCGTGGAACCCGAGCCCGAGCCCAAATTCTATTTATGTATTATTTTTGACATTATATTCTAATATTTTTTAGTGATAATAATACACTATCAGATATTATTCTAGCACTAAATTAATATATGAATGTTTTTTCTCAAATCTAAACAAAAAAAAAAAAAAAAATTATTTGATTTGATGCTCTACATATTGTTGTTTACATACTAAAAATCAATTTGCACAAAAAAAAATTGTAATTCTCAATTCAGGTTCAGGCTCAGGTTCAGGTTGTAAAACTAATTCACAAACTGGGCTCGAGTTGACAAGTTCGGGTTTATGTCGGGCTCGGGTCTTGGCAGAGCCAAAACCCTTTTGATCCCACCCGAGTTGCACCCCTAAAACTACAACTACCCTTTCTCTTCTCTCACATGTGAATCGTTTTCTTTTTCTTCTTTTTTTTTTTTAATTAATTTTTTTTTCCTTTCACCTGTGATGCCCCCGCAATCATTTTCTTGAAGGGTAATGCTATGTGCACATAAAGTGTACACATAAAGACCAGGGTCATTCATTTCAGTGGAGTCCATGCCTGTACACATAGAATCCGTGTACAGAATCCACCGAAATGAATGACCCAGATCTTTATTTGCACACTTTATATGCACTAATCATTACTCTTTCTTAAATTCTGGAAAGCATGATAGAGGCATAGAGCCCACTACCCATCACAATGAAAAAAATAACAATCCTATCACTTCCATGTTCCATTTCTTACACGAAAGGCATGTTTGGATGCACATAACACAAATCCAACAAAATCATTTGCTTTCAAATTTCCCACTATCAACCTTTCTATACACATACCCTTTCCAAAAAAAAATTCTTAACGGACGTGAACGAATTCCCAAATTTTAGCCGATGATACGCTAAAATCCTATACAGATATGGGTTTAGTGAAATCCAATACAATGATGGGTTTTCTGGTAGTGCTTCTTGTCAGTAAAAAGGAAGAAGGGGGGAGAGAGAGAGAGAGAGAGAGAGAGAGAGAGAGAGAGAGAGAGAGAGAAGGCTTTGGAGAGGGGGTCGTGGTTGGGTAATTAGGGTTTTCCAAAAGAAGGGTTGTGGCGGCGGTGACAGAAAATAGGGGTTGAGATAGAGACAGTGGTATGGTGGTGCACCTGTGGGTCGACTGGGAGAGAGAATGTGGTGGGTGGTGCCTTGGTCCGAGCCCTTGAGAGAGAAGAGATGAGATAGAGAGGAGAGAGAAGAGAGATACAGAGAGATAGAGATAGAGAGGGAGAGTAAGGGTTGGGATAGAGGGAGGATAATTTGGGCATGTCATAAAAAGTGGGAGCTTTTAGAAATGTGTCTGGTTTGGTTTAATAAAAATTAATAAAGTATAGATAAGGTAGTATCCATAACCCCAAATTTTTATTTTTATTTATCTATTTATTTTTTTTGTAAAAATGGAATTGACAATTGTAGAATAAAACTTGTATTATTGCCAATTTCCACACAGAGGACTGTTCGCCCCGAAACTTTTTTTTGGTCCTATTTTTACGTATTTTGTGTAGATGATATAAATTAATGCTAAAAAATTAATCCAAAAGCATAGGAGGTAGGAGGGATTTTATAATTAGTACAAAAACATAAGAGAAAGGGGGCTTAATATGATATTTTTATAATATTAGGGGGGCTAATTGTAAAAATTTTTTTTTTTTTTGAAGTAATGGATATGGGCAAATGAGTCTATTCATTACTTTTGTTAACGGTGTTTGTTGGTCTTTGGATTTCCATAGATGAAGGGTCAATTTATTCATTTTTGTTTGTTTGTTTAGGGGTATTAGTGAAAACATGTTATAGTTGAGGGAGTGTTTATTTTTGTTAATCCTAAATTCATGCGATAAGATTATTCCGTGAATCACGTTCTCAATCTTAACCACATAACTTGCAGGTAGGAAATCGTTTACATGGCTTGGGCCAAGGCCCACGGTGCATATAATGGATCCTGAACTCATAAAAGAGATATTGTCAAAGAATTTACAGTTTCAGAAGCCCAAGGGAAATCCACTTATTAATTTGCTAGCTACTGGACTTGCATCCTATGACGGTGATAAATGGGCTAAACATAGAAGAATTATCAATCCTGCTTTCTATCTTGAGAAGCTCAAGGTCATCCTCCTCATCTTTCATTTTCTCCTTTCGAGTCTTGACCATAAAATTAAGAAAAAAAATCTTTCAATTTCTCATGACTGCCTTCCCTTAATTTGCATATGGGGTATATGTATATATACACTTTACGCCCTTAGAGCATCTCTAATGCACCATGCTATTTTCAGCATGCTAATTCTATTTTTTGGTATTACTACAGTGTCAAATGCTATATTTTAACATTTCTGCTCCAATGCTACATGCTATTTCAAATGCTATAATTTCCAACTACTACTCCCAACCACCATTCTTCTTCCAAAAATATTTTTGGCATTTGTCATTTGTCAAATTCCAAATGATTCCAACCATTGGTTTTCAAACAAGAAAATGATCACAGCCGTTGGCAGAATTGACATATGCCATTTGTCATGCCAAATTTGGCACGAAATGTTGTCTTGCCAAATTTTGGCATGACAAATAGCATGGGGTTGGAGCAACTATTTTTACTCTTCATGCTATAATATAGAATTGGCATGACAAATAACGTATGGTTGGAGATGGTCTTATACTGTACATTTGCTATTAATTGGATATATATATATATATATATATTTTTTTTTTTTCAATCAAACTCTGAAACTTTAAAAATTCATTCAGATCCAAAGTCCCACGCTGTTGATTTGATTTAACGAAAATTGTCACTTGAGTTACACGTAATGTTTACCTGTCACATATTAGGTTAAGACAATATAAAGAGATTGTGAATGTCGTAAAAATGATAAAATTTTGGGTTTAATTTAATGCGATTTTTGGATCTGATTTGACTGCGATTCAGATCTGATTGCATGCAATTTTTCACACCAATTCGAATATCCTTCATTTGTTTTAAATTTAACTGTGATAAGTAAGCATTATGCGCAATTCACGCAATAATTTCCTTTAGTTAATTAAACAAAAGTATAACATAAGTGTGTAAAGTATAATTAGGCACATATATATATATATACCTAGCTAATTAAACTGATTTACTATTGTATAGCATATGGTACCTGCCTTTCATTCAAGTTGTAGTGAGATGATAAGTGAGTGGGAGAAGATGGTGTCAGTTAAGGGTACAACATGTGATGTGGATGTGTGGCCTTATCTGCAAACTTTGGCTAGCGATGCGATTTCACGTACTGCATTTGGTAGTAGCTATCAACAAGGAAAAAAGATATTTGAACTTCAAAAAGAACAAGCTGAGCTTGTAATCCAAGTTGCGCTCTCAATTTACTTACCAGGGTGGAGGTATATTGAAGTTTTACACTATTAATTGTCCTTGGTTTTTTTTAATGATTAATTTTTTAACTGCAGATCTACGTGGATATCTTCATACCTTAATCCTAAATTAATACAAAATGAAATGATTGAACGCAGATAGGGTTGTGAATAACCTAACTTATATGTTGCTAATTAGGCTAGGTCAAATATCTAATGAGATTTTTACATTTTAACAGAAATTGTTGAATTATTAGATTCAAGCTTAGGGAGAGATTAGAGTCTCTACCCTAATTTATATTAATAGGAACAGAAGGGCAATTTACATATGAGGCCTTGTGGCAATAATCAACAAGGAAATTCAGCTAATACCAATTACAGAGCTAATAGTTGAGGACTATATAGTTAGATGACAGTTATTATTAGCATTTCCCCTCAAGCTAGTACAAATATATCTCTTATGCCCAGCTTGCATAGAGGAAGATAATGAGGTCTAATTCCAAGACCTTTGGTAAGAACGTCTGCCAGTTGGCCGCCCGACTTCACCAATGGACTACAGATAACTCCACTGCTCAGCTTCTCCTGATGAATTCACTTTTAATTTGTTCGTGCTTGGTCCTGTCATGTTGTACTGGGTTGTGAGAAATACTGATGGTTGCCTTATTATCACAATACAAACTCATAGTCTGTAGGCAGGGGCGAATTTAGAAAATTATTCTAGGGGGGGCTTGATACGGGGGTTCGGGGGCAGCTCTCCCGAAAATTTTTTTTGGACCTAGTTATACATATTTTGCATATATTTTAGACCTAATATGATAAATTTATAAATGTCAGAGAGGGATTTCGACCTATTTATACATATTTTGTGTATATTTGAGATCTAATATGACAAAATTTATAACGTCAGGGGGGCTTTTGGACCTATTTATACATATTTTGTGATTATTTTAGACTTAATATAACAAATTTATAATGCCAGGGGGGGCTTTTATAATTTTCAGGGGGGGCTTAAGTGTAATTTTTTTTTAATACATATATGCAATTTTAAAAAAAGTTAGGGTGGGCTTGAGCCCCCCTACCCTTGCATGTACATCCGCCCCTGTCTGTAGGCCCTATCCTAATAGTAGTTCATAAGTCCCTTGAGGCACAACCCATAATTCTACCTCGACACTAGATCTTGTTACGACGACCTATTTCGTATTGTGCCAAGTGACAAAATTACCTCCAACAAGGTACAATACCATGAAGTAGATCTTCTGTCAATCATTGAACCTACCCAGTCGACATCCATATACGCCTCTACCTGTAGATGATCATGTATACAGATGAATAGAACCTTTCCTAGAGCTGACTTCAAATATTTGAGAATTTGAAGAACACAATCATAGTAAGATCCCGGGGGCATGCATAAACTGACTGACTACACTCATAGCAAAAACAAGCATAAACTGACTGACTACACTCACAGCAAAAGCAATGTTAGGACAAGTATGACATAAATAAATTAGTTTGCCAACTAATCTCATATATCTTCCCTTGTCAACCACTGCCCATTGGTATCATTGCCTAGTTTTTTATTAGGTTCCATAGGAGTATCGCATGCCTTACTCCCTAGCATACCTATTCCTTGAAAAAGATCAAGGAAATACTTTCTCTGGGAGATAAAGATTCCTTGTTTGCTTCTAGCTACCTTAATTCCTAATAAATACTTTAGGCTACCCAAATCTTTTATCAAATTCCTTGGTAAGGTATTTCTTTAACACTTGCATTTCTTCCACATCGTGTCTTAGGAGAACTTCTATACACTATGATGGCAGTCACTTTTCCTTGTAAGGAATGCTTGATGAATAGAGTATGATCACATTGGTTTTGTTTAAAGCCGTATTTGAGAATAGCTTGAGTAAACCTTTAAAACCATGCCCTTGAAGAAAATGACATTTTTAACATCAAACTAATGAAGAAGTCAATTTAGGTCTGTAGCTAGGGATAGAAGAATTATTATAGTGTTCATCTTAGAAAATTGAGCGAGTGTTTCCTGATAATCCACTCTATAATTAAGTCTGTGTGAATCCCTTTGCCACCAATCGGGTTTATACCTCTCAATGGAGCCATCTGCCTTATGTTTAACTATAAACATACACTTGCACACAACTATCTTGTGCCCTCTTATCTAAACCAATTCCCAGGTGTTATTGGCTATGAAGCACCGACACTTCATTTGAGGCTCGTATCGGTATCGACTCGAGTATCCGACACCGATACGACCCGACATGCTTAGGATACTTGTCGGATACTCCTATTTTCGAATCAGAGTATTTAAATCTTATTTTCTTGGCCGACACTTCCTCGACACGTCCCCGACACGCAACAAATATGACCCTGACACGCTCAGGATACATGTCGGATACTCCTATTTTAGAATCAGAGTATTTAAATCTTATTTTCTTGGCCGACACTTCCCCGACACGCAAGGGATATGTTCCCGACACGCACGGGACACGCAAGTGATGATTTTTTAAAACAAGTTTGAAATTTCAGGGGTAAATTTATAATTTTTATTAAGTTTTTATAAATATTGGATGTTTATAAAAGTTTTAAAATTACATAGAGTTGTAAACAAAAAAAACAGTAGTTAGCTGGGTTAATCATTTTTTTTAACAAACTAATAGTAGTTAGCCAACTAACATTAGTTATCATTTTTTTTAACAAATTTACTAAAGATTCTAATTATCATTTTTTTGTCCATCAAATTTTACCTTCTTCGATTAGCGAACATGTCTTATAGTATGTGATTTTATGCTAATTTTGATTAGACATGATAAAATATATATTTGAAAAAATGTTTAAAAAATACGTGTCCCCGACATATCGTATCATGTTTTTTTTGAGAAATAATGTGTCGTGTCATGTCGTGTTGTATCCATGTCGCGTGTCCGTGTCAGTGTTTCTTAGGTTATTGGTATGAAGACCTTTCATCACAATCATAGCATGCTTCCATCGGGATCAATGAGTGCATTATGCACATTATTAGGAATTAGACCAAACAAGCAAGTTTAGAGATAAAGGCTTTATGAGAAGGGGACATATGACTGGATGAAACAAATTTCGAGATAGAGTGTTGAGTATAAGACCTAAAACCCTTATGAGTGGAAATGAGAGCATCTAAATCATCATATTCAGAATTGGAGTTAGGGTTACCTAAGCCCTCGTCAAGGCAAGGAGACAAGAGGGACAGATCATGAATAGTGGTCTTATCTTTATTTCTTCATGTTATTCTCTAATACAATATTTGCTTCTTTTTTGGGTTTCCTCCCTTTTCTATGCGCTCCTTCTCTTGATTTTCCACCAATGTCCCCCCTCGTTTTTCTTGCTCTTCTTGGGTGTCGTTTTCTTTTTTTTTTTTTCATTTTCTGAGGTACTTCGTATATCAAAGGGATTAGACACTGGCAGATTAAACACATACAACTCTTCTATTTCTATGCTTTTATTCTCCCCCTGAAGAGATGACTGAGATGGGAAATAGGACTGTGTTTCAAAGAAAGTGATATCCATAGAAACAAACAACTTCCGAGTAAGGGAAGGGAAACACTTATAGCCTTTCTGAGTAGATGAGTAACCTACAAAGACACATGTAATAGCACGTGGATCAAGTTTTCCACGTGAGGAAGCATGATTTTGAACAAAATATACACAACCAAAGACACGGGGATGAATTGAAAACAAAGCATAGGAACTAAAAACTACCTCAATAGGGGAGTGCCTATTACGTACCAAAGTGGGAAGCTGATTGATGAGATGAGTAGTTGTTACGACTGCTTTTCCCCAAAAAGGTTTCAGAGCCTGCCAAGATAATAGCATAGAACGGGCAATCTCTAAGATGACGATTCTTGTCGGCCACTCCATTTTGTTTTGGAGTGTTAGTACAAGATATCCGATGAACAATTCCTTTATCAAAAAATTAATCCTTGAGGCCAATTTTAAAGTATCCCCACCCCGCTATCTGAACGAACAAGTTTTACAACTGCACTTAATTAGGTACAAATCATTTTATGAAAAAAAAAGGTACAAATCATTTTATGAAAAGCTTTAAAAATAGATGAGCCTTACTTTTTTCTTCATCATGTAAACCAAAGTAGTACAAGAAAAATCATCTATAAAAGTAACAAACCATCTATAGCCCTTAAGAGCAACAATATGGGAAGGACCCCAAATATCAGAGTGCATAAGTCAAAAAAAGGAACAGTACTTTTATTAATACGGGGATACAGAGAAGCATGATGATGTTTTCCAAGTTCACAAGATTCACGTGTGGAAACATTTTTATTTGATAACAAGGTTGGAAATATATAGTGAAGTAAATAAAAGGAAGGGTGACCTAGCTGTTGATTCCATAACACATACACACATCATTAGAAGCAAGATATGATTAAGTAGGTTATAAGCCCATTGTTGTCGGTCTAGATGTTCCTCCAAGGGCTCAAGATAAAGACCATTTTTCTCTCACTACAATTGTCCTTCTCGCAATAAGGTCCTAAAAAACATAGTGAGAAAGGAAAATGTGATGCGTTGAAATCACGAGTAATACGATTGACAGAGAGGAGGTTATTAGAAAAAATGGGAAGGTGGAAAACAGAAGATAAAGACAAAGACAAAGACGGGTGGCATGGACTAAACCTTTGCCCGAAACTGAAAAAATGGTTCCATTGGCAAAACTTTATTCGGACCTAAATATGGTTTTGTAAAGTGGGAAACACTGTAGGTAAAACCAGTCATATGATCAGATGCTACGGAGTCCAGAATCCAAGGAATACTGGACTGAGAATGGAATGCACTCACTGATATGGCTAAGTTATCTGAGAGAGCAAAAGATAATGAGGCACCCGTGGGTAGATCCAGTCTGGTCATAAAGCAGCGGATAGTCCCCATTTCTGAAGAGGGAACAAATCTGATGAGGCTGTAATGGGATCTGCTATAGCGAGAGCATATAGCACCTCCATATAATGAGCACGTAACCACCACCCCATCCTCGAAAATTTCCAGAATGTCCCCCAGAGTGTCAAGAATGCCCACCTTGACAACGAGTGGGATGACCACCATTAAGCCTCCAGTAAGTCTCTCTAGTATGTCTGGTTCCCTGGTAGTGACCGCAAAATAACTTATCTTTCTGATCTATGGTTCTTTCTGTGGAACTATTCCTCTTCTAAAATTGATTCATCCCATCATGCTGAGGAATGGAGATCATATGCAGAGCGATCAGAAGGAGTAGATAATAACATAGCAGTATGCCCATTCTCCTCATTCTAGACATACGCAAAGGTCTCACTCAGTGAGGGAAGAGGTTTCATTCCTAATACGTGGCAACAAATCTGGTTATACTCACGATTTAGGCCGTCAAAGAACTTAAATATACGATCTCTCTCGATCTCTCTCAACAATCTTCTGATAACTTCTAGCATCTACAACACATGCAGGTGTAATGTGATGTAGTAAAATCCTGATAGTCATCAAAAGTCCGCCCTTAAACCTGCAAGTACAGAGAAATATTGTAATGTAGTCATTTAATCTTGGTTCTATTTCTCAATGCTCCATTTCAGATCTTATGTCTGAGCAACGTGCCCTTTTCGGGGATAGGATATGCAACAACATCCCATATACCTTAGCAGTAGCTATGGTCAAATAACCTTCACCTACAGAAGGGACCATGGAGTGAACCAACCAGTTCATGATCATGAAAATATCTATATCCCACATGCTATAACCCAGATCTACAGGAGAAAGTGTTGTAATTATCCCGGTTACATAACCCAATTACCTCTATTCTTTAGGAAGAGGGTTGTTGAACGTCACCATGACAGATAATTTTGGCCATTAAACAATGATTTGGAGATTTTCTAATTTAGGATTTCATTGGAAGCAAGAAGTTGTCCCCCCGCTTGTGACTAATAACTTGCAGATGTCTAAGTAATCTCACTCATTGCAAGATAATGCTATACCCTCAACAAACACTTGAGAAAAAAAAATGGGAATGAAGAAACAACAATCAATACTCACTGCATCCGGTGAAGTATCAATGGTCCATACATGGACCTGATGTATCATTAGAGTTACGAGTAATGCAAAAAGAACTAGTAGTAAGCAGCCAAGAAAAAAATAGATAAAAAGGGTTTTACTGGACCGAAAGAGAGGACTCGATGATGCAGGTGGTTGCGAAGGACAGCCTAGGACTTCAACTGGTCAGGCCAGTGACTAAGTGGTTGTGATGACTGCAGCATGGGGCTGGGCTTTGCAGTTGGGGTTCATGATGGCTATGGTCAAGGTTTGGGTTTTCAGTTGTGGTGGTTGCGGAAGTCTCAGTTGTGATGGTGATGCTTGCGGCTGGGGTGGTTATGAAGGTTTGAGACCAACCCTTGGTCGGTGACTCCGATACCATCGTGAATAATTAAATTCAAGCTTAGGGATAGATTAGAGTTTCTACACTAATTTATATTAATAGGAATTAAAGGACAATTACATGTGAGCCCTTCGGCAATAACCAAAAAAGGAAATTCAGCTAATACACAGCTAATAGAAGATAACTAATGTATATAGCTGGATGGCAGGTACTCTCAACAGAAATTTGGTAATAAGTACCTAAGTTTCGATTATTTGAGTTTAAAGGACAACCTATTTTTAATTTTGGTAAAAAAATAAATTCTCTAATTAGTGAAACATAATCAAATCAAATTCTAATGTTAGAAAATTCACATAATTAGTTATGTGATTTTTTCAAATTAAGGATTACTAAAATAAAAAATAAATTGGAACTAAGACCAAAAGGTCTATATTATAGAACTTTGCTGTAATATCTTAAATTTAGAACGTGATGAAGCTTGGATGAACCACGGTAAAAAGGGGCTTGTTCGTGAACCTGAATGTCTTATACCCGACTCTCACTGACGTCACCTACACTTAAATGGTATTTGTGCTTTTCTGGTGAATACCCAAGTAAGGTTTTTAGCCGACGATCCGCGAGACTAGACGTAGGATTCTTGTTATTTGATACGGTGACGATGAGCAAGCTTTTAGCACAATTGGCTTTGATTGAAGTTCTTTGTTTTCCTATATTAATAAAAATGCAATCATTCTACATTTGCTTTTTTTTTTTTTTTTAATATGAAAACAAAACAAACAAACAAAGCATAGGATATACCTTGTTGGTTTATCTTGAGAGCTTCTTTATTTCTTGCAATATTAATTCAAATTGTATACAATAAACATTTCTTCTTTTGAAAAAAAAAAAACCAAAAACAAAACAAAATACAAAAGGAAAATTCTTTAAGTACATGCACTTTTTTAAAAAAAAATCAATTTCTTATGTTGTCTTGATGTTCACAAGAGTTCATTGATTACGAGTAGGTTTTTGCCAACTAAGAGGAACAAGCGCATGAAAGCAATTGAAAAAGAAGTGAAAGGTTCACTGAAAGAGATGATTGATACGAGAATGAAAGCAATGCATGCAGGAGAAGCCATCAATGGTGGTGATTTACTGGGAATACTATTGGAGTCCAATTTCAATGAAATTCAACAACATGGTAGCAACAATAATGTTGGGATGAGCATCAATGAGGTCATTGAAGAGTGCAAGCTATTTTACTTTGCTGGGCAAGAAACCACAGCTGTACTTCTTGTATGGACTATGGTATTATTGAGTAGGCATCAGGACTGGCAAGCTCGTGCCAGAGAAGAAGTTTTGCAAGTTTTTGGGTACAACAAACCAGATTTTGATGGGTTAAATCACCTAAAAATTGTAAGTATTATTTCCACCTAACTTTAAGAAATCTTTGGTCAAAAAACTATTAACTTAACGTAAAGTGTTTATACAAGGGGTACTTTTCCCTAATTAATGTGTGGAATAGGATAGCATTGTGCCCATGTTTAAATAACCAACAAAAGCTTATGCTTGTTAAAAGTAACAAAATAAGGTTATACATTTATAATGAAGTGGAGTGCTTTATGTTATCACCCAATTATGGATGGGTACAATACTCCACATACGAAGGATAGCATTTTCCTTATTTAAATTAGGTATTCGATTTAATTGTGAGTTTTAGTATTAAGGATAACGTATACCTAAGATAAAAACGGCTATTTTTTGATTGAATAGAATGTATCATATGTTCCCATTGCTACATAACTTTGTTCATTACTTCTTCATAGGTTACTATGATTTTGTACGAGGTTTTGAGGTTATACCCACCAGCTACTGCATTGGGAAGAACTATACATGAAGAAACTAAACTAGGAGAAATGTTACTACCAGTTGGAGTGCAGCTTTCATTACCAATAGTCCTAATTCATCACGATCCTAAAATATGGGGTGAAAATGCAAAGGAGTTCAAACCACAGAGGTTCTCAGATGGAGTGTCGAAGGCAACAAAAGGCCAGGTCTCATTTTTTCCATTCGGTTGGGGACCCCGGATATGCATTGGACAAAACTTTGCAATGGTGGAAGCTAAAATGGCACTGGCTATGATTCTACAACATTTCTCCTTCGGGTTATCACCTTCCTATGCGCACGCTCCTCATGCTCTCATAACTACGCAGCCTCAGTATGGTGCTCACTTGATTTTACAAAAAGCTTAGCAATCGTCGTCTTTATCTGGTTTTTTGTGTGATAATCTATTGCAATAATGTTTTGCACAAATTACTGTTGAATTAAGTGAATTTACTATGCCATACTAGTTGACTACTATAAAATTTTGACATGTTAACATTCCCTCGTTAGAATTAAACTACTCCTAAATAGTATAAAGCAGTTAATTTAGTAATAGAGTATACCATTCCTCTCAAAATCCCAAGGAAACTTATTCTTGATTTTGTTGTTTAGTAGTTGACAAGATTTGATTTATAATCCCAAGAAGCGAGAATTATAAAGGACTTTTCTGCCCAAATGTAAAAGATTTCCTCAGAATATTCTTCATACGGTCCTTATTTCATAATCATATACATCATTCCAACTTTCCTCCAACTCATTGAGTTGGAGTTTTCTTTGAGAAACTGCATTTGGATAGGGCGAGAGTGGTGCTTTAGCAAGATTGCTCCTTCCTCTTTCATACCTTAACCGTTGGTTTGAACCAACATCTTTGGTGATAACCGGGTCGGTACACTCTACCAATTGGGTTTAAAGGTTCTTGGTTTCTTTACAAACTATGTGGCGACTCTACTAAATGGGGTTTTATTTCTTAGTTAGCCTAAAAACTAGTTGGACACAATGGAGCATTTGAAGCAGATTGTGGGCTCGTGTATCGACCATGGGCATGATGTGGGCATTGTAATGGCCTCGAGGTGTCACGCCCCGAATAGCAAAAATTGTGCAACATAAATTTTCTTTTTGGATTAGTAGGCCATGACAAGTTGATTACCGACTAGTCCTCTGTGCAGAACAATATAGATAACACGAGAACCCAGGGAAAACTTTCACGTCCCAAACCCACTCATATGAGTTATGGGCACATGGCAAGCTCCCAAGGCACATCCCATGTGATTCACATTCTGAAAATAAAGTTAAAAACTTAAATAACAAAAGGGTGTCTCAAGGGCAAAATGGTTATTAAAATTTTTGATCAAACTTCACATCAAATGATTCTTTCCAAATTTGATACATAACGTTGAAAATGGTACGTGATTCTGAGTCTCCTAAACCCATCTAGGTTCATTTAAAAACCAACTTTAATTAACTTTTAAAGTCGGGTAGTGTACCTTTCGACCCACTACCCTTCAACTGGGTCGAAAGGTACACGATGACAATGGAATGGTTATTGTGTTCTTTTTGACTAATCGAAGAGGTAAACAGTTTCAATTCTTTTGCATTTCCCCTATTTTTCATAAGCACAAGTGTATACATGACATGTCAAATAGTTTGGAAACATTCCCAATCATAACCAATCCACTGCAATTCATTTGGGGATAGAGCCAAACATTTAAAATCATTTGAACACGCTGGGAAACATCGGAACACAAAACCACATTTTCGGTTCAAGAATAAACCCTCCATTTTCATTCAGTAGCTTCATAAAGAACCATTCCCAACTTCACACATGTATATAGTCTTCCAAACACTACATAACTTACATAAGTGCCCTCTTGTTTAAGAAATCTTTCGTACTTTTTCCTTGTCAAAAATACCCCTTGTGGTGTCTATAAAGCAAATTATATGATATGTTTGAAACCATATTACTTGCTTACTTATTATTTCATTTATAATTCTGATAATGTGCACTTAGAATAATGGTTTGTATCTTTAAATATCACACATTTTGCGCACTGCACGTAGTCATGTGAATGTTTTTTGTACATTAAATTGATACATAAATTGGATTATTAGATGATGAAGTGTGGAGACTAAACCCTTGTGAGCTATTGTGCCTATCTTCTTTTTCGAGGGTTACAAATATTAAGTATTTGTCGATTGAATTTCTTTGACACCCCCTGACATTAGCAAGTTAATTTTTCAAAATGTCCAAAATACCCTTATCTTCCTCTTCTTTCACACATACACACACACACACACATGCACACACATATATTTACAAACACATACATATACACAAAAAAAGGTCTTCTATGAACATCAATTATCACCACCCAACTGATCGGGAGAGAACAAATCCTAATTACACGCCTTAATTCACATTTATTAGTACTTTTTATCCTTTTTTTTTTGTGTATTTTTACTTCGTTTTTAGTTTTCTGTCAGGATTTGGAGAAAAGTAAGGATTCCAGGCTAAATGGGGTGAAAAAGCAAATAGAAAGAAGCTGAAAAAGACACTCCGCTCGTGCGACAAACAGCTACCTCGCTCGCGCGACCTCCCAATATTGCGCTCGCGCGATCTGTGTAAAAAACAAAGTTGCATATTTCAGTGTACTGAAGATCTCCACGCGAACGAAACTGCCTAATTATGTCCAGATTGTAAAATATAGCAGTTTTAGTGCGAATAGGTTTAGGAAGTCTCCAAACTTGCTCCAAATCTATATATACCCTATTATAATTCAATATTGGGATTACACACTTTATACACAACATTATATACTAAAAACTTTAGCCATTGAAGAGAGGAAAGCAAGGAGAAGAAGAAGAAGAAGAAGAAGAAGACCAAGGATTCCCATGGCCTCCTCCATCAACCTCTTACCAATCCTTAATTCCATGGCCGCTTAAACCAAGATCTAGGGTTTCAATGAAACCCTAGTCAATTAATAGGGTGTTATTTATGTTTTTCTTTTAGTTTTATTATGTATGGATGATGATTGCGTTTAGAGGATTTTAATAATAAAATCGTACTTCTATTGATTAAATCATTGCTTTCAAAATATTCTTATCTTAGATCTATTTTGGATGTGATGTACTCAATGATCTATATTTTCTATGCTTGTATGGATTATTTACATATAATGGTGCTTAACTGAATTGCAATATCAAGTAGCCGAATAGTTCATGCCTAGGAAAGACGGACTGTGCCGCAACCCTAGTTTAGTGTGAGACAATCCGTGCCAACCAAAGATGAATTATGTTGGTGCTTGAATCATAGTTATCTTCTTGACGGAGGAATTGGGCTTGTAGCTACAATTCCCCATTATCATCCAATGTAATAAGCTAATTGAATGCATAAATACCCTTATTATGAAGCTAGTGGTGGATTTGCAATCCTAGATTCACTTTAAATATCGTTTAACACAACTTTTAATTGCTTTCATAATTTAGATCTACTTCATCGTTCTTAGTTTAACTAAAATCACAGTCAAAATCCGTTTTTCTCAATTAATTAGACTTAGGTTTTAAAATTTACGTGCTTTAGTAATTCAATCTCTGTGGGTTCGACTCTTACTTCCACACTACAAATCCTTGAAAAGTAAAGTGATCTTGTCAGAATCAAGATATAAAAAGTATACTTTACTTTTCTAAAGATTTGTAGCAGTGAAAGTAAAGGTCGAACCCACAGAGATTGACTTACTACGACTCTTAATTTTAAAACCTAAATCTAATTAATTATGAAAACAATATTTTGATTTGAATTTTAATTAAATTAATGAAACTAATGAAATTAAATCTAAATTATGAAAGCGATTTAAAAGTGTTTTTATAAATATGTTTAAAGGAACCTAGGATTGCAAATCCACCACTAGCTTCATAATAGGAATATTTATGCATTCAATTAGATTATTAAGTTTGATGATAATGGGGAATTGTAGCTACAAGCCCAATTCATCCGTCAAGAAAATAACTATGGTTCAAGCACCAACATAATCCATCTTCGGTTAGCACGAATCATCCCACACTAAACTAGGGTTGTGACATAATCCGTCTAATCTAGGCATGGACTATTCAGATACTTGATAGCACAATTCACTAAAGCACCATTACATGTACATAACCTATATAAGCACAGCAAACATAGATCATTGAGCACATCACAGTCAAAATAGATCTAAGACAAGAATAAACTTTGAAAGTAATGATTTAATCAATAAAAGCACGATTTATTTATAAAAAATCCTCGGAACATATAACTGTCATCCATACATTATAAAACTAAAATAAAAACATAAAATGCACCCTATTACTTGGCTAGGGTTTCATTGAAACCCTAGATCTAAAGTCTAGTTGTCCGTAGAAGCGGTAGATGGCAAGTACTTGATGGAGGAGGCCATGGACATCCTTGGTCTTCTTCTTCTTCTCCTTGCTTCCCTCCCTTCAATGGTTGAAAGTGTGGTTGTTTATTGTGTGTATAACAATTGCCAACCCCTAAATTGAAGTAAAATAGGGTATATATAGATTTACAATAAGTTTTTGGAAGCTTTCCTAACCCGAAACGTACTAAAACTGCTAGATTTTACAGTCTGGACGCAATTAGGCAGTTTCGTTCCCGTAGGAATCATCAGTATACTAAAATACGCAAGTTCAATTTTTACACATGTCGCGCGAGCGGGCCGCGCTAGCGCGATATTGGGACCTCGCGCGCGCGGATCGCGCGAGCGATTTCTGGATCTTCGCGCGAGCGGGTTGCGGGCCCGATGTGGATTTTCTTGCTTCTTTTGCTCTGCTTTTTCACCCCATTTAGCTTGGTGTACTTGATTTCTTCCAAATCCTGTCAGAAAATAGAAAACGAAGTAAAAATATACAAAAACAAGATAAAAAGGTACTAACAAACGTGAATTAAGGCGTATAAATAGGATTTGTTCTCTCCCGATCACACCCCCAAATCTACATTTTGCTAGTCCTCGAACAAAACTAAAATAAAAATAAAACTATTAATAAGAATCTATTCCATTTTCGTATGGATCACGATTGCATTTAGCATATGCAACAAGCCTTTTAAACCTCTAGGTATCCCTAGTTGGACGAGTGAAGTCTCGTGAGGGTTCTCGTCAACAAGCCACCCACAACCATCTTTATTAACTTATAACGAAAAGTTTTATTAAAACGAAAAACAACATTAAATACTCCTTATTATAAAACAAAGATTTGAAATAGAATAACGAACAAGAAGAAACGGAATCAAACGTCTACCTTCATCATGAAAACAATCCCAAGCACATGCATTGTATAAATCAATAGAGTTTCTCATAAAATTGCACGTGTGTGATGTGGTAGTCAAAATGAACACGCACATGTCATGAACATAGAATATACTTCGGATAACCATTTAACTATGTCTCGACTACGAATCTCACAATGTTAATTACACTCTCAAATGAAACACTCAGAAACATGTGTAATTTATCCAATACATGGGAGCAAAGGAATACGTTTTTAAAACGATAAATGCTCACATATGACTCGAAAAAGACGCATGACACAAAAGAACAACAGTCTCATGGATAGGACGCCAACAATCAAGAAAAATTAATCGTTACCATGTTTTAATCCCCCTCCCATCGTTTATATATCCAAACCATGTTTCTAGGATCAAATAGGACTTTTCAAAGGTTGTAATGTGGCTCGGATAATGAAAAATGATAGAAAGGATTCATTAGGTAGTTTTCAGAATGGCATTATAAGGCATGTTCGATTTCTTTCATTCGTCTCTTCTACCAACTTTATCATTTCATTCTCTTCTTTTCATTCCTTTCAAAATTTTTTCTCCTTCTCCTTCTGTTTCTTTTTTTTTTTTCAACCTTATTCTTTTTTTTTTCTTTTCTTTATTCTTTTCCTCCTTGTTGCTTTTGATGAATATTCAATAAATAACAAGGCAACCACCCCAAACATCATCTTATTTTCTTCTTCTTCTTCTTCTTCTTCTCAATCACACATCGCCTTAACACCACTAAAAGTTGATCAATCTTTCAGGGGTGAACTCCAAGTTGGCCAAATTGGAACAAAAACAGGATAATGGTAATTAAATAAATAAAACGGCATTTTAATGGCTCAAAGGGTGAACTAAGGAAATTTATCATTTATCGGACGGTAATAAACAAAGAAGGGCCTAAGATCATTTCCTAGGGTGATATAGTTCTTCAACGTTTACAATGGAAGATTAATTAGCATGGTAACAAATATTTTAACTTGACTATCAACCAAAACAAGAATAATGAGACTAAACAACAAGTAGATGCGCTATTTCAATGAAATTCGACAAACACAATATATTTATAACCCTCAATAAAGAAAAGATAGGCTCAAAAGCTCACCGGCTTAGTCTCCACCTTGTGTTATCTAGAAATCCGAATCATATTATAGTTCACATCAAACATGTATTCAAGCGACTACGTGCAGTGCATAGGTTTGTGTGCAAATTTATGATATAAAACTACGATTCGAACGATACATGACCTAAAACGTTACATCATGACATCAACAAATGTTTAAGCACATCGTCTCTTTGTTTACCATTCTATAACAATCATAGTTACATAACAAGAAGTATCGAATCAAGATTGCAAAAACTTCGGTAACATCGTTTATTTAAGCACAAGAATCAAAATTTTTTAAAAATTAGTGCATAATAATGTGCATGTGTGTGCATACCCCCAAACCTAAACCTTTCATTGTCCCCAATAAAACAATAAAACGAAAGAAAGGAGAGTACGTAAGGAAGGAACGACAATACCTCGATCGATCTTGACAAGCATAGAACAGGTGAACACAAAGGAATATGGCAATAAAGTTCAATGTTACCTGTTAATACTTGAAAAAAGACGAACAAAGAAAATCATAAAAGCAGCTAAAAGAACTATAACTAAACTAACCGAAATTAAATAAACTATAAGAATTAACAACACTATAAAGACAACACGAAAATAAACTATAAAAGGAAAGAAAAGATAACCAGAACTTATGAAAATAACAAACGACTCGATCTAAAAGGACCTAAGAAACAAAAACAGAAAAGTAAAAACTATGTGACAGGTGGGGAGAAGGATATAGAAAACAAAAGGAAAAAATAAGAAAAATGGGGAATCGCGCGAGCAGCCGTCGCGCGCGCGAATCCCAATTTTTTTTTTTTTAAATCTCGCGCGAGCGAGACAGTCTTGCGCCCGCGAATCCAGGCGAGAGCAGAACCTGAGAGCTCATACACAAAAGTAAACGAAAATTTCACTAAGGCACATTCTCGCGCGAGCGGGCCGCGTGAGCGAGAAGGGTATTTCTCGTGGCTCACTTATTTTATTGTATATAAATTAAAAATGACTTTACTCCAACCCCCAAACCTGTCCAGAAACTCAAAAATAGACCAAAACGACACAAAAATAGTCAGAAATCATTCAAACAAACGAATTAAAGCTTGGGTTGCCTCCCAAGAAGCGCTATCTTTTACGTCTTTAGCTAGACCATTCTAGCTCAATTTGTACCACTTAGGATATCAGGAAGAGCCCAGTGATTAGCAGAAATAACGTCGCTTTGAGTTAATTCAATTGATGGTTCATCCTGATTATGTTCAAATCGATTTCTTACCTTCCGAGTGAATTCATCATTAGGGTCCAGATTATTCAAATTCGTCCGCTCAGCACTAACCATATTATTTTCCTCACACGTATTTATTCCTATATAAGGTTCCAAATTCTGTCTTACCTCACTCTCTGCCTCACATAGGTAATCGTCGTCTTTGGGAGGTTGATCGACGGCGTTAAACACGTTTAATTTTAAGTTCAAATTTCCAAATGACACTTACATCACCCCTGTTCGACAATTGACATGCGCATTAGCGGTGGCTAAGAATGGACAACCAAGAATAACAAGAGTGTGCTTCCTAGCATCTAGGACAGGTTCGGTATCCAGGACCATAAAATCAACGGGATAAAAACATTGATCAACTTTAACTAAGACGTCCTCGATGATTCCTCTAGGTACTTTGATGGAACGATCCGCTAATTGAATAGTAGCGGCCGTAGGCTTAAGTTCACCTAGTCCTAGTTGTTTGTAGACGTGATAAGGTAAGAGGTTAACACTAGCTCCTAAGTCAAGGAGAGCCCTATGGATGACAGTGTCACCTATGACACATGAAATAGTTGGCGTACCAGGATCCTTATACTTTGGAGGTGAGTGTTGAAAAATAGAACTTACTTTTTCCGTGAGAAAGACCTTTTTCGGAGTACACTACGCAATTTACGTTTTTGCGTGCAAAGGTCTTTTAGACATTTAGCGTAAGCGGGAATTTGTTTAATAGCATCGAGGAATGGAATATTGATTTTAACTTGTTTAAATACCTCGAGTATATCTTCAGTTTTTGACTTTTTTTTAGAAAAATTTGACGATTCCTCAACGTTAGGTGGAAAGGGCAATTTCGGTATATGATTAGTCAGGGCCGTTTCTTTTTCTTTCTTATTTTGGCTCGTGTCCTCACCCTTCTTCGTATTAGAGTTGATGTTCATATCTATCACATTCTCATTCAAAATTTCTATTACCTCTTCCTCTCGTGTAGTCAATCTAGTTGAGGCGGCGTTTACTTGCTCATTCGACCCCTTAACCTCGTATTGTCCCTTAGGGTTTTGAACAGTTTGCGCAGGCAACTTCCCCTCGTTTCTACGACTCACCGCAGTAGTATTTGTCACATTTGGGACTCAAGCTTCGCAATGGATTGTGTATGTGAGTGCACTATTTGTGCTTGTGCTTGGACTTATGTTTCGATTTTATTAAGGGACGCCAACACCTTCTCCTCGAAAACGTTACCCCTTGAAGGGTTCGGATTAGGAGGCGGTTGTTGGTATTGATTGGGTTGGAATTGCGGCCAATACACATTTGGAAAATTAGTTGCCTCATTAGGATTATTAGTATTATTTTTTCACGAGAAGTTAGGATGGTTTCTCCATGGCGCGTCCGGATTATTAGTAGTCGAATTATAATTATTTCGTGGGTATTGTTGAATAGAATTAATGTGTTGCTCCACGAATTCTGGAAATTGACTCGCCGATGGACATGCAAGGATAGAATGTGACGGATCGGAACATATTGCACATACTTCATGAGCGGGTAAACCCGATATTTGATTCATTGTCAAGAGTCGGTCAAGTTTTTTAGATAGTTCCTGAAATTCTATTGAGTGACTTGACTCAAACTTTACCTCACGTTTGGGTTGCAAATGATACCCCTCAGAACGTACCGACACAGCCTGATGCATCGAGTTCTCGCTTAACGTTTAAAAAATTTTCCAGGCCTCATCGGCGCTTTTGTGTAGGAATGTACCCGCACAAACGGCATCGACAGTACTACGAACTGAGGGAATAAGTCCCTCGTAAAAGATCTGTACCAGCTGTCACTTAGGAACCTGATGATGTGGACAGGAACGTAATAATTCTTTAAATTCTCCCATGTGTCGTAAAGTGATTCCCCATCTTGCATCACAAAATTAGTTATAGATTTTCTTATCTGATTAGTTCTTGT
Organism: Hydrangea macrophylla; assembly: GCA_033977485.1. Lineage (NCBI taxonomy): Eukaryota > Viridiplantae > Streptophyta > Magnoliopsida > Cornales > Hydrangeaceae > Hydrangea > Hydrangea macrophylla. The sequence continues at coordinate 71,145,037 of CM066994.1, forward strand.
GATTGGGAAAAACTTTTGTAAAAATGTAGTATGTAATGCTTCCCATATTTTAATTGTGTTTGGCTCCAAAGATTGAAGCCAATACTTCGCTTTATCCTTTAAAGAGAATGGGAAAAGACGCAGTTTTAATTCATCATCAGTGAAATTTTGGATTTTTAACGTAGAGCAAATATCTTGAAAATCTCCTAAGTGTTGATATGGATCTTCATTTAAACGGCCATGGAAAGAATGAAGTAGCGAGATGGTAGACGACTTTATCTCAAAGTGAGATGTCGTCGCCTCCGGTAATTCGATACCAGCTTGAGGCGTGTAAGTCGTAGGAATAAAATAATCTTTAAGCGGAGGAGGTGGCGGTATATTAGGGTTATTCATATTATTTCCGTTGTTTCCGTCAGCTATTTTAATCGGTTCGATTTTAAAAGTTCGAGTTCTCCTTAACCGTTTAAGGGTACTTTGAATTTTGGCCTCAAACAACGACGATGGTGTCGGAGTTAATTCATCGTCTATGTTTAACTTAGTTCTAGAAGTTATGTTTGAATACTTGTTAATTCTTAATGTACGTTCAAGCTCAAGATCGCAAGGTTTTAATTCCGGTTTACTTGAGCGTGTACCAAACATAAACTAAGAGAAAATAAACTAAAAACAAAAACTGATTCAAATAAAAAAAACAAATAGCAATCACGCAACTAAGATAACAAGTACTCAACTACTGTGATGCATGTAAGTTATCCTGTAATGCAGTGACCACGTCGATTCCCAGCGCCCTGGGTGTCCTAGCTAATGCAGTGCAATTAACCCTAAACTAATGCAAATAGTGCGTCACAGCGCCCTGACTTACAGTGGTTTAAAGCGAGTTTCACAAGAAGAAATTTATTTTATTTTATTTGTATTTTTTCGCGTAAGCTCCTTTGATGTGCTAAGCTATTCCTCCCGGGAACGTTAGAATTTGATGACTCGAGAAACTACAAAATAAAAAGAAAAGTTAGTGACTCAAAATAAAACGAAAAATAAGAAAAAGAAAACCTAATCTAATATTTACGAATTAACTAAACTAAGATTTTAAAACTAAAGGTAGTAATTTGCAATCCCCGGTAACGGCGCCAAAAATTGATCTTGTTAGAATCAAGATATAAAAGTATACTTTACTTTTCTAAAGATTTGTAGTAGTGAAAGTAAAGGTCAAACCCACAGAGATTGACTTACTACGACTCTTAGATCTATTTTGGATGTGATGTACTCAATGATCTATATTTTCTATGCTTGTATGGATTATTTACATATAATGGTGCTTAATTGAATTGCAATATCAAGTAGCCGAATAGTTCATGCCTAGGAAAGACGGACTGTGCCGCAACCCTAGTTTAGTGTGAGACAATCCGTGCCAACCAAAGATGAATTATGTTGGTGCTTGAATCATAGTTATCTTCTTGACGGAGGAATTGGGCTTGTAGCTACAATTCCCCATTATCATCCAATGTAATAAGCTAATTGAATGCATAAATACCCTTATTATGAAGCTAGTGGTGGATTTGCAATCCTAGATTCACTTTAAATATCGTTTAACACAACTTTTAATTGCTTTCATAATTTAGATCTACTTCATCGTTCTTAGTTTAACTAAAATCACAGTCAAAATCCGTTTTTCTCAATTAATTAGATTTAGATTTTAAAATTTACGTGCTTTAGTAATTCAATCTCTATGGGTTCGACTCTTACTTCCACACTACAAATCCTTGAAAAGTAAAGTGATCTTGTCAGAATCAAGATATAAAAAGTATACTTTACTTTTCTAAAGATTTGTAGCAGTGAAAGTAAAGGTCGAACCCACAGAGATTGACTTACTACGACTCTTAATTTTAAAACCTAAATCTAATTAATTATGAAAACAATATTTTGATTTGAATTTTAATTAAATTAATGAAACTAATGAAATTAAATCTAAATTATGAAAGCGATTTAAAAGTGTTTTTATAAATATGTTTAAAGGAACCTAGGATTGCAAATCCACCACTAGCTTCATAATAGGAATATTTATGCATTCAATTAGATTATTAAGTTGGATGATAATGGGGAATTGTAGCTACAAGCCCAATTCCTCCATCAAGAAAATAACTATGGTTCAAGCACCAACATAATCCATCTTCGGTTAGCACGAATTATCCCACACTAAACTAGGATTGTGACATAATCCGTCTAATCCAGGCATGGACTATTCGGATACTTGATAGCACAATTCACTAAAACACCATTACATGTAAATAACCTATATAAGCACAGCAAACATAGATCATTGAGCACATCACAGTCAAAATAGATCTAAGACAAGAATAAACTTTGAAAGTAATGATTTAATCAATAAAAGCACGATTTATTTATAAAAATCCTCGGAACATGTAACTGTCATCCATACATAATAAAACTAAAATAAAAACATAAAATACACCCTATTACTTGGCTAGGGTTTCATTGAAACCCTAGATCTAGAGTCTAGTTGTCCATAGAAGCGGTAGATGGCAAGTACTTGATGGAGGAGGCCATGGACATCCTTGGTCTTCTTCTTCTTCTCCTTGCTTCCCTCCCTTCAATGGTTGAAAGTGTTAGGAAACTGCGTTCCCAGAATCCATTGACAGCGCGTATAAGTTGGTATTGCAAAAAATTTACGTGAAAACTACAATAACCCTACAAGGGCGGAACTAGGGTTACCTTGAACTGCAAAAACGGATTGCTGTAGTAGACGATTCGAGAACACGGGCTCGATAACAGTTCACGATCTTCTACCGTATTCCTTTGCTGCCAGAATATCGAACTGAGTGTGGGCTCTTTCGAAATCCTTTATGTTTTCTGCTCTTCCCTCTTTACGTTCTATTTTTTATTCCCAGTTATAACACTCTCTTTGATTGCTGTGACGATTCAATCCCGATCACATTGATCCGACAAAGATGTGTTCGTCAGGAGGACTAAATGATCTCCGATTTACTTGAATTTTTTACAGCAGCTCCATCTCGACGTCAGGAACATTGTGTAAAAAATTCAGCAACTTTCGATCAGTATCAAGCAGTCCGAAGCTCTTTTAGTGAGCGTTCTCCGACGCTAGCGATCTTCACTCCTATGTCTCTTGAATGCTCACAAAGACTAGGGTTTGGTGGAAACCCTTCTAGAAGAAAACTAGGAGATCAAGGGAAGCTTAGAATATGAAATTATTCAACCTGAGAGAAGAGCCAAGGCAGCATATATATAGGCTACGATAGGGACCATAAGAAGTCAATAAGGAATAGGCTTCCTTATGGAATTAGGAAACCCTAATTCGAACTGAATCAGATTCTTATTTTCATAAATTATAATTCATACCACTAAAGAATTATAATTGCACTCCTACCCTTGTCTCAAAAATATATTTCGAGCTCCATGTTATTAAATGCTTATTATCTCCCCATGTTAAGATTACAGATATCCATTAATTAAATATAATTACTGACAATCAAATTTAATTAATTTCTCAAAATTCCTTGAGATCCTCTGCTTAACTTATCTGATATGTCGGATACAAAATCCACTTGCAGTGTTTGACATAATCAAAACTTATAAGCTTTCTCAAGGGGATATCATCAATCCCAAAATTGAGACATGGATTCCATCATTAATTTATATCCACCACACAATTAATATTGCCACCCAATCCAATGAGATATTGACCCATTTAAGGATCTCACCCTTTTAGGGATCAAAGTGTAAATAACAAATGTACGTGTCTACAAATTAAATTAGGATTTAGAGCATAAGCACTCATAATAGCCATGAGGTATTAATTATCTTATAAGTCAGTATAAAGATAATTACCCCAAGCCAGTCCCGTTTAATACACAAAATGTACCAGCATAGTGAGTTGAAACTATACCGTTTTTCGTAGTCAAGACAAACCTACTACAACACCATGCTGCAGTCCTACCGATGGTGTGTCCAATCCCATCTAATACTGTAAACCAAAATCTTACATTCCATAATATCTGATGGCCTGATCTTCCGTGTGTAAGCCGAACTCTACACACCAAATCACCTACTATATAGAATGAGAGACACACATGCATAATATTAAATAAATAATATAATACAAACATTGCCCACACAGATTCTCATAAAAAAAATGGATTAACTGATTTTATTAAATGAATAATAAATCAACTACATAAAGTATGGCTTTTAGTATACATCCCTAACAATCTCCCACTTAGACTTAAAGCCATGAAGTGACACACCTCACTCCAACTAATGGCTTTACCTCCTAGGGTAAACATATATCCTGAGGTAGACTTTCTGGAATCCCTATCTGACATGAAATCAGAATCTGTGTACCCAATGGGTACAAGACTGTCTGCTTGGTAAACTAACATATAGTCTCGATTCCTTTTCAGGTACTTGAGAATATTTTTCACCACAGTCCAATGTTCTTGCCCTGGATTAGACTGATATCTACTAACCATGCCAACAGCAAAGCAGATATCAGATCTAGTACATAGCATAGCATACATTAGGCTTCCTACTGCCGAGGCATAAGGAACTGCTTTCATCTTCTCTATCTCATCAGGTGTCTTAGGACACTGATCCTTAGATAGAGTAATTCCGTGTCTGAAGGGAAGGAATCCCTTCTTGGAATCTTACATGCTAAATCTTGCAAGAATATTGTCAATATAAGTGCCTTGTGACAAGCCCAACATCCTATTCTTGCGATCTCGCATAAGCTTGATCCCTAGGATGTGACCGGCTTCTCCCAAGTCCTTCATATCGAATTAACTGGACAACCATACCCTTGCAGAAGATAATACCCCCACATCGTTTTCGATTAGCAAGATATCATCCACATATAGTACTAAGAACACCACCACTCTTCCATCATGTTTCTTGTACACACAAGATTCATCCACACATTGATCAAAACCAAAAGACTTGATTGCTTGATCAAAGCGGATATTCCAAGACCTAGATGCCTGCTTAAGTCCATAAATGGACTTCTTAAGCTTGCACAACATGTGTTCTTGGCCCTTCGCAATGAACCCGTCTGGTTGCATCATATAGATGCACTCGTCAAGATTCCTATTTAGAAATGCTGTCTTGACATCCATTTGCCAAATTTCATAATCGAAATGTGTAGCAATGGATAAGAGAATTCAGATAGACTTTAGCATGGCCACCGGCGAAAAGGTTTCCTCATAATCGATTCCCTCTTTTTGAGTGAACCCTTTCGCAACAAGCCTTGCTTTAAAGGTTTTCACCTTACCGTCTGCTCCTCTCTTATTCTTATAGATCCACTTACATCCAATGGGTTTTATTTCATTGGGTGGTTCTACAAGATCCCAGACTTGATTGGAGTACATAGACTCTATTTCAGATTTCATAGCCTTTTGCCAAAGATCTGCATCTTTATCTTGGAGTGCTTCATTGTAGTTACAGGGGTTGGTACCTTGCTCATTAGGGACCCGGTCATAAGACTCTCCCAAGAACATATACTGGTCAGGTTGAATAATAACCCTCCCACTACGACGAGGCACAACTCATTTCTGTGTATCACTGATATTTCGTTGTGAAGATTCTGAACTTAATACACCATTATCTACACGTTGTACTGGTTCAGGAACCTGCGTGTTAATGGTTGGTTCGGGATCTACACGAGTTTCGATAATCCTCCCACTACGACGTGGTAATAGAATATCGATAACTCTTTCTTGTGGTGTTTCTTCTCGTACCGTTGGTATCGAAGAAGTATGTCTCGGTGTCTCTCCTCTCATTTCCTCTAGAACAATACGACTTCTGGGCTTGTGGTCCATAATATAGTCCTCTTCTAAGAATGTGGCATTGGTGCTAACAATAACCTTATGATCCTTAGGACTATAAAATAGACCACCTTTAGTTCCTCTTGGATACCCAACAAAGAAACATACTTCTGTTCTCGATTCCAACTTTTCGGCGTTCCCTTTCAGCACATGTGCTGGACTACCCCAGATCCGAACATACCGCAGACTAGGCTTTCGCCCAGTCCACAATTCCGTGGGAGTAGTAGGTACTGACTTAGATGGTACCAAATTTAGAATGTATGAGGCTGTCTCTAATGCGTGTCCCCAAAAGGAAATTGGTAAATTCGAATAACTCATCATAAATCTTACCATGTCCATAAGAGTCCTGTTCCTTCTTTCTGCTACACCGTTCTGCTGAGACATACGGGGTGCAGACAATTGGGATGTAATCCCTTACTCCAATAAGTATTCCCTAAACTCTTCCAAGAGGTACTCTCCACCACGATCAGATTGTAGTGTCTTGATACATTTACTTAAACGCTTCTCCGTTTCAGCCTTGAAGTCTTTGAATTTCTCAAAGCATTCAGACTTACGCCGCATCAAGTAAATGTACCCATACCTTGAGTAATCATCGATGAAAGTGACAAAGTACTCAAATCCCATTCTTGCTTGGACAGTCATAGGACCACACAAATCAGAGTGAACCAGTTCCAACGGCGCTTTTGCTCTATAGCCTGAGAATGGCCTCTTGGTCATTTTACCTTCCAAGCATGATTCACAAACTGGAAGTGCCTCCACTTCCAATGAGCCTAATGGCCCATTTTGAACCAGTCTTTGAATCCTTTTCAAATTAATATGACCAAGGCGTAAGTGCCAAAGATGCGTTTGGTTCATCCTCGAAGGTTCTTTTATCTTAAATGGCAAACTATTTGTGTTATTCAATTCATTAAGTTGCAGTATAGGAGAGATAGGATTTATGATATAAAGATCATCCACCAATAGACTAGAACAAATAAAACGTTAATTTTATTTAATAACTACTATTTTATTAAAATGAACTGAATATCCATTCTTTACTAAACTAGAAACTGAAACTAAATTCCTTCTTATAGAAGGTACAAAAAGGCAATTTCTTAATATTAAAATCCTATCTCTACCAAAACTAAGATGTAGATCTCCTACTGCAACAGCTGCTACTCTCGTAGCATTTTCCATATATAGATAAACCTCTCCATCACTGAGTTGCCTGGTTCCCTGGAACCCCTGCAAAGAATTGCATAAATGATCAGTGGCTCCCGTATCTACACACCAAGTACTGGTAGATCGGACCGCTAAACACGATTCAACAATTAATAAATGAGATTTACCTTGATTGTTCTGTCTAGCGAGATAAACTGGACATTGCTTCTTCCAGTGTCCTGGCTGCTTGCAAACAAAACATTTGCCTTTAGGCTTTCCCGATTGTCCTCGTGGCCTTTGGATTGGCGGAGGACCCGCGGCCTTCTTTTGAGCCTTTTTCATTTTCTTCTTGCCTTTCGGCTTTGAAGCAGAACCTTTCTCAAACACAAGAGCACTCCCTGACTTTCTGTTGAGACCCTCAACTGCCTGGAGTTCTTTAAGCAGCTCCGCCAAGATATATTTAAATTTATTCATGTTGTAATTGAGGCAGAATTACTTAAAAGACTCAGGCAGTGACTGGAGTACGATATCGACCTGGGTTTCCCCGTCGATTTCAGCTCCAAGGATCTCTAGTTCATTAAGAAGAGATATCATCTTAAGAACATGATCCCTTACAGGCGTCCCCTCAGCCATGGTTGTATTCATCAAGTCTTTCATAGCAACCTGCCTAGCAGCACTACTTTGATCCCCAAACATCTCTCGGAGGCTCTCCATCATGTCATAGGCACTGGTCATTGACTGATGCCGATGTTGCAGAACATTTGACATGGATGCCAAAATGTAACACCCCGCCATCTCATCAGCCTTGACCCATTTCTTGTGAGCCTGGGTTTCCTCAACGGTTGCCCCCTCACCAGGTTGCTCAAGACATTCTTGAGTAAGCACAAACTTGTACTCTTCAGCAGTTAACACAATATCCAAATTCCTTTTCCAGTCTATATAGTTTGGTCCAGTAAGTTTGTTTTCTTTAAGTATAACAGCAAGTGGATTGAAAGTACCCATTTGAAAGCCTGAGAATCACATAACATAAATAATTACGTTTAGGCAAAAATTACTATGGATTCGAGTTGAAAATATTGATTCCCTCTACCATATTTGAAAAGAATCCGCCAGCAACCTGATACACCACGAATAGTATGACTCGATGGGAAGCCATATACTATCCATCATTTGTTCAGATAGACAATTGCCTTTTAATTTACTATCCAGGCAATATACTTTGCCTAATAAAATTAAACTGCTAACTTGCTTTGGTCCTATAAATAATAACAGTGACTCAGATGGAGAGGATATTATTATTTATAGCTAAGTGTATACCATCACTTAATTCTAGGTTAAGAGTTCCATGAGGAACACCTCTGATGGAGAGGTGACCCACACCAACAATCACCCAAAACATTCTTTTAAAGAAGTTTATACTGATGATTCCATGATCAACTACATCCGATAGGGAGGATGACACTAGAGCCATCACGCAAAATTAATCATATCATCTACAAACCAGTGATGGAAACCATGGGATTTATACTTAATAAATTCCCTCTCCCACTTAGAATTTTTTTAAAAAAATTGAGGGTTATAATTTTTTAGAAAACTTTTTTAATTTAATTAATAAAAAATAATGAAATACTTGACAAGGATTAATTCATCCTTACTTGTGAAACCCACATGTGTAGATAATAAAATTATTCGATTCTCATGATTTTAGAAAATAAGTACTTATGTTTTCAAATTATGGAATTAGTTTTATTTCTAAATACACACGTAGTTGTCCATCATTTTAAATTAATATAAATTAAACATGCAGCTAGACATCTGAAATAGGTCTAGGAACAATTATCCATGTTGTCTTATTCATTAAACATGAAACAGTGATAATCATTCAATCACACATAAATAAGGAAACCACAATAAAATAGGAATCCCACTATTATGGTCAAGCTGCAACTCTTGTGAAGAAATTTTCATGGAACCCGATTAGCTCTATGTCGCCACTACGCAACTGCCTTCCAGAACTGTTTTCTGAAACAGCTTTCAGAAATTGCCTCCAGATTGCTTTCTGAAACTGCTTGTAAACTGTCTTCATGAACTGTCTTCACGGATTTACTTGAGATATATTACACAAACCCTATGCCTCCATAAAGGAGTTCACATGTTATTTCTTTGCAGTAAATTAACCACACATCAATCAATTGTGGGATCCAATACACACAAATCCTATGCCTCCATAAAGGAGTTCACATGCTATTTCTTTGCAGTAAATTAACCACACACCAATCAAGCGTGGGATCCAATACACACAAATCCTATGCCTCCATAAAGGAGTTCACATGCTATATTAAAACAGCAAAATTAACCATGGATAAAACCATCGTGGGATCCAATCACACAAAATCATTGACCATAATGGTGGAATAAGAACGCTGCAAAATAAGGGTTAGCACAGTTCTACGTTCTATCCATCCATCAAAACACTCATAAGATCTGTTTTATTAGACAACATGGTTGCGTCCAACCCATACGCAGAATCAACGTTGCTCTGATACCACTGTTAGGAAACTGCGTTCCCATAATCCATTGACAGCGCGTATAAGTTGGTACTGCAAAAAATTTACGTGAAAACTACAATAACCCTACAAGGGCGGAACTAGGGTTACCTTGAACTGCAAAAACGGATTACTGTAGTAGACGAATCGAGAACACGGGCTCAATAACAGCTCACGATCTTCTACCGTATTCCTTTGTTGCCAGAATATCGAACTAAGTGTGGGCTCTTTCGAAATCCTTTATGTTTTCTGGTCTTCCCTCTTTACGTTCTATTTTCTATTCCCAATTATAACACTCTCTTTGATTGCTGTGACGATTCAATCCCGATCACATTGATCCGACAAAGATATGTTCGCCAGGAGGACTAAATGATCTCCGATTTACTTGAATTTTTTTTACAGCAGCTCCATCTCGACGTCAGGAACATTGTGTAAAAAATTCAGTAACTTTTGATCAGTATCGAGCAGTCCGAAGCTCTTTTAGTGAGCGTTGTCCAACGCTAGCGATCTTCACTCCTATGTCTCTTGAATGCTCACAGAGACTAGGGTTTGGTGGAAACCCTTCTAGAAGAAAACTAGGAGGTCAAGGGAAGCTTAGAATATGAAATCATTCAACCTGAGAGAAGAGCCAAGGCAGCATATATATAGGCTACGATAGGGACCATAAGAAGTCAATAAGGAATAGGCTTCCTTATGGAATTAGGAAACCCTAATTCGAACTAAATCAGATTCCTATTTTCATAAATTATAATTCATACCACTAAAGAATTATAATTGCACTCCTACCCTTATCTCAAAAATATATTTCGAGCTCCATGTTATTAAATGCTTATTATCTCCCCATGTTAAGATTACAGATATCCATTAATTAAATATAATTACTGACAATCAAATTTAATTAATTTCTTAAAATTCCTTGAGATCCTCTGCTTAACTTATTGTAGACACCCCAATTTTGACCGACCGTCGAATTTAGGAGAGTGTCACCTCCGTATCCGATGATAACAAGGACCGAAAAATTGAAGTATTCCAAGCTCTTCAGAAAAATCTCCAAAACGCGATAAAATTTCACAGAAAGAGGAAAAATACCAGGTATTTAGGATAATTCAGGTATAAGACATGATTTGTGGAAAGTATCTTCAAAAATAATTTGTTTCGAAAAAGGGGAAGTCCTAAAAAGGGGAATCTCAGCTAAAAACGGCACACGGCAGACTGCCGCGGCACTCACTGAATGCCGCACGGCAGTCAGAGAGTGCCGCACGGCATTCACCAAGTGCCGCCCAAAATTTCTGACTGCCGTTCACTTTTAAAGTCTGTATTTTGCAGAGCAATACGTATGCGTATGCGAATAAGAACAAAAAACTGATAAAGTAAGACTGACAAAAACGCGACAATCTATTAATTGTCGCGGCATTTGATGAGTGCCGCGCGGCAGTCATAAAGTGCCGCAACGGCAGTCATGAACTGCCGCGGCGGCAGTCACGGACTGCCGCGCTGGGCAGTAGTCTGACTAATTTCAGAAAGTACACATTGTACCACCAAATGAGAGAATTACACCTATTTTTTGCTCCGAAATTCACCAAAAATACTTGGTATTTTTGCCTATAAAAGAGAAGGGATCTTCTTTGTAAAGGAAGAACCAAGAGAAAAATATTGGAGAGGAGAAAACACATACAAAATTATATACTACCACTTCACCAACATTTTTTTTAGAGTTGAAAAAAGAGAATAGCTTGGAAGATCTTCAAAGGAGAGAAATTTTGAGGATAGTTTGGAGGTGATCCTCTAAACCATAAGTCATTTATTTGCATGCTTTCTCTTTTAAAATCATTAATCCTCAAATTACTTTGTTTCCTTTTGTTCATTTTCTTTTGCTAATCATACTTCTTCATTGAGATTCTTGGAGATCTTCAATATCTCTCTTGATCTCTTGAGCATGATCCTTTGAATCCCATGTGAGCTTATGCTTTACATGGAAGTTAAGGTTTGATCATCATTTTTATCTCATAAACAAATAGATGGATCTAAGTCCATACTCATGACTTAGGTCCTCTAGCTTGATGTTTCATGGAATCCTTTCCATATTCCTTTGAGACCTTTAAGTATTAGTCATGTCTTCATCTCCAAATGACCATCAAATGGTAGGAGGAAGTGGTTTGGAGTCTAAGCCCATTTCCATGGTTTAGATTCCTTGTCTTGAGATTTCATGAAGTCTATTCATACTCCATTTGAAATCCACAAATATAAAGATTTTTAGCCTCCAATGATCATCAAATGGTAGGAGAAAATAGTTTAGTTAAGTCCAACTTCATGGTTTAATAGTTGGGGTTAGCAAATAAATGTTGAACTTAAAAATGAAAACAGTGAGCTCACAAACTGTTTTTGATCAAAGATTTTTAGTTCGAAATCTAACCGTTGAAATGAAGTGAAACCAACGGGAAAGTGTCAATAACACAATATTCTACCACTGTAATTTTTGTTTTAAGGTGGTTTCATGTTTAGAATGGTTTGATCATGAGTTTTGTGAAGCAACAATAATCTGTCCAGAGTTTCAGGATAGTTTCAGAACAGTGACACTCTTTTGAAACAATTAAATCAGAGTTCTAATAAAGTGTTTGTGACCCAAAATAATTTTTTCTAAGTAGATTGATGCGTTAGGAAGGTTCCCTAAAAAGAATGAAGCAATTCGGATTTGTTTGCTATTTATAAAAAATCATACAAGATCTCTGGACAGAGATTTGTAAAATCCTGAGTGAGGTCTAGTATTTTCAGTATTCCCGGAGATCTAACCGTTGAAACCTCGATTTTCTTTTTGATTTAGAAACTAGACTCACAGAGGCATCTTGTGTCCAAAATTCATCAACATCAAACCATAAGAGACGTGCTTTTTATTTTCTTAAAGGTCTGGTCTGCTCTCTGCAATTTTTAGAGTTTTATGACACACTTGACCAACTTTGTTAATAATGGGTCAAATGATTTTTCTATAACTTAGGGCTTAAACCATGCTTCAATAATGATTAGTTGAGTTTGAATTTAAAGCTTAAGAGTATTTCATAGTTTATTCCTGTCCATGTACATATTCATCCATATGGTTTGACACTTGTAATTAGGACTTATCTGCCTTGGATTTAATTACGTTAGATAAATTTAAGCTAGAAATTTAGAATTGTTATTTAACTTCACCTCTTGTATACCATGTGTACTAACCCTTGTTTTGTAGCGCTATTGAGGTACAATTTTCTCAACCCTTCTCTAGTTTATTGTATTACTTGATTTTAATTGATTTTCGACCTCGTGCGCGACACCTTAGAGTTAAGATTTGCCTTATGTGTATATATGGATTAGAGACTCTTTTCCTAGGTTTTATTTAATCGCATGCATTGCACGTTTAATATTCGCAGCTGGATCCCGGGTAAGCTCTCTTGTTCCCCATTTGCATATCATATTGCTTGCTATTTGACATATGTGGCTTATGAATGATATTTTTGTCATTAACAATTTTACACCCTTTGGATATGCTTTTGTGATATATATGTATATATGTATTAGTTGAGGGCATGCTTAGATTAATAATTCGATTAAGAGGATGTTAAGTAGAGGCCTATCGCGAGATAGGATGAGAAGGGGTGTTTTAGTCCGATGGGCTCCTTCCCTTCTCATTCCATAATCCCCGGACCTAGTTAATCTTTGGTTTCGCAAAAGATCAGTTTCCTTTAAATGGTTTCTTAATTTTTCCTTTTAAAAATTAAGTGGCGACTCATTTGTTTTTGAAATTGAAAATTTGGAAAAAGATTTTAAATAAGAAAAGCTGTGGGTAAGTCAACCTTCGATATCCACACTTATCTGATATGTCGGATACAAAATCCACGTGTAGGGTTGGACATAAGCAAAACTTATAAGCTTTCTCAAGGGGATATCATCAATCCCAAAATTGAGACATGGATTCCATCATTAATTAATATCCACCACACAATTAATATTGCCACCCAATCCAATGAGATATTGACCCATTTAAGGATCTCACCCTTTTAGGGATCAAAGTGTAAATAACAAATGTACGTGTCTACAAATTAAATTAGGATTTAGAGCATAAGCACTCATAATAGCCATGAGGTATTAATTATCTTATAAGTCAGTATAAAGATAATTACCCCAAGTCAGTCCCATTTAATACACAAAATGTACCAGCATAGTGAGTTGAAACTATACCGTTTTTCGTAGTCAAGACAAACCTACTACAACACCATGCTGCAGTCCTACCGATGGTGTGTCCAATCCCATCTAAGACTATAAACCAAAATCTTACATTCTATAATATCTGATGGCCTGATCTTCCGTGTATAAGCCGAACTCTACACACCAAACCACCTGCTATATAGAATGAGAGACACACATGCATAATATTAAATAAATAATATAATACAAACATTGCCCACACAGATTCTCATAAAAAAAAATAGATTAACTGATTTTATTAAATGAATAATAAATCAACTACATAAAGCATGGCTTTTAGTATACATCCCTAACAGAAAGTGTGGTTGTATATTGTGTGTATAACAATTGCCAACCCCTAAATTGAAGTAAAATAGGGTATATAAAGATTTACAACAAGTTTTTGGAAGCTTTCCTAACCCGAAACGTACTAAAACTGCTATATTTTACAGTATGGACGCAATTAGGCAGTTTTGTTCGCGTAGGAATCATCAGTATACTGAATGTAACACCTGTAATTTTCTCTCATTTACAATATCAGCTTTTTCTAATTTCTGTATTGGACCCACTATATTATTATATTATTATTTTAATTACGTGACGGTAGGGACGTGTTGTAGTATTACCACATGGACTGTAGTAACCATACCGACTCGACCATAATAAGATTTAACTTAGTCCCGTACCCGGACCCGGACATTAGAAATAATACCAGTTTGCACGTACTTCGAGACCGACACGTATACTGAGTAACTTTTGTACGTAAACCGAGGAAGTGGCACACAATCCAAGGTGGGCCCACATGGCCGGCCATGTGGCAGCCACATGTAACCCTCTTGGACAAATGTCCACTAGTAGGACACATGTCATGGCATATACACATGCCACATGACACCTAGCTCCTAGGATTTCTATATAAGCATGCATATAGCATGCATTATACATACTTTGTCTCCATGACCAGCACTTAAAATCTATGAGAGAGAGTTGGAGTTTTAATTCTTGAGAGAAAGAAGAGAAGAAGTCACAATTGAAGTTGAAGTTTAAGCTCCATCAAGCTCAAGAACAACATCAAGCTTAATTTCAAGCTTTGGTGAGTAAATTGTGAGTAAATTGTGAGTAATTGTGAGTAATCTAACTCAATTTAGAACACATATAATATGTACTAATGTTTAGTAGAAGTTTGATGTTGTTGTGTTGAAGTTTCCATTACATGCAAAACAAATCCATAAATTTGAGAAACTGAAACTCTCAGCAGAACATAGTTTAGTAAAATGAATGTTTTGTGTAGCTCAAAAATCCAAATTAAGCTAGGTTTTTTGTGGTAAAAGCTAACTCATTTATCTACAAATAACACTTCTATAGCTTAGTCTAGAAATCACTCCTTCATGGGTGAAATGCATGTACAACACAATGTTATAAATCTGAGAAACTGAAACTCTCAGCAGAACATAATTTAGTAAAATGAATGTTTTGTGCAGTTCAAAAATGAGAATTAAGCTAGGGTTTTGTGTGAAGAAAGCTAACTCATTTATCTACAAATAACCCTTCTACAGCTCAGTCTAAAAACCCCTCCTTCATAGGTGAAATTCACATACAATGGAGTACTATAAATCTGGGACAGAACAGTCCGAGATATAAGAAATGTCTTGTAAAATAAATAGTTTGAGTAGTTCAAAAATGTAATTGAAGCTAGATTTTTTTTGTACATAAAGATATTCCTATTATCTATAATGTTTTAGTTTTGAGTTTTATCTACAAAGTAATTTATCATGCCCAAATAAATCATGTTAATTCAGTCAACACAGTAAAAATGTATCTTGGCAAATTGTACAGTTTTTTGTATAATGTTTTGTTTATGCATGGTGTTGATCGTTGATGCTAGTTTTCCAGTACATGTGTTGTTATGAAAATCTCGTGCTATGGTAGTGCTATCGCGTAGATGAGTATGTTAAGGGTTTCATCTATATGTTTTATTGATATTAAATCCATGATTATAAATCCATAAGCTACGTGAATATAGTTTAATGACCGTTGGAAAGTTCATACCCAAACTATAAGTATATTGTATGGCACGATTATTGCATTGATAAATGATCGGGAAAGTTTCCATAATAAGTATATTGAGAGGAAAACGGAATGTCGGTCGTATAGCGAAATATTAACGGTTATAAATGGATGATATTAACGAAATAAACTATGAAACGTACGAACACGTAAAATAACGATAAAACTTTCAATAACAGATTTAATGTGAATAAGGGACATTGGGCCTCGTTTCTAGTCGTGTGACTACCGGTCAAAGTTGAGTCATGAACTTTTGTGTCGTGTTTGGATAATTCTTGCAAAGTTGGTCTCTCGATTATTCCATTGAGTCGATTGGTGAGTTATGTTTTGTTCCTTGATTTGAGGATCGGCTTGACGTGCTCGGTCAAGTGCGGATGACTTGAGGATCGTCGTGACGTGTTCGATCAAGTGGTTGATTATTTTTTCGCACCCTTGGACTGAGGATCGGCATGACGTGTTCGGTTATGTACGGGTGACCTGCGGATCGGCATGACGTGTTCGTCCAAGTGATTATTAATTTCCCGTACCCTTGGTCTGAGGATCGGCATGACGTGTTCGGTAACGTGCGGGCGACCTGAGGATCGGCATGACGTGTTCGACCAAGAGATTGTTAATGTCCCGCACACTTATGCCATTTGGGCGACAGTTTGAATGCCAGTTGGGCGATAGTTTGAATGCCATTTGGGCGACAGTTTGAGTGCCAGTTGGGCAACAGTTAACTATTCATTACTGAGTGTTGTTCTTTTTTGACCAGTAAATGCGTTTGGAGTTAAGTCTTCTTTCAGTCAATGTCATTGGTCAGTTCAGTTCTGGGTTAAGTTTCAGAGGGAATGATTGGGTTTAAATAAGACATGGTTTTGAGAATAAGAAAAGACGAACAAGACATAGTATCGAGAATAAGAAATGATGAACGAGTTATGGTTTCGAGAAATAAGAAGCGATGAAGAATAACTTACCTTAAGTGGTGGTAACCTTAAGGGGACCCTCACTTAGCTTAACCGCTAACGGCTTTTCATGCCGCTGGACCTTCCACGTCCAGCCTTTGCACGTCCAGACGGAGCCGACTGCTATCAAGATGCTGACTTTACTACTGAAGACTATGCTGGTGAAGAGTACTACGAGGAAGGCTACGGTTTCGCCAGCAGAAGACTTTGGAGCTTTTCTTTTGTTATAGTTCTATTATTATTATGTTAGTGATATAATAGTTTAGCTGGTCTTGTAATATGTATCTTTTGGATATCTTTTTGGCCTGTAATATACTAGTGATATAAGACTTGGATGTTTTAAATTTGTGCTTCCGCTGAACTTAGTCACTTTCCTATATCACATTATTGTTATAAGCATGTTTGGACAATCAGGTGACACTCACAACCAGTCACGTGTCTACGAACCCATAAAGGAAATTTATTTTTCCCTATTTTTGGTACTTCGGGGCGTGACACTGAAATACGCAAATTCCACTTTAACACATGTCGCGCGAGCACGATATTGGGACCTCACGCGCGCGGATCGCGCGAGCGATTTCTGGATCTTCGCGCGAGCGGGTCGCACGCGCGATGTGGATTTTCTTGCTTCGTTTGCTCTACTTTTTCATCCCATTTAGCTTGGTGTACTTGATTTCTTCCAAATCCTGTCAGAAAATAGAAAACGAAGTAAAAATATACAAAAAAAGGACAAAAAGGTACTAACAAACGTGAATTAAGGCGTATAAATAGGATTTGTTCTCTCCCGATCACACCCCCAAACATACATTTTGCGGTAACAATCAAAACAACAGAAATGACCCTAATGTACCCCTGCCTCCTCCACTTAAAGATTATTTCATTCCTACGGTCTATACGCCACATGCAAGCATAGAATTACCAGAGGGGATGGCATCTCACTTTGAGATAAAGTCATCTACCATCGCGCTACTTCCTTCATTCTATGGCCATATTAAAGAAGACCCTTATCAGCACTTAGGTGATTTCCAAGATATATGCTCTACTTTAAAAATCCAAAACCTAACTGATGATGAGTTAAAATTGCGGCTCTTCCCATTCTCTTTAAAAGACAAAGCTAAATATTGGCTACAATCTCTAAAGCCAAACACGATTAAAACATGGGAAGCCTTACACACCGCATTTTTACAAAAAAAATTTCCCATCACAGGAACTAATCAGATAAGAAAATTGAAAACAAACTTTGCGATACAAGATGGGGAAACACTTTATGACACTTAGGAACAGTTTAAAGAATTGTTACACTCATGCTCACATCATTCGGTTCCCAAGTGGCAATTGGTTCAGGTCTTCTATGAGGGACTTGTTCCCTCAATATGTAACACTGTCGATGCCGTTTGTACGGGTACCTTCCTACATAAAAGCACCGATGAGGCATGTAAAATTTTTAAGACGTTAAGTGAGAATTTGATGCACCAAGCCGTGTCGATACGTCCTGAGGAGTGTCTTCCACCTAAACTCAAGCGAGAGGAGCGTTTCGTGTCGAGTCAGTCAATAGAAATACAAAAACTATCTAAAAAATTTGACCGACTTATGACAATGAACCAAATGACAAGCGCACCCTCTTACGAAGTATATGCATTATGTTCTGAACCTTCTCATAATATCCTTACATGTCCTTCCGCTTCTCAATTTCCAGAATTCGTGGAACAACACATAAAATCTATTCAACAGTTCTCACGAACTAGTTATAATCCTGTGCCGAATAATTTTCCTAATACTTACTGACCCCAATTTCAACAATATAGATATACACAACCCAACCCTCTACCTCATCCACCTCCATGCAATAATGCATTTGAGGAGAAAGTGTTGGCCTTACTTGAAAATTTTGATTCGATGATTCAGTTAGTACACTCTCACACACAGTCCATCGCAAGTTGGAGTCCCAAGTGGGACAAATAGCTAATACACTAAACCAGTTGGCCGAGAGTAAGTTGCCAAGTCAACATATTCAAAAAGCTAAGGGACAATATGAGGTGGGTGGTACAAATGAGCAAGTGAACGTTGTTTCAACTAGGATGACTACTCGAGAGGAAGAAGTTGTTGAAATTCCGAATACGAGTGAGAAAATGGTAAAATTAATTCAAATAAAGAGATAGGTGAGGACATGAGTAAAAGTCATAAAGAAAATGAACCAACCCCTGACTAATTATGTTCCAAAAATGCCTTTTTCACCAAACGTCGACGAACCTTCACATTTTTCTAAGAAAGGGTCGAAAATAGAAGATATACTCGAGGTGTTTAAACAAGTGAAAATCAATATCCCATTCCTCGATGCTAACAAATTCATACTTATACTAAATGTCTAAAAGACCTATGCACTCAAAAGCGCAAGTTGCGCAGTCATGCTCTGAAAAAGGTCTTCCTCACAAAAAAAGTAAGTTCAATTTTCTAACATGCTCCTCCAAAGTATAAGGATCCCTGTACACCAACGATTTCATGTATCATAGGTGACACTGTTATTCATCGGGCTCTCCTTGACTTAGGAGCTAGTGTTAATCTCTTACCTTACCACGTCTACAAACAACTAGGTCTAGGTGAACTGAAACCCATGACCGCGACTATACAATTAGCGGATCGTTCTGTTAAAATTCCTAGAGGAATTGTCGAGGATGTTTTTTGTTAAAGTTAATAAATGTTATTATCCAGTCGATTTCATGGTCCTTGACACTGAACCTGTGCTAGATGCTAAGAAATACACTCCTGTCATCCTAGGTCGTCCGTTCTTAGCCACGGCTAATGCCCGTGTCAACTGTCGAATGGGGGTAATAAAAGTGTCATTTGGGAACATGAATTTAAAACTGAACGTTTTTAACACTATTGATCAACCTCCTAACAACGATGCTTATCTATGTTAGATAGAGGGTGAGGTGAAATGAATAATTGAACTTACTCCAGAAATTAATGTGAGTACAGAAAACAATATAGTAGGTAATGAGCGGACAAATTAAAATAATCCAGACCCTAATGAGGAGTTTACTCGGAAGGTATGAAATCTATTTGAACATGAAAAGGGAGAACCGTCGAATGAATTAACTCATAACGACCTTGTTTATGCTTTTCACCAAAATTTCCCTAATACATTCAATAGTACAACGTTCGAGTTACGGCCTCCTTGAATCTTGAACTAGAACGGTTTAGCTGAAGACGTAAAAGACAGTGCTTCTTGGGAGGCAGCCTAAGCTTTATTTCGTTTATTTATCTTATTTTTGAATGTTTATGGTCGATTTTGAGTCTTTTGTGAGTTTTCTGATAGATTTGGGGGTCGGAGTTAAGTTGTTTTATAGTTATTTACATAAAACAAGTAAAAAAAGAGCAAAAGACCAAGTGGCACGGGCGGCCCGCTCGCGCGACAGGTCGTCGCGCGGCTCGCTCGCGCGAGTATGCCCCTTAGATTTTTTTTTTTAACATTTTAGTATGAACTCTCAGCATCCACTCACGCTTGGAATCGCGCGCGCGAGGGGTTCGCTCGCGCGAACTTGGGCCTTAGAGATTTTTCTTTTAATTTTTAAAAAACAGGCTCAGTATTACCTCATGGAGGGGCTCGCGCACGCGAAGCTCGCTCGCGCGGCCCGCTCGTGCGAGGTAGGAATTTTTGAATTTTTTCTCTATGTTCTCCTATCCTCTTTCTCTCAAACCTGGTCAGTTGTTTTATATGTTTTGTTTGTTTACTTAGGTCCCGTTTAGATCGAGTTCTTTATTTTCATAGTTATGTTTATGCTTGTGTTTTTTTTTTTTTAATTAAGTCTTTTAATTCTAGTTTAGTTTTTATTTATATTGATTAAACAAAAAAAAATATACATGTCTTATATATTAGCTACTATTGTTATTTGTCTTTTGTTTATTTTTTATTGTCAAGTATTAACAGGTGAATTAGTGTCTCCATTCGGAGCATTTGACCTTTCATTCCATATTTATATGTTCACCTGTTTATGATTGCTGAGGTCGCGGTATTGTCGTTCCTTCTTTATATACTTTCCTTTCTTTCGTTTTAT
Organism: Hydrangea macrophylla; assembly: GCA_033977485.1. Taxonomy (NCBI): domain Eukaryota; kingdom Viridiplantae; phylum Streptophyta; class Magnoliopsida; order Cornales; family Hydrangeaceae; genus Hydrangea; species Hydrangea macrophylla. Next base: position 71,165,829 of record CM066994.1, read on the forward strand.
TGTTTCATTGGGGATAATGAAAGGTTTAGGTTTGGGGGTATGCACTCACATGCACACTATTATATACACCAAAATTTTTCAATTTTTCCGATGCTTGTGCTTAAATAAACGATGTTACCGACATTTTTGCAATTTCAATTCGATACTTCTTGTTATGTAACTTGATTTGTTATAGAATGGTAAACATGAGAAGATGTGGTTAAACATTTGCTGATGTCATGATGTGACGTTTTAGGGTGTGTATCGTTTGAATCGTAGTTTTATATTATAGATTTGCACACAAACTTATGCATTGTACGTAGTCGCTTGAATACATGTTTGAGGTGAACTATAATATGATTCGGATTTCTAGATAACACAAGGTGGGGACTAGACCCAATGAGCTTTTTGAGCCTATCTTTTCTTTTTAGAAGGTTATAAATACATTTCTGTGTTTGTCGAATTTCATTGAAATAGCGCATTAACTCGTTGTTTAGTCTCATTATTCTTGTTTTGGTGGATAGTCAAGTTAAAATATTTGCTACCATGCTAAATAATCTTCCGTCGTAATGTTGAAGAACCGTATCACTATAGAAGATGATGGTAGGCCCTCTTTGTTTACTGCCGACCTATAAATGATAAAATTTCCTTAGTTCGCCCCTTTGAGCTGTTAAAATGCCATTGTTCTTTAATTACCATTATCTTTTGCTCCAATTTGGTCAACTTGGAGTTCATCACTGAAAGATTAATCAACTTTTAGTAGTGGTAAGGCGATGTGTCGTTTGAGAAGAAGAAGAGAATAAGATGATGTTTGGAGTGGTTGCCTTGTTATTTATTGATTGATTATTCAGAAAGCAAAGAAAAGGAAAAGAATAAGAAAAAGAGAAATAAGTTAAAAAAAAAAAGAAAAAAAAAGAAGAGGAAAGAAATTAAAATATATATATGAAAATATAAAGTTAGTAGAAGAGATGAATGAAAGAAATCAAACATACCTTACAATGCCATTCTAAAACTACCTAACAAATCCTTTCTATTCTGACAAGCATCATCCCGAGCGATTTGGTCCACCTGATGCCTCCCGAACGGTTCATCCACGACCCGGCCAACAGGTCGGGAAGACCGCATAGGCACATCACACCGTGGGAACAACTCATCTGGGCCCACAGGCATGATCCCGAACATTACGGGCAGTCTCCTACTCAAGCTAGGAGACTAATGGAAAGTGAAAACTATTTCCTAATCCAATTAGGAAACCCCCACAATTAATGTCAATCAATCCTAATACAATTAGGAAACTTACTTGATTGGTGTCAATACATTCTAAATGAATTATATTTCCTTATCCATGTACGGATAGGTCTCTTACATCTATAAAAGAGACCACTCACCCCCCATTGAGGGGGCCAACTTTTCAGTCTACACATCACTCCTATAGCATTCATCTACATGCCCGGCCGGCCTGCGGTAGCTCCAGACTTGTTGGTTCACCACAGGCCCCCAGCTCTTTTACAGTATAGTGAAAGTGCTCAGGCACACCTGTGGACGTAGGTACCTTCATTAACAGGGCCGAACCACATACAAAAAAAACCAGTCTCTCACTCTTTTTTCCTTTATTCTGCTCTACTTTACTCTTACCAATTTTTTGCATCATCAGTTTGGCGCCGTCTGTGGGAAACGACAAGTCTTCTCATCAACAAATCTCTTGACTGATCATCATGCCACCGAAGAATGGTAAGAAGGCTGATCAGCAGTCCGACCTGGATGTTCCTTCGGACCCGGCGCCGGCTGCGGCAGCCATGACATCTAAGTAGATCCCCGCGACCCTCACACAACTCTTGGAGGGCCATCGTCAAATCCAACAACAGATCGAAGCCCTGCTAGCCCAGCAAAGTAGTCCTCCAGAGGCCGAGAAACGACCTGGGAACGTTGCGTACGATCGGGAATCGATCTTAACCAGACAACGTGCCCGAGCCAACCCGTCCCGTGTTGAGGATGCCAGAGACATCAACAGTGGGCGTGTTGTCTGAAAGGAAAGGCAGGAGCATATGGCCCGGGAATCAGTCCAGGGTCACTCGGTCAAGAGCCGTGTTGTCCCTTGGCGAACGGTTATCCGGAGTCATAGCCGAGCCCGATCCCAAAGGACAGCACACCGCCATGAAGAGGAAGCCTCTTCCACCAACCCGACCAGCACCTCAGATACCGGTCGGGAAGGAGTGGAAGCCCGAATCAAGGACTTGCAGAAGCAGATCGACGGAGTGGCCAGAAAGTTTGGTCAAACCTGTGTTCCGAATCAAGCCAATACCGAGACAGAGTCACCGTTCTCCAGCCAGATCACGAGATTTGCCATCCCGTGCAAATTTAACCAGCCTCGACTAGATCCCTATAACGGCTCGGGAAGTCCGGTCGACCACGTCCGGACCTACAAGGCTCAGATGACCCTTGCCACAAACTCCGATGAACTACACTGCCTAGCCTTCGCCAGCACTTTGAAAGGCCTGGTCGTGCAGTGGTTCTACTCTTTGGAGCCCCGATCGGTCCGCGATTTCAAGCAACTCAGCAAGCAGTTCATCAACCAGTTCGCCGGTGTCCATGAACGGCCAAAGCCTGACATACATCTACTGACGGTCATACAAAGGAATAATGAGAGCCTCAAAGAATTTATCGACCAGTTTAATCAAGAGAAGCTCAACATCTATGATCTTGATGAAACCGCCGCAATTATAGCCTTCTGCTCAGGAGTTCAACACACCAAGTGCGCCACGTCGTTTCACAGAAACCGACCGGTAGCCTTGGTTGAACTCGCAGAGAGGGTTGGAAAATACATTGACACTGAAGAATTTCTAAAGATCAAAGAACCCTGGCAGAAAAGCAACTAGTCTTCCAGAAGTAAGCGAAAGCGAGATCAGCTCGGGAGTTCTGACAGTTCTTCCAGTTCATAGTAGACCGAGTCCAGCAGCCCTGACCCGACCTCTAGTTCACAGTGGTCTGAGTCCGACAGCCTGACCCGACCTCCAGTTCACATCGGTCAGGATCAAGCAGTTTCAACTTTGTCTCCGGCACAGAGAAATCAGGAGCCTGATGATCCTAATCTGACCCCCTGTCTCCATCATTCTAGATGAGCCCGACTATAGTGGTACTTGTCTGATCACCACATGAGGCTCCACCGATTGTCAGAGAGCTCATCTAAAGACCTCGGGCCTAACCCCGAGGCATCTAAAGACCTTGGGCCTAACCCCGAGGCATACAAAGACCTCGGGCCTAACCCCGAGGTATAAAAAGATCTCGAGCTCGGAACTCAGGCACTAAAAAGACCTCGGGCTCCTAACCCAGGCACTAAAGACCTCGGGATCGCACCTGAGGCAAAAGACCTCGGGGTCACGCCCGAGGCATCGGCTTCGCTTAGATCCAACCTACGATGGGGGTAAACCCCCTAGGTGGCTGATGATGGCAAGCTTCAAAAGACCCTGCAACCACCATGTTCCAGGTCGGTTACCAACAGTTCATAGCCTCTGTAAGACCCTCGTCTTAGAGAAAGCTTGGGGGGCAAGACGGCGTAATGAACTAAACAGGTAATCACACCGGGTATCTACAGGCCTCGCGGATAACCAAGTTAAAATCTTGGACAACCCGAGCACCTACAGTACTCAGAGGCATTAACTCCACTTAGGTCCAAACCGACGATAAAGGTGACTAAAATCTCTTAGGTTGGCCGACGATAGAGGAGCAAAAAGACCCTAAAGCAACGTGATTTAGGTCGCCTCCGCCAACATGGTCAAACTCTTCTCCCAACGGTCTGGACGAAGGCTGACTGGGCGAAAGATAACCATCCTGGGGAGTTAACATAAAAGGACCCTAAAGCAGTACGCTTTAGGTCGGCTTTTCAAACATGGTAAAACTTTTCTACCCACAACTTTGACGAAGGTTCACGGGCAGAAGATAACCATCCTAGAGGCTAACTTAAGCAAAAAGACTCCGAAGTAGGCCGAGTCTCAACTCTCGGTCACTTCCCGAGCATTCAAAGACTCCGAATTAGGTCGGGTCTCAACTCCCGGTCAGTTCCCAAGCACTTAAAGGTCCCGAGCTAGGCTGGGTCTCAACTCTCAGCCAGTTCCTGAGCCCCGAGGCAGCTTCCCCAAGCACTCAGACAGTGGCAAGTAACATCAAACTGATTTCCAAACTTACCCCGATATAGCATCCAGCCAACCTTGGAAATGGGGGGCAACTGATACATCCAAAATCAGGCTATGCCCGAGCGGTTCTATTCTGCAACTACTGACAAGCATCATCCTGAGCGGGTTGGTCCACCTGATGCCTCCCGAACGGTTCATCCACGACCCGGCCAACAGGTCGGGAAGACTGCACAGGCACATCCCACCGCGGGAACAGCTCATTTGGGCCACAGGCATGATCCCGAACATTACGGGCAGTCTCCTACTCCAGCTAGGAGACTAATGGAAAGTGCAAACTATTTCCTAATCCAATTAGGAAACCCCCACAATTAATGTCAATCAATCCTAATACAGTTAGGAAACTTACTTGATTGGTGTCAATCACATTCTAAATGAATTATATTTCCTTATCCATGTACGGATAGGTCTCTTACATCTATAAAAGAGACCAATCACCCCCCATTGAGGGGGCTTACTTTTTAGTCTACACAGCACTCCTATAGCATTCATCTACATGCCCGGCCGGCATGCGGTAGCTCCAGACTTGTTGGTTCACCACAAGCCCCCGGCTCTTTTACAGTATAGTGAACGTGCTCAGACACACCCGTGGACGTAGGTACCTTCATTAACACGGCCAAACCACATACAAAAAAAACAAGTCTCTCACTCTCTTTTCTTTTAATCTGCTCTACTTTACTCTTATCAATTTTTGGCATCATCATATTTTATAAATAGAATTAATATTTTAGAAAAGTAAATAACCTCATAGCACAATCCCTGCAGAATTAACCCCTACTTATCACTATACTCATACTTTAAGTAGTGAATTTATCTTGATTTTGACAACATCACCAACTCACTTGAACGAGCTTACCTTCCAAGAGAGTGAAGGCCGAGAAGGAAGAAGCCAGGAACAAAAATAAGTCCGGTAGACCGATGTTAAAGCGGTTGGTTTTATCAACATGTGGAGCAATGGTTACATGGGCGGTTATAGACCCAAAGTTACGGAAGCACGTTCTGAGTGGTTGCAGTATAGCTAGTTAATCACTATAAATAGACCACGTGGAGTTCAGAAGATCTCTCGCACACATTCAACACTCCAACCCAGCATTCGAAAAAGCATTCAGTTGTTTAGTTTTAGCTTTTAGTGCCTGTAATTATCTTTGTTCTTTCATTTGTCAAGTATCGTAAACCACTTTTCTTGTGGTCGGATGGCAAGGCATCTGGGTGTTATATTCAGAGGTCTCAAGTTCGAATCTCAAGGGGGTGGCCATAGGTGATTCACCCGGACGCCTTGGCCTCGTCGAATTAGTCGAGGTGCGCGCAAACTGACCCGGACACCCACGGTTACCAAAATATATATATATATATATATCGTAATCAACATTATCAATGGAGATGGAGATCTTTACCATTAACGAGCTATATTGGTCATGATCTTAGCAATTTCAAACTTATATGCTTCAATGATGTCTGACAATTTTCAGCGAGTGTAATTCCTATTTGCTTTACACAATCATTTGATTCAAGTCTTAGGGATTTCTTCACTTTCACACTACGCTCAAGTACGTACAAATTGAACAAGAAGTGAACAATGAGTAATTATATGTTTTCTAAATTTTTATTTTAAAAGTGTTTTTTTTTTTAATTAAAATTCAACTGGTCAAGTTGAATTAGACCTGCACGCATTGCCACATCAATTGGAAATCAATTTTGGGATATAAATTTATGAAGCATAGTATTAGAGTAATGTTATTCTTCCTAAATTTCTATCTCCAAATTCCTTCACAAATTAATGATGTGACATTGGGGCTAAAGAAACAACTTCTAATTAAAATTAAAATGGTTTCACTATTTTAGATTTGGCCCTACTGCCACATCATTTGAGAAGCACTTTAAAATTGAAATTTGGAAAGCATAACATTACTCATATATAATGCTGAATCTAGTGTTGTAAGTTTTTTTTTTCCCTTGTTTATACAGTTAGAAACTTGAAAAAACCGAGGTGCATCCGGTTATATGTTTGTCTTTACAAACGAAAATTTCAATGTTTTGTTGTCGGTTATTAAATTTTTTTTTTAGTGGAGAAAATCTCAATGTTAACCCACCCATTAGTTTAGAGAAAATCAAACTGATACCCTAACCTCACTAAAAGCAGGGGCGGATATACAGAGGGCAAAAGGCAGATTTTTCAAAAATTGTACATTAACCTTAAAAAAAATTTATAATTAAGCCCCTTTAAAAATTATAAAAATCTCTCTTGGCATTATAAATTTGTCATATTAGATCTAAAATATACACAATATATGTATAAATAGGTCTAAAAGCCCCCCCTGACATTATAAAGTTGTCATATTAGGTCTAAAATATACACAAAATATATATAAATAGGTAAAAAATTATTATAAATTTATCATATTTACTCTAAAATATATGCAAAATATGTATAACTAGGTCCAAAAAAAAATTTTCAGGGACGCTGCCCTCGAACCCCCGTATCCAGCCCCCCCTAAAAAGATTTTCTAAATCCGCCCCTGACTAAAAGTTACGTGTACCCTTGAAATGTCCCCATGTATGCATATATATATATATATGGAAAAGCTTCTTATGAGGGATTCCTTATTTTGTTAAAATGAGGACTTTTAATCCTAGTCGTTGGAGACCATTTTATCAATACAATAAAAGTGGATTTCGTTGTGCAATAAATGATCTCCAACGACTAGGATTAGAAGTCTTCATTTTAATAAAATGAGGGATCGCTCATAAGAAACTTTCCGATACATATATACATACATATTAAAAATAAAAATAAAAAAACAAAAAACATATAGAATATCCCCTCATACATACACGCCTACTATGGGTGTATTTGATAATTCAATTAAGTGATGAAAATGAAAATTTTCAGCACTTATTTATTTTAGTGCGTTTGATAACATACCGCTTAATTAAAAAATTAACCAAAAATTTGCTGAAAACTTTAAGTGAAAAATTGCTACTGAAAATAATCAATGAATGCATTCTATTTCAGTACTTGAAACACCATTTTAAGAATTGCAAATTCAATCGCTTAAAAATTTCAGTACTTAAAATTCAGTATTTAATTTTCAGTACTTAATTTTCAGTTTTATCATACGGCTCCTATGTATATATTCTATGCGATGATCCTCATAACTGGGGCAATTCAAATATATGTACACGTGGACCAATGTGTTTCATTTAATTACATGTTTATATTTTACATAAGTTGGCGAATTCAAGTAGCAAAACGCTTGGCATTTGTAAGTCTCCTCCAATACATAAGTTCAGTGTTCGAACATCATCTCTCTCCTTCGTATAAAAATAAAAAATAAAATTAAAAAAATTACATGTTTATGTTTTTATATTTTAAAAAAATACAGGGTCATACTGGTTCCACCTGTCATTCTCATCAACCCCCTCGTTATCAACTACTGACCCACTAGTCATAAGGTGACAATTCTTTCTTACGTCTTCAAAGACTAATTAACTAATTCAAACATATATACTCTCTCACTCTATCCATATGAGTTTATGTCATAAGTATTTGGATGCATAGTAAGTGAGTTGTAATAATAACAACAGAAAATAAGGATGATGAACTACTACGAAATTGCAATACTAAATTTTGCAATTGTTGTTATTGTTGTTGCAATTAGGTGGTCATGGAGAGTATTGAATTTGGTGTTGTTGAGACCAAAGAATTTAGAGAAGCGTCTAAGAGAGCAAGGTCTGGTTGGAAACTCTTACAGGTCATTGTTTGGAGACCTGAGAGAGCTGTCCATGATGATCAAACAAGCTAAGTCCAAGCCCATCAATCTCGCCGACGATATCGTGCCACGTGTCATGCCCTTTACCTATGAATGCATCAACAAATACGGTACGCTTGCACATCATAAATTCTATGCAAACTCTTTGTTTTCCTAGTAGTCCTGTCTATAGATTTTGTGCAATATTGCAAAGAAGCTCATGAGTAGTTTTCTAAAGGCGGCTTCTCAAAATCGTTTAAAAAGGAGATCTCTTTCTTTGAATCAGATGGTTTTTTTTTTTTTTTTCTTTTCTTTTGTTGAAATTTGTTTTGTGGATTTGGAGAAGAAAGAAAAGAAAACACATAACCTCGCTTAATTAATAAAGAAAAGGGTAAATTGCACAAATCTCTCTTGAAGTTTGCCTTAATTACACGGACCTCCCCTGAGGTTTCAAAAATTACACGCACCTCCCTCGAGGTTTGTAATAGGTAACAAAGCGCCCCCTCCCCTAACGGTCCATTAGTTTTTTTTTTACATTAGTCTCCCCTGAATTACAATTAGCCCCCCTAATATTATAAAATTGTCATCATTTCTCTTATATTTTTGTGCTAATTATAAAATCCCTCCTCCCTCATATGTTTTTGGGTTAATTTTTTTAGCATTGATTTATATCATCTATACAAAATACATATTAATCGGTCCAAAAAAAAAAAAATTCCAAACAAATCTCTGTCAAGCCCCCCCTGTATTAATTTTCTAGATCCGCCCCTACCCCTATGCTTCAAAAGTGGACACTTACCCCCTGTGATTGTGGACTAAAATAGAACTATTATGATTTAACGCTCTTTGAGTGAAATCATAATAGTTCCATTTTAGTCCACAATCACATGGGGTTAAGTGTCCACTTTTGAAGCATAGGGGCAGGGGCGGATCTAGAAAATTAATACAGGGGGGCTTGACAGAGATTTGTTCGGGGAAAAAAAAATTTTTGGACCTATTTATCTGTATTTTGTGTAGATGAAATAAATTAATGCTAAAAAAATTAACCTAAAAACATATGAGGGAGGAGGGATTTTATAATTAGCACAAAAATATAAGAGAAAGGGGGCTTAGTATGACAATTTTATAATATTGTGGGGGCTAATTGTAATTTTTTAGGGGAGGCTAATGTAAAAAAAAAACTAACGGACTGTTATGGGAGGGGGCGTTTTGTTGCCTATTACAAACCTCGAAGGAGGTCCGTGTAATTTTTGAAATCTCAGGAGAGGTCCGTGTAATTAAGGCAAACCTCAGGGGAGGTTTGTGTAATTTACCCTAAAGAAAACTCGGAGAGAAAAGGAAATAGGATGACATTTTCTATTTTTATTTTGCTAACTTCAGGAAATTTTTATTTTACATTAAAAAGGCAAGTTTCAAAAGAAACGTACAAATCAAAATAAGGAAAAATTACAAAGTAGAGCACAACAATCTCCGAGATAACCAATTCCATTGTGGCTGGATGGCAAGGTCTCTGGGTGTTATACCCAGAGGTCTCAAGTTCGAATTTCAAGGGGGTGGCCATAGGTGATTCACCCGGACGCCCTGGCCTCGTGGGATTAGTCGAGGTGCGCGCAAGCTGGCCCGGACACCCACGGTTACCAAAAAAAACAATCTCCGAGATGTACTACAATCTCCAAATCCAAAGATATCTCGAACTGTGGTGTAACTCAGCATGGAGCCAGGGCTAAAGGAGAAAGCTCCAAACAAACTTTAGCAAAGATCAGTCCAAAAGTATAATAATTGTGAAAAGAGTCTATCCATGCACTGATCTGACAAAAAAATGCCAAATTTGTGATACACAAGGTCAGATCCAACTATAGAACAAAGAACTGAAGAGATCTAGCAGAGCACCAAGTGACCAAAAAAAAATAGGAGAAACAAAACAAAACCCTCCCAAGGAGTGACAAACTCTCCAAAACGTGGGACAAACTCTCCTAAAGAGAGACAAAAAAAAATTGAACCAAGGGCTCCCTCGTGACCATGTGAGAGTCCCTGGAAAATCGCCGACAGTGAAATAGGATGACATTAATATTTTAAGATTCTTAAGTTAGTATGATATTTGAAGATTTTCAATATTATTTAATTATAATATATGAATACAAAGGTGTAATTTATTTATCAACTTATTCTTTATTCTTTCCGATTTTTCTCATTGTTTTCCTTATTAATCAAACAAAGGAAAAGATTTTCCTCTATGTTTCCATTTCTTTTCCCTCACCAAATCCAAACCGAACATTAGTGTTTAATTATTATTATATGCTTTGTGTATATTACTTGAAACTAATGTTGTGCGGAAGTGCGTGATTCAAAACACAAACAAAGAATCCAAATGAGAAAAAAAAACCTAGAAAACAATAAAGCATCACAAACACAAGGCACAAAGATTTACGTGTGGTTCAGCCAATGAAGTCTACGTCCACACCCCCGGAGTAACTTGAATCAACGCACTATGATGATAGTGAAAACAAATCGAGAGTGTTACAATGCCTTCCAATAGCTCTCTAGGTGAAAAGGAGATAGATACAACCCTCGTCACAATAACCTAGGTTTAGGTATGTATAGTAGACTTACCAAAACCAGTAATAAATCTAATTTCGTATAGAACTTTCCTAATCTTACTTTTCAGCAAATAGCACGCCCGCTCCTGCTCGAGCGGGACATCTAGCGGGCGACATTTCAAAAAGTTACTTACAAAGCTCGCCCGCATGCTCGCTCGAGCGGGGCTCGCTTGAGCGGAAATGTCTTCCAACGATTCCTTTTCCAAAAAAAACTTCAAATTAGGCCGTTATTCCAACAATCTCCACCTTGGCGAAATTTTTCAAGCTACAAACTTCCCCAACCAAATTCAACATCACCATCATCTCCAACCTAGCATGAACACCATGCTAATCCAAAACAACGATCGCCTTGCTCCGGGCAACACACACATTTTAAGTGTGCACAATATTGGTCAAGTTCAAACAATGTTGAAACTTGACCCCACTTATCACTTTGGTTAACATATTTTCCTGATTGTCAACTGTTCCAATCTTTTGGAGTAAAATGCTCCCTTCATTAATGATCTCTCGCACAAAATGAAAACGGACATTAATATGCTTGGTCCGAGAATGATGAACTTGGTTCTTCGCTAAATGTATGGCACTTTGACTATCGCAAAATACTACCGCCTTCTCGCGATGAATCCCTAAGTCTTCAACCAACTCATTCAACCAAATATCCTCCTTCATGGCCTCTACGACTGCCAAGTATTCGGTTGCCGTGGTAGACAACGCTACCGTGGATTGCAATGTCGAACTTCAACTGATCAATAGAACCACTCGCCATAGTAAGCAAGTACACAGTAGTAGACCGTCTCCTATCTAAATCACCCATATAGTCTGAATCCACGTATCCTAAGAGAAATCTTCCAACATCTTCATTCTTTTAAAATCTCAACCCCACATCCTCTGTACCCTTGATATACCTCAATACCCATTTTGCAGCTTCCCAATACTTCTTCACTGGATCATGCATATAATGACTAATCACACTAATAGCTTGAGAAATATCAGGTCTTGTACATACCATAGCATACATGAGGCTTCCAACTAAACTTGCATATGGCACTTGGGCCATATACCTCTTCACTTCTTCGGTACTCAGAGACAACTTCTCACTTAACTTGAAGTGGTAAGCCAATGGTGTAGTAACCGATTTTGTGTTCTCTTCAATACCAAAATGTAGCAACACCTTCTTCAAATACTAATTCCAGTAGCCTTGTCTCGATCGAGTAATCTCCATGCCCAAAATCTTCTTGACTTTACCAAGAACTTTCATCTCAAATTTACTATTCAATTGGGCGTTCAACTTAACAATATCCCCAACACTCTTAGATACAATCAACATATCATCCGTATGTAAGATTAAGTAAATGAAGGCACCATCCTGTAGTTTACGAAAGTATACACAATGATCAAATTGACTTTTAGTTTACATTTTTACCTTCATGAACTTATCAAACTGCAAATACCATTGCTTCAGAGATTGCTTCAAATCATATAGGGACCTTTTCAACTTGTATACAATATCCTCCTTGCCAGCAGCCTTGAACCCATCCGGTTGTGTCATAAATTTCCTCATCCAAATCCCCATCTAGAAAAGCAGTTTTCACATCAAGTTGTGCCAACTCCAAATCAAATTATGCAACCAAAGCTAGTAAAACGCGAATAGAGGGATGCTTCACAACCGACGAGAACACCTCATTATTATCAATACCTTCTTGTTTAGCACACCCCTTTGCAACCAACCTAGCCTTGAATCTCACACTATTTATCCCATGTGCACCCTCCTTCTTTGCATACATCCATTTATACCCAATTGCTCTCTTCCCCCTTGGTAACTCAATAAGCTCCCACGTTTCATTCTCATTGAGAGAATCCATCTCTTTACTCATGGCCTTGTTCCACTCCACCTTTTCTGAACTATGTACAGCTTCTTTGTATGTAGAGGGAATTTCTTCATCAATAATCGGTAGGGCATAAGCAATCATATCCACAAACTAAACCTGCTTATTTATCCCTCTTCTTGGTCTACTAGTTGCATCCGTTTCCTTCTTTTCTGGAGGGCTTTGAGGATAACCCTCCACCTCATCTTCTTCTTCTTCAATGTCCCCTTCTTCTTCATCTTTTGAAAGAGTGTCTTGTGAACTAGAACTCGCTTGACTACATTCCACCTACTGCACAATACTACCATCGCTGTTCTCTTCACTTGACTTATTCTCCTTCCCATTAGTTACCAATTTACCTTCGTTGACGGTAACATCCCTACTAAGAAGATGGACACCAAAGTTTAAACCCCTTCACTCCACTATTGAAGCCCAAAAAAACTGCTTCCTTTGCCCTTGGATTGAGTTTGCTATCTTCCGTAACATGAAAGAAAAGCAGGGCAACCAAAAATTCATAAAGAATCATAATCATTAGTTGGTTTACCAGTCCATACCTCAATAGGTATCTTACCCCCAATCGCAGCAGAAGAAAGTTTGCTAATTAGATGACACGCATAAGTAACAGCTTCTGCCCAAAAGTTCTTCGTCAAACTGCCATTGGACAACATGCATCTCACCTTCTCTAGTAAAGTTCTATTCATCCTTTCTACTACATCATTTTGCTATGGAGTCTTCCTAATAGTAAAATGCCACATTATCCCTTCCTTATTGCACAACTCTTGGAATGGATCTGACTTATATTCTCTGCCATTATTGGATCTCAATACCTTTATCTTCTTGCCCGATTGAACCTCAATCATCTTTTTCCAAGTCAAGAAAACTTCAAGTACCTCATCTTTGTGCTTCATCTTGTAAACCCAAAGTCTTCTTAAGTAGTCATCAATAAATGTCACAAACCAAATGCATTCTACTCAATGATGCAGGCTTCGTGGGACCCCAAACATCCATATGCACATAATCAAATATCCATTCCGTTTAATGGACGAATGTGCCAAACTTCACTCTGGTTTGCTTTTCCAATGTACGATGCTCACAGAAGTCTAACTTGCAAGTCTTGGCACCCTTCAACAACCTCTGCTTCACTAGGCCTTGCATGGCCTTCTCTCCTGCATGACCAAGCCTCATGTGCTAATGCTTAGTCGTATCAATAGCATAATTAACGGTGGCTACTCCGCCTACAATGGCCTTCCCTTGCAAGTAAAACAAATTATTTCTCCTAAGGCCCTTATGACAACTAGAGCACCACGTGTCACCTTCAATACTCCGACTTCCATTAATACCTTGAAACCGTTAGATTCCAAAGCACCTACAGAAGTCAGATTCTTCTTCAAATCAAGCACATACCATACATTTGAAAAATCCCTTGTGGTTCCATCATGCAGCTTCAACTTAACTACTCCAATACCCTTCTTCCACAAAGCATGATCGTTCTCCATTAGGAATATTCCACTACTCATAACTTCCAATGTAGTAAAATAATCCTTATTAGGGCACATATGATAAGAACATGCCGAATCAAGAATCCACTCATTACTACAAGTACTCACTGTGGTAGCCAAAACAAAATCTAACACATCATCTTCATCTTGGATCACGTTTGTATTAGGCTTCTCATTGTTTTTCAACCTCGGACATTCCTTCTTCCAAGGACCTAATTCTCTACAAAAAGCACACTCATCCTTCGCAGAAATTCTTCTTCCATTGACAAAAGCTCCTCTCGATTTGGAATAAGATTTGCTTTGGCCCTTTCCTTACTTTCTGCTCTTCGATCGACCCCTTATTGTCAAATCCTCGGATGTATCGGTTTTGGCTTGTTTATCTCTTTTGTGAAATTCATTATTCATTAAGGCATTCAACACATCCTGGAACTTTATTGAATCTTTCCTACAAACTAAGGTCATTACCAAGTGCTTGTATGAATCACGTACTGAATTCAGCAACACTAAGGCCTTATCCTCATCCTTAATTTATTCATCCAAATTCAACAAATCAACTAGCAATTTATTGAAGACATTCAAATGATCTAACATAGACGTACATTCCTAATATATATTGTAATCGAAACAACTTCCGCTTCAAATTTAACTGATTCTCGATGCTCTTCGTCATGTACTTGTCTTCAAGCTTCTTCCATAGCAATTTGGCCATACTATCTCTCATCACAAAGTATTTGACATCCTTTCCGAGGTAGAGAAGAATAGACCCACATGCCAATCTATTCATCTTTAACCACTCTTGTTTAGTCATAGCCTATGGTTTTTCCCCTTCCAGAGTTATGTCCAAGACCTGTTGAATAAGAGCGTCCATAATCTCACATTGCCACATCCAAAAGCTATTTGATCCGTCAAATTTTTACAACTCAAATTTAGTATTCGAAAAAGTAATCTTTGTTGCCTTTGTACTTGAACTGGGTGCCTTGGCATCTATTTCATCATTCTTCGTACTCTTGCCTTCTCCCTCCATATCTCCAAGATCTCAACCTGGATACTCTGATACCACTTTGTTGTGCGGAAGTGTGTGATTCAAAACACAAACAAAGAAACCAAATGAGAAAGATAGAACTAGAAAACAATAAAGCAATCACATACACAAGACACAAAGATTTATGTGTGGTTCAGCCAATGAAGTCTACATCCACAACCCCAGAGCAACTCGAATCAATGCACTATGATGATGGTGAAAACAAATCTAGAGAGCTTTGCAATGCCTTCCAGTAGCTCTCTAGGTCAAAAGGTGAAAGATACAACCCTTTTCACAATAAACTAGGTTTAGGTATTTATAGTAGACTTACTAAAACCAATAAGGAATCTAAATTCGTATAGAACATTCCTCATCTTACTTTTCAGCAAACAGCACGCCCGCTCGGGCAAAACACCCAGCGGGCAACATTTCAAAAAGTTACTAACAGAGCTAACACGCATGCTCACTCGAGCATAAATGTTTTCTAATGATTCCTTTTTCTAAAAAAACGTCAAATTAAACCACTATTCCAACAACTAATACGATGCAAGTCCTTGTGTATTGGATTTTTCTAGGGTGGTTGATACATGGAGTCAGATCTACTGGGGTCCAGTCGATCACACTCACAGCTTACCATTTCATCATTCTTTATCTTTATGATTGAGAAAGACTTTAGTCACAGTTATAGCTTCCAGGAAACATTACCTTCTTAATCTGAGTATTGACCTTAAGTTTGGTGCCAATTTAACATTGAAGTCATCCAATATCTTGCATGTGCTAAAACTCGAAAAGTAATTTTTATTTTTAAATTTGGGATTTAAATTTGATAAGTATAACATTATTGATGATATTATAGAACAAGTATGTAAATAAGTATTTTTAAGAACGAGCGTACAAAAACCGGATATATATATACTAGTAATTCCCTGTGTCCGGGGTACGGTGCCAAAAAAAATGATGTTACAACAATTGAATAATTTGAGTACCTTCGGCACTAACTCCGCGTACCATCGACACTAATATCTAAATAACCCTTAAGCCAAAAATAATTTTTTTTTTGTTTTTCGAAAAGAACAAAAATTAAATTTTGAAAGAGGATATGTATTAAAGACTTGGGGGCTAGATTTGTTTGAGTTGGGCTGGATTTGTTTGAGTTGGGTTGAGTTTGTTTAGGCCATTAAAGAGAGAGAGAGAGAGAGAGAGAGAGAGAGAGAGAGAGAGAGAGAGAGAGAGAGAGAGAGAGAGAGAGAGAAAGCCTTGCGTTACTGTCAACCCTTGGATTAAGATCCAATGGCTGAAAAAGTCTCCCTATAAAAAACAATCCTCCTTTATTATATAGATTGATAGATACAATAGGATAGATAAGTACGGATATCAAAAAAACGAATAGATAAGTACGTTCTAATTAGGTCTTCTTTTGCAGTATTGAATATCTCTCCCTGTTATTCTCACCTTTATCTCCCCTTTTTTTTTTAACCAAAATTGAATCTCTCTCTCTCTCTCTCTCTCTCTCACACACACACACACACACACACAAACACAATCTCTCTTTGAACGGATGAGTTAATGTAAAACACAATAAATATTAAAATGCTTCTCTTTGAATAATAACGCGCGACAAGAAGCTAGCATTAATTCATTTGACGCTAATTTTGTTCTGGCAATGTTTGATTCAGGATTATTTGGTGTAAAAAGTTAAGTCTTTCCATGAAATTATCCAATTAAAAGCTAATTCACATGTGTTTTTTTAATTTTACCCACAAGATCAATAGATCTTTGAACCATGCATTACTGAGGACATTTAATGAAACACATTCAAACACACACTCTCAGCCAAACTCCTTCAGGAAATTAATGCAAACAGCCCCAGTTTTATTATTAAAAAAAGATAGAAATAATGTCGAACAAAAGGTTATCTAGATACTACATAATTAGAAGATTGATTTTCAATATCAATGTATTAAGTAGGTAGTTAGTTAGTTAGTTAATTAGTTAGAGTTAGTTTCCTTGTTAGCTCGGATGCGTTGAGTTAGATAAGGCTGTTAACTCAGTATAACTCAGTAATAATTTGTATATAAAATAGAGCCTTGTATTTCAATTTCATTCCAGTTAAATAATGATACATTTTAGAGTTTTGCTATTTGATATGGTATCAGAGCAAAATAATCATTTATGATTGTCACATTTTTATATCGTGACAATTGTAGATCTATTCTGATTCTCATCTTAAAGTGTTTGGTTGTCTGTATTATGCTTCCACCTTAACAAGACAGACTTTCCCCTAGAGCTAGGAAATGTAAACTCCTTGGTTACCCTTTTGGCATTAAAGGTTACAAGTTATTTGATCTAGACACTTCTACTATTTTTATCTCAAGGGATGTCATATTTCATGAACACATTTTTCCACACCACACTCCTCCTGTTCCTATTTCATACCCATCTCTTGTGCTTCCTATTTCCCCTATTACTGAGTCTTCCCCTATTTCCCCTCTTGTTGAGTTGTCTCCTATTCCACGAGTTATAGAGTCTTCCATTTCATCTTTTTCTATTCATGTTACTCACTCAAGGAAGTCTACTAGGTCTTCCAAAGCCCCAGCCTAGCTTCAAGACTATCATTGCAATATAGTCACCAGTCCTTCTTCTACCATTTCATCTTCTCATCACTATGATATTTCTCAATTCATCTCTTATTCTCATTTATCCCCAAATCACAAGAATTTTGTCTTATCCATTTCCACTCACATTGACACATGAATTCTACCACCAAGCTATTAAGTATTCTCATTGGAGAGAGGCCATGGCTGTAGAAATCTCAACTCTTTAAGGTAGCAATACTTGGGTACTAACTTCATTACGCCTGGTAAACATCCCATAGGGTGTAAATGGGTGTACAAAGTCAAACTTAAATCTGAAGGATCAGTGGAAAGATATAAAGCAAGGCTTGGTGCCAAAGGGTATACCCAACAAGAAGGGATTGATTACTTAGAAACTTTTTCCCCAATTGCAAAATTAGCCACTATCAAATGTCTTCTCTCTCTGCCAGCTATCAACAATTGGCATCTAATTCAATTAGATGTCAATAATGCCTTTTTACATGGTGATCTCCTAAAAGAAGTCTATATGACTTTACCCATGTTTTCATAGTAAAGGGGATAACTCTTTTTATAAGCTCGCCAAATCTCTTTATGGGTTAAAACAAGCTTCTAGGCAATGGTTTTCAAAATTTTCCTCGACCCTTTTGGATCAAGGTTTTCATCAATCCAAGTCAGATTAATCATTGTTCACTAAGCAAATTGGATCTTCCTTTATTGTACTACTTGTGTATGTGGATGATATCATTATTACTGGCAATCTCAGCTATCAATACTCTCAAGGATAGACATCACAGCCAGTTTAAGCTAACAGATCTTGGTGTACGTCCTGAAGTATTTTTTAGGACTTGAAGTAGCTTGAAACCCTAATGGTAACACTATTTCTCAAAGACAATATGCTCTTCAAGTATTACATGATTCAGGCCTCTTGGCTTCTAAACCAGTTTCCACTCCCATGGAATAGAATTGCAAGAATACTAGATCAGATGGTGATCTTCTTCCTGATCCTTCTATGTATCAAAGGTTAATAGGCAAGCTATTGTATCTCACCATTTCTAAACCTGATCTTTCCTGTTCAGTTCATAGATTAAGCTAATGTCTTATTGAGACAAGAGTTCCTCATCTCCATGCTGGTCATAGAATCCTTCAGTACATTAAAGTTGTCCTGGTCAAGGTTTATTTTTTAGTGCCAACTCCAAAATTTAGCTTAAAGCTTTCATTGATTCTGATTGGGCTGGCTGCCCTGATTCTTGAGGTCCATCACTTTAACATCCTTTTTTTTTTTTTTCAAAATCCAGTGGTACCACTAACACATCATTTGAGATGGATATTTGGGATGAAGATTTGGAAAGCACATCAATACTCTAATTTGTTTTAGTATTGTTCTTTGGTGGTTGTCTACAATTAGGTCCACTAATGTATCACTTCCACATTTAAATATTTCAGTCAAATGCATTTAAAATGAGAATGCAATAACTATCATAACATTCTAGTATTATTATCATACCTGAAGATTTATTATTACCAAGGAGAATCAAAATACTCCACCATCTCTCATGGGAATCAAATTTGCACACTATTAATGGAATTTGGTATATCTTATGGGTATGCAATACCCATTCCAAACGTAGGAATGGTGTGACTAAGAATGAGTGCTATTATAAATGCATTGCCACAAGAATTTGCTCAAGATTATAGATACATAACCAAAAGTTCCAATTTCATATTCCAGAGTTATATATTAATAATGAAAATAAAAAATAATCAAGAGTTACAAGTAACAGACTAAGTTTAAATTTTTTTTTACCTTGCTTAACTTTCCACACAATATTTTAGCTCATGATGGGATAAAATGATAGTAATAGAGTCCAGAACTATTGCCCATATAGTAGCAATAGATGAAAATGGTAGAAGAAAAAAAAATTGGCAATGGCAAATTTGCCATTTTGCATCCTCAACTTAATTTTTGCTCTACATAGTTGCTTGCTCTATCTTTAGATCCCCAATGTGGGCTGGATAGAAGAGGATTACTTGTGAGTTTTTCATGCTTTATTTAGGGTTGTTTGGAAAGTGTTGCATGGTTGGAGATATGTATATATATTTACTAGGAGGATGGACCATGCAAGGCATGGGCGTTGGATTTGATTGAAAATATAATCTATTTTTTTTGTTAATGTGTACACGAAAGAGAAATTATTCTATTAATTCTTAAGATGGTGTTAAAACAATTATGCTTGAACAACATCTATATTAACTAACGTTAAACATACAATTTCTTGATGGATAAATAGCACTAATAAAAAAATTCAAAAATTTAAAGTGAATAATTTTTAAGGTAGACATTTTACTTGCTATTTCTTTGACCAGTTAGAAATTGTGTTGAAATTTGTAGGAAAAAAATCTTGAGTCAATGTAGAGAAATAAAATTTAGTTGCATTTATTACGGATATATTTCATAGATTATGATTTGAAAAACAAATGAAATCAAACATTAAACCCTAAATGTATTAAACATGCATCGCTGACCAAAGAATTGAGTCATTGAGTAATGTTCATATTCAATAATTGTATACACTTTAAACTTTTACAGAAGGGTACTATACACAAGATAAAAAAAGGTAATTAATTTATAAGTGTACACACTTAAAATTTTAAGGCTCTTTACTTTAACACATAGATCATTGTATGGTTGAGAAATCTGTAATTACGAGAGTGCGTGCCAAACAAATGTCCTCTTAAAATGTGAACAATTTGACAAATCAGACGAGTAAAGAGACAGAGGAACAAAATCTCCTCAAATAGGTTCAAATTTCTTCAACCAAACACTAAAGACTTAGAGTATGAGAAATACCGAGATTAGTAAAAGAAGTGACAGGGATAGATTTCTATTAAATATCTTACAAATAGGGTTCAATTAGAAGTGGTAATCACACCTTCTAATTGGAATTCGACTATGAATCTACTCCTAAAATAGGTAAGTAAATTGGAATTGAAAAACAAAGGAAAGATACAGTGCAAAAAATGCAAAAATGCTAAGTGTTCTTATTGATCGGGGATCCTTTCTCCCTTTCATTCTGTTTCATTATATAGATCGCAAAGACCATAATCGCTGCCCAGTAGTTGAGTAACCACCCACTATCTCCATAATTTGGGAATAATCGACCTCGTCCATGACTGCACCTATCACGATCCCTATGCCACACGTGTCATTGATCTACTTCAACATAACTGCCAATAACCACTCTGCCATTGACGTGGCATACTCCCTGGGTTATAGCATTTGTTATGTCGCATCAACATGCCCTTCCTATCAGTCTGCTTTTGCGCACATTCCATGTGTAATTCCCATTAGTTTTAGTGGGCCCACTTTAATTTCTATTTTATGGTACAAACAATGCCCCCAACATCCCTTTCAAGTAAAAGCCCAAGAAGCTATCACTTGAAGGGATGTTGCCAAATAGAACATTAGCCCACCAAATTCAAATGGATTCACTCCATTAAAGCAGTCATTCTCATCTTCTATCTTCATAACCGCCAATTTCGAAATGGTGAGTTGGTAGCCTATAGGCAAAGATACCCTTTCTTGAGAAGACACTGACTTGACTCTCATTAACTCTAATTTGCACCATTGTATCAATCCCATCCCAATTTTTAAGGAATTCCAATTTGAAATTAATGCTAGTTTAGGGAATTTCAATTTGAAACAACTTCCAATTCCAAACCCTTCCGTTTCTCCTTATACTTCTGCTACTAAACCCTTTCCAAATCCTTTTCGCATCTCATCTTCGGCATCATCTCCCAAAAACCCTCAATTTTCTCATGTAGTTCTCAAGGTTTAGCTCCACTAACCCTCAATCACAGGGTAAGGAATCATTAGACAATTTCATGGTGCAGCTTTTGAATGCGTAAGGCGTAAGCCTACAGGTAATGGAACCTTCTCCCAATTTCAAATCTCATATCTTCGGTCCAAGCATTGCCCAAGAGTTTGTCCTTCCTAGAGTATCCAAGATTTTCCCCCATGACGGTCTATTTCTGTCTGAAAATCCCAATCCCCAACTCCATCGGTGGAGTCAGAGTAATGACATTCATTTTTGGCCTTCAAAGCCCTTGCCGGAATGGTTGGCTTGGGTGGCCAGGGTCACTCCCCACAAGTTGGATGAATGGAAAAAACAAAATATCCACGATTTGATTCAATTATCCACGATGCCTCTACCCATGAATGCTCCTCAATTTCCTTGCGGGGTGATGTTCGCAACTCTCTTAAACTTGGCTGCCCTAGTTGGGGTAAGGCCAGACGGTGACCCCATTAGTGCCCTTTTATCCCTTTTATCCAAGCAAACCTATTCCATTCCTCCTATCATTTTGGGGTTTGAGAAGAACACAAGCTATTAGGCTTTCATCCTGTAACACAAGAAGGATGATGGCCCCTTGACTGATGCAAAGTATCTGGCCTTTCTCACCTTCAGGGTCAACAAATATTTGACATGTCCCCCTTCCTTTAAGTAGTCAAGTCTAATCTTCCTCTGGCTTAGGCCCTAGCCTTTGGTCAGACTCTCGCTTTAGGTCCTTTTCTTTTAGAGGGTGCTTTAGGCTGATTAGCAATAACTTGAACACTTGGGGTGGTCGCTTATGAATTTTGCAATTATGGCTTCACTTGTATTTTTCCCTGAGATCAGTCCCTCTTGTACAACTGTGCTTGTTCCATCAGTCGATGGCCTCAATCTAACCACATTTTCTTCCAACTGCTTCGGGTTTTCTAATTGTTTGAGCTTCCTCTTATCTATCAGGACTCCTTCTCCTTCTAGGTTTCTACACTATCATCTTCCTCTGTACGGATCAGTCTGGTTTAAGGCCTTTTCTATCGAGCCTAATAGTTACTCCGAGATATGGGCATACTACCTTATTTCTCGAGATTTCCATTACAGAGTTACTCATGAGAGCTTAGGCAACAACAATGTGGCGTGGAATCTTATTTTCCAAATTACTATGCATGTCAATTTGGCCTGACCCAAGCAATTCCTTAGGATTTTTCGTCAGTCAACCAGGACCTATTGACCCGAACAATCTTTAATATGAAGGAAAGATAGGTTTAAAATTATTTTAAATGCGCAGTGGAAAGATTAAGTTACAAAACTTTTTGGTAGCCTGGATCTACTACCCGTCAACTCTATAAATGCGTACAAGAGGGGATAAGAATTATACCATGGTGTCTTGAACCCAATTTTGAAATCTCTAACTTCCATCAGCCTCCACTAGATGATCTTCACTCTTATGACTCCTATGGATGCTCCCAGAGAGACTAGGGTTAGTAGGAACCCTAATAGAGAAGATAGAGAAGGTTTGGGAGCCCTAAAAAAGTTTCTACAACTTCTGGCATAATAAAACGACAAACTCTGATTTCTGGATGCAGATGCCCTATTTATAGATTCCCATAACTGACCTTACGTTCAATCGATCGAAGTGGCTTCGATCGATTGAACCATGTTCGATCGATCGAACCTGCCAAGACTTCAATCGATCAAGACTCTTCGATCGATTGAATTCGTCATGATAAAATTTTCTAATGTTTTTCCAACCATCCTAGCAGAGCTAAGAGTGGGACCTCCTAAGTTCTCAATTGTTGGCTCAGACCAGTTGTTAATTCTCATGACCAAACTCTTTGATCAGCAAACTAACCAGCTGGTCAGTTAACGTTTAGTCCACTATAAAATGATAACTGAACTCCAACGCAAAAGAACTATCCAAAGCGATGTCTAGATTTGTATGGTGTACTAATGTCCCTCTACCATTAGCTTTCGTAATGAAATTCAGGTAGTCTGATAAATGGTTACTGTCAACCTGAATCATGATTACTTTTTGTATTCCTTGAGTCTCATTCACCTCTCATGATTACTAAACATGTTGATAACTATTTATCAACAAAACTACAGTTCTCAGTAATCAACTTGGTGACATTCTCAAGGGAATGCTTACTCTTATCAGAGGGTAGATTCTATCTTGACAATATATATTCACAACCCTATGAACATGACATACCCAAGATGCCCAAGTGTTGATGTTCTATAGACCTCACTGATTGGTAAGTCAAAGTAGCCATATCCACAGTTTGTGTCCATAATTGTCTCAAGATTGAGAACACATACCTTATACAAGTTATGAGTTCCTATTGACTGTTGACAGCCTTAAGTGTCAATAGGAAAGCTTAGGTCCATCAATGCACTATAAGCACTAGCATATTAACTAAAATCTATACTCTAGTTATTGAGATTTATCACTCCATCCAATGATAGTTAATCATGCTACAGTGTAAACCTAATGAGATATCCAGTTTCATCATCCACTGTGATAAATTCTAAGTATCATAGAATAGTAATTCGTATCTCGCTTGTATATATCTCATACATACACGAATTGCTTACTGTGATATTTAAGGATTAACAAACATCTCATGAAAGAATCATACACAATGAAATATAAAGCTGATATCCATATTTTAAAATGTCAATGTCTCATACATAAAGTAATGGTTTGAGGGCACACTCCCAACAAACTCCCACTTGCACTCATAACCATTTAGGACTACATCTAAGGCCTAGAATATCTAGATACGATCAAAAACCCTCTGTGGTAATGCCTTTGTAAACGGATCCGCAAGATTGTCAGCGGTGGCAATCTTGGCAACAGCCACATCTCCATGTTGAATAATATCTCGAATTAGACGATATTTCTGCTCAATGTGCTTTCCCTTTTAATGGTTCCTAGGCTCCTTGGACTGAGCCACTACCCCACCACTATCACAGTATAGCGCAATAGGTGACAACAACGTTGGTACCACCTCAAGTTCCATAAGGAACTTCTTGAACCAAATAGCTTCCTTTGCGACTTCACAATCAGCCACATACTCAGCTTCTATAGTTGAGTCTGTAATGTATTTTTGCTTAGTACTCCTCCAACTAACAGCACCACCTCCAAAGGTAAAGAGATGTCTAGATGTCAACTTCCTCAAATCTTTATCTGACATAAAGTCTGAGTCAGTGTAACCCATTAGAATTAACTCATCATTGCCGTACATGAGCATGTAATCTTTAGTCCTTCTCAAGTACTTAAGAATGTGCTTAACGGCTATCCAGTGCTCTGGAATTAGATTCAATTGATACCTACTAACCATGCCAATGGCAAAGCAGATATCTGGTCTAGTGCACAATATCACATACATGAGACTTCCCACTGCCGAAGCATTGGGAACTCCCACCATACGATTCCTCTCCTCCTGTGTCTTAGGACACTGGTCCCTAGAGAAGGCTAAACCATGCCTGAAAGTAATAAACCTTTCTTCAAATTATCCATTAAAAACCTAGTCAGCACCTTATCAATATAACCAGCTTAAGATAATCCCATTATCTTTCACTTACGATCTCGAAAGAACTTTATCCCAAGGATGTAGCTCGCCTCTCCTAGATCCTTCATATCGAAAGTACTAGCTAGCCAAACCTTAACCATTGACAATGCCACTACATCATTCCCAATGAGTAGAATGTCGTCAACACAGAGAACAAGAAAAGCCACCACTTTTCCTTCACACTTTTTGTATACACAAGGTTCATTTAGGTTCTGTATGAAACCAAACAATTTGACCGCTTGGTCAAAATCTATGTTCCAACTCCTGGATGCCTGCTTAAGCGCATAAATGGACTTTTGTAACTTGTATACCAAATTACCTTTCCCACCAGCTATAAACCCTTCTGGTTGCTGCATATAGATATCTTCCTTAAGATTGCCATTCAAGAATGCAGTCTTAACGTTCATCTGCCAGATCTCATAATCAAGGCATGCAGCAATGAATAAGAGTATCCTGATGGACTTGATCATGGCTACCGGCAAGAAGGTTTCCTCATAGTCAATGCCCTCTCTTTGAGTATAATCTTTCGCTACAAGCCTTGCCTTAAAGGTCTCAACCTTTCCATCAGATCCTCTTTTCTTCTTATAGACCCACTTACAGCCAATAGATTTAATATTGGGTGAAAGTTTTACAAGATCCCAGACCTGATTGGAATCCATAGATTCCAATTTGGCCTTCATAGCTTTAACCCAATGAGTTGAGTCAACATCAGTCATTGCCTCTTCATATGTGGTAGGATCAGATTCAGATTCTATGGAGACAGCTTCAAAAACTTCTCCTAAGAACATGTATCTATCAGACTGGCTAATAATTGACACGACTAAAAAGTTGTGCGCTCTTGTGCAACACCCAAGTGTAGATGATCCTACAAGTAATACTGGATAAGTCCAGGTCGATCCCACAGGGAAGGAATAGGAAGAATATATACTAAGTTACAACCTAACAAAAAAGAAAAGAAAATAATAATATACGGGTGGAGGTTCTAATGAATCCTAATCAATTAAATTAAACTAAATAATAAACTATAGCATAAAGAAACATAACTAATTAAACATATAAAGTAAAGGTGTTAGAAACACGAGAATCCACATTGATCCTAACCATCTACCATGCGCATTCATTAACGCTCTATGGAGTTCATCCCTTTTCAGTATTCCGTATTTTTTTAAAGATAAAGAATCAATAGCCCTTTCATGACCGGGACTACATCATCACAGTTGATTTAAAATAGTTGGAAGACGGTTTAAAACAATGGTTATTACTTACACTCTAAATGGTGTTAGCATTCAAAGTGGTTTTCAAAAGTCATTGAAGAAAAGGCCTTAAGGCTTTAAGTTCTAAAAACTGTTGTGACAAACTGAGCTTATAGGGAAAATTTGATGACAGATTTTTAAAACAAAAAGTCATGGAATACTTAAAAGAATCATCTCAGGAATTAGCATGTTCGATCGATTGAAGCACTTTCGATCGATCGAATAGCATCATCCTTCAATTGATCCAAAATGCCTTCGATCGCTTGACTATGGCTCTGGTTCGATCGATCGATCGAAATACCTTCGATCGATCGAGCCCAAGGTTTCTAAAGATTGCATGGAAGAGGTTGGGAATCAATGTTTCATCACATATTCCCAACGTCTAAACTACAGAAATATAATAAAACTAGTGCAGAAGCAGTAAAACCAAACAATCATAACAACTATAACAATAAACAATCAAATACGATAAAGGAATAGAAAAACCTGGAAATTATCTAAACTAAACTTGTAATAATCTTGAACTAAACTTTAATCTTCAATAATCTTCAATATCTTAATGAAAAAGAGGAAGAAAAAGATGAATCTAACCTAATCTACTCCTAAGCTAACCCTAAACTACCCTAAAACTACTGTTTTTCGCGTTCTAGAGCGTCCTCCTTTCGTCTGGCATCAAAACGACTTATATATAGGGTTCCCGCAGAGTTTACGTAACTTTTGGGTGAATATAAAGTTCGATCAATCGAACTTAGTTCGATCGATCGAAGGTTCAATCGATTGAACTCTCCTCAATCGCTTGAACTTCTCTGATTTTGACAACTCTATGCACCGATGGGAGAATGGCCATAACTTTTCACTCGGACCTCAAATTGACCTCCCGTTTGTGGCCACGTGACCGTAACTCAAAGATCTACATTTCATATATCTGGGAAAATATTCCAAATCTGAAGTCTTCATTGTCAAAATTGGCATTTTCTCAGCTGCTTCCATTGTTCTCTTCACCAAAATCACTTTTCTTTAGCTCTACTTCATTGATTTACATCCTAATACCTATAAAACAATGCAAAAACATATATTTAAGTATTAACACAATAAAAGAACATTGTTATTAGAATGCACCTAAATGTCGGGACTTTGGGGATAAAAGTATGCATAAAAGACCATATATTACGCTATAAATATGCACTTTTCACCTTGAAAAATCACACCCCCCAACTAGCTCGTTGCTAGTCCCTAGCAATGAAGCGAACTACAGCAATGTTTATTTAAACTCTAGAAATTGAAAACAAAAGAAAGTAAAAATCCTAAATCACTTTCGCAGGAATCGCGATTGCATTTAGCGTATGCAACAAGTCTTTAAACCCCTAGGTTACCCCTAGTGGACGAGTATTGTCTCGTGAGGGTTTGCAGTGAATCTACCCACAAAATTCATGTTTATGGTAATGGTTCTCATTTAAATGTTTTCAAGAAAATTTTTCCTCTCATTTAGTAATGTAGTTAAGCTCAACAATCTCATGAAAACTCTCTAGTATGCCATAGCCATTCAACACACACATTACAGTTAATCTACTATCAAAGTCATTAGAATATTTCATACCTGTTAATCTTCAAGTGTGTGTGTGTGAATAGACAACCCAAAATACAAAACTTTAATTTCAAAGCTCGCATAACCTAAGATTCTATCAAGACGTTCATTTTGACTCAACTCTCACCGGGATTACACTCTCAAGATGAAGTCACTCTGAATTAGGTGTAATAATTATCACTCATGATATGGAAGCTATAAAGAGTAAATGTGAATGGAATTAATGCTTCTCATATCTAAATAGAAAAACAGACATTTTAGTGCATAAAGTCTCATGAATGGATACTTATCACTAGAAGAGCGAGATATCGTGGAGAACTCTCTCTTTACCTTAACTTCTAATCCAATTTACTTAAAATCATCAGGACTTTGAAAAAGAGGTGTTTGATTAAGAAGAAAGAGGCTTGTGATTTTCAATTGGGTCCAAGGATGTGATTGGAATGTCTACTACAACTTTTCAAACTTCCCCACATCTCAAATCTCTCTCTTCTTCTTCTTTTCTTTTTTTGCTCTTTTCTTTTTTTCCACTCTTCTTTTTATTATTATTTTATTTCTTTTGAAACAACCATTGGCAATTTTTTTCTTTTCATGCTTTTTTTTTCTTTTTTTTTCATGAATTTTTTTTTCTTTGCCAACTTTCCTTATTCACACTACCAAACTTCTTGTCAAGATAACACATCCCAATCACTCCTAGATAAAGAAAAGAAACTCAAACTCTTAATATGGAGTTTGGTATGAACTATAGGATTGTGAAGACAAGGCGATTATGAAAAGCTCAAGAGGTGAAGCAAAGGAATAGCATAATAGTAAGCCAAGGCTATATTATACGTGTATTGTCAAAAGATGGCCTAAATCATCTTCTAAGTTCATAGGATTATTCATTTTAGTAAATTCAAGAGATCTAAAGTTGGTAAATCCTGAACGTTCTCTTCTAGTAATCAGTCAAAATGAAGAAGAAAAATGAGACTTACAACGAATGAATACGCTTTTCAAAAAGTATGAGTAATTTTATAAAAACCCTCAAAAATAAAAGAATGGCACAAAAGCTCACTTGGGTTATTAGTCTCCACTACAGTCTCTCAAGAGACCTAAATAGTGCTTACTAATCCATTTTAGCTAAGTACAAGGTTGTCACAACGTGCTCAAAGTTGTTTGAAAATTAAAAGGCATAAAACATACTATAACCAAGATAGTAAACAAACTACCATTGTGTATCACATACTAATAACATACAGAAAATAAAACTAATGCATCATAACTAACTACATTAACTAAGAGAGAAATACAAGAACCATTTTATTATCTTTAAAAATAAAATTAAAAATTTTAAAATTTTTGACAATTTTAAATTTACTGAGTCTTGTGCTGCTAAGCAAGTATATGACACTAAAGCATAAAAAGAAAGAACCGAGGCATGCAATGACTCACTCCCCCCCAACTAAAACTAAACATTGTCCCCAATGTTCTAAACTAAGCACATGGACATGTAAAGTAAAGCGAGAGAAGGAAGGATGTTACCTCGAGGCATCAATATCCAAATTTTTTTAAGTCACCTGCAAAATCATTAGTAGCAACAAGGAAAAATAGAGAATATAATAGAACTACTCAGTAAATAAATTCGGTTAATCAAGATTTTTATCATAAAGTAATAACCGAAATTTTTGAGGATCTTCCCAGTGAAATAATTTAATAGTGAAAAGAATGTAGGGATCCTCATAAATATGCAACTCCCCCCAACTAATGTCAGGCTCAAGGTCAGAGGAGATGATGCAAAACCAATGGCTTCTAAAGTTATTGGGGACAGTTATAAGAGGAATACCACACTTTTTAGGAATTACACTCAAGGAAAGATCTTTGGTGTTGGTATTTCTATAACAGCCTCTATTTTTCTATTATCAAAAACAGGCGGAGGCCATGGTTCGATAAAAAGGGCAGGGTCTAAGTGATGTTCTAATGAAGCTTTACTACCCTCCTCTTGTTCTAGAACATAATCTATGGAGATGTGATCATAGGAATTGGATTTCTGTTCTATGTACATTGATTTGGACTGGACTTAGATGAAGCTATCTATTTGGGCCTCAATGTCAGTATTACTCAAGAAGGTCAAGCAGTCTAGCAAATTACTAGCTTCTTGTTGAAGTTTAAGATCATCTAATGTGGGCCAAATAGTTTCTAAGTCCTCTCTCAAAGAATTTTGAAAGTTAAAATTTTGTGAAAAACATATTCTAGAATCTTTACCATCCTCTTCCACAACACATCTATTTTGTTCAATATTGGGGTACACATAACTTTCAAGCTCGGGATGAGAGCTTTGATTGATAGCGAGGATAGGTGATGGGCAACTTGGTGACACCACCTTTTCGTCCGAAAGAGGTGAGGGATCATGAATATCAGATGAATCTAAATCGAATTTAGAAATTTCAATAACGTCCTCCCTAGGGTCACTATCAAAGGTAGGGGTAGAGTCAACAGGGGTTTCCTAATTGCGTGCAGTCACCTAAGCTCTCATTATCTGTAAAAACCTCATTCTCATCCGTGTAACTCTCCTCACTATATATGTCATCTATTGAGGTGCTCTGGACAAAGAAATTTTGCAATTTTATCAAGGCAGTGAAGGAGTTGCTGTTTGGGGTTGTATATTAAGGAGAAGATAATTCTACAACTTCATGCTCAATGGTTTGGTTTTGGAGTTCTTGTTGGATTATCACCTTCGTGAGTGAGTTGTTAACCTCATTCGGTATAAACCCGTCATAGTTCTCTATTTCTATTCCATTGTTAGTGTCTTGAAATTTAGGTTGTAGTGTTGAAGGATTGGTATAGTCTTCTAAAGGTTGGCTAGTATATGCTTGTTGATATCTAGTTTCTAATATATCAAGTGCACTATCTAGCCTTTTCATTTTACTAAGTAGCAATTTTAACATTCCATTATCCTCAACTTGGTTATTCTCCTCATTATTGCTATATGAAGTTTCGCCCCATTGTTGTTGGGAGTAATTCTCATCCTATTGTGTTTGTGGACAAGACTCGCCAAAGGGAAAGTCTTGGTGCGTTTGGTAATCGTGGGAGCTACTACTATATTCTACATTATCATTTTGGTTATATCCCCATTGCGGTTGATAAAACTATCCATGTGGAGGTTCTTGACACGTTTGATAATACGGGGGACTACAACTATCATTTTTCCATTGTGGTGGTTGGTAGCACTCGGGTTGATAGTGCGCATCATAGGTGGGTGCTTGCCAACTCAGGGGATAACTATTTTGATTTTCAAGTGTGTACCTATGATTGGTGCTTGTGTTATATGGAGGGTAATATGGATAAGACATGTTTACCCAAAATTTTTAAAACAATAGAATTGTTATTTTTCTTTTATCTTGTGAGAGAAAAAGTCCAAAGTTTTTTTTTTTTTTTGAAAAGTAAGAAAAATTGGAAATAACTTAGTAAAATTCTAGCCTAGTTGCCTTCCCCGGCAACGGCGCCAAAAACTTGACACGACTAAAAAGTTGTGCGCTCTTGTGCAACACCCAAGTGTAGGTGATCGTGCAAGTAGTATTGGATAAGTCCAGGTCGATCCCACAGGGAAGGAATAGGAAGAATATATACTAAGTTACAACTTAACGAAAAAGAAAAGAAAATATTAATATACGGGTGGAGGTTCTAATGAATCCTAATCAATTAAATTAAACTAAATAATAAACTATAGCATAAAGAAACATATAAACTAAAGGTGTTGGAAACACGAGAATCCACATTGATCCTAACCATCTACCATGCACATTCATTAAAGCTCTATGGAGTTCATCCCTTTTCAGTATTCCGTATTTTTCTAAAGATAAAGAATCAATAGCCCTTTCATGACCGGGACTACATCATCACAGTTGATTTAAAATACTTGGAAGACGGTTTAAAACAATGGTCATTACTTGCACTCTAAATGGTGTTAGCATTCAAAGTGGTTTTCAAAAGTCATTGAAGAAAAGGCCTTAAGGCTTTAAGTTCTAAAAACTGTTGTGACAAACTGAGCTTATAGGGACAATTTGATGATAGATTTCTAAAACAAAAAGTCATGGAATACTTAAAAGAATCATCTCAGGAATTAGCATGTTCGATCGATCGAAGCGCTCTCGATCGATCGAATAGCATCATCCTTTAATCGATCGAAATGCCTTCGATCGCTTGACTATGGCTCTGGTTCGATCGATCGATCGAAATACCTTCGATCGATCGAGCCCAAGGTTTCTAAAGATTGCATGGCAGAGGTTGGGAATCAATGTTTCATCACATATTCGCAACGTCTAAACTATGGAAACATAATAAAACTAGTGCAGAAGCAGTAAAACCAAACAATCATAACAACTATAACAATAAACAATCAAATACGATAAAGGAACAGAAAAACCTGGAAATCATCTTAACTAAACTTGTAATAATCTTGAACTAAACTTTAATCTTCAATAATCTTCAATATCTTAATGAAAAAGAGGAAGAAAAAGATGAATCTAACCTAATCTACTCCTAAGCTAACCCTAAACTACCCTAAAACTGTTGTTTTTCGCGTTCTGGAGCGTTCTCCTTTCGTCTGGCGTCAAAACGACTTATATATAGGGTTCCCGCAGAGTTTACGCAACTTTTGGGTGAATATAAAGTTCGATCGATCGATTGAACTCTCCTCAATCGCTTGAACTTCTCTGATTTTGACAGCTCTGCGCACCGATGGGAGAATGGCCATAACTTTTCACTCGGATCTCGGATTGACCTCCCGTTTGCGGCCACGCTACCGTAACTCAAAGATCTACATTTCATTTCTCTAAGAAAATATTCCAAATCTGAAGTCTTCATTGTTAAAATTGGAATTGTCTCAGCTGCTTCCATTATTCTCTTCACCAAAATCACTTTTCTTTAGCTCTACTTCATTGATTTACATCCTAATACCTATAAAACAATGCAAAAACATATATTTAAGTATTAACATAATAAAAAGAACATTGTTATTAGAATGCACCTAAATGTAGGGACTTTGGGGATAAAAGTATGGATAAAAGACCATATATTACGCTATAAATATACACTTTTCACCTTGAATCAATAATCCTCCCACTACGACGAGGTACCAGTTCAAAATTAGGTGACAAAGCGGTATTTTCTTGTCTTACATCAGTATCAACTGCAGGGAGGACTGAGGGCCCTCCTTCTCTCTCTCTAAGATTTATCCTTCTCTTAGGTTTATGGTTCAAGATATAATCATTCTCTTAGAAAATAGCATTTGTACTAACAATCACTTTTTGTTCTCTTAGATCATAAAAATACCATCCATAAGTACCCTTTGGATACCCCACAAAGTAACATACTTCTGATCTAGAATCTAACTTGCTCATCTTTCCTTTCAGCACATGTGCCGGACACCCCAATATTCAGAGATGTTGCAAAGAAGGCTTGCGTCCAATCCACATCTCCCGTGGTGTCCTGGGAACAGATTTGCTTGGTACTAGATTTAGTATGTATGCAGCAGTTTCCAAAGCGTAACCCCAAAGGAATAATGGTAACTCAGAATAACTCATCATCGACCTAGTCATGTCTAAAAGAGTCCTATTCCTTCTCTCCGCTACCC
Organism: Hydrangea macrophylla; assembly: GCA_033977485.1. Lineage (NCBI taxonomy): Eukaryota > Viridiplantae > Streptophyta > Magnoliopsida > Cornales > Hydrangeaceae > Hydrangea > Hydrangea macrophylla. Next base: position 71,199,162 of record CM066994.1, read on the forward strand.
CATTCTGCTGAGGTGTACCATGTGCAGTCAATTGTGACAGAATCCCATTCTGTACAAGGTGATCAATAAACTCATTAAAGAGGTACTCGCCACCTCGATCAGATCGAATGGCCTTGATATGTGTGCTCAATTGCTTTTCCACTTCAGTCCTAAACTCTTTGAACTTTTTCAAAGGTTTCAGACTTATGCTACATTAAGTACACATATCCATACCTAGAGTGGTCATCAGTAGATGTAATGAAATACTCATAACCACCCCGTACTCTAATGTTTATTAGTCTACACACATCAGTAAAAACTAATTCCAACAATGCATTGGTCCTATTGCCCTTTGCGGGAAAGGGTCTTTAGGTCATCTTACCCTCTAAACAAGACTCGCAGACTTCCATTGGTTCAAGGACCAAATCACCTAAGACCCCTTCTTTGAATAGTCTGCCAATCCTATTTAGATTGATATGGCCAAGCCTTATATGCCAAAGCCTTGTTGGATTAGTGGAAGGTTCTTTTCTTTTAGATGGTACAGTTACCACTGAGTTATTAAGTTCCATACAAGAGTCTTTAGAAATATTTGGAGTGATCACATATAAGCCATTTGATTTAACACCAAAACAAATAAAAGAACCATTTCTTTTAATCACAACTTCAGTTCCAAAATGAAAAGAATAACCATTATTCGATAAATTAGAAACTGAAATTAAATTACGTCTCATTAAAGGGACATAAAGTACATCTGATAAAATCAAAACATTATTATCTGAAAATTCTAAAGATACTACTCCTACTGTAACCGCGAAAACGGTTGCGATAGATCCCAGAGTCAGCATGATTTCTCCATCACTGCATTTCCTGGTTGATCTGAACCCCTACAACAAATTACAGATATGGTTAGTCGCACCAGAATCAATGCACCAAGTGTTTAAAGTATCCGTTATAAAACTTACTTCAATCACATGTGATTCAATTATACCTTGAACCCTAATAGCCAAGAATTGTTGACAATTCCTCTTCCAATGGCCCTTCCCACCATATTGGAAACACTTCCCTTTGCCTTTACCTTTTCCCTTAGATTTTGCAATCTTCAGAACTGGTCCAACAATTGGACCACCAGTGCCAGCCTTCTTCTTCCCTTTCCTTCCTTTCAGTGTAGATTGGGAGGAGGAAGAGCCTTTCTTAATGTTCAGAATGTTGCCCCCAGGTTTGATCACCCCTTCTGCTGCCAGAAGAGAACTCATTAATTCGCTCATTGAAAAATTCATTTGATTCATATTATAGTTAAGTTTAAATTGACCGAAAGAAGGTGACAGAGAATTGAGGATCATATCAACTTGGATTTGTGCGTCGATGTTGGCACCTAGGGTCTCCACCTCGTTCAAATAACCAATCATTTTTAAAACATGTTCTTTGACTGGAGTCCCTTCCGACATCTTGGCACTCATTATCTTCTGCATAGCTACCTGTCTGGCAGGCCTACCATGCTCCCTAAACATCTTTTCCAGGAATTTAATAATGTCACTGGCAGAATTATTCGACTGGAATTGATGTTGCAACACACCAGCCATTGAGGCCAGAATATAGCAACGAGCCATTCCATTCGACTTCTTACACTTATCGAACTCGCGTCTGGCAGCTACCGAAGCATTTGTCGCGGGTTCTTCAGGGCATGGGGTGGTGAGGACATATATGTGATCCTCCGCAGTTAATACGATGTCAAGGTTTCGTTTCCATTCAGTGTAATTATTTCCAGTTAACTTGTTTTGAGTGAGTATAGTGGCAAGAGGACTAAATGCAGATCCAGACATTATGATTTACTGAAAAATCAACGCAGACAAAATAAATATGGATATTAGAATTTGACAGCTTGAAATAAAAGAATCCTTAAAACTCTTATTTTAAAACCAAGTCACCGGAATATCAAAACGAAAGAATATAGCCTCAGTGTGGTGGTCAATATTCGATCCTTCGATTAATCATGACTTGTCCGCTATGCAACTCTTGTAAAACAAGTTATGACTCCCGAACCTATTTGATCTCTAAGTTTCTGAATAATGCCCCATGTGGGATGCCTTATCCATAGCGTAAATTGTGTGTACCATTAACTAGGATCCAATCACAACCGCCTTAAGTAGTGCCTCCGTGTGGTGGTCATCCTCTAACACGTCTGATTGATCCTATTCGTAGGAAGTTCACATCTAGTAACCAATGAGTATTGTACTCCATATGGAACGATCACCCCTTACGAGGTGACACAGAATGCACTTCTCATCTTACAGTGTACCATTAATGAAAGATTGTGGGTGTTATTTATAAGACCTTCTCCCACTAGATTTGGAAAATAAGGATTTTGCCTTTTTTTAGAGAAATGTTTCTACTCATTGCCCATAGAATAGTTTTTGAATTTTATTTTAGAAAACTTGTTTTTACTATGCATGTAGTAACAACATGTTAAATATTCCAATCACAAATTAAAATTAAAATGAAATAAAGGCATTCACATGCCTCTATCTCCCATGACTCTATCTCCATAGAACCTCCTATTGGTTTTGGTCACCTTTGGCTCTATCTTCATGGATTTTTTAATTCTATTACATTGGTCCTATTCTTCTTTCGAAGCTTACAATTTATCTAAAAATAGAAAACAACAGTAAAACAAAAGGCTAGGAAAACTGGTGCGACTTTCCTATTCATAGGATTGAAGTCGCAACGCCCTTTACACATGCCTTAAAACCAAACCAATAATTAAAACATAATATACACCAACTTCAAACAATTAAATACAAAATTAAAAAAAGGTCTTGGTGCCATGGAAGATAGCAGACTAAACTTGCTGCAAAAGGGTTAGTTATACGCACATCCATGCATATATAACAAATGTATGTAACTATTGGAACCCCTAATTAATTTACATAGTATATAAACTCTTTATATACTAATTTAGAACATAAGACAACATCTCAGTTCTCTGTCATACTTCAATCGATTGATAAAGGTATGATTGATCGAACCATCGATTGATTAAACATAGTTCAATCGATTGAACCTTCAGATTCACAGAATATTTTGAAATAATTTACTGAATAATTTAAAATTAAAGCATATGATTTAAAAAACTTTAAAACTATGAACAAAACACCTAGACAGAGAATCAATCTCGATCGATCGAACCACATTCAATCGATCTAACAAAACAAACTTCGATCGATCGAAACCTGTTCGATCGCTTGAGATCAAAGAGGCTCAATCGATCGAACATACGTCGATCGTTCGAACCCATCAGGCATCCAATGCAATCACAGATTTGTATTCTACAGTGAGAACACTGTAGAAACAGATCTGTGACGATGCAGTTTTGAAAATAGTCATAAAATCAACATGCAAATCAAAACTAGTGTTCCAAAACGCGTCTATAGATCGAAACAAGCGTGGTTCTGATACCAATTGAAGGAAAGATAGGTTTAAAATTATTTTAAATGCGCAAAGAAAAGATTAAGTTACAAAACTTTTTGGTAGCCCAAATCTACTACTCGTCAACTCTATAGATGCGTACAAGAGGGAACAAGAATTATACCTTGGTATTTTGAACCCAATTCTAAAATCTTTGACTTCTAGTGGCCTCCACTAGATGATCTTCACTCTTATGACTTCTATGGATGCTCCCGGAGAGACTAGGGTTGGTAGGAACCCTAATAGAAAGAATAGAGAAGGTTTGGGAACCTTAAAATAGTTTCTGCAGCTTCTTGTATAATAAAATGACGAGCTCTTATTTCTGGACGCAGCTGTCCAATTTATTGATTCCCATAACCGACCTTACATTCAATCGATCGATGTGACTTCGATCGATCGAAACTTCAATTGATTGAACCATATTTGATCGATCAAACCTGCTAAGACTTCAATCGATCGAGACTCTTCGATCGATTGAACTCGTCATGACAAAATCCTCTTGTGCCTTTCCAAGCATCCTAGCAGAGCTAAGAGTGGGACCTCCTAGGTTCTCAATTTTGGCTCAGACCAGTTGTTAATTCCCATGACCAAACTCTTTGATCAGTAAACTAACCAATTGGTCAGTTAACGTTTACTCCACTATAAAATGATACCTGAACTCCAACGCAAAAGAACATATCCAATGTAATGTCTAGACTTATATGGTGTACTAACATCCCTCTAGCATCAGCATTCACAATCATATTCAGGTAGTCAGATAAACGGTTACTGTCAACCTGAATCATGATTACTAAAAATGTTGATAACTATTTATCAACAAGACTGCAGTTCTCAGTAATTAACTTGGTGACATTCTCAAGGGAATGCTTACTCTTTATCAGAGGGTAGATTCTATCTTGACAATATATGTTCACAACCCTATGAACATGACATACCCAAGATACCCAGGTATTGATCTTCTATAGACCTCACTGATTGGTGAGTTAAAGTAGACATATCCACAGTTTGTGTCCATAATCGTCTCAAGATTGAGAACACGTACCTTATACAAGTTATGAGTTCCTATTGACTGGTGACAGCCTTAAGTGTCAATAGGAAAGCTCAGGTCCTATCAATGCACTAGAAGCACTAGTATATTAACTAAGAGCTACACTCTAATGATTGAGATTCATCACTCCATCCAATGGTAGTTAATCATGCTACAGTGTAAACCTAATGAGATATCTAGTCTCATCATCCACTGCGATAAATTTTAAGTATCAAAGAATAGTAATTCGTATCTCACTTGTATGTATCTCATACATACACAAATTACTTACTATGATCCTTAAGGATTAACAATCATCTCATCAAACAAACATACATAATAAAATGTAAAACTGATATCCAAATATTAAAATATCAATGTCTCATACATAAAGTAATGGTTTGAGGGCACATTTCCAACATAATACCTATGACTTAATTCTACAAGTGGAAGAACTTAACAAACTTCTTCTTGGTCACTTCATATTTCATTCCTTTTCCCCTTGTCATGTGTCCACTCCTTCCTTTGATACATTCTGGACTGAGGACTTTGACCGTTGTTTTGGTGATTATGCCACATTGCTAAATGTATTATCTCCTTTGCCACCATCACCAACCACTAATCCTTCCGTTGTTCAAATTACAAGCTGGAGGAAAAGAGCTAAGGTATGGATCCTAACCTCAAAGCTGACTATGACTCCATCATAAAGTTTAAAGAATTTTATAAAATAAAATGGAATCCTCAGAAGCCCTCTGAGTCAATCTCTAAGGCGGATCGAATCAGGATCTGATTAAAAAGAGAATGGATGGAAAATAAGGCTCAGGAACATAGGAAAAAGACTCCAAACTGGTAGCAACTTTATGCTTTCACCGAGAATTGGGTCAGAAAGACATTGTCATGCCCTGGAGTATCAAAATAGGGAAAAGTAGATTTCCTTTTCTGGGTCCTTAGGTACGTGGCTAGTTAAATTACCTAATTTCCCTGTACAACAATTCTATAACAAGATGCTAACAAAATAAGCATAATTAAAATATATTAAATAATAATACATAAAGTTCGATTATAACCCAAAATTTTAACAATTCTGATAGCAATAAACAAATTCGAAGTACCAGTATCAAATAAAACCTTAACTCGAGTGCTAAATAACGTAAGAGTACCTTCTATATTCTGCTACTCGGTTTCATCATATCCTGCATCCTCTGGGATGATAGCATTCAAATGAGTCTACCCAACTGGGCCATAAGCAACTGGTCCCTTGTATCCTCCACTGGATGATTTGTAGTTCTTACTCATGTGACCGCGCTTGCCATAGTTGTTGCAGAGTACTTTCGGACGATTCTGGTTCTTTGCAGCTCGGCGGTCCTTCGCCAAATGACCAGGTTTTTTGTAGTTAAAACATCCACCGGTATTACCTCCAGTGGCGGCAAGTAGTCCTTGCAGGGAAGGAGCTCAAGTTACAACAGAGTGGTTCTAGGAAAATACAGGTTGTGGCTTCCTTTCTCCAGTTCACTTGCGCTTGTTCCCTTGGAACTGCATCGAAGGTCTCGGTCCTTGGTTATTCCTAGCTGGGGGTCGATTTCCAAAGCGTCCTTTCTCTTAACCATTGCTATCGTTATAACTGACTGCCATTCTTACCATAGCCTTTAAGGTTTGACCCAGATGATTCAGAGTCATCCATTATAGTGGTAGGGAGAGACCTTGATGATACTGTAGGTTCTTCTTCTCTAGAGTATCAATCATGTAAAGGGCAAATTGGGGACAACTGTTTAAATTGCACTGTGTACTCCCTTACGGTAAGGTTTTCTTGTCTTAGCTCAATGATTTCCCTCTCCTTCCTATTTCTTTCTATCTGAGGGAAGTAGTTCTCCAAAAATAGCCCTTTGAATGTGATCTAGGGCATTCTTCCGACCGCATCCTCTCCTACGGTCACCTTCTCCGATTCCCACCCATCGGTTGCCATAGTGCATTACAAGCTAAGTGACTGCAAATACTAGCAAAGTATCCATAGATATGCAGTATATAAAATAACATCATTAAATAATCATCTCATTATTTGTACTCATGTATGCACCAACTCATTAGAACAACATCGTCTCAACCAATCCCATTATAACATGGACTCTTGGATCCACATCTCACACATAGCTTTCCTTCCCACTTTACTATCCTAGCCTGTAGCCTAGGGGTGTACGCAGTCGGTTTTAGTCATTTTTGTGTATTTTAAAATTGACCAATAGGTTCAGTTTCGGTCAGTTTTGCCATTTTGGTCAATTTTTTGGTCGGTTTTAGCTTGTACATGCATTTTATAAACCAACCAATTGATTTTTTAGTCGGTCAATTTTGGTCGGTTTTTGGTTTTTTGAGTTTTTTGTTCACCCCTACATAGCCCAATACATTATGACTCATCAAACTTGACACGCAATCCCATAAATTCTGGCCAACACACCTTGATTCATTCTACTCCACGATTATATCCCTCCTAGCCTCGGTCATGGACCAAAGTGACATCCCTTAGCTTCTACCAAATCTCCTGTCTCAGACCGAGGTGATGTACTTTTAACCTCTATCAGACTAGGTTCATGATGTATCCTTCTTACTCTCAATCATGGACTAAGGTGACATATTCTTGTAGTCTCTATTTAGATCTCCCATCCTGGTCATGGACTAAGGTAATATTCCTTTAGCCTCTATTGGACTAAGATGATAGCATCGGCATAACCCTCGGTCTCGATCTTGGACCAACGTGACCATGCCCGTGTGTTTATCGAATCTCTCATGTCTCGATCATGGATAAGGCGACATTCCATCGGCCTCTATTAGACCATGGTGCTAGCCATATTACCGTTCTCACAATATGTATCCCTTAGTCTCTCTCATGGACTAAGGCAATGCCAACTGTATATCGCTTAGTCTCTCTCGTGGACCAAGACAATGCTAATCGTATATCCCTTAGTCTTTTTCATAGACCAAGGCGATGCTAACCGTATATCCCTTAGTCTCTCTTGTGGACCAAGGCGATGCTAACTGTATATCCCTTTGTCTCTCTCCTAGACTAACGCGATATAGGTGCTGCATATATACCACATATGTTCACTACCAAGCCCAACTGTCTCAACTCATTTAGATCCCACACCCAGCGTTGTGCGATCTTTGCGATCGCATTCAGCGCACCGATATAAATAGTATCGACCTTTGTAGTCGATAGACCCATTATGATGCACGTCGGCTTCTCATTCCTGTTTGCCACATTATATCATCATTACAAATGGTTCCACTATTTAATGTATTAGTCCATTATTCAACATGTATATTATTCCATTACAGTATCGCATTATCCCTTACTACTCCATAGTCGCATCACGAAAGTCCAAATCGATAATCGAACGATCGAACCCCTTATATAATAAACAAAAAAGAAAAATCCATATTCTACAATTGCCAATCGATTGGATACAAAACAATACCAATCGATTGCAAACTTTGGCAAGTTTGCAATCAATTAGGTTACAACCAATGGCAATCGATTAGAAAACTATCCAATCAATTGGGTTAAAACCAATGGCAATCGATTGGAAAACTATCCAATTGATTGGGTCCAAACTGATAACAATCGATTGTTATAAAACCCAATCAATTGGGACTTCGTCTTCTCTAGTGAGAAAATAGTCTAGCATATATAACGTCTTTAGGATGTATTAACTACATCTAACCTTTACTAAAACTTGTAAAAACATCATATAAATGTAAGCAAGTGAGTTGGACTCACCTAGGGGGTGTTTGGGTGTATGTTGAGCTTGTGGGCCTTTGAAACCTCAAGGTTTTATCTCTCTCTCTCTCTCTCTCTCTCTCTCTCTCTCTCTCTCTCTCTCTCTCTCTCTCTCTCTTCCTCCTCTTCCTCCTCCTCCTCTACCTCAGTCTCTCTTCTCTTTCTCTTCTTCTTTTTTCTTTCTTCTTTCTTCTTCTTCTTCTTCTTCTTCTTCTGTCTTAACTTGACAGTGTGTGTATGGGTATTTGTGTGGTGTATATATGTATGTATATATATAGATGTGTATATATGTATCACTCTCTCTCTCTCTCTCAAGACTGTCAAATAGTACATGGGTAAAAAATGGACTCATATATATAGAAATTTTGAGTACCACACATCAAACTACAAATCAAAGAAGAAAACTTGTCCCTACAGGTCCCAATCAATTGGGACTAGAGGCAATTGATTGGGCACATATATTTCAAGGCAATCGATTAAGAAAAATGGCAATCGATTAGGATAGTGCCACATAATGAATTCAGATCGGTAGCATGGCAATCGATTAGTATAAAGGCCAATCGATTGGGACTCAAAATTCAATAAACACAAGAATAAATCAAAAGGTCTTTAATTATATATAAAAATTACAAAAGTATAGTGAAATTACAAGGTAATGATGCCAAAAATTGGTAAGATAAACTAGAGCAGTTTAGGGAGAGAGATATAGTAAGAGACTGGTATTTTGTAAGTGGTTCGACCCTGTTAATGAAGGAACTTACGTCCACGTGTGTGTCTGAGCACTTCTACTATATGAAATAAAACTACTGCACGGACCTTGGTGATCCAATAATGGTGATTGGAACTACCAAGGTTCAATCGTACAGGATTACTTGGGAGTGGCTAGACATATAGTGTATTTTTCTTGGTGAGAATTAGATTGGGATCCCCTTTAATGGGGGTGAGTGGTCTCTTTTATAGATACAAAAGACCTACTCATACAAGGAATTCTAGTCCGTTTAGCAAAGTATTGACAACCTTAATGGTAGCTGCATATTCGGATGGTTTCCTATTCTGATTGGGAAACTGTTTATGCATATCTGGAAGATTTCCTAACTGGATTAGGAAACTGCTAGAGTCTGATCTGTTTGGGATGCATCCCTGGGTGAACAAGTAGTTCCCAAGTGATATTGTCACTGTGTAGAACCGCTTGGGGTAGGTCACTGAGAACCGCCTGGTCACAGAGAAGAACCAATTTTGGGTGTATCAGTTGTCCCTCATTTCCAAGGTTGGCTTGATGCTATATTGAGTCAAGTTTGGACATTTGTTTGATGCTGTCTGCCATTATCTGAGTGCTCGGGAATAGGCTAAGAGTTGAGACTCAGCCTAATTTGGAGTCTTTTGCTTGAGTTAGCTCCCAGGATGGTCATCTTCTGCCCGTAAACCTTTGTCAACGTTATGGGTAAAAGAATTTTACCATGGTGGAAAAGCCGACCTAAAGCGTATTGCTTCAGGGTCCTTTTATGTTAACTCCCCAAGATGGTTGTCTTCCACCCAGCCAGCCTTCGTCAAGACTATTGGGAGAAGAGCTTGACCATGTTGAAAAAATCGACCTAAAGCGTGTTGCTTTAGGGTCTTTTTGCTCCTCTATCGTGGGCTAACCTAAGAGGTTTTAGTCACCTCTATTGTCAGTTTGGACCTAAGCGGAGACCCAAAATGTATGGATTTTATGGATTTCTTTTACTCCTTTATCATGGGCCAACCTTAGAGGATTTCCTCTATCGTCGATTTGGACCTAAGTGGAGTCGATGCCTCTGAGTATTGTAGGCACTCATGTTGTCTAAGAATTTTACTTAGTTAACCCCCAGGTCTGTAAATTCTCGGTGTGACCTCCTATAGTTTTTAATCCCTCTTGCCCCCCAAGCTTTTGTTGAGGTGGGCGTTGTAAGAACAATTACTGTAGGTGACCGACCTAGAACGTTGGTAGTTTCAAGGTATTTTGATGCCTCGGGCATGATCCCGAGGTCTTCTGATGCCTCAGGTGTGGTCCCGAGGTCTTTTGCCAACTGCGTAATAGTGGTCTTTGGTTGCCTTAGGGTTGAGCCCAAGGTCTTTTTAGCACCTCGGGAGTTGAACCCGAGGTCTTTTTGGTATGCTTGGGGATCAACGAGGAGTTGATAAGTAATTCGAATCTTTGTAGGGGCCCTTTGACAGTCTGAGCTCCTGTTTACTTTAAGCTGGAGGCAATGTTGGGATCACTGAATCCTGATTGCTGCAAACTAGGGGTCGGGTCGGGGCTGCCAGACCCAGACCGATGTGAACTGGGGGTCAGGTCGGGGCTGCCAGACTCGGACCACTGTGAACTAGAGGTCGGGTCAGGGCTGCCGAACCCACACCGCTGCGAACTGGAGGTCGGGTCGAGGCTGCCGGACTCGGCTTGTTGTGAATTGAAGGAACTGCCAGAACTATCGGGCTTCTTTGCGTTGCTCGCCTTGGGCTAATCTCGCTTTCTTATATTTCTTGCAGGCTCGTAGATTACATGCCCGGGGCCTTTGGTCTTTAGAAATTCTTCAGTGTCAATATACTTTTTGACCCTCTCTGTGAGTTGAACCAAGGTTTCGGTCAGTTTCTGTGAAACAATATGGTGCACTTATGTTGAACTCCCGAGCAGAAGGCTGTAATTGCGATGGTTTCATCAAGATCATAGATCTCGATCTTCTCCTAGTTGAACTGGTCGGTGAACGCCTTGGGGGGCTCATAATTCCTTTGCCTGACAGTCAGCAACTGTATGTCAGGCTTTGGCCGTTCATGCATACCGATGAACTAGTTGATGAACTGCTTGCTTAGTTGCTTAAAATCTTTGACCGATCAGGGCTTCAGGGAGTGAAACCATCGCACGGCCGGGCCTTTCAAAGTGCTGAGGAAGGCCAGGTAATATAGTTCGTCTATGTTGGTGGCCAGGGCCATCTGAGCCTTGTAGGTCTAGACGTGCTCGACCAGGCTTCCAGAGTTGTTGTAAGAATCTAGATGAGGTTGTTTAAATTTGCATGGGATGGAAAAACTAGTAATCTGGCTGGAGAACGGCATAATTCTGAGTAGGTTTTAGCCGAGCATTTTGGCCATTCCATCGATCTATTTCTCTAAATCCTTGATGCGGGCCACCATACCTTCCCGACCGGTATCCGGGACGTAGGTCGGGTCAGTGGAAGAGGCTTCCTTTTTATGGCGGTGTGTTGTCCTCTGGGATCAGGCTCGGCTATAACTCCAGATGATCGTGTGCCTAAGGTTACTTCAACTCTTAACCGAGCGACCTTGGACCGATTCCCGGGCCATATGTTCCTACCTCTCCTCTTGGGCAGCATGCGTACCTTTGATGTCTGTGGTGTCCTCTATACGGGAAGGGTTGGCTCGGGTACGTTGCCTGGTCAAGATCTGTTCCTGACCGTGCGCAACGTTCCCGGGCTATTTCCCGGCCACTGAAGGATTGCTTCGTTGGGCCAGTAGGGCTTCGATCTGCTACTGGATTTGGTGTTGGCCCTCCGAAAGCTGCACCAGGGTTGCGGTGATTTGCTCAAGTGTTAGGAAAATCGCAGCCGGTGCTAGGGTCGGCGGAAAGTACCGATCGGCATGCTGCATAGTTTTCTTCGGAGGTATGACTATCAGTCGTTTCGTTTCTGAAAAACTGTCGTTTCCCATAGACGGCGCCAAGCTGATGATGCCAAAAATTGGTAAGATAAATTAGAGCAATTTAGGGAGAGAGAGATACTAAGAGACTGGTTTTTTTGTATATAGCTCGGCCCTATTAATGAAGGAACCTACGTCCACGTGTGTGTCTGAGCACTTCCACTATATGAAATAAAACTACTATAGGGACCTTGGTGATCCAACAATGGTGATTGGAACTACCAAGGGTCCGCCGTACAGGATGGCGAGGATTTATCTAGACAATGTAGTGTATTTCTCTTGGTGAGATTTAGATTGGGTTCCCCTCTGATAAGGGTGAGTGGTCTCTTTTATAGATACAAGCGACATACTCATACAAGGAATTCTAGTCCGTTTAGGAAACTATTGACAATCTTAATGGTAGCTGCATATTCAGATGGTTTCCTATTCTGATTAGGAAACTGTTTATGCGTATCTAGAAGATTTCCTAACTGGATTAGGAAACTGCTGGAGTCCAAGCTATTTGGGATGCGTCCCTAGGTGAACCAGTGGTTCCTGAGCGGTATTGTCACTGTGTAGAACCGATCAGGGTAGGTCACTGAAAACCGCCCGGTCATAGAGAAGAGCCAATTATGGGCGTATCATAGGGTATTACAGGACATCATCCTAAATTCAACGTAGGATATTGAGATACACTTCAAAATAGTTGTCTTCTATTAAACAATGTTGTCAGATTCAGTGTATTCATGGATACCTCCACTTACTACAGGAGCGATCCCCTTAGGATGGCCAGTTTTATCATTTTCCCAAAATCTGTGGTGTCCTCCATACGGGAAGGGTTGGCTTGGGTACGTTGCCTGGTCAAGATCAGTTCTCGACCGTGCGCAACATTCTCGGGCTATTTCCCGGCCACTGAAGGATTGCTTCGTTGGGCTAGTAGGGCTTCGATCTGATACTGGATTTGGTGATGGCCCTCCGGAAGCTGCACTAAGGTTGCGGTGATCTGCTCAGGTGTTAGGAAAATCGCAACCGGTGCTAGGGTCGGAGGAAAGTACCGATCGACATGCTGCGTAGTTTTCTTCAGAGGCATGACTATCAGTCGATTCGTTTCTGGAAAACTGTCGTTTCCCACAGACGGCGCCAAGCTAATGATGCCAAAAATTGGTAAGATAAATTAGAGCAATTTAGGGAGAGAGAGATACTAAGAGACTGGTTTTTTTGTATATGGCTCGGCCCTATTAATGAAGGAACCTATGTCCACGTGTGTGTCTGAGCACTTCCACTATATGAAATAAAACTACTATAGGGACCTTGGTGATCCAACAATGGTGATTGGAAGTACCAAGGGTCCGCCGTACAGGATGGCGAGGATTTATCTAGACAATGTAGTGTATTTCTCTTGGTGAGATTTAGATTGGGTTCCCCTCTAATAAGGGTGAGTTGTCTCTTTTATAGATACAAGAGACATACTCATACAAGGAATTCTAGTCCGTTTAGGAAACTATTGACAATCTTAATGGTAGATGCATATTCAGATGGTTTCCTATTCTGATTAGGAAACTGTTTATGCGTATCTGGAAGATTTCCTAACTGGATTAGGAAACTGCTGGAGTCCAAGCTGTTTGGGATGCGTCCCTAGGCAAACCAGTGGTTCCTGAGTGGTATTGTCACTGTGTAGAACCGCTCAGGGTAGGTCACTGAAAATCGCCCGGTCACAGAGAAGACCCAATTGTGGGCGTATCATAGGGTATTACAGGACATCATCCTAAATTTAATGTAGGATATTGAGATACACTTCAAAATAGTTGTCTTCTATTAAACCATGTCAGATTCAGTGTATTCATGGATACCTCCACTTACTACAGGAGCGATCCCCTTAGGACGACCAATCTGATCATTTTCCCAAAATCTTAATGGGTTACATCGATATTATAAAAACTTTACCTCCGCCACATGAGATTCTACCATAAATGGCTTCTTATCAACCTCTACGATTTCTAGTTCGCCGTCTTCCTCATTCTAGAAAATTAAACACTGATGCAGAGTAGATGGTACACACCACGCGGTGTGAATCCAATCTTGACCCAATAAGGCATTGTAGTGTGAAGTGGTATTGACCACAAATATTACTGTTAAGGTAGTTCTACTCCCAATTGATACAGTGATTAGGAGTTCTCCCTTTGGTTGGACTGATGTTGCAGAAAAACCCACTATTGCCACAATAGTGTCAATGAGATCATCACTAGTTTTGTCCAATTTTTTAAGCATATGTGAAGGCAATAAATTAACAGAAGCCCCATTATCCACAAGGACTTTGGACATTGGGACACTGTTAACATTGGCCTTAACATATAATGGCCTTAGTTGTCTAGCCATTCCAGCATTTGGCCTATCAAACATAATAGCCATCTTCTATTTTGAGTCTAAAATTGCTATATTTTGGATTGCTGGCTCAAGTGATTGTGCCTCTTCAGTGATGAGCACCATGGGTTTTGACTCATCATTGACGTCTTCTTCCAGGCCATCAAGCTGCCATTCTTATGTCGCAAAAGCATACGACATGGTATATACCATGTTGTCATAAAGAAAAAGTAATGATCTTCCTAGTCAAAAAATTTCGTTGTCTGAGAGGCTACTAGAATTGTCGTCTTTTGACCGTTCTGAATCCACTAAATTTATTGGGTGCTCCGTATCATCCTAGACTTGGCTGTCAATAGGGATTGTATCATCCTGTAGCATCACTCCAAATTCTGACACGTCAAGGTTTTCTTGGTTTGTTGACTAGTGATGAACCTTCTCTAAATTTTCTTAACCCCCTTGCTCATCAAATTCTAACAAGTCATCACCTACTTCTGTGGTAGCTAAGTTCTTGTCACTATCATCTTGATTTTCAGGCTTTACCTCAGCTTTTCTTACCCACTGGTATGATCTGCCCTCGAACCTTCTCACGAATGATTGTTACTTCTTCTGGGCAGCCTTTTTACACAGAACGCGTCTCTTCTGAGTCTGAGTCAAAAAGGGTAGATCATGGTACTGAGGAAATTTAGGATGTTGAATGTACATCCAACATCCATCATATGGTACAAGAGGAGTACTATCCATGGCTTGGTGTTTGGATAAAGTACAGGTTCTTGGTATAATGATTTTCCTAGTCAAAAAATTTCGTTGTCTGAGAGGCTGCTAGAATTGTCGTCTTTTGACCATTCTGAATCCACTAAATTTACTGGGTGCTCCATATCATCCTAGACTTGGCTGTTAATAGGGATTGCATCATCCTGTAGCATCACTCCAAATTCTAACACGTCAAGGTTTTCTTGGTTTACGGACTAGTGATGAACCTTCTCTAAATTTTCTTAACCCCCTTGCTCATCAAATTCTAATAAGTCATCACCTACTTATGTGGTAGCTAAGTTCTTGTCACTATCATCTTGATTTTCAGGCTTTACCTCAGTTTTTCTTACCCACTGGTATGATCTGCCCTCGAACCTTCTCACGAATGATTGTTACTTCTTCTGGGTAGCCTTTTTACGCAGCACGCATCTCTTCTGAGTCTGAGTCAAAAAGGGTAGATCATGGTACTGAGGAAATTTAGGATGTTGAATATACATCCAACGTCCATCATATGGTACAAGAGGAATACCATCCATGGCTTGGTGTTTGGATAAAGTACAGGTTCTGGCCTTCTTTTTTGACCTTGGCCAGCTAGGCATTTAAACTTGGTCTGTTTGTTAGAGTTCTTGGTATAACCAGGCTTGTTATACTTGTCTGCTCGGGACATCCTTGCCCCTTTGCCTTTTTCAGACTTATTGTTGTTCAATGTAACCTGAAATCCCCCCTGATGATTGAACCACCTTGCGCTGACTGTTTTCTACCCCTAATATTCTTTCATTATTCCCAATATCGTGAGTTTGGTTTCAAAGTAGTACTGCCAAAACCTCTGTGCAATTAATAAAGAGGACTGGTTGTTCACTCGCTTCTGCCAACTCATGCAATGACCGTCTTGACATCACATACGAATCATAGGGATTGGTAGCATGGAAGTAAACCCCTGCCCTTGTCTCGAATGGTGGTGCATCCGGACTAAAACCTTTGGGCATTTAAATCACACTTTTCATTGTTTTACCAATGGAGGAAGAAACTTGACCATATGATTTCGATCTAGCTGGCCATGTCATATTGGTAAAATTTGCTGAAACCATATTGACATGTGCCTCAGCCACGAACGGGTTCTTGTTGACCTGTTGACCAGGCTTATCAGCAGGGAATTCTACAGTCCCATTTTTAATCCATTTTTATATGGACTCCTGAAACGTTGTACAGTTATTTTTACGACAAGTCCATTTATTTTACCATTTGTAATAGGTTTTACCTTTAAGTTCTTCATTTGTTAGCAAAGTATGTGTCAATTTGATTTTCTTTTCCTTAACTAACCAATCAAAGATCATGTCAGATATGGTGATATCGAAGTCATATTTCTTACCATGCTTAAGTTTGGTTAGCGGGGTTCATTCCTTGAATTCGAGGAGGTTTATGCAGGACATCACTTGTAAATGGCTTTTGAGCCATTATTGTGGCTGCAACACATTCATGTTCATTCTCATTATCTTCATCAACTTGATCATCATCCTCAATTTTGACCAGATATGCAGGCTAATGATGCCCTTTATAATACACTCCCCTTATATTGTTTTTCTTTTGATTTTCCTCATCTAATACCTTCTCATATCGCGCCACAACATCAACCACATGGCACAAATCTGTGAATTGTTGACCTACAAACTGCATAATAAGTGTGGACTTCAAATTATCTATAGCTAGACGCACATATTATTCTTCTGGTAGCCTGGCCCTACACCTATTCCGAGCATATTTGAACCTAGCAATATATGCTTCTACGTTTTCTCCTGCACTCTATTTCAGTCTGGCCAAATCAGCGATAGTCACATCCAAGTCAGTCTGATAGAACTGACTATGGAAGATTCTTTCCATATCTTACCAAGCTTGGACTGAGCCTATGGGAAGGTTGATGTACCAAGTAAAGGCAGGTCTGGTGAATGAGTTGGCGATAATCCTAATTTCAACATGTCATTATGAGAAACTTTCCCACATTATGTAGTGAAACGTGCAATGTGCTCTAGTATAGTCTGCCTATCTCCAACAGAGAACAGAGTAAACTCAGGTATCCTGTAATACCTTGGGAATTCAAATATTCGGTCACTGAAGTCTGGGCAAGGCTTTTGATATTGAGGATGGATAGGTGCCCTAAATACTGCCGAAACTGTTCCCTCAATTGGTCATTTACTTGTTCCCTAACTTGCCCATAAGAACCTATTCTCTGATAGCTTCTTCCATCTCGTCCCTATTCATTCCCATGAAAATGTGATCATGAAAATCATGCTGATAGGGATTACCTACCTCATTACCGGGAGGCTGATGCCCTGGAAAACCTGGTAAAGGTACCTGTAATGGCTCTCCATTATGCATCAAGGGTTGTTGGAATTGAACCCCTCACTGTGCCACTAGTTATTTATGCTCCCCAGTCTGCGTTGCTGGCTGATTGTGCCTCCCAGCATGTGCTACTGGGTGATGAAAGTACCCCCCAGTCTGATGCACTTACGAGTGAGGTAAGCTTGTCAAGTGAAAACCTGACTAAGCAGCTTACCCCGCATTCAGCACCACTGGTTATGTAGGTGGACCCCCGGGTGGGAATGCAGACATTTGAGGCTGAGTACTCTCATGACACGCAGTGTGATTACCTGGTACCATCATTTGTCCCACTTGGAAACTATTCTAGGAGCTTGTATTAGGACCAGTGAATCCTCGTTGACTATCAGGAGGTCATGTACCTTGACCAATCTGGTTTCAACCTGGTTGTTTACTAGAACTTGATGCATGGTCAATCATTCTAGAACCAGGTTGAGTAAGGAAGCCAGGAACTGCAGGACAGTTAAGGAGCTTAACATACCCATAACTCAGCTATGGAGCCTGATTGATGGGGACCTATATAGGTTCCTTCTGGGAACTAGTCTTCAAGGATGATGCTGGGCCCAGTTTCTCTATCATGTACGAAATTTGATGGTCAATGCTCTTAGTAATTTCGACACCCATCTTTTGCATCATATCTGTGAATGCTTTCACAATCATGGATGCCTGTTGCAAGTTGGCTTGGAGCCAATCGGGCAGTTCACACTACTGCTGTGTAATCTCTTAGAGCCTGCTAATCTGAACAAACAACAACGGCTTCGACCTCTTCGGGCTATGGTTGGAGTGATTCATGGCTGCCATTATAAGATTGATCACTAGTGTTGCCATGGACTCCTTCAATATTTTCTTCCACAGTTGGTGCATCCAACTTTGTCTTCGACCTCTTTGGGCTGCTATCTCTTTATCCTTCATCAAATTCATCCTCAGTGGCATGATGAACTACCAAATTTCTCACAGTGTCCCAAAACTGGGTGTGCCAAAAATTGTATGGCTGAGAAATCTGTAATTACAAGAGTGCGAGCATGCCAGACAAACGTCCTCTTAAAATGTGAACAATTTGACAAATCAGACGAGTGAAGAGACAGAGGAACAAGATCTCCTCAAATAGGTTTAGATTGCTTTAACCAAAGATTAAAGACTTAAGAGTATGAGAAATACCGAGATTAGAATTAAAGACTTAACAGAGATAGATTTCTATTAAATCTCTTACAAACAGGGTTCAATCAGAAGTGGTAATCATGTCTTCTAAATAGAGTTTGACTATGAATCTACTCCTAAAACAGGTAAGTAAATTGGAATTGAAAAACAAAGGAAAGGTACAGTGAAAAAAATACGAAAATGCTAAGTGTTCTTGTTGATCGGGGATTCTTTATGTCTTCCATTATGTTTCCTTATGTAGATCGCAGAGACCATAATTGTTGCCTAGCAGATGAGTAACCATCCACTATCTCCATAATTTGGGAATAATGGGCCTCGTTCATGACTGCACCTATCACGAGCCCTACGCCACATGTGTTATTGATCTGCTCCAATAGAATTGCCAATAACTGCTCTGCCATTGACGTGACATACTCCCTGGGTTATAGCATTTGTTGTGTGACATCAGCCTCCTTTTCCTATCAGTCTGCTTTCCCGTACATTCCACGTATAATTCGCGTTAGATTTAGTGGGCGCACTTTAATTTTTATTTTATGGTACAAATAATATATATGTGCATATATTTGTATATATAAACACAAAATCTATACTAATATAGAAAGAGAATGGAAGGGGTGCAAAAAAAAAATTCTCACACCTATAATTACAATAATACTTACACAATTTTCTAATGAAAATAATTTCATAAAGTATTAAAATGTCATTTCAAAAGATAATTTTAAAAAATAATTTCTCTCAACTACCCACTCCCACTTTTTTTTTCTCTCGCACTCACATAGTGAGTGACACTCCTCTAGTATATACAAAAATGATATTTTACAAAAGACAAAAGGGTAATGTGATAATTCGATTTAACAAAAGAGAAATTTGCAACAACCATAAGGGTAATTTAGTTATTCAATTTATAATTGTACACACTTTAAACAGTAATTTGGTAATTCGATTTAACAAAAGAGTAATTTACAAAAGGCATAAGGATAATTTAGTTTTTCAATATATGTATCATAATAGAATAAAATAATATACAAGTATACACACACACAAAAACAAGGGTAATTTTAAAAAGGGAAAAGGATTTTTGATAATTCCAATTAGCGTGAGCAAATTTGTAATTGGGCACACTTGAAACTTTAATACTCTTTTCTTTAATAATATTTTTAATATATATCTAATAAAAATAATATATGCATATATATACACAAGGGTGATTTACAAAAGGCAAAAATATAATTTAGTAAATCAACTTGTTATTCTACACACTCTAAATACATAAATAATAAAAAAAAAATTATACCATATATACAAAAAGGTAATTTACAAAAGGCACAAAGGCAATTTAATTTAATTTATAATTGTACACACTTTAAACTTTAACAAAATGTTACAAAAGGCCAAATTGTAATTTTATATAATAAAATCATGCATGTATATGTACGCACACAAGGGCAATTACAAAGCACAAATGGGTAATTTGGAAACTCAATTTAACAAAGTGGTAGTTTTTTAATTCAATAAATAATTTTACTCGCTTTAAATACATAAATAATAATAATAAATCATAATACGTATATATAAATACATATGTAGAAAATGATAATTTACAAATTTAACTTAAGACTTGTTTGGTAATTCAAAAATTCATTAAAAGATGCCTTACGACTCAACAAGCCTTGCGAAACAACCCTTAATTTACAAAAGTAATTTAAGGCTTGTTTCGTAATTCAAAGATTCCTTAAAAAAAATGATTTAAGGCTCGATGTAACTTAAGGCTTGAGTTACTATTGCCAAACAAGCCTTGAGTTACTATTGGATAGTATCTTATAGATGTAATGTGCCAATATTAACTTAAGTGTAATGTGCCAATAGTAACTTAAGGCTTGTTTGATAATTTAAAGGTTTCATGAAAGATGTCTTAATGCTCATACAAGCCTTGATAAACAGGCCTCAAAAACCATTCAATAGTAACTTGCATAAATGAATGTGATGTGTAATTACCAAAAAACCAAATTATAAGCAATCAGCTAAAAATTAAATTAAAAATCAGCTGAAAAAGTCACTTAATACTTTTTCACTTAATAAAGCAATCACTTAATATTTTATCACTTAGCACTTCAGCTAACCGAAACGGGCGGGTAAAGATTCACCACAAACCCAGTGGGTAATAGCTAAACAAATAGAGTAATATTTGGGGTACTAACAACTTCCACTAACACTTACTAGCACACTCTATCTCTGTCCTAGTGGTACTGTGGAGTCCGTAGTGAGTCCCGCAGTACCACTAGGAGAGAGATAGAGTGTGTTAGTAAGTGTTAGTGGAAGTTATTAGTGCCCCTAGCATTACCCATACAAATATTAGTAGTACTATTCATTCGGTAAAATCGTGTTTTTGTGTTGCTAAGTTTCCATTTGATTTTCTTTTTTAATATAATAATAAGTGTAATAACTTGCAATATTGCAGGTAGAAATCATTTATATGGGTTGGGCCAAGGCCTGTGGTACATATCATGGATCCTGAACTCATAAAAGAGATATTGTCAAAGAGTGTTCTGTTTCCAAAGCCGAAGGGAAATCCACTGACCGATTTGCTAGCTACTGGACTTATAGCCTACGAAGGTGATAAATGGGCCAAACATAGAAAAATTATCAATCCTGCTTTCCATCTTGAGAAGCTCAAGGTTATCAATATCGCTCCTCATCTTTCATTTTCTCATGACTTCCTTTCCTTTTAATTTTTTTTTTTTTGCATGTATACCATTTATGTATGTTTACGTAGACGATCAGGCGCGGACTTCAAAAAAAGGGGTTTGGGACGGATTTGCTTTTAGCGACAAAAAAATTTGCCCGCTAAAAACAGCACCTTTAGCGACGTCTTTTTTCGTCGTTAAATGTTCTTTTTTCATCGCTAAAAGCAAGTCCGTCCCAAATCACCTTTTTGGAAATCCACTTAAGATCCACACTGTGTATGTTTATAATTCCTGGCTAATTAAACAGAACAAGTTCATAGATATGTTTTAAAAATTATGTGAAATTTCACTCAACTTTTATAACGTATAACTTTTCACTTAAAAAAAAATAGGGGGAGGAGGTTTTGGAGCTAACATTAAAAAAGTCTATTTTAAAATAGTTTTGACTACATTTTCCTTTGTATTATAGCATAAGGTACCTGCCTTTCATTCAAATTGTAGTGAGATGATAAGTGAGTGGGAGAAGATGGTGTCAGTTAAGGGTACCTGCCTTTTGTTAGTTTATTATTATTATTATTATTATTATTATTATTATTATTATTATTGTTGTTTATTTATTTTTAGTTTAAAACCTAAATGGAGTAGATTTTATCAAGCATTACATCACTTATCTCCTCACGTTTTTCCGACATTAGTCTCTCAAGACCCACTCAGTCTTCTTTGATCGACTCCCCTCTCTTCATTTTGTTAATATCATACAATAACATTCAAAGAATGTGAATTGCATGAATATCTTGTAGATAAAAATTGTATTACATTTCCGAAGAACATAAGAGATGAACTTAAAATTAAACTAATTTTTTTTTAAAAACAAATTTGCATTTCCCCGTCGTCATGTAGTGTCATCATTTTTTAAGATTTATCGTGTCGACGTACCGGTGTCGTGTCGTGTCCATGTCGGCGTATTCGTATCTATGCTTCATATATAAAAAGTGTAATATTATGACCAGGGATCCAGAAGTGAAAAAACTGCACTGAAATACGGTCTCTCACATGCTCACGTCTCTTTCTTTAATCTTGACGATCGATATATACATCAACTGTTCAAAAGTACTTAATATATGACAAAATTGAATATATTCGCAGGAGATCCACAACATGGAGGTCCAATATGCTTCCTTCCTGGTCAACCTATAGTACTAAATACTAAGGATTTACCATGGTTGATTGGAACATCAGCTGCTAGAAAATCAAGATTTAAATTCTGGACCAAGACCTTGGAAAGATCAAAAACTCTTCCTTGGCTCCTTGTAAACTCCTTTTCAGATGAACTTACAACCCATGATCATATGAACCAACAACACGAACATATGTATAATTCTCAACGTGTTCCCAACATTTTGACTATTGCTCCTTTGAGTGAGCATGCATTAGTAAGCAAGAACCTGAGCTTTTGGGAAGAAGATAGGACCTGTTTGGATTGGCTTGACACACAAAGTCCTTGCTCAGTTGTGTATGTCTCCTTTGGAAGTTGGGTAAGTCCAATTGGAGACGATAAGGTGAAAAGTTTAGCACTAGCTCTTGAGGCAACAACACGACCATTCATATGGGTACTAGGGAATGCATGGCGTGAAGGGTTACCAGACGGGTATTTGGAGAGAGTTGCAAAACAAGGAAGGGTCATTTCTTGGGCTCCACAGATACAAGTGTTGAATCATAGGGCTGTCGGATGCTATCTCACACACTGTGGGTGGAATTCAACAATGGAGGCCGTACAATGCAAGAAGCGACTTGTGTGTTATCCGATCGCCGGGGATCAGTTTGTGAACTGCGCCTACATTGTTAATGTATGGCGAATTGGGATACAGATTAACGGGTTTGGACGGAAAGATGTGGAAGTAGGCATGAAGAGGGTTATGGAGGATTTTGAAATGGATCAAAGATTAAAGAGAATAAATGAGATGATTACTGGCAAGGAGGCTGGCTCAAGAGCAATGGCTAATCTCACAATTCTTATTGATGATCTCCAAAAATAAGTGGTCAAGACTACTCTCCAATGCCTTGAAGATTTTCAAGATCTTAAGCGTTAAGTGTTCATGTCCATATATTGAAATTTTTATGAAGGTTTTTAAATGTGAAACATACAGTTTGTAATTAAATAAGATGGCATGCAAATGTGCAGATGTATAATCCATGTTTTAAGTGATTTGATTCAATCATTATGTGTTCATCTTTTCTTTTTGGGATGTCCCAAAATTGTTGTCCACTTTCTTAAATTAGTATATAAATTTTACTTAGTTTCCCCAACTACCCTTCCTTGCAAATCAACACCAAAACAAAATAAAAAAAGAAAGTGCAATAATTATGGACAATTGTGGAAAGTAGGTGTAGATTCTTTTTGTCTCCTTAAATAGTTGGATTCCCCAAGATGGACACATAAAATGAGACGGAGGTAGTAGTTCATAAGCCCAAAAACGAGAAAAAAAAAAAAAAAAAAAAAAAAGAGTGCATTTTTGCTCACCCATTTAAGGGTTGAGCCAATGGGGTGCTTGGATTATGTTCACCCAGTGTGAGCAAATGTGAACTAAAAAAAAAAAAGAAAAGGCATCATTGTACCAACTCTCAATAAGCGCTTCTGGATTAAACAAAAGGTACTATGGTAAGTGATATGTCTTTTAACATTACTCGCAAGTGCACGTGCCAATCGTAGTACAATTGCCGAATTACACAATACGAGGTTCTACGCAAAGAGATTGAAATTCAACAACGTCAACCAAGAAATAATTGTACCTCTCAACCAAGAATCAGATTTTTGCTTTTACGGTGAACCGTAAACCTACGTGAGGTTTACGGCACCCACTAAACCATTGAGTCATTGACGCATCACTGATTTATGAGAGAAGAAATAATTCAAGTGTGGTCATCACACCATGTCCTCAAATGCAGGCAGTTTATTTTTCCCCTATTTCTAGTGGGATAATGGGAAATAATTAATTAAATTTTAAATTTATCACTTTTCAATACTTGTCATGATCCTCGTGGAAATGGGTAATGATAGGGACACAAATTAAACGGTCACAAAGATATGCTCACAACAAGATGTGGCATCCTATGTGGCAGTACAGAGCATCTCTTTGTAACCCTTTTATGTCCCAAACATTACTCCGTGAAAATAGAGGGCAAATATATGGTATGAAATTAAAAGTCATCACATTAATATGCTGAGTTGGTATGACAGGTTTGCAGAATAATTTCTCTAGAGGAGGATCCCACATTTTGCGGGAATTGATTCCCAGGCCACCCAGATTTATCTTTTAGATTAGTTTTGATCTTATGTGGATGATTTTGACTGGGTGCCATAAAGCCTATGACTTACGGATCATCCGTATGAAATTTAAACTCTTTTAAAAATAGTTTCTTTTTGCTGTTTAAAATACAACCGATGCATGAAATATAAAATTTATGTTTTTTTAATAAATATTTAATGTTTTAAATAATATTTGATATTTTTAAAATATTAGCTTTATGATTAATGAATGCAACATGATATTTAGTAATGTTCAAAATATTTACTTTAAAAATGTTGTTTTAGTTATTTTTTTTATCCAATATTACTCCTTATCTGCCCAGTTCATTCCTCTCCCACCCAAACTCCAAAATGGTAATTTTATCTTGCGAATTGTGGATATACTTATCCGGTACTGCACCAAACACACGGCAAGATAAGGCTTAGCCTATTAAATCCTGTGAAACAAACAGTGTCTAAATATACAAAGATGATATAAAAATTTCTTTGCTAACTTAAAAAGTTACCGCCACCATATCGATCAACTTTAATCTTTGCTGAAAAAGTTTATTCAATAACTACTGTATTTAAATTGTTTGAAATAATAGTCTTTGATTTTTTGGGATCTTTCAAAAGTCGATTGGATCTGTGATGCAAATTAAATACTTCATGGTATTACTGGACACATAATTAAATACAAAATTTCGCCAGTTTATTCAAAATGCAATGACACTATACACTATATTGCCCTGTTATAGGTAACCCTTAAATTCCCATTGAAGAGTGACAAGCAGTTTAGTATTCTGCTTCTGTGAAAGTAGAATAATATTTGTGGGTTGCAATGAATCTGAGCAATCTTATTTATGGTTTGTTTAGTGTCTGTTAGTCCAATTGGAAGCTGGACCCAACTGACGTGATCCAGGGGGTTTGAATTCAAAATTGAATTTGAATTTGAACTAGATGATTTGATCACAAACCGACTAATGTGTTTATAAATGCATACGTGGACTAGTATATTCATTTTTCGGTTTAGATGATGAGGATAAATTATCTGGTCGGTCCTTTGCAGGGAATATGTACCGAATTAACTACACCGAGTTGCATTCATTAGGTAAATCAGGGAGGTAATTGGCAAGTAAGCGGTAAAATTCAAACCCGGCTCACTTCAAGTTCTGGAAACGGATCGTCTAGTTATTTGAAATTTTTCGTCTAGTTATTTGAGATTTGTCCCTCCAAATCACTCACACGACCCCTAGAGTCCTGGAGTCAGAGAGTTTCGAATCCTTAAACTCCCTTTAGAGGACAAATGCTTGGCCACAAACATAATTACCTTCGTACTATAGAGTATCGAACCGGTAATCAAAAGAGTAGAACACCCCTATATCATGAGTCACCACCAAAGAGACTACAATATTATGTGATTTAGTGTATTCATTTACTCTATGTTTATTATATTCATATTTTTAACACCTGTCTTCAACCACTCCCTCATTATCAACGTTTGCCGAAAGCGTAACCCTGATTATATAGTGACAATTCTTTCTTACGTCTTCAAAGACTACTAATTCAAACTCACTCTCTTATGATTATATATGTATAGCAATATATATTTGGAGACATAGAAGTGGGGGTTGTAATAATAATATATAACAACAGAAAATAAAGGACGATGAACTGCTACTCAATTTCAGTAGTAAGTTGTGCAATTGTTTTTGCTGTTGTTACAATTACATGGGGATGGAGAGTGTTGAATTGGGTGTGGTTGAGACCAAAGAAGTTAGAGAAGTGCCTAAGAGATCAAGGTCTGAATGGAAACCCTTACAGGCTATTGTTTGGAGACATGAGAGACCTGTCCATGATGATTAAACAAGCTAAGTCCAAGCCCATCAATCTTGCCGACGATATCGTGCCACGTGTCAAACCCTTTACCTATGAATGCATCAACAAATATGGTACGCTTACAATTTTTTTTTTTTTTTTTAAAATTTATCAGTAACACTGTCCATATATAGATCTTTCGGCCAGTTGTTCTGAATGTTCTTAGGGCTTCTCAAAATCAGTTAAAAATAAAATAAAAAAAAATAAAAAAAATAAAAGAAAACAAAAAGAAGAAGAAGACATCGAGTTAGAGAGAGAAACACGACTTCCTTGCCTCTAATGTTTTCTATATTTTGTTTACTTCATAGATTTGGCTGTGTGCTTCATGGATTTATCGAGGAAATGAGAAGATAATACTAAGGCTATTTTCGGCTCATGTAAATTTTTTGGGTTCAAGAAGTTGGTATTTCAAGTTTTAAATTTGTGACGAATTAGTCCAATTAGCCCCATAACCAAAAGTGAGAATAATTTATCACTAAAAAAAAATGGTTGCAAAAATTCTTTGAGGGGTTAAATTGCATCTCATCGAAAACTTTAGAAACCAAATTGTCACAGATGAAATTTTAGGATCTAAAGTGTTAAAACTCTCAATCTTCGGGTGAAAAATGTAATTTAATATATGGGTCCTTATAGGTAAAATTTTGTGATTTTTTTATTAATTTTTTAATCTAAAACATTACCGTCAATATTTATCTTCTTCGTCTTTTTTTTTTTATTCTTTTTTTTTTATTGATCTCATTTTTCTCCGAAAAGCATCAATTTTTTTTGGGTGAGGCTAGGGACACCACTTTATTTGCTAGGGACACCATCTTATCTATACTTTATTAATTTTTAAAAAATCAAACCAGGCATACTCTTAAAAACCCACACTTTTTATGGCATGCTCAAATTACCCTTTCCCTCTTTATTCCAAACCCAGGGCTCACTCACACCGGCCAAACTACCTAGGGGTGCAACTCGGGCGGGCCAACCCGTGGTCAACCCGGGCCTGGCCCGAAAATTACCGGGCTTGGGCCCGCGATACGTTCACCATTGGCGGGCTTGGGCAAAAAAATGGAAGCCCGAATTCAATTCAGGGCGGGCATGGGCAGAATTTTGCTAACCCGTGGAACCCGAGCCCGAGTCCGAGCCCGAATTCTATTTATGTATTATTTTTGACATTATATTCTAGCGTTTTTTAGTGATAATAATACACTATCAGATATTATTCTAGCAATAAATTAATATATGAATGTTTTTTCTCAAATCTAAACAAAAAAAAAATAGATTTTATAATCTACATATTGTTGTTTACATACTAAAAATCAATTTGCACAAAAAAAAAATTTGTAATTCGGCTCAATTCGGCCTCGGGCTCAGGTTCGGGTTATAGAACTAATTCACAAACTGGACTCGGGTTGACAAATTCGGGTTTATGTCGGGCTCGGGCCTTGGCAGAGCCAAAACCCTTTGGGTCCCGCCCGAGTTGCACCCCTAAAATTACAACTACCCTTTCTTCTTTCTCACATGTGAATTGTTTTCTTTTTCTTTTTTTTTTAATTAATTTTTTTTTTCCTTTCACCCGTGATGCCCCCGCAATCATTTTTTTGAAGGGTAATGCTATGTGTACATAAAGTGTACACATAAAGATCAGGGTCATTCATTTCAGTGGGGTTCATGCCTGTACACATAGGATCCACCGAAATGAATGATCCAGATCTTTATGTGCACACTTTATATGGACCAATCATTACTCTTTCTTAAATTCTGGACAGCATGATAGAGCCATAGAGCCCACTACCTATCACAATGAAAAAAATAAAAATCCTATCACTTCCATGTTCCATTTCTTACACGAAAGGCATGTTTGGATGAACATAACACAAACCCAACAAAATCATTTGCTTTTAAATTTCCCATTATCAACCTTTCCATACACATACCCTTTCCAAAAAGAAAATTCTTAACGGACGTGAACGAATTCCCAAATTTTAGCCGATGATACGCTAAAATCCAATATAGATATGGGTTTAGTGAAATCCAATACAATGATGGGTTTTCTGGTGGTGCTTCTTGTCGGTAAAAAGGAAGAGAGAGAGAGAGAGAGAGAGAGAGAGAGAGAGAGAGAGAGAGAGAGAGAGAGAGAGAAGGCTTTGGAGAGGGGGGTCGCGGTTGGGTAATTAGGGTTTTCCAAAAGAGGGTTGTGGCGGCGGTGACAGAAAATAGGGGTTGAGATAGAGACAGTGGTATGGTGGTGCCCTTGTGGGTCGACTGGGAGAGAGAATGTGGTGGGTGGTGCCTTGGTCTGAGCCCTTGAGAGAGAAGAGAAGAGATGAGATAGAGAGGAGAGGAGAGATACAGAGAGAGAGAGAGAGAGAGAGAGAGAGAGAAGGAGAGTAGTGGATTTGGGATAGAGAGAGGATAATTTGGGCATGTCATAAAACGTGTGAGTTTTTAGAAATGTGTTTGGTTTGGTTTAATAAAAAAAATTAACAAAGTATAGATAAGGTAGTATCCATAACCCCAATTTTTTTTTTTTTTTTTTTGTTTTAAATGGAATTGACAATTGTAGAATAAAACTTATATTATTGCCAATTTCCAACACAGAGGATTCGTCGCCCCGAAAAATTTTTTTGGTCCTATTTTTACGTATTTTGTGTAGATGATATACGTTAATGCTAAAAAATTAACCCAAAAACATAGCAGGTAGGAGAGATTTTATAATTAGTACAAAAACATAAGAGAAAAGGGGCTTAATATGATATTTTTATAATACTAGGGGGGGCTAATTGTAATTTTTTTTTTTGAAGTAATGGATATGGGCAAATGAGTCTATTCATTACTTGTGTTAACGATGTTTGTTGGTCTTTGGATTTCCATAGATGAAGGGTCAGTTTGTTCATTTTTGTTTGTTTTTTTAGGGGTATTAGTGAAAACATGTGAGAGTTGAGGGAGTGTTGATGTAGTTTATCTTTTATTTTTTTAATCCTAAATTCATGCGATAAGATTATTCAGTGAATGACGTTCAATCTTAACCACATAACTTGCAGGTAGGAAATCGTTTAAATGGCTTGGGCCAAGGCCCACGGTGCATATAATGGATCCTGAACTCATAAAAGAGATATTGTCAAAGAATTTACAGTTTCAGAAGCCCAAGGGAAATCCACTTATTAATTTGCTAGCTACTGGACTTGCATCCTATGACGGTGATAAATGGGCTAAACATAGAAGAATTATCAATCCTGCTTTCCATCTTGAGAAGCTCAAGGTCATCCTCCACATCTTCCATTTTCTCCTTTCGAGTCTTGACCATAAAATTAAAAGAGTTATATTTGGGGCACTAATAATATCCACTAACACTTATTAACACACTCTATCTCTCTTTTAGTGGCATTGTAGGGTCTGCAGTGGATCCCGCAGTACCACTAGGAGAGAGATAGAGTGTGTTAGTAAGTGTTAGTGGATTTTGTTAGTGCCCCTAGCATTGCCCAAAATTAAAAAAAAAAAAAAAAAAAAAAAATCTTTCATTTTCTCATGACTGCCTTCCCTTAATTTGCATATCGGGTATATATATATATATATATATATATATATCAGTCAGGCTGTAAAGAGGGCGCCCTCTCTTTAATAAAGAGAGGACTTCTGTTTTAGTCGTCAGATTGTGTTTTCATTAATGGCAGTTTTGTCATTTCACAGTTTTTAAACACAATCTGACGGTCAAAACAAAGGTCCTCCCTTTAATAAAGAGAGGAGGCTCTCTTTAGAGAATCTTTGATATATATATATATATATACACTTTACGCTCTTAGAGCATCTCTAATGCACCATGCTATTTTCAGCATGCTAATTCTATTTTTTGGCATTGCTACAGGGTCAAATGCTATATTTTGACATTTCTGCTCCAATGCTATATGCCATTTCAAATGCTATAATTTCCAACTACTACTCCCAACCAGCACTCTTCTTCCAAAAACATATTTGGCATTTGCCATTTGTCAAATTCCAAATGATCCCAGTCATTGGTTTTCAAACAAGAAAATGATCACAGCCGTTGGCAGAATTGACATATGTCATTTGTCATGCCAAATTTGGCACGAAATATTGTCCTGCCAAATTTTGGCATGACAAATAGCATGGGGTTAGAGCAACTATTTTTACTCTTCATGCTATAATATAGAATTTGCATGGCAAATAACATATGGTTGGAGGTGGTCTTATACTGTACATTTGCTATCAATTGGATATATATATATTATTTTTCAATTGAACTCTGAAACTTTAAAAATTCATTCAGATCCAAAGTCCGACGCTGTTGATTTGATTTAACGAAAATTGTCACTTGAATTGCACGTAATGTTTACCTGTCACATATTAGGTTAAGACAATAGAAAGAGATTGTGAATGTCGTAAAAATGATGAAATTTTGGGTTTAATTTAATGCGATTTTTGGATCTGATTTGACTGCGATTTAGATCTAATTGCATGCAATTTTTCACACCAATCCGAATATACTTCATTTGTTTTAAATTTAACTGTGATAAGTAAGCATTATACGCAATTCACGCAATAATTTTCTTTAGTTAATTAAACACAAGTATAACATAAGGGTGTAAAGTATAATTAGGCATATATATATATATACCTAGCTAATTAAACTGATTTACTATTGTATAGCATATGGTACCTGCCTTTCATTCAAGTTGTAGTGAGATGATAAGTGAGTGGGAGAAGATGGTGTCAGTTATGGGTACAACATGTGATGTGGATGTGTGGCCTTATCTTCAAACTTTGGCTAGCGATGCGATTTCACGTACAGCATTTGGTAGTAGCTATCAACAAGGAAAAAGGATATTTGAACTTCAAAAGGAACAAGCTGAGCTTGCAATCCAAGCTTCGCTCACGATTTACTTACCAGGATGGAGGTATATTGAAGTTTACACTATTAATTGCCCTTGGTTTTTTTAATGATTAATTTTGTAACTGCACATCTACGTGGATATCTTCATACCTTAATCCTAAATTAATACAAAATGAAATGATTGAACGCAGATAGGGTTGTGAATAACCTAACTTATATGTTGCTAATTAGGCTAGGTCAAATATCTAATGAGATTTTTACATTTTAACAGAAATTGTTGAATTATTAGATTCAAGCTTAGGGAGAGATTAGAGTCTCTACCGTAATTTATATTAATAGGAACAGAAGGGCGATTTACATATGAGGCCTTGTGGCAATAATAAAAAAGGAAATTCAGCTAATACCAATTACAGAGCTAATAGTTGAGGACTAATGTATAATTAGATGACAGTTATTATTAACATTTCCCCTCAAGCTGGTACAAATATATCTCTTATGCCCAGCTTGCAGAGAGGAAGATAATGAGGTCTACTTCCAAGACATTTGGTAAGAACGTCTGCCAGTTGGTCTCCCGACTTCACCAATGGATTACAGATAACTCCACTGCTCAGCTTCTCCTAATGAATTGACTTTTAATTTGTTCGTGCTTGGTCTTGTCATGTTGTATTGGGTTGTGAGAAATACTGATGGTTGCCTTATTATCACAATACAAACTCATAGAGTTTGTAGGCCCTATCCTAACATTTCATAAGTCCCTTGAGGCACAACCCAGAATTCTACCTCGACACTAGATCTTGTTACGACGACCTGTTTCGTATTCTGCCAAGTGACAAAATTACCTCCAACAAGGTACAATACCATGAAGTAGATCTCCTGTCAATCATTGAACCTGCCCAGTCGACATCCATATACGCCTCCACCTGTAGATGATCATGTATACCGAAGAATAGACCCTTTCCTGGAGCTGACTTTAAATATCTGAGAATTCGAAGAACAACATCATAGTAAGATCCTGGGGGCATGCATAAATTGACTGGCTACACTCATAGCAAAAACAAGCATAAACTGGCTGACTACACTCACAGCAAAAACAATGTTAGGACAAGTCTGACATAAATAAATTAGTTTGCCAACTAATCTCATATATCTTCCCCTGTCAACCACTGCCCATCGGTATCATTGCCTAGTTTTTTATTAGGTTCCATAGGAGTATCGCATGCCTTACTCCCTAGCATACCTATTCCTTGAAAAAGATCAAGGAAATACTTTCTCTGGGAGATAAAGATTCCTTGTTTGCTTCTAGCTACCTTAATTCCTAGTAAATACTTGAGGCTACCCAAATCTTTTATCAAATTCCTTGGCAAGGTATTTCTTTAACACTTGCATTTCTTCCACATCGTGTCTTAGGAGAACTTCTATACACTATGAGGGCAGTCACTTTTCCTTGTAAGGAATGCTTGATGAATAGAGTATGATCACATTGGCTTTGTTTAAAGCCGTATTTGAGAATAGCTTGAGTAAACCTTTGAAATCATGCCCTTGAAGAAAAGGACATTTTTAACATCAAACTAATGAAGAAGTCAATTTAGGTCTGCAGCTAGGGATAGAAGAATTATTATAGTATTCATCTTAGAAAATTGAGCGAATGTTTCCTGATAATCCACTCTATAATTAAGTCTGTGTGAATCCCTTTGCTACCAATCTGGGTTTATACCTCTCAATAGAGCCATGTGCCTTATGTTTAACTATAAATATACACTTGCACACAACTATCTTGTGCCCTCTAGTTATCTAAACCAATTCCCAGGTGTTATTGGCTATGAAGTATCGACACTTCATTTGAGGCTCGTATCAGTATCGACTCAAGTATCCGACACCGATACGACCCGACATGCTCAGGATACGTGTCGGATACTCCTATTTTCGAATCAAAGTATTTAAATCTTATTTTCTTGGCTGATACTTCCTCGACACGTCCCCGACACGCAAAGATATGTCCCCGACACGGACACGCTCGGGTTACGTGTCGGATACTCCTATTTTAGAATCAGAGTATTTAAATCTTATTTTCTTGGCTGACTTTCCCCGACACGTAAGGGATATGTTCCTGACACGCAAGTGATGATTTTTTAAAATAAGTTTGAAATTTCAGGGGTAAATTTATAATTTTTATTAAGTTTTTATAAATATTGGATATTTATGAAAGTAATAAAATTACATAGGAGTTGTAAACAAAAAATACAGTACAGTAGTTAGCCGAGTTATCATTTTTTTAACAAACTAACAGTAGTTAGCCAACTAACATTAGTTATCATTTTTTTTTAGCAAATTTACTAAAGATTCTAATTATCATTTTTTTGTCCATCAAATTTTACCTTCTTCGATTAGCAAACATGTCTTATAGTATGTGCTTTTATGCTAATTTTGATTAGACATGGTAAAATATATATTTGAAAAACTATTTAAAAAATACGTGTCCCCGACGTATCGTATCATGTTTTATTTGAGAAATAATGTGTCGTGTCGTGTCGTATCCATGTCGCGTGTCCGTGTCAGTGCTTCTTAGGTTATTGGTATGAAGAGCTTTCATCACAATCATAGCATGCTTCCATTGGGATCAATGAGTGCACTATGCACATTATTAGGAATAGACCAAACAAGCAAGTTTAGAGATAAAGGCTTTATGAGAAGGGGACATATGACTGGATGAAACAAATTTCGAGATAGTGTTGAGTATAAGACCTAACACCCTTATGAGTGGCAATGAGAGCATCTAAATCATCATATTCGGAATTGGAGTTAGGGTTACCTAAGCCCTCGTCAAGGGAAGGAGACAAGACGGACAAATCATGAATAGTGGTCTTATCTTTCTTTCTTCATGTTATTCTCTAATACATTATTCGCTTCTTTTTTGGGTTTCCTCCCTTTTCTATGCGCTCCTTCTCTTGATTTTCCACCAATGTCCTGCCTTGTTTTTCTTGCTCTTCTTGGGTGTCGTTTTCTTTTTTATCATTTTCTGAGGTACTTCGTATATCAAAGGGGTTAGACACAGGCAGATTAAACACATACAACTCTTCTATTTCTATGTTTTTATTCTCCCCCTGAAGAGATGACTGAGATGGGAAATAGGACTGTGTTTCAAAGAAAGTGACATCCATAGAAACAAACAACTTCCGAGTAAGGGAATGGAAACACTTATAGCCTTTCTGAGTAGATGAGTAACCAACAAAGACACATGTAATAGCACGTGGATCAAGTTTTCCACGCGAGGAAGCATGATTTTGAACAAAATATACACAACCAAAGACACGGGGATGAATTGAAAACAAAGCATAGGAACTAAAAACCACCTCAATAGGGGAGTGCCTATTACGTACCAAAGTGGGAAGCTGATTGATGAGATGAGTAGTTGTTACGACTGCTTTTCCCCAAAAAGGTTTCAGAACCTGCCAAGAGAATAGCATAGAACGGGCAATCTCTAAGATGACGATTCTTGTCGGCCACTCCATTTTGTTTTGGAGTGCAAGTACAAGATATCTGATGAACAATTCCTTTATCAAAAAATTAATCCTTAAGGCCAATTTTAAAGTATCCCCCCACCCCCGCTATCTGAACGAACAAGTTTTACAACTGCACTTAATTAGGTACAAATCATTTTATGAAAAGCTTTAAAAATGGATGAGCCTTACTTTTTTCTTTCATCATGTAAACCAAAGTAGTACAAGAAAAATCATCTATAAAGTAACAAACCATCTATAGCCCTTAAGAGCAACAATATGGGAAGGACCCCAAATATCAGAGTGCATAAGTCAAAAAAAGGAACAGTACTTTTATTAATACGCGGATACAGAGAAGCATGATGATGTTTTCCAAGTTCACAAGATTCACGTGTGCAAACATTTTTGTTTGATAACAAGGTTGGAAATATATAGTGAAGTAAATAAAAGGAAGGGTGACCTAGCCGTTGATTCCATAACACATACAAACATCATTAGAAGCAAGATCTGATTAAGTAGGTGATAAGCCCATTGTTGTCGGTCTAGATGTTCCTCCAAGGGCTCAAGATAAAGACCATTTTTCTCTCTCACTACAATTGTCCTTCTCGCAATAAGGTCCTAAAAAACATAGTGAGAAAGGAAAATGTGATGCGTTGAAATCACGAGTAATACGATTGATAGAGAGGAGGTTATTAGAAAAAATGGGAAGGTGGAAAACAGAAGATAAAGACAAAGACGGGTGGCATGGACTAAACCTTTGCCCGAAACTGAAAAAATGGTTCCATTGGCAAAACTTTATTCTGACCTAAATATGGTTTTGTAAGTGGGAAACACTGTAGGTAAAACCAGCCATATGATCAGATGCTCCGGAGTCCAGAATCCAAGGAATACTGGACTGAGAATGGAATGCACTCACTGATGTGGCTAAGTTATCTGAGAGAGCAAAAGATAATGAGGCACCCGTGGGTAGATCCAGTCTGGTCATAAAGCGGCGGATAGTCCCCATTTCTGAAGAGGGAACAAATCTGATGAGGCTGTAATGGGATCTGCTATAGCGAAAGCATATAGCACCTCCATATAATGAGCACGTAACCACCACCCCATCCTCTAGAATTTCCAGAATGTCCCCCAGAGTGTCAAGAATGCCCACCTCGACCACGAGTGGGATGACCACCATTAAGCCTCCAGTAAGTCTCTCTAGTATGTCTGGTTCCCTGGTAGTGACCGCAAAATAACTTATCTTTCTGATCTATGGTTCTTTCTGTGGAACTATTCCTCTTCTAAAATTGATTCATCCCATCATGCTGAGGAATGGAGGTCATATGCAGAGCGATCAGAAGGAGTAGATAATAACATAGCAGTATGCCCATTCTCCTCATTCTAGACATACGCAAAGGTTTCACTCAGTGAGGGAAGAGATTTCATTCCTAATACATGGCAACTAATCTGGTTATACTCACGATTTAGGCTGTCAAAGAACTTAAATATACGATCTTTCTCGATCTCTCTCAACAATCTTCTGAAAACTTGTAGCATCTACAACACATGCAGGCGTAATGTGATGTAGTAAAATCCTGATAGTGCTCAAAAGTCCGCCCTTAAACCTGCAAGTACAGAGAAATATTGTAATGTAGTCATCTAATCTTGGTTCTATTTCTCAATGCTCCATTTCAGATCTTATGTATGAGCAACGTGCCTTTTCGGGAATAGGTTATGCAACAACATCCCATATACCTTAGCAGTAGCTATGGTCAAATAACCTTCACCTACAGAAGGAACCATGGAGTGAACGGTGAACCAACCAGTTCATGATCATGAAAATATCTATATCCCACATGCTATAACCCAGATCTACAGGAGAAAGTGTTGTAATTGTCCCGGTTACATAACCCAATTACCTCTATTCTTTAGGAAGAGGGTTGTTGAACGTCACCATGAGAGATAATTTTGGCCATTAAACAATGATTTGGAGATTTTCTAATTTAGGATTTCATTGGGAACAAGAAGTTGTCCCCCCGCTTGTGACTAATAACTTGCAGATGTCTAAGTAATCTCACTCATTGCAAGATAATGCTATACCCTCAACTAACACTTGAGAAAAAAAAATGGGAATGAAGAAACTACAATCAATACTCACTGCATCCGGTGAAGTATCAATGGTCCATGCACGGACCTGATGTATCATTAGAGTTACGAGTAATGCAAAAAGAACTAGTAGTAAGCAGCCAAGAAAAAACAGATAAAAAGGGTTTTACTGGACCGAAAGCGAGGACTCGATGATGCAGGTAGTTGCGAAGGACAGCCTAGGACTTCAACTGGTCAGGCCAGTGACTAGGTGGTTGTGATGACTGCAGCATGGGGCTGGGCTTTGCAGTTGGGGTTCATGATGGCTATTGTCAAGGTTTGGGTTTTCAGTTGTGGTGGTTGTGGAAGTCTCGGTTGTGGTGGTGATGCTTGCGGCTGGGGTGGTTATGAAGGTTTGAGACCAACCCTTGGTCGGTGACTCTGATACCATCGTGAATAATTAAATTCAAGCTTAGGATAGATAAGAGTTTCTACGCTAATTTATATTAATAGGAATTAAAGGACAATTACATATGAGCCCTTCGACAATAACCAAAAAAGGAAATTCAGCTAATACACAGCTAATAGAAGACAACTATTGTATATAGCTGGATGGCAGGTACTCTCAACAGAAATTTGGTATAAGTACCTAAGTTTCGATCATTTGAGTTTAAAGGACAACCTATTTTTAATATTGGTAAAAAAATAAATTCTCTAATTAGTGAACATAATCAAATCAAATTCTAATGTTAGAAAATTCACATAACTAGTTATGTGATTTTTTTCTAATTAAGGACCTTTTACTAAAATAAAAAATAAATTGGAACTAAGACCAAAAAGTCTATATTATAGAACTTTGCTGTAATATCTTAAATTTAGAATGTGATGAAGCTTGGATGAACCGTGGTAAAAAGGGGCCTGTTCGTGAACCTGAATGTCTTATACCCTACTCTCACTGACGTCACCTACACTTATATGGTATTTGTGCTTTTCTGGTGAATACCCAAGTAAGGTTTTTAGCCGACGATCCGCGAGACTAGACGTAGGATTCTTGTTATTTGATACGGTGACGATGAGCAAGCTTTTAGCACAATTGGCTTTGATATTGAAGTTCTTTGTTTTCCTATATTAATAAAAATGCAATCATTCTACATTTGCTTTCTTTTTCTTTTTTTTTTTAATATGAAAACAAAACAAACAAACAAAGCATAGCATTTACCTTGTTTGTTTATCTTGAGAGCTTCTTTATTTCTTGCAACATTAATTCAAATTGTATACAATAAACATTTCTTCTTTTGAAAAAAAAAAAAAAAACCAAAAACAAAACAAAATACAAAAGGAAATTCTTGAAGTACATGCACTTTTTTAAAAAAAAAAATCAATTTTTTATGTTGTCTTGATGTTCACAAGAGTTCATTGATTACGAGTAGGTTTTTGCCAACTAAGAGGAACAAGCGCATGAAAGAAATTGAAAAAGAAGTGAAAGGTTCACTGAAAGAGATGATTGATACGAGAATGAAAGCAATGCATGCAGGAGAAGCCAGCAATGGTGGCGATTTACTGGGAATACTATTGGAGTCCAATTTCAATGAAATTCAACAACATGGTAGCAACAATAATGTTGGGATGAACATCAATGAGGTCATTGAAGAGTGCAAGCTATTTTACTTTGCTGGGCAAGAAACCACATCTGTACTTCTTGTATGGACTATGGTATTATTGAGTAGGCATCAGGACTGGCAAGCGCGTGCCAGAGAAGAGGTTTTGCAAGTTTTTGGGTACAACAAACCAGATTTTGATGGGTTAAATCACCTAAAAATTGTAAGTATTATTTCCACCTAACTTTAAGAAATCTTTGGTCAAAAAACCATTAACTTAACATAAAGTGTTTATACAAGGGGTATTTTTCCCTAATTAATGTGTGGAGTAGGATAGCACTGTACCCATGTTTAAATAAACAACAAAAGTTTGTGCTTGTTAAAAGTAACAAAATAAGGTTATACATTTATAATGAAGTGAAGTGCTTTATGTTATCACCAATTATGGATGGGTACAATACTCCACATACGCAGGATAGCATTTTCCTTATTTAAATTAGGTATTCGATCTAATTGTGAGTTTTAGTATTAAGGATAACGTATACCTAAGATAAAAACGGCTATTTTTTGATTGAATAGAATGGATCATATGTTCCCATTGCTACATAACTTTGTTCATTACTTCTTCATAGGTTACTATGATTTTGTACGAGGTTTTGAGGTTATACCCACCAGTTACTGCATTGGGAAGAACTATACATGAAGAAACTAAACTAGGAGAAATGTTACTACCAGTTGGAGTGCAGCTTTCATTACCAATAATCTTAATTCATCACGATCCTAAAATATGGGGTGAAAATGCAAAGGAGTTCAAACCAGAGAGGTTCTCAGATGGAGTGTCGAAGGCAACAAAAGGCCAAGTCTCATTTTTTCCATTCAGTTGGGGACCCCGGATATGCATTGGACAAAACTTTGCAATGGTGGAAGCTAAAATGGCACTGGCTATGATTCTACAACATTTCTCCTTCGGGTTATCACCTTCCTATGCGCACGCTCCTCATGCTCTCATAACTATGCAGCCTCAGTATGGTGCTCACTTGATTTTACAAAAAGCTTAGCAATCGTCTTCTTTATCTGGTTTTTTGTGTGATAATCTATTGCAATAATGTTTTGCACAAATTACTGTTGAATTAAGTGAATTTACTATGCCATACTAGTTGACTACTATAAAATTTTGACATGTTAACATTCCCTCGCTAGAATTAAACTATTCCTAAATAGTATAAAGCAGTTAATTTAGTAGTAGAGTATACCATTCCTCTCAAAATCCCAAGGAAACTTATTCTTGATTTTGTTTAGTAGTTGACAAGACTTGATTTATAATCCCAAGAAGCGAGAATTATAAAGGACTTTTCTGCCCAAATGTAAAAGATTTCCTCAGAATATTCTTCATACGGTCCTTATTTCACAATCATATACATCATTCCAACTTTCCTCCAACTCATTGAGTTGGAGTTTTCTTTGAGAAACTGCATTTGGATAGGGCGAGAGTGGTGCTTTAGCAAGATTGCTCCTTCCTCTTTCATTCCTTAACCGTTGGTTGAACCAACATCTTTGGTGATAACCGGGTCGGTACACTCTACCGATTGGGTTTAAAGTTTCTTGGTTTCTTTACAAACTATGTGGCGACTCTACTAAATGAGGTTTTATTTCTTAGTTAGCCTAAAAACTAGTTGGACACAATGGAGCGTTTGAAACAGATTTGTGGGCTCGTGTATCGACCATGGGCATGATGTGGGTATTGTAATGGCCTCGAGATGTCACGCCCCGAATAGCAAAAATTGTGCAACATAAATTTTCTTTTTGGATTAGTAGGCCATGACAAGTTGATTACCGACTAGTCCTCTGTGCAGAACAATATAGATAACACGAGAACCCAGGGAAAACTTTCACGCCCCAAACCCACCCATATGAGTTATGGGCACATGGCACGCCCCCAAGGCACATCCCATGTGATTCACATTCTGAAAATAAAGTTAAAAACTTAAATAACAAAAGGGTGTCTCAAGGGCAAAATGGTTATTTTAAAATTTTTGATCAAACTTCACATCAAATGATTCTTTCCAAATTTGATACATAACGTTGAAAATGGTACGTGATTCTGAGTCTCCTAAACCCAATTAGGTTCATTTACAAGTCAACTTTAATTAACTTTTAAAGTCGGGTAGTGTACCTTTCGACCCACTACCCTTCAACTGGGTCGAAAGGTACACGATGGTAATGGAATGGTTAAGTGTTCCTTTCGACTAGTCGAAGAGGTACACAGTTTCAATTCTTTTGCATTTCCCCTATTTTTCATAAGCACAAGTGTATACATAACATGTCAAATAGTTTGGAAACATTCCCAATCATAACCAATCCACTCCTACTCATTTGGGGATAGAGTCAAACATTTAAAATCATTTGAACACGCTCGGAAACATCGGAACACAAAACCACATTTTCGGTTCAAGAATAAACCCTCCATTTTCATTCAGTAGCTTCATAAAGAACCATTCCCAACTTCACACACTTGTATATAGTCTTCCAAACACTACATAACTTACATAAGTGCCCTCTTGTTTAAGAAATCTTTCGTACTTTTTCCTTGTAAAAAATACCCTTGTCAAAAATACCCCTTGTTGTGTCTATAAAGCAAATTATATGATATGTTTGAAACCATATTACTTGCTTACTTTATTTATAATTCTGATAATGTGCACTTAGAATAATGGTTTGTATCTTTAAATAGCACATATTTTGGGTACTGCACGTAGTCATGTGAATGCTCTTTGTAGATTGAATTGATACATAAATTGGATTACTAGATGATGAAGTGTGGAGACTAAACCCTTGTGAGCTATTGTGCCTATCTTCCTTTTCGAGGGTTACAAATATTAAGTATTTGTCGATTGAATTTCTTTGACACCCCCTGACATTTGCAAAGTAATTTTTCAAAATGTCCAAAATACCC
Organism: Hydrangea macrophylla; assembly: GCA_033977485.1. Lineage (NCBI taxonomy): Eukaryota > Viridiplantae > Streptophyta > Magnoliopsida > Cornales > Hydrangeaceae > Hydrangea > Hydrangea macrophylla. The sequence continues at coordinate 71,240,480 of CM066994.1, forward strand.
TTATCTTCTTCTTCTTTCACACACACACACACACACATGCACACACATATATTTACAAACACATACATATACACAAAAAAAGGGTCTTCTATGAACATCAATTATCACCACCCAACTGATCGGGAGAGAACAAATCCTAATTACATGCCTTAATTCACATTTATTAGTACTTTTTATCTTATTTTTGTGTATTTTTACTTTGTTTTCTGTTTTCTATCAGGATTTGGAGAAAAGTAAGGATTCTAGGCTAAATGGAGTGAAACAGCAAATAGAAAGAAGCTGAAAAGACACTCCGCTCATGCGACAAACAGCTACCTCGCTCGCGCGACATCCCATTATTGCGCTCGCGCGACCTGTGTAAAAACCAAAGTTGCAAATTTCAGTGACTGAAGATCTCCACGCGAACGAAACTGCCTAATTATGTCCAGATTGTAAATTATAGCAGTTTTAGTGCGAAAAGGTTTAGGAAAGTCTCCAAACTTGCTCCAAATCTATATATACCCTACTATAATTCAGTATTGGGGTTACACACTTTATACACAACATTATATAATAAAAACTTCAGCCATTGAAGAGAGGAAAGCAAGGAGAAGAAGAAGAAAAAGACCAAGGATTCCCATGGCCTCCTCCATCAACCTCTTACCAATTCTTAATTCCATGGCCGCTTAAACCAAGATCTAGGGTTTCAATGAAACCCTAGCCAAGTAATAGGGTGTTATGTATGTTTTTCTTTTAGTTTTATTATGTATGGATGATGATTGCATGTTTAGAGGATTTTAATAATAAAATCGTACTTCTATTGATTAAATCATTGCTTTCAAAATATATTCTTATCTTAGATCTATTTTGGATGTGATGTGCTCAATGATCTATATTTTCTATGCTTGTATGGATTATTTACATATAATGGTGCTTAATCGAATTGCGATATCAAGTAGCCGAATAGTTCATGCCGAGGAAAGACGGACTGTGCCGCAACCCTAGTTTGGTGTGAAAGAATTCGTGCCAACCAAAGATGAATTATGTTGGTGCTTGAATTGTAGTTATCTTCTTGACGGAGGAATTGGGCTTGTAGCTACAATTCCCCATTAGCATCCAATGTAATAAGCTAATTAAATGCATAAATACCCTTATTATGAAGCTAGTGGTGGATTTGCAATCCTAGATTCACTTTAAATATCGTTTAAAACAACTTTTAATTGCTTTCATAATTTAGATCTACTTCATCGTTCTTAGTTTAATTAAAATCACAGTCAAAATTCGTTTTTCTCAATTAATTAGATTTAGGTTTTAAAATTAAAGTGCTTTAGTAATTCAATCTCTGTGGGTTCGACCTTTACTTCCACACTACAAATCCTTGAAAAGTAAAGTATACTTTTATATCTTGATTTTGACAAGATCAATTTTTGGCGCCGTTGCCGGGGGTTGCAAATTACTACCTTTAGCTTTAAAATCTTAGTTTAGTTAATTCGTAAATATTATATTAGTTTTGATTTTTCTTATTTTCCGTTTTTTGTTTTGAGTTACTAATTTTTCTTTTTGTTTTGTAGTTTCTCAAGTAATCAAATTCTAGCACTTCGGAGTAGAAGGGCTTAGCACATCAAAGGAGCTTACGCGAAAAAATAAATAAAATAAAATTTTTATATATTGCTTCTTTTAAATTTCGCATCAAATCACTATAAGTCAGGGCGCTGAGACGCAATTACTTGCATTAGCTTAGGTGTGGAGTGAGTACTGTATTAGCTAGGAAACCCGAGGCGCTGGGCTTTGACGCAAATCACTGCATAAAGGATAATTACATGCATCATAGTAGTACTGTGTGCCTGTGTACTTGATTATTTGCGGGATTGCTTTTTGTTTTTATTGAGTCAGTCATTGCTTTAGTTTATTTTCGTTTAGTTTATGTTTGGTACCCGTTCGAGTAAACCGAAATTAAATCCGCTTAATCTTGAACTTGAACGTACCCTTAGAGTCCTTAGGTTCTTAACTCAAGCTTCTAAAGCTCGGTTGATGCTAGACGACGATTCGACACCTGAACCGTCGTCTTTATTTGAGTATGAAATTTGAAGTACCCTTAAAAGACTAAAGAAACCGCGCGTCATTAACATCCAACCTATTCCAATGGCCGACATTGGAAATAATGGTAACAATTAAAACAACAGAAATGACCCTAATGTACCCCAGCCTCCTCCGCTTAAAGATTATTTCATTCCTACGGTCTATACGCCACAGGCAAGCATAGAATTACCAGAGGTGATGGCATCTCACTTTGAGATAAAGTCATCCACCATCGCGCTACTTCCTTCATTCCATGGCCATATTAAAGAAGACCCTTATTAGCACTTAGGTGATTTCCAAGATATATGCTCTACTTTAAAAATCCAAAACCTAACTGATGATGAGTTAAAAGTGCGGCTCTTCCCATTCTCTTTAAAAGACAAAGCTAAATATTGTCACGCCCCGAAGTACCAAAAATAGGGAAAAATAAATTTCCTTTATGGGTTCGTAGACACGTAACTCGTTGTGAATGTCACCTGATTGTCCAAACAAATGCTTAAAACAATAATATAATACGGAAAAGTGACTAAGTTCAGCGGAAGCAAGAATCTAAACATTCAAGTCTTACATGATTTGTATATTACAGACTAAAAGATATCCATAAGATAGATATTACAAGTTCAACTAAGCTATTACATCATTAAAACATATTAATAACAGAACTATGATAAAAGAAAAACTCCAAGATCTTCAGCTGGCGAAACCATAGCCTTCCTCGTAGTAATCTTCACCAGCATAGTCTTTAGTAGTAAAATCTGTATCTTGATCATAGCCAACTCCGTCTAGACCTGCAAAGGCTGGGCGTGGAAGGTCCAGCGGCATGAAAAGCCGTTAGCGGTTAAGCTAAGTGAGGGTCCCCTTAAGGTTACCACCACCAAGGCAAGTTATTCATTATCTCTTCTTATTTCTCGAAACCATATCTCGTTCATCATTTCTTATTCTCGATACTATGTCTCGTTCGTCTTTTCTTATTCTCAAAACCATGTCTTATTTAAACCCAGTAATTCCCTTTGAAACTTAACCCAGAACTGAACTGACCAATGATATTGACTGAAAGAAGACTTAACTCCAAACACATTTACTGGTCAAGAAAGAACAACACTCAACAATGAATAGTTAACTGTCGCCCAACTGGCACTCAAACTGTCACCCAAATAGCATTCAAACTATCGCCCAACTGGCATTCAAACTGTCGCCCAAATGGCATAAGTGTGCGGGACATTAACAATCTCTTGGTCGAACACGTCATGCCGATCCTCAGGTCGCCCGCACGTTACCGAACACGTCATGCCGATCCTCAGACCAAGGGTACGGGAAATTAATAATCACTTGGACGAACACGTCATGTCGATCCTCAGGTCACTCGTACATAACCGAACACGTCATGCCGATCCTCAGTCCAAGGGTACAAAACATTTCACAACTCCTGCGAGATATTCACATTCACTTGGTCGAACACGTCATGCCAATCCTCAAGTCACCCGCACGACCGAACACGTCATGCCGATCCTCAGACCAAGGGTGCGGAAAACTAATCAACTACTTGATCGAACACGTCATGATGATCCTCAGGTCATCCGCACTTGACCGAACACGTCATGCCGATCCTCAGATCAAGGAACAAAACATAACTCACCAATCGACTCCATGGAATAATCGAGAGACCAACTTTACAAAAATGATCCAAACACAACACGAAAGTTCACGAATCAACTTTGGCCGGTAGTCACACGACTAGAAACGAAACCCAACGTCCCTTATTCGCATTAAATCTGTTATTGAAGGTTTTATCGTTATTTTTCACGTTCGTACGTTTCGTAGTTTAGTTCATTAATATCATATTTATAACCGTTAACATTTTGCTTTACGTTCGACATTATGTTTTACCTCTCAATATGCTTACGATGAGAACTTACCCAATCAGTTACCAACGCAATAATCATGTTGTACAACATACTTAAAGCTTGGGTATGAGCTTTCCAATGGTCATTAAACTATATTCATAACAATGGGAAAACATAGCACGTACCTCATGGATTTATAACAAGGATTTAATACCAATAAACATATAGATGAAACCCTTAACATACTCATCTACGCGATAGTACTACCATAGCACAAGATTTTTATAACAACACAGGTACAGGAAACTAGCATCAATAATGAATACCATGCATAAACAAAACATCATACAAAAAACTACACAATCTGCCAGGATACATTTTCACTATGTTGACTGAAACAATATAATTTATTTGGGCATGATAAATTGCTTTGTAGATCAAACTCAAAACTAGAACATTATAGGTATTTGGATCATCTTCATATACAAAAAAATCTAGCTTCAATTACATTTTTGAGCTGCTCAAAATATTTATTCTACCTAGACATTTCTATACTTTCGGACTGCTAAGTCCCAGATTTATAGCACTGCGTTGTACGTGAATTTCACCCATGAAGGAGGGGTTTTTAGACTGAGCTATAGAAGAGTTATTTGTAGATAAATGAGTTAGATTTCTCCACAAAACACCTAGTCTAATTAAGATATTTAAGCTACTCCAAACATTCATTTTACTAAACTATGTTCTGCTGAAAGTTTCAGTTTCTCAGATTTATAACACTGCATTGTACATGCATTTCACCTATGAAGGATTGATTTATAGAATGAGCTATAAAATATTTATTTGTAGATATATGAGTTAACTTTCTCCACAAAAAAACCTAGCTTAATTCGGATTTTTGAACTGCTCAAAACATTCATTTTACTAAGCTACATTCTGCTGGAAGTTTCTATTTCTCAGATTCATAACACTGCATTGTACATGCATTTCACCCATGAAGGAGTGATTTATAGACTGAGCTATAGAAGATTTATTTGTAGATAAATGAGTTAGCTTTTACCACAAAAAAAAACTAGCTTAATTCGGATTTTTGAGCTACTCCAAACATTCATTTTACTAAACTATGTTCTGTTGAAAGTTTCAGTTTCTCAGATTTAAAGATTTAACTTGCATGTTGCATAGAACCTCAAAATACAACATCAAACATTCACTAAACATTACTACATACTATATATGTTCTAAAGTAAGTTAGTAAGCTCACCAAGTCTTGAAATTGAGCTTGGGCTTTGGATTTGAGCTTTAGGAAGCTTGAACTCAACTTCAATGGTGGATGTTCTTTGTTCTTCTCCTTCTTCTTTACTTCTTCACTTATGGGATTCTTTGTAGGTCTTCTAAGACTTCTTATTACAGATTCTAAGTCCCCATGGTGCTATATATAAGTGTATGGGTGTGTATATGTGTTTGCATGTGAGGTTCATATAAGAGAAGAGGGGTGATCGAATGCTTGGATTTTCTTCCTAGCTATTCTTCTAGCTCCCTATATGTCTAATCTACTATCTCCCTCTCTAAATATTAAGATTGTAAGGAGTCCAAAGAGCACAATACATGTGCATGGGAGTTTATATAGAAGGTTGGGTGGTGGCAAGTGTCATCTTGCATGTAAGCATGTATTCATGCAAGGACAAGTGTCCTAGAGGTGGACAAGTGTCACATGGGGTGGTGCATGGACCTTGCCATATGGCCGGCCATGTGGGGCCCACCTTGGATTGTGTGCCACTTTCTCAGTTTAAGTGCATAAGTTTCTTGGTATACGTGTCGGTCTTGATTTACGTACAATCGGGTATTATTTCTAATGTCCGAGTCTGTGTACGGGACTAAGTTAAATCTTATTATGGTCGAGTCAGTATGGTTACTACAGTCTATATGGTAATACTACAACACGTCTATACCGTCACGTAATTAAAATAATAATAGAATAATATAGTCGGTCCAATACAGAAATTCGAAAAAGCTGATATTATAATGACAGAAAATTACAGGTGTTACATCTTCCACCACCTATTAAAGGATTTCTTCCTCGAAATCAGAGCTTATCTATTTACACAACAGAAAAGAATATTTCTCTCGCATCACTGACTCCATTTCCTACGAAGCTTCTCTTTCATCATGATGATTCCATTGAGCTTTCATCAATGGGATCTCCTTGTTCTCCAGCTTCTTGGTTTCTCGACCTAAAATCTTGATGGGTCTCTCTGTGTAAGACACGTTGTTATTCGCCTCAATGTCCTTGAAGTCGATTACATGTGGCGTCGCGCCCTGATGATACTCCTTCAACATACTGATGTAAAAAACATTGTGAATACCTGACAACCTTGGTGGCAACATCACTAATTTCTAATATCCTACGTAGAATTTCTGGAGAAATTCAGGTGCTACAAATATTGGCTCCAATCTCTAAAGCCAAACACAATCAAAACATGGGAAGCCTTACACACCGCATTTTTACAAAAAAATTTCCCCATCACAGGAACTAATCAGATAAGAAAATTGATAACAAACTTTGCGAGACAAGATAGGGAAACGCTTTATGACATTTGGGAACAATTTAAAGAATTGTTACGCTCATGCCCACATCATCCGGTTCCCAAGTGGCAATTGGTTCAGGTCTTCTATGAGGGACTTGTTCCCTCAATACGTAACACTGTCGATGCCGTTTGTGCGGGTACCTTCCTACATAAAAGCACCGATGAGGCATGGAAAATTTTTAAAACGTTAAGTGAGAATTCGATGCACCAAGCCGTGTCGATACGTCCTGAGGGGTATCTTCCACCTAAACTCAAGTGAGAGGAGCGTTTCGAGTCGAGTCAGTCAATAGAAATACAAGAACTATCTAAAAAACTTGACCGACTTATGACAATGAACCAAACGACAAGCGCACCCTCTTAAGAAGTATATGCATTATGTTCTGAACCTTCTCATAATATCCTTGCATGTCCTTCCACTTCTCAATTTCCAAAATTTGTGGAACAACACATAAAATCTATTCAACAGTTCTCACAAACTAGTTATAATCCTGTGCCGAATAATTTTCCTAATACTTACTGACCCCAATTTCAACAATATGGATATACACAACCCAACCCTTTACCTCCTCCACCTCCACGCAATAATGCATTTGAGGAGAAAGTGTTGGCCTCACTTGAAAATTTTGATTCGATGATTCAGTTAGTACACTCTCACACACAGTCCATTGCAAATATCTAATACACTAAACCGGTTGACCGAGAGTAAGTTGCCAAGTCAATCTATTCAAAAATCTAAGGGACAATATGAGGTGGGTGGTAAGAATGAGCAAGTGAACGTTGTTTCAACTAGGACGACTACTCGAGAGGAAGAAGTTGTTGAAATTCCGAATACGAGTGAGAAAGCGGTAAAAATTAATTCAAATAAAGAGAACGGTGAGGACACGAGTAAAAGTCAGAAAGAAAATGAACCAACCCCGACTAATTATGTTCCAAAAATGCCTTTTCCACCAAACGTCGACGAACCTTCACATTTTTCTAAGAAAGGGTCAAAAATAGCAGATATACTCGAGGTGTTTAAATAAGTGAAAATCAATATCCCATTCCTCGATGCTATAAAACAAATTCTTGCTTACGCTAAATGTCTAAAAGACCTATGCACTCAAAAGTGCAAGTTGCGCAGTCATACTCCAAAAAAGGTCTTCCTCACAGAAAAAGTAAGTTCAATTTTCTAACATGCTTCTCCAAAGTATAAGGATCCCGGTCCACCAATGATTTCATGTATCATAGGTGACACTGTTATTCATCGGGCTCTCCTTGACTTAGGAGCTAGTGTTAATCTCTTACCTTACCACGTCTACAAACAACTAGGTCTAGGTGAACTGAAACCCACGACCGCGACTATACAATTAGCGGATTGTTCTGTTAAAATTCCTAGAGGAATCGTCGAGGATGTTTTTGTTAAAGTTGATAAATGTTACTATCCAGTCGATTTCATGGTCCTTGACACTGAACCCGTACTAGATGCTAGGAAATATACTCCTGTCATCCTAGGTCGTCTGTTCTTAGCCACGGCCAATGCCCGTGTCAACTGTCGAACGAGGGTAATAAAAGTGTCATTTGGGAACATGAATTTAAAACTGAATGTTTTTAACACTATTGATCAACCTCCTAACGATGATGCTTATCTATGTGAGGCAGAGAGTGAGGTGAAACGAATAATTCAGCTTACTCCAGAAATTAATGTGAGTACGGAAAACAATATAGTGGGTAATGAGCGGACGAATTTAAATAATCCAGACCCTAATGAGGAATTTACTCGGAACGTACGAAATCGATTTGAACATGAAAAGGGATAACCGTCGAATGAATTAACTCATAACGACCTTGTTTATGCTTTTCACCAGAATTTCCCTAATACATTCAATAGTACAACGTTCGAGTTACGACCTCCTTGAATCTTGAGCTAGAACGGTCTAGCTGAAGACGTAAAAGACAGTGCTTCTTGGGAGGCAACCCAAGCTTTATTTCGTCTATCTCTCTTATTTTTTAATGTTTATGGTCGATTTTGAGTCTTTTGTGAGTTTTCTGGACAGATTTGGGGGTCGGAGTTAAGTTATTTTATAGTTATTTACATAAAACAAGTGAAAAAAGAGCAAAAGACCAAGTCGTGCGCGCAGCTCGCTCGCGCAAGTATGCCCCTTAGAATTTTTTTTTTTAACATTTTAGTATGAACTCTCAGCATCCACTCACGCCTGGAATCGCGCGCGCGAGGGGTTCGCTCGCGCGATCTTGGGCCTTAGAGATTTTTCTTTTAATTTTTAAAAAATAGGCCTCAGTATTACCTCGCGGAGGGGCTCGCGCGGCCCGCTCGCGCGAGGTAGGGATTTTTGAATTTTTTTCTCTATGTTCTCTTATCCTCTTTCTCCTAAACCTGGTCAGTTGTTTTTATATGTTCTGTTTGTTTACTTAGGTCCCTTTTAGATCGAGTTCTTTATTTTCATAGTTATGTTTATGCTTGTGTTTTTTTTTTATTTTAAGTCTTTTAATTCTAATTTAGTTTTTATTTCTATTGATTAAACAAAAAAAAATATATGTCTTATATATTAGCTACTATTGTTATTTGTCTTTTGTTTATTTTTTATTGTCAAGTATTGACATGTGAATTAGTGTCTCCATTCGGAGCATTTGACCTTTCATTCCATATTTATATGTTCACCTGTTTGTGATTGCTGAGGTCGCGGTATTGTCATTCCTTCCTTATATACTTTCCTTTCTTTCGTTTTATTGTTTCATTGGGGACAATGAAAGGTTTAGGTTTGGGGGTATGCACTCACATGAACATTATTATATACACCAAATTTTTTTAATTTTTTCGATGCTTGTGCTTAAATAATGATGTTACCGACGTTTTTGCTATTTCAATTCGATACTTCTTGTTATATAACTTGATTTGTTATAGAATGGTAAACATAAGAAGATGTGGTTAAACATTTGCTGATGTCATGATGCGACATTTTAGGGTGTGTATCGTTTGAATCGTAGTTTTATATTATAGATTTGCACACAAACTTATGCATTGTAGTCGCTTGAATACATGTTTGATGTGAATTATAATATGATTCGGATTTCTAGATAACACAAGGTGGGGACTAGACCCAGTGATTTTGAGCCTATCTTTTCTTTTTAGAAGGTTATAAATACATTTTTGTGTTTGTCGAATTTTATTGAAATAGCGCATTAACTCGTTGTTTAGTCTCATTATTCTTGTTTTGGTGGATAGTCAAGTTAAAATATGTGCTACCATGCTAAATAATCTTCCGTCGTAAATGTTGAAGAACCGTATCACTATAGGAGATGATGGTAGGCCCTCTTTGTTTACTGCCGACCTATAAATGATAAAATTTCCTTAGTTCGCCCCTTTGAGCTGTTAAAATGCCATTTTTCTTTAATTACCATTATCTTTTGCTCCAATTTGGCTAACTTGGAGTTCATCATTGAAAGATTGATCAACTTTTAGTAGTGGTAAGGCGATGTGTCGTTTGAGAAGAAGAAGAGAATAAGATGATGTTTGGAGTGGTTGCCTTGTTATTTATTGATTGAATATTCAGAAAGCAAAGAAAAGGAAAAGAATAAGAAAAAGAGAAAAAGGTTGAAAAAAAAAAAGAAAGAAAAAAAGAAAAAAAAAAGAAGAGGAAAGAAATTTAAAAATATATATGAAAAGATAAAGTTAGTAGAAGAGACGAATGAAAGAAATCAAACATGCCTTACAATGCCATTCTAAAACTACCTAACAAATCCTTTCTATCCTTTTTCACTGCCCGAGCCACATTACAACCGTTGAAAAGTCCTATTTGATCCTAGAAAACATGGTTTGGATATGAAAACGATGGAAGGGGGATTAAAACATGGTGATGATTAATTTTTCTTGACTGTTGGCATCCTGTTCATGAGACTGCTTTTCTTTCGTGTCATGCATCTTTTTTGAGTCATATGTGAGTGTTTCTCATTTTGAAAACATATTTCCTTTGCACCCATATATTAGAGAAATTACACTTGTTTTCTGAGTGTTTTATTTTAGAGTGTAATTAACATTGTGAGATTCGTAGTCGAAGCATAGTTTAATGGTTATCTAAATTATATTCCAAGTTCATGACATACGCGTGTTCATTTGACTACCATATCACACACGTGCAATTTTATGAGAAACTCTATTGATTTATACGATGCATGTGCTTGGGATTATTTTTCATGATTTAGGTGGACGTTTGATCCGTTTCTTCTTATTCGTTATTCTATTTCAAATTATTCTTTTATAATAAGGAGTATCAAATGTTATGTTTTTCATTTTTAATAAAACTTTTTGAATTTATAAGTTAATAAAGATGGTTATGGGTGACTTGTTGACGAGAACCCTCACGAGACTTCACTCGTCCGACTAGGGACACCTAGAGGTTTAAAAAGCTTGTTGCATATGCTAAATGCAATCGTAATCCATGCGAAAATGGAGTAACATTTTTAGTAGTAGTTTTATTTTTATATTCTTTTTGCTTGAGTACCAGCAAAATGTAGGTTTGGGGGTATGATCGGGAGAGAACAAATCCTAATTACATGCCTTAATTCCCATTTGTTAGTACTTTTTATCCTATTTTTGTGTATTTTTACTTTGTTTTCTACTTTCTTTCAAGATTTGGAGAAAAGCAAGGATTCCAGGCTAAATGGGGTAAAAAACCAGAAAGAAAGAAGCTAAAAAAGACATTTCGCGCGCTACCCGCTCACGCGACAAACAGCTACCTCGCTCACGCGACCTCCCAATATCGCACTCGCGCGGCCCGCTCGCGCGACCTGTGTAAAAACTAAAGTTGCATATTTCAGTGTACTGAAGAACCCCACGCGAACGAAACTGCCTAATTACGTCCAGATTGTAAAATATAGCAGTTTTAGTGCGAATAGGTTTAGGAAAGTCTCCAAACTTGCTCCAAATCTATATATACCCTATTATAATTCAATATTGGGGTTACAAACTTTGTACACAACATTTTACAACAAAAACTTCAGCCATTGAGGAGAGGAAAGCAAGGAGAAGAAGAAGACCAAGGATTCCCATGACCTCCTTCATCAATAACTTACCAGTCCTTAATTCCATGGCCGCTTAAACCAAGATCTAGGGTTTCAATAAACCCTAGCCAAGTAATAGGGTGTGTTATTTATGTTTTTCTTTTAGTTTTATTATGTATGGATGATGAGTACATGTTTAGAGGATTTTAATAATAAAATCGTACTTCTTTTGATTAAATCATTGCTTTCAAAATCTAATATTGTCTTAGATCTATTTTGGATGTGATGTGCTCAATGATCTATATTTGCTGTGCTTATATGGATTATTTACATGTAATGGTGCTTAATTGAATTGCGATATCAAGTAGCCGAATAGTTCATGCCTAGGAAAGACGGATTGTGCCGCAACCCTAGTTTAGTGTGAGACAATCCATGCTAACCGAAGATAAATTATGTTGGTGCTTGAATCGTAGTTATATTCTTGACGGAGGAATTGGGCTTGTAACTACAACTCCCCATTATCATCCAATGTAATAAGCTAATTGAATGCATAAATACCCTTAAAATGAAGCTACTAGTGGATTTGCAATCCTAGGTTCACTTTAAATATCGTTTAAAACAACTTTTAATTGCTTTCATAATTTAGATCTACTTTCATCGTTCTTAGTTTAATTAAAATCACAGTAAAAATCCGTTTTTCTCAATTAATTTTATTTAGGTTTTAAAATTAAAGTGCTTTAGTAATTCAATCTCTGTGGGTTCGACATTTACTTCCACACTACAAATCCTTGAAAAGTAATGTATACTTTTATATCTTGATTTTGACAAGATCACCAACCCTAATCTCTCTCTCTCTCTCTCTCTCAACACCAGATCCACCCCTACCCACGGATGCCCACCCACCTCTCTCTCTCTCTCTCTCTCTCTCTCTCTCTCTACAATAACAATCTCTCACTCTTGCTTTTGTATTCGATCAACGACACCATGGATATCTACAGTCTAGTAAAGAGAGAACTCCAAATCCTCTACAAGCAGAACAAAATCCTAGCAAACATCACCAACATCACCATGGCTGATGCTCTCAAAGCTCTCCACATCGTCGAAGGTATTGAAGAGATCTTGAAACCATCTGAATCAAAAATCGCATAATCAGAAACTCCTATAGTACCCGAAAGAGAGTGTCGGCAGCTTCGGTTCACCAAAAAATGGAGACCTAATTGAAGGAATGTGAGGAAGATCATAAAATTGGGGACTTAATGGTTCAAGAAACCAAATTAGTATAGATCTCAAGGAGACAACTTCCATATGACGAGTGTACAGCACGCGCCATTCAGTGAGGTTGTCTGAGAAGAAAATTTTGGAACCGAATATGAAGAACACTGAAGCCATCAAGATCAATTCATTTAGCAAATAAGTAACTAAAGATTTGGTGGCAAAATTGAATGAGAGTTTGGATGAATTGGACGAAGTGTGCATTTCTAATGATGATAAAGAGAATAATAATGGGGGTCTTCTTTGGATTGCAAACTAGGGAATTAGGGTTTTGATTTGGTTAAGCTGAAGAATTGGCAAGAGGGTAACATAGTATTTTTATAATAGCCATTAACGGCGTTAAACAAATAACTCTGACAGGGGGTGTCAGTGTCAGTGTCATGTCAAAAACCTTAAGGGGGGTTTGTGAAAAATGCCAAACCTCAAGGGGTGTCAGTGTAGTTTACCCTAAAAGGAAAAAAAGATTAGTGGAATAAAAGAAGGGGAGAATGAAAAAAGAAAAGAAAAAAAAGAAGCTCAAAAGATTAATAAAACCCCTTGAGTTTATGATACCATTTAAAATTACTCTCAAACTTTTTACTTATCCTCTTTCCCTTCATTTCTAAGCTATGAACCCTAACCTACATTTCGGCCTTGTAGTAAAGTCCTACTTGATTCTAGGGTAGTATGGTGGAAAAATTCTATACATGTATAAGAATAAAAAGGGATTATAATGGTAAGTATGATAACCGGTGGGGCAATTTCTGATTGTTGGCATCCTATTCTTAAGACTGTCTTTCTAGATGTTTTACGCTTTTTGTTTGGGTTGTATGTGAGATTTCGTGTCTTGGAAGATTATTCCTTCTCACATACATTAGAGAGATTATACTAGTTTCATACAGATTTAATTTGTGAGTGTAATTGACCTGGTGAGATTTGTAGTCGAGGCATAGTCGGAAGTCACCCAAGTTATATTCTTTAATTCATGACAAACGCGTGTTCTATTGACTACTATCTCTCACACGTGCAATTTTAAGATGTGCTCTATTTGTTCCGATTACATAATTATTTAGAATCATTTTTCATTAAATAGTAATGTTTGATAATATTGTTTCCATTGTATATTGCAACAATCTATCTATAGATGTTTTTCTTGAGTCCGTTTTGAGTCGTTATAGTATGGAGTTTTACTGTTTTTTTAAGTAAAAGAAAAAAATAAAAAAAAATAAAAAATAAAATAAAAAGAAGAAAGGAAGTTTGTGGGTAGCTTCACTGTAAATCCTCACGAGACTATAACTCGTCCGAGTAGGGACATCTAGAGGTTTAAAGGCTTGTTGGATCGATATGCTAAATGCAATCGCGATTCCTGCAAAAATGAATTTTGTTTGTAGTTTATTTTATTTTATTTCTTTGCTCGAGGACTAGCAAAGCTTAGGTTTAGGGGTGTGATAGGGGATGAATAACTCCCGATCACTAAGCCCAACTTGCCTTTATCAATCCCGAGATAATTTTAATTGAAACGCATTATGCTTTTTTTTATTTTATTTTGAGTTATTCAAGTATATAGTCAACTTGGGTGCAATTCCAAAGAATTAAGGGGATTTTCCGCCTCAGTGGTCCACCCGAGCGGTAATGCAGATTTCTGCAGCGACGAGATGTGTGCATACAAGGGTGCTTATGCAACTAAGGTTGTAATTATATATGCCATGCTTAGGGAAGATGGAGGGTGTTGCAACCCTAGTTTAGTACAAGACACTCTATGCTAACCACAAATGGGATATGTTAGCAATTAGATCTCGGTTATTTTCTTGACGGAGGAATCGAGCTTGTAACCACTATTCTCCATAATCATCCAAATACAGTAATGTGAAATATTGCATAAATGAATCTTTTATATAGTTAGTGGTGGATTCGCTATCCTATATCCCTTTCTCTCATATCTTTTTATCAATTACATTTATTGCTTTATTTAGTCAAGTAGTTAATAGTTTAATTACTTCTTTTCAAAAGCTTTATTAAAAATCACTTTCATTAGTTTTAAAAATTCAACAAACAATTCGATCTTATTTTTAGTTGTCAAATAGAATTAATCTATATTGATGATGCCTAAAATTGGTAAGAAAGGTTTTGAGAGAGAAAGAGATGAGAACAATTTGTATGTGGTTTGGTCCCGTTAACGAGGTGACCTACGTCCACGGTTGCGTCTGTGCGCTTCTCACTGGCAGATCACCGGCGGGCCTGGTGAGCCAACAAAGATGGGTGGCACTACCAGTAATACCGGCCGGGTGTATGCGTATTGATGGTGAGTTCTCCGCTGAATGCTTGTAAGCTTAGAGAATTGATTTCGGGATCCCTTTGACAGGGTAGGTGGGCTCTTTTATAGATGCAAGAGTCCACCCTTACATGGTAAGTTAATAGGATTAGGAAGTCTAATCTAATCACAATAGGTTTTGATGTCGTCAGAATCAAGATATAAAAAGTGTACTTTACTTTTCTAAGGATTTGTAGTAGTGAAAGCAAAGGTCGAACCCACAGAGATTGTTTTCTACAGCGACTTAATTTTAAAACCTAACTTAGTTAATTATGAAAACGGATTTTGATTTGATTTTAATTAAACTAAGAACAATAAAAGTAAATCTAAATTATGAAAGCGATTTAAAAGTGTTTTTCTAGATATGTTTAAAGGAACCTAGGATTACAAATCCACCACTAGCTTCATAATAGGAATATTTATGCATTCAATTAGATTATTAAGTTGGATGATAATGGGGAATTGTAGCTACAAGCCCAATTCCTCCGTCAAGAGAATAATCCTGGTTCAAGCACCAACATAATCCATCTTCGGTTAGCACGAATTATCCCACACTAAACTAGGGTTGTGACATAATTCGTCTAATCTAGGCATGGATTATTCGGGTACTTGATAGCATAAATCAATAAAGCACCATCACATGTAAACAATCCATACAAGCACAACAAGCATAGATCATTGAGCACATCACAGTCAAAATAGATCTAAGACAAGAATAAACTTTGAAAGCAATGATTTAATCAATAGAAGTTCGATTTATTTATAAAAATCCTCGAAACATGTGACTGTCATCCATACATAATAAAACTAAAATAAAAACATAAATAAAACCCTATTACTCGACTAGGGCTTCATTGAAACCCTAGATCTAGGTTTTAGTTGTCCATAGAAGCGGCGGATCGCAAGTAGTTGATGGAGGAGGCCATGGAAATCCTTGGTCTTCTTCTTATTCTCCTTGCTTCCCTCCCTTCAATGGCTGAAAGTATGGTTGTATCTTGTGTGTATAATGTTGTCCAACCCTTTAATTGAAGTAAAATAGGGTATATATAGATTTACAACAAGTTTTGGAAGCTTTCCTAACTCGAAACGCACTAAAACTGCTATATTTTGCAATCTGGACGTAATTAGGCAGTTTCGTTCGCATAGGAATCATCAGTAGAGTGAAGTACGCAAGTTCCATTTTTACACATGTCGCGCGAGCGGGCCGCGCAAGCGCGATGATTGGGACCTCGCGCGAGCAATTTTTGGGATTTCGCGCAATCGGGTCGCACGCGCGATTGACTTTTTTCAGCTTCTTTCTTTGTGCTTTTTCACCCTGTTTAGCCTGATATACTTGATTTCTTCCAAAACCTGTCAGAAAATAGAAAATGAAGTAAAAATATACAAAACATGATAAAAAGGTACTAACAAATGCTCGTTAAGGCGTATAAATAGGATTTGTTCTCTCCCGATCACACCCACAAACCTACATTTTGCTAGTCCTCGAGCAAAACTAAAATAAAATTACTATTCTAATAACATACTACCCCATTTTCGTATGGATCACGATTGCATTTAGCATATGCAACAAGCCTTTTAAACCCCTAGGTGTCCCTAGTTGGACGAGTGAAGTCTCGTGAGGGTTCTCGTCAACAAGTCACCCACAACCATCTTTATTAACTTGTAAATTTAAAGAGTTTTATTAAAAACGAAAAACAAAACTATCAATACTTCTTATCATAGAACGATGATTTGAAATAGAATAACGAACAAGAAGAAACGGAATCAAACGTCTACCTACATCATAAAAAACAATCATAAGTACATGCATCGTATAAATCTATAGAGTTTCTCATAAAATTGCACGTGTGTGATATGGTAGTCAAATGAACACGCGCATGTCATGAACATGGAATATACTTCGGATAACCAAATAACTATGTCTCGACTACGAATCTCACAATGTCAATTACACTCTAAAATGAAACACTCAGAAACAGGTGTAATTTTTCTAGTATATGTGAGTAAAGGAAATATATTTTCAAAATGAGAAATGCTCACATATGACTCGAGAAAGACGCATGACACAAAAGAATAGTAGTCTCATGGATAGGACGCCAACAATCAAGAAAAATTAATCATTACCATGTTTTAATCCCCTTCCCATCGTTTATATATCCAAACCATGTTTCCTAGGATCAAATAGGACTTTTCAAAGGTTGTAATGTGGCTCAGGTAATGAAAAAGGATAGAAATGATTCATTAGGTAGTTTTAGAATGGCATTGTAAGGCATGTTCGAATTCTTTCATTCGTCTCTTCTACCAACTTCATCTTTTCATTCTATTCTTTTCATTCCTTTCAATTTTTTTATCCTTCTGTTTCTTTTTTTTTTCAACCTTATTTTTTTTTCTCTATTCTTTTCCTCCTTGTTGCTTTTGAAACAAATATTCATTGAATACCAAGGCAACCACCCCAAACATCATCTTATTTTCTTCTTCTTCTCAATCACACATCGCCTTAACACCTCTAAAAGTTGATCAATCTTTCAGGGGTGAACTCCAAGTTGGCCAAATTGGAGCAAAAACAGGATAATGGTAATTAAAGAAAATGGCATTTTAACGGCTCAAGGGGCGAACTAAGGAAATTTATCATTTATCTGGATAGTGGTAAACAAAGAGGGCCTATAATCATGTCCTATGGTTATATGGTTCTTCAATATTTATGACAGAAGATTATTTAGCATGGTAGCAAATCTTTTAACTTGACTATCAACCAAGACAAGAATAATGGGACTAAACAACAAGTTAATGCGCTATTTCAATGAAATTCGACAAACACAATGTATTTACAACCCTCTAAAAAGAAAAGATTGGCTCAAAAGCTCACCGGGTTTAGTCTCCACCTTGTGTTATCTAGAAATCCGAATCATATTATAGTTCACATCAAACATGTATTCAAGCGACTACGTGCAGTGCATAGGTTTATGTGAAAATCTATGATATAAAACTACGATTCAAACAATACATAACTCAAAACGTCATATCATAACTTCAGCAAATGTTTAATCACATCTTCCCTTGTTTACCATTCTATAACAATTCAAAGTTCTCTATCAAAAAGTATCAAATTGATATTGCAAAAACGTTGGTAACATCGTTTATTTAAACACACTTAATGAAAATTTTTAAAATTTTGCATAAACTAATGTGCATGTGTGAGTGCATACCCCCAAACCTAAACCTTTCATTATGATCCCCAATGAAACAATAAAACGAAAGAAAGGAGAGTAGGTAAGAAAGGAACGATAATACCTTGGTTTCGACAATGAAAAACAGGTAAATATGTAAGAATATGGTGATAAAGTTCAATTGCTCCAATAGGAACCACCTGTTAATACTAGATAAAAAGAAACTAACAAAAGAATATTAAAAGTAAATGAAACCTAAATAGGGAATATAAATCTAAAAACTAAGCTAATCTAAACTAAACAAGCAAATGGAAAAGAAATAAAACAAAAAAGTATAAATGTAACAAGGAAAACAACGAACACGAACTAAATTGAACCAAATAAACAAAAACACAAATAAACTAGATAGGGGGAAGGATATAGAAAACAAAAGGGAAAAAAATAGGAAAATGGGAAATCGCGCGAGCGGTCCGCGCGCGCGAATTCCCCAAATTTTTTTTTTGCGCCAGCGAGCCACCTCGCGCCCGCGAAATGAGGCGCGAGAAAAAGCTGAGGCATCATATAAGAAAAAGAAAGAAAATTCCACTAAGTCACAAACTCTCGCCAGCGAGGCCTCGCGCGAGCGGGCCGCGTGCGCGAGTTCAGTTTTTTCCATTTTGTGGCTAAAATTATGTATATAATATTAAAATAAATTAATTCTGACCCCCAAACCTGTCCAGAAAACTCTAAGACTGACCAAAACGACTCAAAAACAAAGAGAACCGACGAAATTAAGCTTGGGTTGCCTCCCAAGAAGCGCTATCTTTTACGTCTTTAGCTAGACCGTTCTAGCTCAAGATTTATGGAGGCCGTAACTCGGATTTTGTACCCTTTAGGGCATTAGGGAGATTCCGGTGAAACGTCGAATCAAGGTCGCTATGTGTTAGTTCATTTGACGGCTCACCTTTATCGTTATTACATCGATTCTTTACCTTTCGAGTAAATTCTTCATTAGGAGCCGAGGTATTAGGATTCATCCACTCATCATTCACTATATTATTCCCCGCACTCATATTTATTACGTTCTTAGGCTCAATATTCCGTCTCACATCACATTCTGCCTCACATAGGTTATCGTCGTCTTTAGGAGGTTGATCAGTAGCATTAAAAACATTTAATTTTAATTTTATATTCCCGAACGACACTTTCATCACCCCTGTTCTACAATTGACACGTGCGTTGGCCGTGGCTAAGAATGGACGACCAAGAATAACAGGAGTGTATTTTCTAGTATCTAGCACCGGTTCGGTGTCAAGGACCATAAAATCAACAGGATAAAAACATTGATCAACTTTAACTAAGACGTCTTCGACGATTCCTCTAGGTACTTTGACGGAACGATCCGCTAATTGAATGGTAGCGGTCGTAGGTTTAAGTTCACCTAGACCTAGTTGTTTATAGACATGATAAGGTAAGAGGTTAACACTAGCTCCTAAGTCAAGGAGAGCCCGATGAATGATAGTGTCACCTATGACACATGAAATTGTAGGCGTACCGGGATCCTTATACTTCGGAGGAGCGTGTTGAAAAATAGAACTTACTTTTTTCGTGAGGAAGACCCTTTTAGGAGTGTGACTGCGTATTTTGCGCTTTTGTGTACAAAGGTCTTTTAAACATTTAGCATAAGCGGGAATTTGCTTAATAGCACCGAGGAATGGAATATTTATTTTAACTTGTTTAAATACCTCGAGTATATCCTCAACTTTCGACTTTTTCTTTGTAAGATTAGACGGTTCCTCAACATTAGGTGGAAAAGGTAACTTTGGAATGTAATTAGTTGGGATCGGTTCTTTATCTTTTTGAATTCTACTCTCCTCACCCTCCTTATTCAAGTTAATGTCATTTTGATCCAGAATCTTAACAACTTCGTCTTCCCGAATAGTCGTCCTAGTTGATACGGCGTTTACTTGTTCACTTGACCCCTTAATCTCATATTGTTCCTTAGAATTTTTAATAGTTTGCGCAGGCAACTTTCCCTCGTTTCTACGACTCACCACAGTAGCTATTTGTCCCATTTGGGATTCAAGCTTCGCAATGGATTGTGTATGAGAGTGCACCATTTGTGCTTGTGCTTGGACTTGAGTTTCAATATTCTTAAGGGAAGCCAACACCGTCTCCTCAAAAGCGTTAGTCCTTGGTGGATTAGGATTAGGAGGAGGGTGTTGGTATTGATTTTGTTGAAATTGGGGTCGATAAGTGTTAGGAAAATTATTCGACCTAGGCGTATAATTATTTTGTGGGAATTGTTGCATAGCATTTTCGTGTTGCTCCACAAATTTGGGAAACTGAGATGCCGATGGGCATGCAAAGATATTATGTGACGGTGCAGAACACAATTCACATACTTCGTGAGGAGGTGCGGTTGTCGCTTGATTCATTGTCATAAGGCGGTCAAGTTTTTTAGATAATTCTTGAAATTCAATAGAATGACTCGACTCAAACTTCACCTCTCGTTTGGGTGGAGGAAGATATCCTTCCGAACGTACCGACACAGCCTGATGCATCGAGTTCTCGCTTAAAGTTTCAAAAAATTTCCAGGCCTCGTCGGTGCTTTTGTGTAGGAAAGTTCCCGCACAAACGGCATCGACGGTATTACGGACAGAGGGAATGAGTCCCTCGTAGAAGACCTGAACAAGTTGCCACTTAGGAACCTGATGATGTGGACAAGAGCGTAATAATTCTTTAAATTTCTCCCACGTATCGTAAAGCGTTTCCCCATCTTGCATTATAAAATTAGTGATAGATTTCCTTATTTGATTTGTACGCATAATAGGAAAAAACTTTTGTAAAAATGCGGTGTATAAGGCTTCCCATGTTTTAATTGTGTTTGGCTCAAGTGATTGAAGCCAATACTTAGCTTTGTCTCTTAAAGAAAATGGAAAGAGCCGCAATTTTAAGTCATCATCATTTAAGTTTTGGATTTTCAAAGTAGAGCATATGTCCTGAAAATCTCCTAAGTGTTGATATGGATCTTCATTTAGACGGCCATGGAAAGAAGGTAGTAGCGAGATCAATCTTATAAGTGGAGGAGGTGGCGGTATATTAAGATTATTCATATTATCTCCGTTGTTATTTTGGTTGTTATTGTTATTTCCAATGTCTGCCATTTTAATCGGTTCTATGTTATGAAAGCGTGGTTTCTTTAATCTTGTAAGGGTACTACGTATTTCGGATTCAAATAAAGACGTTGGTTTTGGTGTCAAATTGTCATCTATTAAAAACCTAGCTCTAGAAGTTAAGTTTGAAGACTTATTAACTCTTAGGGTGCGTTCAAGTTCAGAGTCGAAAGGTTGTAATTCCGGTTTATTTGAACGTGTACCTAACATAAACTAAAACAAAGGAAAAGAAACTTAAACGACTAACTAACAAAAGAAACAAATAGCAATCACGCAAATAGGGCAACAAGCACACAACTACTATGATGCATGCAAATTATCCTGTAATGCAATGACCGCGTCAAGCCCAGCGCCCCGGGTTTCCTAGCTAATGCAGTGCAATTCACCCTAAACTAATGCAAATAGTGCGTCACAGCGCCCTAACTTACAGTGGGTTGAAGCGAATTCCAAAGGAAGCAATTTACTTGATTGTTATTATATATATATATATTTTTTATTTTTATTTGCGTAAGCTCCTTTGATGTGCTAAGCTATTCCTCCCGGAAACATTAGGATTTTGATGACTTGATAAACTACAAAATAAAAGAAAAGTTAGTAACTTAAAACAAAAACGAAAAAAAAAAAGAAAAAAAAAACTAATCTAATATTTACGAATTAACTAAACTAAGATTATAAAACTAAAGGTAGTAATGTAATCCCCGGCAACGGCGCCAAAAATTGATGTCGTCAGAATCAAGATATAAAAAGTGTACTTTATTTTTCTAAGGATTTGTAGTAGTGAAAGCAAAGGTCGAACCCACAGAGATTGTTTACTACAGCGACTTAATTTTAAAACCTAACTTAGTTAATTATGAAAACGGATTTTGATTTGATTTTAATTAAACTAAGAACAATAAAAGTAAATCTAAATTATGAGAGCGATTTAAAGGTGTTTTTCTAGATATGTTTAAAGGAACCTAGGATTGCAAATCCACCACTAGCATCATAATAGGAATATTTATGCATTCAATTAGATTATTAAGTTGGATGATAATGGGGAATTGTAGCTACAAGCCCAATTCCTCCGTCAAGAGAATAATCATAGTTCAAGCACCAACATAATCCATCTTCGGTTAGCACGAATTATCCCACACTAAACTAGGGTTGTGACATAATTCGTCTAATCTAGGCATGGATTATTCGGGTACTTGATAGCACAAATCAATAAAGCACCATCACATGTAAACAATCCATACAAGCACAACAAGCATAGATCATTGAGCACATCACAGTCAAAATAGATCTAAGACAAGAATAAACTTTGAAAGCAATAATTTAATCAATAGAAGTTCGATTTATTTATGAAAATCCTCGAAACATATGACTGTCATCCATACATAATAAAACTAAAATAAAAACATAAATAAAACCCTATTACTCGACTAGGGCTTCATTGAAACCCTAGATCTAGGTTTTAGTTGTCCATAGAAGCGGCGGATCGCAAGTAGTTGATGGAGGAGGCCATGGAAATCCTTGGTCTTCTTCTTCTTCTCCTTGCTTCCCTCCCTTCAATGGCTGAAAGTATGGTTGTATCTTGTGTGTATAATGTTGTCCAACCCTTTAATTGAAGTAAAATTGGGTATATATAGATTTACAACAAGTTTTGGAAGCTTTCCTAACTCGAAACACACTAAAACTGCTATATTTTGCAATCTGGACGTAATTAGGCAGTTTCAGTCGCATAGGAATCATCAGTAGAGTGAAATGCGCAAGTTCCATTTTTACACATGTCGCGCGAGCGGGCCGCGCGAGCGCGATGATTGGGACCTCGCGCGAGCGATTTCTGGGATTTCACGCGAGCGGGTCGCGCGCGCGATTGACTCTTTTAAGCTTCTTTCTTTGTGCTTTTTCACCCTGTTTAGCCTGATATACTTGATTTCTTCCAAAACCTGTCAGAAAATAGAAAACGAAGTAAAAATATACAAAAACAGGATAAAAAGGTACTAACAAATGCTCGTTAAGGCGTATAAATAGGATTTGTTCTCTCCCGATCAGGTTTGCATGATCTTAGGAGAGTTTCCTAAGTAGTTTAGGAAACTGCCATATCTCCTTTCACAGACTTGTAGTTGATTTAGGGAACTGCTGGATAGGTCGGGATCGCAGGAACCGCGACCTTTACGCCCAGCCTGTTGATACGACCGCGCGGTTTGCACGAACACCTCGGGAATGCTCGGGCCCACGGGGTGCGCCCTTACCGGAATAACCGGCACCTCTGGGTGATATGGCACTGTCTTCTTGGCTAGATTATTTTGGACATATCAGCTGCCCCCCATTTTCAGAACTGACCAGATGCGTCATCGGGTGAGGATTCAAAAATTAGTAGCGTCTTGGAAACCGTTCGGACGTGGTTCTGGAATGCTGCTCGGGATGAGGGCCCTCACTCTAGGTTCCCCAGTGGAATAACCGACCAGTAAAGGTAGGAGCTTAGGCGTGGGTATTTCCATGTGTCAGGGAGTAATTGGCCTGGTCAGGGTTTAGCGGAGTCAGTTCGGATGTAACCGAACAGTCGCGTAGTAACCGGACTGTCACATCACGCATTTAATGCGCACGTCTTTTTAGGCGACACTTTACGTGCCTGAGATGACAACTGTCGATGACTTTTGGCGGGAAAGCATCTGAGCCGTCGAATCTGTTTGATCTGGACCATCCGCTACCTCTATATAAGGAGTACCTGTTCATTCCATATATTCCTACTGTTTGAAGATTGAATATACCGAGCGGTCTCTGAGAGCAAAGTATTCCCGAGCTCCTTCCCTCTTCTTTTTGCAACCTAAGCTTCTCCCCAATGGCCTCTCACATCGACCTGAGCTCCAATGAAGGACTTACGGCCTTCAGGAGGGACTGCGAAATCCCTGACGACGTCGGGATCTGTCCCTATGTTGAAGGAGAGGAGGTGGCTCTACCCTCGGTCATTATTAGCAGTTATCTGTTGCTAATAGTGGGGCTGCGCTTTCCTCTCTCCGCCTCCTTCTGTGATCTCTTACAGGGATTGCACTTCCCGCTGGCCAAGTGCCGTCTGAATCTCGCCGGGCTTCTTTGGGGCATATCAACACTGAACGAGGGGCTCGAGATACTCCTCCGCTCTGTGGATGTCGCCAGGTGCTATCTCTTGAGCATCGACCGCGGGGATCCTTACCTACACGCCGGGGCGGAAGGAAAACATCTCATCCGGGGTCTGGACTTCTTAAACAAGAACTGGCGTCAATACCCGTGGGTCGTTGTCTCTGGCAATTGGGTGGTGGACCCCTCTATGTACCCTCCTGTAGCTTTTGATCTCGAACTGTGCAAGACGTCCTTTGCCGCTTTCCGTGACATCGCTTCCTCTGTGACTGATATGGAGGCGATCAACCAAGCGGTCGAGGTCGACCTCAGGTTTTTCGATTTGATCGGGGGACCTATTGGTGAGGTTGGCGGTGAAGTCCCCATTGCAGCTCCCGTTGCTGCTGCTTTCGGGTCGCGCCGCTATACCCGGTCCATGGCTTCTGGCCTGCCTGCCATGAGAGGGGCTGCCCCACCTGAAGGGCCAATCGCTCTATCGACTAGCTCCAATTCATCCTCGTCTGGGGATACAGGTCCGCCACCAGGCCCGACCAGGAAGGGTAAGGAGAAGGCGGTTGAGGAGGAATCCCAACCCCTACCAAAAAAAAGTCGGCCGGAAGCACACGCCGGCCTTCATATGCCTAGTTCCTGGACGGGCCTCTCCCTCGGTAATGTGGAAGGTGGTCTGCAGGCGGTGGAAAAGCAAAGTGCTCTTCTACAGACAGACTCTGTCATGCGGGAGGTGGACTTTCATGCTCTGGAGCTTACTGTCGGAGAACTGGTGGCCAGGATGGCTGCCATGGAAGAGGAAATCAAAGCTCTGAAGGGCAAGGGGACCTGAAGACCCTCTTTGTTCTTTTTTGTTTTTTTTTGTTTTTTTTTTTTTGTCGAGGAAGCTACTAAAACTGCCCCCTCAATGTATAAAACACTTTAATTAATGAAAAGGTCCTCTGAGGCCACCTTTGTACATCAACTATATTGTTTGTGATTACTCATACCCGGCCTGTCGTTAGCCGATTTGAACACTTGAGGGCTAATGATTTATCACATATTTTGCTTGAGTTTGGCTTTGTTTTTTGTGCAAAATTCCACTCCTGGAGCCTTTAAGTACATTATTTACGCACTCTTCTTTCATAACCCTCATTTCTTCTGTTTGCATCTTTTACACGGATTATTTTAGTGTTTTGCAGGTCTTTTTGACAATCCGAGTCGGGAGGCAAAGCCTCGGTTGTAGATCTCGTCCATTTCGGCCACTTCTCTCTCGCTTTTGGACTCCAAGACCACATGTTTGGAGATTGATCGTAACTTGGTAAAGCTAGCTCTGCGAGTCTTCTTCGCGTGGCCGCGAATTTTACCTCAATCGGAGGCCGGAGCGAAGAGTTATGGAAATTTTAGTGATCAGTGTGCAAACTTGTTGTGAAGGTGTGAAGATTCAAGGCAGAGGGGTATTCGACCGGTCGACTTGCCCCATTCGATCGGTCCACTTTGTGTGTTCTTTTATAACATTCTGACAGAGGGGCATTCGACCGGTCGAATAGCCCCGCTCGACCGGTCGAATGACCCTGTTTCTGCATTCTTTGATTTACAAGTTTGCCACTCCGAGGATTTTGTATAAATGCCCCATTATAACTTATTTTGGGGGGCTCGACCTAATTTTACAGCAGCTTAGATTCTCTCTCCTAACTCTCTTGTATTTCTGTAGGAGTTCTTGTTACTTTGTTCATAGATTAGCTAGATTTAGGTCTTGTAAGTGGGATTGTGAGAGATTCTTCAACTTACAAGCTTGGTTTCTTCTTTTGGAGCATTCAATGAAGCTATTTATTGGATTTTCTCTTTCTTGAAGTTTTTGATTGCATTAATGGTGATGTCTTCCTACTCATTTAATGTTTCTATTAATGTTTTTATAGTTAAATCCATGTGTAGCTAGTTTTCTAGGTTAGGGGTCATGAACCCACCTATGGATCCTTGTGTTTCTTGAAAGTCTAACGGTCTTGGACCTTCTTGAGTGATTGAAGAGTGTTGGGTTTGTAATATGATTGTTTCTTTACCTCCATTGTCATGCAATGGAGGTTATTGAATCTATATTATCAATCCAACATTTGCCCTTAGTTCCCTCAAGCTTTCATCTTTCATAGTGGGGTTGACAATCCACATGTTTGATTGTTGGCCTCCAAGGAACTTTGTTCACTTAAGAAGACCCCTCCAAATCCCTAAGACTTATCCCTTTGTGATCCAAGGTTGGTAGCATGACCCCTAACCCCTTTTCCTCTATCGTAAAACAACTCGTTATTCTAGCTTGCTTGTTTTAGTTAATTTGTACCAGTCGTTTAATTAGTTAACTTAATTAGTTACCGTTTTACCTTAGTTTTGCTCGCATGATTAGTTTTAGATTTAGAGTTAGATACTCCCAAAACAACCACCTTTCCTTTCTTTTCGGAAACGGTAGTAGTGTATTCGTGTTTTGGAACTATAATCTTCCGGTCTAGTCCCCGTGAAAATCGACCTCGTACCTACCCGAGTATTACTTGTTACGATTGATTTGCACTTGAATCATACATATCCCGAGAGCGAACAAGTTTTTGGCGCCGTTGCCGGGGACTAGCCGCATTTTAACGGACCCGGATACCCTACTACATTATTTTAATGCATAACGGTGTCGGCGGCATTTCCTTCGTCGAACACCCGGAATCCTCAAGCTCAAGCTCTTATTGGCGTCCACCGCCTTCATCCCCGACGCCTTCCGAATCTTCATTCTTTCAATCATCTACCGATTCCGCCGCAATGGGCGACAATTTGAGTGAACAAGGTGAGAGAAATTATCAAGGGGATAACGCGCGTCCCCTTAAGGACTATCTCCATCCGGAGAGAATCTCTACCCCGTCTTGCATTATTTTCCCTTACAATGCCGGACAATTCCACTACCGCCTTGGGATGATTTCGTTACTCCCTACCTTTCGCGGTATGGATAACGAACACCCCTACTTCCACCTTAAAGAGTTTGAGGATGTGTGCATTACATTTAGCGATCAAAATTGTTCGGAGGACGTCCTCCGACTCAAACTCTTCCCATTCTCTCTCAGGGACAAAGCCAAAACGTGGCTCAACTCCTTGAAACCTCGATCCATTGGGACATGGCACGAAATGCAATCCCAATTCCTTAAAAAATTCTTCCCCATGCACCGCACTAATACTCTCAGACAAATGATTCAAAGTTTTAAGCAAGGGGAATTCGAATCATTTACTAGGTGTTGGGAGAGGTTTAAGGACTCGCTCAATATGTGCCCTCATCATAATTTCGAGAAATGGAGGTTGGTCTCGACTTTCCATGCCGGACTCCAACTAGCCTCCAAACAACTCATTGAAACTATGTGCCATGGACAATTCATGATGCTCCCCCCTGAGGAAGCAGAGGCACACTTCGAGTATGTGGCCGACACAACTCAAGCTTGGGACACATCGGATCCCCATGATCGGAATGCCAATAAGGCAAAGCCGGCCACCGCCGCTCCTTCTACTAAGTCATCCTCTCCCGGAATTCTTGAACTAAACCAAGAGGATGATTTACGTGCTACCATTGCCAAAATTCAAAGAAAAATGGAAGCAATGGAGCAACCCAAAGAAGAGGCTGAGGCGGCACAAACCACACAAAAAGCCACACAACCTGTGGCTTTCGTGGAAGAAACTTGTGCCATTTGTGAAAAGATTGGTCACCCGACCAACACTTGCCCCACCATCCCGGCTTTCAAAGAAATCTTGCACGAGCAAGCTAATGCCATGGGAACGTACAAAAAGCCATTCAATCCCACTTATGGCGAATCATACAACCCGGGATAGAAAAACCAAAATCAAAATCCACCTCATCAAGGATGGAGGAATGAGCCCAATCATGGACCACCGCAAATGCCGCCTCCACAACACTTTCAGAATAATTTCTCACCACATCCTCCACCTCCTCCTTTTCCTCATGGTCCATCCTCATCGAACCCTTATGTACCCCCACATAAGAAGTCCCTTGAGGATCAAATGCAAACGCTCATGCAAAGGCAAGATCAACAAGCTCAAAAGCTTGATCAAAATTCCGCGCAAATGCTTCAATTCATGAATGAAATGCGTAATTCTTTTAGCCAATTGGCTAGTTCTCAACATGTGAATGAAAAAGGAAAATTTCTGGCCCAACCAACTCCAAACCCCAAGGGTCAAATGGCCGTTGGAGTTTTCGGGTCAAATGATCCCACCACCGAACAAGTCAAAGCCGTCACCACTTAAGGAGTGGGAAAGTTGTTGATAACAAAGTCCGTGAGGTTCCCGAAGGACCTACAGAAAGTCTAAAAGAACAACTTGTTGACGAGAATAGAGAGGAAAAGAGGTCAAAACCTAATGATGGTAAAACAACCAACCCACCGGTTGTTGAACATGAGACAGCAACCTCCAAGGTAACCTTACCTCTTGAGCCAAATATTTCGAAATATGTCCCGACTCCACCCTTCCCGCAAAGGCTGAAACCAAAGGAGAACAAGGGCAAGACCCTTGAAATCTTTGAAATGTTAAAGGAAGTCATGATTAACATTCCTCTTCTTGACATGATCAAGGATGTTCCTGGTGTTGCCAAATTCTTAAAAGATCTTTGCACAAGAAAACGCAAGTTCAATGTGTAAAAGCAAGCCTACATGGCGGCACAAGCAATCTCTTGCATCCGTGACAATATCCCTCCGAAATTTAAAGATCCCGGTTGTCCTATCGTCTCTTGTGTCATAGGGAATTTTAAAATTAAAAAGGCCCTCTTGGATCTAGGTGCTAGTGTCAACCTCCCACCCTATTCGGTCTATCTACAATTGGGTCTTGGAGAACTTAAGGAGACACG
Organism: Hydrangea macrophylla; assembly: GCA_033977485.1. Lineage (NCBI taxonomy): Eukaryota > Viridiplantae > Streptophyta > Magnoliopsida > Cornales > Hydrangeaceae > Hydrangea > Hydrangea macrophylla. The sequence goes on from CM066994.1 coordinate 71,269,782, forward strand.
AACTATCTTGCAATTAGCCGATCGCTCCATTAGGGTACCAAAAGGGATAGTTGAGGATGTGTTGGTCCAGGTCGATGCTTTCTACTACCCAGCAGATTTCATTGTCATGGATATGCAATCAGTAGAGGGTGGGACGTCGCCCATTCCTATCATCCTTGGTCGACCATTCTTAGCCACTATCAATGCCCAAATACATTGTAGGAATGGGAACATGAAATTGGTTTTCGATAACATGACCGCGGAGGTTAATGTTTACAATCTCATGGAGCAACCGGATCTTGAGGATGATGATATTTGTGAGGTTGATTTTATTGATACTCTTACGCACGAATTCTTCAACTTCACGTGCTTGGAGGAACCTCTTGATTCATGCCCAGCACAAACAACCACCACCGATGGTGTTTCATTGCTCGAGTACTCTCTACTTGAGCTTGAGTTGGAGGATGCCTTGGAATCCCATGACTCCAAAGAAGTAGTAGAAGATGTCATGTGGTGTTCCCAATTCGAAAAACTTCCCCCGCGTGACTTTATTCCTTTGCCGTCTAGTCTTGAAGTCCCCAAACTCGAGCTAAAACAGTTGCCAAAAGAGCTCAAGTACGCTTTCTTGGGAGACGAAGAGACATTCCTGGTGGTAATTTTGTCCCTACTTGATCCTGATCAAGAAGGGAGTTTGATCAAATTGTTGAAAGATCACCGGAGTGCCTTGGGGTGGACAATCGCCGACCTAAAGGGAATAAGCCCAACCATTTGCACTCACAAGATCCACTTGGAGGATGACGCCAAACCCTCGCGTCAAATGCAAAGGCGGCTTAACCCGCACATGAAAGAGGTCGTGAGGGCGGAGGTTATTAAGTTGTTGGACGTGGGCATTATCTATCCCATTTCCGATAGTCAATGGGTAAGCCCTACCCAAGTCGTCCCAAAGAAATCCGGGGTGACGGTTGTCAAGAATCCGAAAGGCGAACTCGTCCCAACACGTGTCCCTACCGGTTGGCGAGTTTGCATCGACTACCAAAAATTGAACGCCGTCACCTGAAAAGACACTTCCCTCTACCGTTCCTCGATCAAATCTTAGAGAGGGTGGCCGGGCACAAATTCTATTGTTTCTTGGATGGTTATTCCGGATATAACCAAATAGAGATTGCGCCCGAAGATCAAGAGAAAACCACGTTCACGTGTCCCTATGGCACCTTTGCCTATAGAAAAATGTCATTTGATCTATGCAATGCACCAGCGACTTTTCAACGGTGTATGCTTAGTATTTTCAGTGACATGGTGGAAATATGCTTGGAAGTCTTCATGGAAGACTTTAGCATATATGGTGATTCTTTTGATGACTGTCTAGGGAACTTGAGGAGAGTCCTAGAGAGGTGCGAGGAGAAAAACCTCATCCTCAATTGGGAGAAATGTCACTTTATGGTGACAAAGGGGATCGTTCTTGGCCACATCATATCAAGTGAAGGAATTCAAGTTGACAAGGCCAAAGTCGAGCTCATTGTCGACTTACCCCCTCCCACATGTTTGAAAGACGTTAGATCTTTCCTCGGCCATGCCGGTTTCTATAGGAGGTTCATCAAAGATTTCAGTGCAATTTCACGCCCTATGTGTAATTTGCTTGGGAAAGATGTTCCCTTTGAATGGACCGAGGCGTGTCAAGAAGCATTTGATAAATTAAAAACTTTGCTTACGATCGCCCCTATAATGCAATCCCCCGATTGGTCCATCCCATTTGAGCTCATGTGTGATGCTAGTGATTATGTCGTGGGAGCGGTTTTGGGCCAAAAGAAGGATAGACAACCACATGTCATCTACTATGCAAGTAGGGCTCTCGATAGTGCCCGAATGAATTATTCTACTACCGAGAAAGAACTACTCGCCATAGTTTTTGCCCTTGATAAATTTCATCAATACTTGGTTGGATCCCAAATCGTTTGCTTTACCGATCATGCCGCTCTAAAGTATCTTCTCAATAAGAAGGATGCTAAAGCCCGATTAATTCATTGGATCCTTCTTCTCCAAGAATTCGATTTGTCTATCAAGGACAAAAAGGGCGTTGAAAATGTGGTTGCCGATCACCTATCTCGTTTGACGGTGAATGTTGAGGTTGCGGACCCAACTCCGATAAGGGACATGTTCCCTGATGAACACTTGTTCTCTATCTCCGCTTTGCCTTGGTACGCCGATTTGGCAAATTACTTAGCTACGGGAGCCATTCCTTCGCATTGGACTCCCCAAGATAGGCGTAAATTCGAGGTTGAGGCACGGTCATTCTTCTTCAATGACCCTTACATGTTCAAATATTGTGCCGACCAAATCATCCGCCGTTGAGTTCCCAATGACGAATTCCAAAGTGTTCTCTCTTTTTGCCACGACCAAGCATGTGGTGGGCATTTCTCATCCAAAAAGACTTCGGCCAAAATCGTCCAAAGCGGATTGTATTGGCCTACTCTCTTCAAAGATGCCCACAATTATTGCAAAGCATATCACATATGTCAATTGCTTGGTAGTGTCACGAGGAAGAACATGCTGCCGTTGAACCCAATACTTATCATCGAAGTGTTCGATTGTTGGGGAATCGACTTCATGGGCCCATTTCCTATCTCATTTGGGTATGAATACATCCTCGTCGTGGTTGATTATGTTTCGAAGTGGGTTGAGGCAATTGCGAGCAAGCGCGATGATCACAAAACCGTTTTGAAATTCCTTAAAGAGAACATCTTGTCTCGATTCGGAATTCCAAAGGCCATCATAAGCGACCAAGGAGTGCATTTTTGCAATCATCCTTTTGAACTTCTCATGGAGAAGTATGGCATAACACATAAGACCTCAACCACTTACCATCCGCAAACTAACGGCCAAGCGGAATTGGCCAATAGAGAGATTAAAGGAATTCTAGAAAAAATGATGAATCCGTCTAGAAAAGATTGGTCCTTGAGGCTAACCGATGCTCTTTGGGCGTATCGAACGGCCTATAAGACCAATCTCGGAATGTCTCCGAACCGTTTAGTTTACGGAAAGGCGTGTCACTTGCCGGTTAAACTTGAACACCGGGCGTTTTGGGCCATAAAAAAGCTCAATTTTGACACGGATAAGGGTGGTGCTAAAAGAAAGCTTCAAATCTCGGAGCTAGAAGAAATACAGAACGATGTGTATGAAAGCTCAAAGATCTACAAAGCACGTACCAAAGCGTTTCACGACAAACGCATAGTGCGTAAGCACTTTGAACCTGAACAAAAGGTGCTTTTGTATGATTCTCGATTACACTTGTTTCTGGGAAAGTTGAAATCTAGGTGGACCGGCCCCTTTATCGTTAAAAAGATCTATCCTCACGGTGCTATTGAAATTTTTGACCCAAAGGAGGGTAATGTGTTCAAAGTGAACGGCCAACGTCTCAAGCCGTTCTTGGAAGGTTTTGACTCCACGTTGGAGTCGATTCCATTGGAAGATCCCGTTTACGGGGTCGAATAGACGTGTGTGATATCTCCTTTTTTGTGCCGAGTATGCTCGACATTCTCTTTTGTTTTGTAGAGCCATCGATCATATCCTTGCTCTAAGTGTGCGTTTGCACCCACCCACGCATCCCTCGGCGTCGTCGACGCGGGATTAAAAAAAAATTAAAAAAATAGGTTGGTGTGTTGATTGCCCCTCCCTTGTCTTAAATTGATTTCTGGCAGAGGGGCATTCGACCGGTCGAATTGCCCCGTTCGACCGGTCGACTTGGTATTGCTCCTTTTAGCTTTATGGCAGAGGGGCAATTGACCGGTCGAATTGCCCCGCTCGACCGGTCGAATGACCCGCGGGCTATTTTTATTTTCTTTCTTTCCTCCTCTTCTTCATTTCTCTTCTCTCTCTCCCCTGAGACCATCCTCCCTCCCCTCTCCGGCGATTTTTCTTCTCCCACCACCACACACCACCATCCATCCACCCCACACCACCACATATCAACACCACCTCCACCAATCTTCCTCCCCCATTCCCCCCCCCCCCCTCCATCTGCGGTCTCTCTATCTCTCTCACTCTCTCACCCAACATTCCCCCCCAATCTTACCTCCCTCCCTCTTTCTCTTCTCCCAGTCGCCACCACCACCACCACCACCACCCACCACCACCACCCCCCCTTTTTTTCCCCAAACCCTAACTCTCCCACCATACACCACTCCCCACCCACGATTTACAAATAACAAAGCCCAAGGTCACCGGCGTCCCTCGCCCATTGGACCCAAAGCCTCTCCCTTTCCGCGGTTTCCGATCCAGGGAGACCAAGGATTGGCACGACGCTTACTTCCCCACCTGCGTGGTCCTAAAGGAGCGCTCCATTGACCTCATCGCATTTCCCAATTCCGTAAGGGAAGCCTTCGAGCCCCGTGGTTGGAGCGACTACGTAGCCATCGAGCACCATGTCAATGAGGAGATGGTGCGTGAGTTCTATTCCAGCCTCATCCCTGATCCCGATTCTGCCCACACCTTCTTCGCGTACGTGCGCGGTAGGCGGTTCACCATCACCCTGCACACTCTTGCCCGATTCATGGGCGTGCCTGAGGAGCCTAACGCCGTTACTCCTTACCCGACCATTGCCTCCTTGCCACCACCTCCCATGTCTATCGATTTCTCACCGACCGCGAGCACGATTGGTCTGGCGTCCAGTTGCCAGCCAGTGCTTTGACCAGGGCCTACGCCGATTTGTACATTGTGGTGCACCAGACTCTATTGCTCACCACGCACAAAGCCACACTCGGCCACTACTATGCCGCCCATTTGGCCACTCTTGGCACCGTGGACAATTTCTCCCTACCGAGGCTCGTTCTCGAAGTCATGTATAATGCCTCGGCCAAGACCACGGTGTCCAGTAGTCTCCCCTACGGCTCCCTTGTCACCCGGCTCTGCCTCTCAGAAGGGGTAAAGCCTAAGCCAGACGATCACCTCATATCCATCGAGGATCCCTTAGGTGCGGTGTCTCTGGCCAAATCCAAGAGCGCTTTTCTGGCTCAGGCCCGCAAGAGGCAGTGAGCCGCACAGCAGGCGGCCGAGGGTGATGTCCCGGCTGAGAGAGATGCCCCGCCTGAGGGAGATATGCCCCAGGTTCAGGAGGAGGACGTTGACATTCAGCAGCCTATTCCCGCTCCTGAAGCTGCCCCTGACTTTGATCGTCTGGAGCACCTCCTGCTGGAGACTCAGGGTGAGCTCGGGGAGACGAGAGCTAAGATGATGGAGATGGAGGCTCGAGTCATGTCCCGTTTCAACTCGCTTCAGGCCAGTTTAGAGATGGCTGTGGCCCAGCAGGTTGAGAGGGAGGAACTGCAGTTTAGGGCACTTATGGCTGCTATTGCACATGCGGGTGGTGCTGGTCCATCCACACCGCCACCTTGAGGCCATTTCTGTTGCATACTGACTTTTTGGAACTTTCTCGACTAACAGCGAGCTCACTTGGCTATGCCTCTGTAGTTGCTAGCTCCTTAGTGTTGTGTCGGTTTTTTGGGTTTTTGATAGTTAGAGCCATGTTGGCCGCTTAGTTTCGTTATTTTCTTTTTGTTTTTTGTTCCTTCGGTGCCGTTTAGGCATTTCATGTACTTCTGTAACTTATGATGTTTATATTTAATGGAAGTTCATGTTCTCTTTATTTCTTGCATTCTTTTCTACTTTGATATGCTTGGTAGTGTTGACTTGTGCAGGATCATCTCTTCTGAGTTTTTACAGGGATCGCCCAACTGGTGACATAGTCCCCTCTCTCTTGTCCCTTTTGATTATTCGATGCTCATACATTGTGGACAATGCATGGATCTAGTAGGGGTGTTCTAGTCGCTAATCTTTAGTTTGAACCTCATTGTTTCTTGCCAAGTGACACTTTAAGCATGTTTTTGTTAAAAAAAAAAACTTTTACTCCTTTTTATTTTTCTTGGACTCTTGGTCCACGCCTCTTATGATTGTGGTATAGTTGCTCATTCAAAGTGCCGAGCGATAACGCCTCTTGACTTTTTCTTGTGTTCTTAGCTTGTGACACTCGTTGAACTCCACAAGTCCTAGAACTATCCTGATTATTGTGCACTTCATGAATTTCAAATCTTGGACTATTGGTGCGTGTTGCTCAACGCTTGTTACAGGACGATGTTTAATGCATTTATAATCCGCGTATCGATTGAAATACTTGTGGAGACTTGAACCTTGTAAGATTTTGAGCTGTCCTCCAATTTTGAGCGTTACTTACAATTTTCTTTTCGTTGAAAAGTGTTTTAAAGCCGTTGATGATCTCATCTTCTTGTTTGATCATGCATTAGAGGATCGTCATGTGAATTTATAAACTTGTACCTGCTTGTCGTCTTAGTGGAGAACAATGAATCCTAATACACCAAGGAAATGATTTTAGGTCACATCTCCCACCACTTTCTCTTACCCCTTCCGCATACACCTCCTTTACATTATCCCATCACTCCATCACTCTTTACTTTCACCAATTCTAGTGTTCAAAGTTTGTTCTTGGAAGATTGTTCGCATAAGGAAGTTATGTTAAAGTCTAAAGGGATCGAGTCGTGATTGTGTGAGAGGGTACTGAAGCAAGAAAAGAAAAAGAAAAAGCTCAAGTAAAGAAGAGACGCATTGAAAAAAAAAAGTAAAAAAAAATAAAAAATATATATATATATATAGAAGTGCTTCTCCATTGTACCTCATTGTTTCGTTCTATCATTTTTCGATTCTCCCCTAGTTTTGTGAACTTCTGTGTGAACCCTTTTGTCCAAGAGTATTCCCTAAACACCTCTCGACCCCATATCCAGACATCTCACACCCCGTTCTCACTTCTTGACCTTACCCAGTCCTTTTTGATCATTGATATTATAATTCAGAGTTTGAGACGACCTTGACAAGCAAGTAAAGTTTGATTTCACCACCTCCAATGCACGGTATCTTTCATGAGGTCCATTTTACTCGTTTTACATAGATTAACGTTCTTCACACTTGACATGTGCGTGGCTTTGCATTCCATTTCCATTACTCTTTGCCCGCATGTCTTGAGAGTGTCACCTGTTCTGAGTGATTCATTTCTGAGGGTTTCACCGATGAGAATTGCGTTGAAGCACGATTTTGATCGATATTTGGACTATGAATGCATTACACCGTGCCGATACTTGTGGGCGTGCAACCTTTACCACGAACGTCCAAGAGTTGAATAAATGAAATTTTTGAATAACCTTGATAGTTTGGGGAAACAACTCGTTATTCTAGCTTGCTTATTTTAGTTAATTTGTACCTGTCGTTTAATTAGTTAACTTAATTAGTTACCATTTTACCTTAGTTTTGCTCGTATGATTAGTTTTAGATTTAGAGTTAGATACTCCCAAAACAACCACCTTTCCTTTCTTTTCGGAAACGGTAGTAGTGTATTCGTGTCTTGGAACTATAATCTTCCGGTCTAGTCCCCGTGGAAATCGACCTCGTACCTACCCGAGTATTACTTATTACGATTGATTTGCACTTGAATCATACATATCCCGAGAGCGAACAGCTAACCGAGGTAGGCGACTGCTTGAGGGCTTGTTGGGAAAGTAGCCGAGTACTCCAATGGCATGCTCATATGGGACCATTCTGGAGCGGACGCCCGAGGTATAATCAGATTGGAAATTAACACTACATATGAAGGGCCCGCTCGGTTGGTAACACCGTGGGTCTAAGGCGGGACCGGTTTTATTTGGTCGGGATGTAACCCGGGATGTAACACCATGGGTCCGAGGACTACCGCTGCCACGTGTAGACACCCAATTTTGACCACACTGATAGGATTTAGGGTGGACAACGTCTTGGAGGATTCGATGATGAAAAGTACCCCGTGGAAGGTACTGGATTCCACACAATCAGAAGATCGGACTTCGGAAAGTGACTTCAAGCTCAGAAAAGCCCTTTTCCATGGATAAATCCCGGTTTTGTCAAAATCATCTCTCAGAATTCATATTCTCTCAGGGTTATATGAACATTAAGTGTTCTAAACGCAGTATTCTAGGTATCCAGAGATTCAATTTTAAAGAAAAGTTCGAAATCGACGCACATTTGAAAGCAATTTTGGAAAAGACGTCATTTGATTTCAAAAAGACGACGAAAGTTCCGGAGGACTTCCGGACTTCAATTGGACTTCAATTCTCATTATAAAACCTCTGGAAATATTTTTATATTGAAATTCAACCTGACAGCTTTCCAACGGTACGTAAACGGACGATTTCGGACACCAAAAAGCATTTTTACAGAAATCTGGAAAAGCAGTGCGCATGAAATTTGAAACAGAGCTTGTGGGTGACCAGAGGGACCCAAATAGTAAATGGCGGTTTTGGGTATGGGGGTGGCGGGTCCCACCATAACCGCCACTTCCATTTGTGTCCTCCACGGAGCTTTTTGAGTTCCAGACCCTTCTAGAAGCTTCCCACTGCGAGGAAATTGCCTGGAAATTGCGTTTAGGCTCCGAAATGGCCATTTTAACCCTCTTTTAAGCTCTAAAAATCCTGTTTTAACCCTGAAACTTAAGAGCTAAGTCTTCAAAACTCTATATAAGATCTCATACATCTCATATGAGATCACATCTTAACACATTAGACACTTGGAAGAGATACACTTGAATATACTTGGAGATACAAACACACATAGAAGCACATACAAGAGAGATAAGTATACTTTGAATATACTTTCAATTTAGGTGAATTCTAGAGAGAGAAAATTATGAATTGAATTTAGATTAACTTAGGCTAATTAGACCACAATTTGAACATCAATTGCCTCCCTCAACTTCCATGGATGAGTGCTTGAAGAACACTTGAATAACACTTGAAGAAGAAGATCTTCAAATCAATTTTGGTCTTGTAATTGAGAATCCTCCAAGAGGTAAACACTATAGTTCATCTCTAATTCCTACTTTGTATATATAGATCTATAAGATTTGGATCTAACTTAGTTCTATTTCTACTTATTAGAACACTCATCTTCTTCCTCTCATGTTCTTCACACACTCACATAGTTAGATCCAAATCTCTTTGATTTTTATTGATAATTTACAATTAGAGATTGTTTTTCACTTTGATTTTCAATTTTGGTTTCATTCTTCAATTTTAGTTTAGATTCATGCATACATGATTATATATATATACATATATCTATTTTGAATTCCATGATGGTTTGGAAATATGATCTATGAGAAGGATGATTTCTATGTTCATACCTATCTCTTGATTATTCCTATTGCTTAGAATTCCTATTGAATTTCATCTCCAACATGATATTTATAAGTCCCTTTGATCCTTGATCTAAAAGTTCTTCATAGAACTTGAGGGCTAAATTGATTGGGAATCATGATAATTAAGTTGATCTATGAGTTTGATCTCTCTAATAAGCTTCAACTATCACTAAAACGTTTTCCTCACACTTTAAAATGAACTAGATAAAAATTCAGCAAAGCAGATTGGTTTTGTCCATTAGATTTGGTCCATCAAAACCCATAGTTTGATGGATTTCAAATTTTCTGGGTAAACTTTGATGAATTAGCTTTCATCCGGTCCGTTTTGAGAGCTTTTAGGATTCATATACTATTTTTAGAAATTGTTGAGAAATCGGTTGACAGATTTGAACATCGTCTCTTTGTGCTTGAATTTCAGAAAATCTATAATAGTTATCGACGTTCTGCTTTTTGGGGATGATTCCTAACTCATATATCTATATGCCGATGTAAAATCGTGAGCATACGATCGAGTTAGGATCGTTTTCTAAGCGTTTAAAGTTGATACAACTATTCTGGAATTTTCTAAGTTTAATTACAAATATGATTATGTATACAAAATGGTCATACCTTGATCACTCAACAACAATTGATGAATAAAACTTGGTTTAGAAATCACCTAGGATAAATGGATGAGAGATCAAAAGCTTAAATCAACTTGGTTAACATGATTCATGAACTTCTATTATACTTCTATTATGTTTTGCATTCATTTGTCAAATGATACCAAATTTCCAGAATAACAGAGTCTGTTTAAAACACTTTTTCAGAAACCTTGTGATTACAGAATGTCCATGGGTTTATTTTTATCATATACTACAATGAAATAGCTTTCTTTTGACACCAAATAGAGCTTCATATGATTTTTGTAGATTTAATTATGATTTTTACAAGAACAGTGGACAGTCCTGATCCACTGTTCCCAAAACATTTATTTCTCAAACAATAAAATTGATATTGAGGTCCCACTTTTTGGAGAAGTTCCCTAAGACATGTATCTAACTTTCTGTAAAAAGGTTTTTATCCAGCTCATGTTTAAGACCACTTTTGATAGGATTCATTAGAGGTTGCTGAATCTGGAAATTTGATTGATGACATGTTTTCTTTGTTTATCATGCATATCATTTGTTTGCTTGTATTTTTGCAATGCTTTGGGTATTCTTTGGTGTCTTAGTGCAGAGAATTAAGTGCCTCGGACCCGGACGTCGATTTGTGGTTTGCCTCGTCTACATGTGGCTTAGTGCCCATGTATCGTGTACTATCTCTATCCTTTCTCTTAGAATTTTTCTAGGTTTACAACTTTGATTTCAACGACATAATTCCTTTAGGATAGTCTCCGTTTATATGATTATTTGTTAGAGACATCTTATCTAGGATTGTTGCATGATTGCATTGCACGTTTCCATTCTTTTTGCTTTCGCAACTCCGCTTGAGTCAACCAATGTAAGTCTTCTCGTTCCCTTTGCATATCATGACATGTTTACTTTATTTGCATCGGTCCCGGGCGGGACTAGCCACTGTGAGTATACTTCTCCCTTGTATTACATGAGCATCCGCTTTCTACTTGATTTAGTCTCTTGAAATGATTTTCATTAGATGTTTCTTTTTGCCATGTATATACCTATCTAGTATGTTTGAGGAAACAACATCTATTATGAATTAATAACAAGGATATTTGAATCAAGGCCTACCATTCGGTAGGGCGAGGAGGGGGTGCTTTAGTCCTGCTTGGGCTCCTTCCCCTCTCGTACCAAGACCCCCGAACCTTGTTTCTGGTAATGAAGGGCGAGTAACCTTATTCAATTTTGGGCGAGTCAAACTTGGGTTTCCTAATTCCCGATAAAAATTAGGTGGCGACTCTTTGTCTCTAGGATCGCGTGAGGAAGTCCTAGTTTTCCCTGAAGTGTGCTCCTTGGGATCCGTCCCGGGACACTATCGAGGGAGAGCGTCAGGACCTCCTCCATTCGCGACGGTCCACAATCTGGCGACTCTTTGTCTCTAGGATCGCGTGAGGAAGTCCTAGTTTTCCCTGAAGTGTGCTCCTTGGGATCCGTCCCGGGACACTATCGAGGGAGAGCGTCAGGACCTCCTCCATTCGCGACGGTCCACAATCTGGAGACTCTGCTGGGGATTTGAACATGAAACCGATGGTTTCTTGTTCTTCGAGGGTTTGACTTGAGCCAAAGAATATCCTTGTTATTAATTCAATAATCATGTTGTTTCTGCCTACATTTGCACTTGCATTGTTCTTTCACCGCGACTACTTGAGATCATTGCCTTGAAGATAGAGGGCCCTCTTTCCTCTATTTGTCAAGAGTTTTGGTAGCATGTAGTCACCGTTAGCCTTGTACCGCGTGCGGTATATAGAGCCCATGTGTGAACGGCACGCCCTCGGGGAGGCGGTCAACCACACCGTTGAGCTTGCTAATGGACCCTTTATGAGACTAAAACCCGGCCTTTGCATATAGTTTCTATAGAACCCTTCAATTAGGATCTTGATTATCATCTTTGATTAGGACAATGTGATGAATTATTTGCGCTTGCCCGTAAGGGATTATGTGGATGATGAGGACGTGTATGCGAAGGCATCATCAAACCTTGTATGGTGGATTCCTCTAGGGTAGTATGGTCTTTATCCGAACATCCAATCACTATTTGAGGACAATTTTGAAAATTTTTGAAATTATAAGCACTTCTTTGAAAAACCCCAAGTCTTTTGAAAATTCCAAGAATATCCCTTTTGAAAATTTGCTTTGAGATTCACTTTCACAAAATCTTTCCAAAATTCTCCTTAGATTTTAGAGAATTTCAAAATTCCTATTTCCAGAAATCATGATCACACTTTGATGATTCAATTTCAAATTCTCCTAGATTTTAGAGAATTTCAAAAAAAAAAATTTTTACTTTGGTCTTCAAGAAATCATGATGATTCAATTTCAAAATCTTCCTCTCAGATCTTAGAATTTCAAAATTCCCACCTCGATTTTCAAAAATCATGATTTCACACCTCAAGAATTGATGGTTCAATTTGATTTTGAAAAATTACAAATCTCCTCATCTCTTTCAAAGATTTTCATGAAAAATTTCAATTTTTAAACATGAACCATCAAGAATTTCAAAACTCAAAATCCTTGGATAATGATTGGATTAGTAGGGTGATTAGCATACTCAAGGAATCTTATGTGCTTATGTGCTGATGTGCTAGGTCTAAGCTAGATTAAGGTGCATTGCATTTAGATTAGATTGCATTTCATCTGCATTGCATGCACTACACGAGCATTGCATATACGACTCACGAGTGCGACGCCTCTAATATACTTTCAAAAGAAAAGATTTGTTTTCCTCAGAATTTTGAAAGCTTGAAAAGATTTCTTTTGATTTTAAGAAAAATGTTTTTGAAAAAGGAAATGATTTTCCATTTATGATTTCCATCTTTGTAAATCCACCTTCTTATATCATTCTTTGAAAAATTCTTTTGCAATAAAGATACCTGATTATTTGAAAATCCCTAAATAAACCAGATAAGAAAGGATAGGACCGAAAAGTTGTACTCCTTTCTGGGTCAGAGCTCCGAACAGCCGTTTGATCAGATCAGGGTTAGAAGAAGGAACAGCCGAGTCGACTAGGGTTGAAGATATGACATACGAAGCGGATATGGAAGCCAGATTGGCCGCAATGCAAGCTGCTTTGGATCAGAGCAGGGAGCAGAATCGAGAACAACTTGCCACTATGATGAGAATGATTGAGCAGCTAACTAATCCACCACCACCACCTCCAGAGCATCATGAAGAAGAAGATTTTGGGGAGACAGTTCAACCAAAGGTTCAGCTAGATCAGGAAATTCAGGACAAGTTGGCCAAGATCGACAAACTAGAGAGTGTGATCAGAAAGAGCAAAGGGGTGGATGAGTATTTGTTCGATGTTGAAGGGTTGTGTGACGCTCCAAAAACCAAACTCCCAGAGAAGTTTAAGATGCCGCATATTGAATTTTTCAATGGAACTGGAAATCCGAAGAGCTATCTGAGGCTTTATGTAGGAACTTTGCAGCCTATGGGCATTGAATCTGACCTCTTCGCTCTATTGTTTCCAAGAGTTTTGAGTGGAGCAGCACTTTCATGGTACTTGACGTTGGAACCAGCCATAACCAGAGATTGGGAGGCATTGGCCAAAGCTTTCGTGGCTCAATATTCATATAACCAGTTGTTTGATGTAACTGCAAGAGATCTAGAAACCACCCGACAAGAGTATAGGGAATCCTTCGCAGGTTTCCTTACTCGTTGGAGAGCTAAAGCTGCTCAAATGACTAGCAGGCCAGCGGAAAAAGATCAGGTCCGAATGATCATCAAGAATCTACAGCCCGAATACTTGGAAAGGCTAGAATTTCAGTCCATTGTGAGTTTCGAACAGCTGTTTGATGTGGGAACTTTGATAGAAGATGCCATTAGAGATGGAAAGATCAAGAAAGAAAGCACGAGCAATCGATACAGAAAGACAGAAAGGCCAGTCTATCATCAGTCTGCTGACGTCAACACACTATCTCCTCAGCCTTTTCAGAAAGAGCGTCGAAGTATGGCTAATGCAAGAGGAAGTCAAAATCAGAAACAGTCGAGAGAGAAAAGAGAATTTTCCGACTTGGGGATGCCACTAAGCACCGCACTTGAAAGAATGATAGAAAAAGGGTACTTGCAGAAATTGGAACCTAAACCAGAGCCAAATCCACTTCCACCGGGTTTCAAAACAGAGTTCTTTTGTGACTTTCATCAAGGCCGTGGACATAGCACAGATAGATGCTGGAGACTTCGCCATGAAATTGAAGACTTGATTGAAAAAGGGGTCATCTCCCCTCCTCCCTCTCAGCCAAATGTTCAGAAGAATCCTCTCCCTAATCATAAGGGGAACATGCCAAATGTTAACTTTGTAGAAGAAGGATCTCAGATTTATAACCCAAAGATCTACATCACATCCTCGAATCAACCAGCTATGGATGTTCAACTTCCGGAAGACGCTGCAATTTGCATCTTGAGGAATATGGAAGAGGAAGAATGGGTCGAAGAAGCACTGGCTTTTGAAGAAGAAATAGCCAACGGAAATCTTACAATTGAATGGTGGGATCCCAATGCCATCACCGACGACTCGATCTGGTATGAGGAAGAAAAGCCCATAGAAGCAGTCACCGAGAAACAAAGCACTGAGCCGATAGAAGAATTGCTAAAGCCTGTCGAGAACCTTGAAATCAAAGATGACGATCTTATTGCAATGATGGAAGAAGAAGAAGATTGGTGGTATGATGATGAGGATGATTCCGTTAATAATACCATAATCCCCGATGATTCTGTTTGGAAAATCACTGTTGGCACCGAAAAGTTAGCCAAAGAACTTGAGTCTATCTGGATCACCAATGAAGCAAACCACTTGACCCGTTCCGGACGTCATTTCAAGCCTCATGAGTTAGAAAATCGTGGAAAAGAAACATGGAATGAGAAAGAAGTCGTCAAAGCAAAAGAGGCTGGTAAAGGAGCCGTGAGCGAAGAAGAAGATGAAATCCTAAAGCAATTGAAGAAAACACAAGCTTGGATCTTAGTATGGGGATTACTTATGACCTCTCACAAACACAGGCAGGCCATGCTCGATACTCTCAATCGTTTGGATGTTTCTGTCAATACTACTCCCGAAGATCTAGTAAACATGATCTCTTCAAAGCCTTGTAAGCCTGTAATCACATTCACAGATGAAGATTTACCGCCGGAAGGGGCACACCACAACAGAGCTCTCTACATCACTGTACATTGCCTGGGGAATAGAGTACCGGTCTGCTTGGTAGATAATGGGTCAGCCTTGAATGTATGTCCTCTCCAAACAGCTCTCAGAATGGGGCTGTCTATTTCAGAACTCTTGCCATCAACACAAACTGTGAGGGCCTATGATAACACCAAAAGGGCCATTGTGGGAATGATTAAGTTGAAAATTGAAGTCGGGCCATTAAACAAAGAAGCTGATTTCCAAGTGATTGATATTCCGGCTAGCTTTAATCTGCTATTGGGACGTCCGTGGTTACATGTGAATGATGCAGTCGCCTCCACTCTCCACCAGAAAGTCAAGTTCATCTGGAAAGAGGATGTGGTAACAATCTTTGGGGATAGCTGGATCAAAGAAGAAGGGACAAGCCATGGTCCTGTGCTAGAAGTCCAAACACCGGAAGAAGAAAATGAATTGGGAGGATTCAACTTTGTGGGAATGATAAATGAAGGAGCTAAGAAAAAGAAATCCGTTTGGGATCGACTCAGCTATGAGAAGAAACTTCCTGATGCATCTGTCTGGGGCGAAGAAATCACTCCGATCAAGAAAAAGAAGCCGTTCATCACCGGACGCGAATATAGAAAGATGTTCGAGAAGGGAAACCCGGTTGCCAAAGATCTACAAGAAGAAGTGGGACAGAATTGGATCCCTGAAGTCATGCCATTGTACTTTGACCAGTATGCCAATCCTAAAGTGGCTCATATGGTGCGGAAGATGAACTATTTTCCTGGAATGGGACTAGGTCGTCGTCAACAAGGAATAACTGAACCACCGAACTTCCACGAACAGAAAGATAAATCTGGGCTTGGGTATCAATTGACTGAAGAAGATAAGAAGAAGATGACAAAAGGAAAAGGGCCGATGGTTGTTTCTGGGCCAAGAATCCTGAATGGATACTTCGTGAAAGAAGGCGATGACTTTCCCTTCTGTGGGTTCCCTGAACCATGGTATGATCCGGCTACCAAGAACATTAAGCCTGGATTTGAGATTTTCTTCAAACATGAGTTCTCCGACTATGAGGATCCGTTCTTGTATACTCCGCCTATCAAGAAAGAAAGGAAGGACTGGGCTGAGCTGATGACAAGTGATGATTTGAACATGCTAATGGATGAAGAGCTGAACATGCTGATGGATGCCAAAGAAGCACTGGGAAATGTGAAAGAAATCAAGCCAATAGAGGGAGCTCTGAACAATTGGGTGATAGAATCGGAAGTCAACAAATCCCCTCCCCCATTTCCCCGGAAGTCTGTAAAGGCCAATATGAGCCATGATGTTGAGTCTGCTTTTGCTTTTGATGTACCCAAAAATGTTAATGAAATGAACGAGGATTTTGCTTACTCTTCTGTGTCTGATGATCTTGATTTTGAAATTTCTGAGGATTTGCAAAGATTAATTGAAAATGAAAATGAATCTGCATGCAAGATTATTGAAGAAACTTTGCTAATAAACTTGGATAATGAAGATAATCCACAAAATGTTCATATTGGCACCACGCTCACTTCACAAGAAAGCAATGAACTAATCAACTTATTAAAAGAATTTAAAGATGTTTTCGCTTGGTCCTACCAAGATATGCCAGGCATCGATCCAGAGATTGTCCAACACCACATCCCTCTCTTTCCAAATTCAAAACCTGTTAAGCAAAAGTTGAGACGCATGAGACCCGAATGGACTTTGAAGATCAAAGAAGAAGTTGAGAAACAATTGAAAGCTGGATTCCTGATGGTAACCCAATATCCGGAATGGATAGCCAATATAGTTCCTGTGCCAAAGAAGGATGGAAGGATCCGTGTATGTGTTGACTTCAGAGATCTAAACAAGGCTAGTCCTAAGGATGATTTTCCGCTTCCACACATAGATGTTCTGGTAGATAGCACCGCGGGGCATGAGTTGTTATCATTCATGGATGGTTTCTCAGGGTACAATCAGATTTTAATGGCACCCGAAGACAGAGAAAAGACTACATTCATAACTCACTGGGGGACGTATTGCTACCGAGTAATGCCATTTGGGTTAAAGAATGCCGGAGCGACCTATCAGAGAGCTGCTACTACTTTGTTACATGACATGATCCATAAAGAGGTAGAAGTTTATGTGGATGATATGATTGTTAAGTCCAAAGAAAGAAGTGGGCATTTAACAGCACTCGCCAAGTTCTTTGAAAGATTAAGGAAATACAGAATGAGATTGAATCCACAGAAGTGTACTTTTGGAGTTACCACCGGAAAGCTGCTGGGATTTCTCATCACACAGAGAGGAATTGAGGTTGACCCCACAAAGATCAAGGCTATTATGGATATGCCGCCTCCGACAAATGAAAAGGAAGTAAGAGGATTTCTGGGAAGAATCCAATTCATCAGCCGCTTCATATCTAAGCTCACTGCTACTTGCGATCCGCTTTTCAGCTTGTTGAGAAAAGGGAAGAAATTCGAATGGGACAATCAATGTCAAGAAGCTTTTGACAAGATCAAGGCTTATTTATCAAACCCACCGGTTCTTTCACCCCCGAAATCAGGGAAGCCTTTGCTGTTGTACTTATCCGTGTCAGAGAATGCTATGGGATGCATGTTAGCCCAAGAAGGAGATGAAGGGCGTACAGAGAAAGCCATTTACTACTTAAGTAAAAGGATGACTGGATACGAATTGAAGTATTCTCCGTTAGAAAAGACATGTTGGGCTTTGGTTTGGGCCACTCGTCGTCTGAGGCATTATATGTTGGCCTTCCCTGTTGTTTTAATCTCCCGAATGGATCCTTTGAAGTACCTATTTGAAAAACCAGCATTGACCGGAAGAATCTCCCGATGGACATTGATGCTATCTGAGTTTGACTTGATACATGCTACGAGTAAATCTGTTAAAGGAAGGGCTGTCGCAGAACATTTAGCAGAACATCCGATAAATCTGGAAAACGAAGGAGAGTTCATGTTCCCTGACGAAGGATTGATGGAATTAAAAGAAGATGTGTGGAAAATGTATTTTGATGGAGCTGCAAACCAGAAAGGATATGGAGTGGGGATCATCCTTGTATCCCCTGAAGGAGCACATACCCCGTTCTCTATTAAGCTGAAGTACACTTCCACCAACAACACTGCTGAGTATGAAGCTTGTATCTTGGGGCTAGAAGCCGCATTGACTTTGGAGGTAAGGAAACTTGATGTATTCGGGGATTCCAATTTGATCATATCCCAAGTTCGAGGAGATTGGAAAGTCAAGGAAGAGAAGTTAAAACCCTATCATGAGTATCTTGATTCTTTACGAACTCGTTTCTTGCATATCACGTTCTTCTACCTGCCTCGAGAAGAAAATCAGCTAGCAGACTCTTTGGCTACTTTAGCGTCAATGATTGAGATTCCTGTGGGGATAAAGCTAACTCCTTTGATGATTGAACAAAGGGAAAAGCCGTCTTATGAGATGATTGGGGAAATAGAAGAAGCAGAAGAACTTCCGTGGTACACCGACGTGTGGAACTTCATTGAAAATGGGGAATATCCGGAAAGCGCCTCCGAGAAAGACAAGAGAGCCATAAGAAGATTCTCGGCTCAGTTCATGATTTGTGGTGGAAGTCTATTGAAGAGATCTTACAATGGATTCAACTTGACATGTCTATATGGAAACAGTGCGAGAAAGATGATGGAGCAAATTCACGAAGGGGTGTGTGGTCCTCATATGAGTGGACACATGTTAGCTAAGAAGATCATCCGACAAGGATATTATTGGACTACTATGGACAAGGACTGCTATGAATATGTCAGAAAATGTCACAAATGTCAGATCCATGCCAATATGAAGCATGTGCCGCCGTCACTGCTATACAACATGACTACCCCTTGGCCATTCTCAGTTTGGGGAATAGATGTTATTGGAGAAGTAACCCCGAAGGCGTCTAATGGGCATCAATACATCCTGGTAGCAATTGATTATTTCACAAAATGGGTGGAAGCAGAGTCTTATGCGACATTGAAGGCTAAAGATGTGGCCAGATTTATCAGAAGAAATATAATCTGCCGATACGGGGTCCCTCATGAGTTGATATCCGATCATGGCAGTCACTTCCAGAAAGAGGTTTTGGATCTACTAGAAGAATACAAGATCATGCACCACATGTCAGCGCCGTATAGGCCACAAACAAATGGGGCAGTTGAAGCAGCTAATAAGAATTTGAAGACGATCCTAAGAAAGATGACTGATACATACCGAGATTGGCATGAGAAGTTACCGTATGCACTGTGGGGATACAGAACATCTATCCGAACATCTACAGGAGCCACTCCTTATTCATTGGCTTACGGAATGGAAGCAGTACTCCCAGTTGAAATAGAACTACCATCTTTGAGAGTTGTGGCAGAATCCGAGATTCCAGAATTTGATTGGCTAAGAGATAGATATGAGGAGCTAATGTTACTTGATGAGAAAAGGTTGGCCGCAATTGATCATGTGCATGTGTATCAGAGAAGAATAGCTCGAGCATTCAACAAGAAGGTCCGTCCAAGAAAACTTGAGGAAGGCGACCTTGTGCTTAAAGCCTTAAAAGCACCCGTTTTCGATCCTAGAGGGAAATTCAAGCCAAATTGGGTTGGCCCATACGTCATCAAGAAGCTTCTCTCTGGAGGAGCGGCATACCTGATGGATCTAGATGGAGTTGAGTTCAATCAGCCAATCAACATTGACCGTCTCAAGAGATACTATGCTTAAAAGCCTTTTCTTTCAAAACCTGTTCTTTCAAAACCTCCAGCATTCGAGGAACTACACTTGACCTGATTCCCACTTGGGGATATGTAGGCAACCTGCTCGGTTCGGTCACTGCTCCTGAAACCCTCAACCATACTTTCTTTCAAGACCTGGCCGAACTACTTTGGATCTGATTCCCACTTGGGGATAAGTAGGCGAGCTTTCCTGGCTCTCGATCCCTGAACCTTGCAAACTAGGGGCAAACTTTCAAGTTTGCCCAAAGCCTCAAGATATCACTGCCACACTAGGGGCAAACTGCGTTTGCCCAAACTTCCATTTATCTCTATCAACTAGGGGCAAACTGTCGTTTGCCCATACCTCGCTACCTGTCCTCTCTGGATCACTTGGCTATCAGAATTAAAGCACCTAAGTGAAAAATCTGGTAATTCTTGATATTAAGTTGAAAAGTTTTTTTAGCAATCTAAAGATGTGAATCTAATGTCAAGACTGAAACATTATGTGGAAAATTTTCAAAAGCTTCAAGATTACATGCAAAGCCAACACAATATCCTGCTACAAGATAAAATCTCATTTTCAAAACATGCAAATCCTTAGAAAATTCAAATATCCAAGTCAAAAGACATTGTCGAGAAAGAGGAATCGTCAGAAATTTCCTTTCCCTGTAAAATCGAGTCCTGTGTGTCAGTGTGCAAAGTGTCAATCAAATCAGTCTCGTGACAAGGGATGCAAAGCGAAACAGAAGGATAGCATAAAGCAGAATCAAGCAAAGTCAAGAGTACAAGCCCATCAAGTCTCAGACAGAATACATCAACATCAGTCTCAGCACAGAAAGCAAGAAAAACAGAAAGATAGTCATGGGTGCATATGATCATCATCAGCGACGACGAGTAGCCCGTGGGTACCGAGCAGGCATATCTGAGGCCGTAGAGCTATCATCATCTTCAATTTGGCGCCTTCGCCTAGACCCACCAGCCCCACCAGAAGGGCCTGCATTCATCCGCTCCAACTGTGATTGAAGCTGCCTAACTTGAGCCACCTGTGGAAGAAAAGAATCAGTATAGGGGTTTGAAAAAGCAATGAGATAAGAAGAAAAGGTCAAGAAATTTACCAGGGCCGCATCACGGTCTATGTAAGTCTGGCACATGCCATCCCACTGCAAAGAGAAGAAAGATATGGTCAGAAAGATCAGAAGAATCAGAGGTAATGAGTTCAGAAATTACTTACATGTCCCTCACGAGCAAGGCTCCAAGCCCTCAGATTCTGTGCATAAGCTCGCTCTTCATTGAAAACGGCTCGGGGAACAGACTCATGTTGTTCTGAAACTAGCTGAGGCTCTACAAGATCACGGGGGATCTCTACAGAAGATATAACTCCGCGCAGCATGGTCGAGGCTCGCCAATCACAAGGAGGAATGAGAGGTAGAGGTCGACCAGGGCCATCCACAAAAGAACTCCCCTGCAAATGATGATGAGAAATAAGATAAAGCAAGCATTCGATCAGAAATGAAGAAGTCGTGAAATACCTGCGGGTCATCCGAGAGCGGGAAATTAGGCATCAGATGAGTAACCCTGAAGACGTCATAGTTCTCCTCAAACAAAGTAAAAGAGGCTGAAGGAATTCCGTTCAAAGCATTAATAAGATCTTCATCTTCCAAATTCTGCGCCGACCTCATACAAGAAGGCGGATCCTGTGGCACTAAGAGACGATCCTCCAAATCAGTCTGAGGAGCTACTCTCTCTCCAAGATACCACTCAAGAACAGAGGGACCCTCAAGAAGAATCCTCTCTCCAGTCATCTGTCTAGCTAAGCCAATCTCAGTCACATCTCCATTTGTCACCCAAGGATGCCAGTTAACTTGGGTGAATCTGAGACGGGTAAGAAAATCCCGGCAAGAAATAACATTATGAGCATCATTCTTGGTACCTACGGCTTGGCGACGCCACTTCAGAGCCCGTGGAAAAATATGAATCTCTTCCTCCCGGAATGATGGAGCCGTCATGGAGAAATACTCAAAGGCCCACACCTACAAGAGAAAATAAAGCAGTGGTCAAAACAGCAGAACATCAAATGATAAAAACTGGAAATGAAAATATTTTCAGTACCTCCCAAGCTCTCCAGAATCCGCCGAATCCAGGGGATTTGCCTCGAGAATGCTCCCCCATATGACTATACAGAATGGCTAAACCAGCAGAGCCCCAATCAAAATCTGCAATCTCCTCAAGATTTCGAAGACTATCAAGCATATTCAATGTAATCCGCTCAGCTCGAGTAGAAAGAAGAGAGCAACCAAGCAAATACAAGATGAAAGCACGGGTAAGCTGCATATCGGTAAATTGAGCCGCTCTTTCAGAAGGCCTGAAGTTGTTGATGAACCATGTGATGCCTACGCTCGATCCGTGAAGATCTCTCTGGGATGGGATGATGCCTAGGAGACGCTCAATGATAGTAGGATGTCTATGGATGTTCTTTGCAAAGGCAAGACGATGCCCGCCAAATGAGATGCCGGTTATCATTGCAAAATCAAGAGGGGTCATGGTTATCTCCCCAAAAGGCATGTGAAAAGTATTTGTGGAATCCCACCACCTTTCAGCAAGAGCTTGAATCATGGCCAAATCATTAGTCGATCTCTCCAATAAGGTTACAAACGACCCAAAGCCCGCTTGCTTGATATTGGCTACTACTTGGGGACGCGACTCCGACAATTCATTAAACCATTCAAGGCATTTTCCATGGCTACCATGACCTCTAAGATGACCAACCACATTCTAAAAAGAAGAAGGATGATTTCTAAGGAATCGCAAGAATAAAGAGACACGTATGAAGATGTGAAACAAAGGAGTAATTAAAGAATGGGTTACCTCTTGACGAAAGGCCCTCCTAGAGATATGATTTAGTGGATTTTTCATGGTTGCATACTCCATGGTTTGAGTTGATGAAGCTCCACTAGCTTGAAATTGGCTTCTACGTGTTCTAGAACTTTCACCTTGTCCATGGGAACTCATGGTTGTTGATGCTTGAAGCTTGAAGATAAGAGGTTGAAGATGATGAATAGTAAAAACCTTGGTACTTGAATCCCCTAGAATAGGGAGGAGTTGATGAAATCAACAAAGTTTTTGGAGGTTTTAATGCAAGAAATCACTCAAAACATCAAGAAATTGCAAGATTTGAGCACCTTAGAAGGAAGAGGTGATGCATTGAAGAAGAAATGAATGAAGAACAAAGAAGAAAATGGGTTTAAAACCCCAAAGTTGCGGCTGGCGGTTCCCAAGGGGGTGTGGGGAACCGCCATTTACTATTCACTTCCTGCCATTTCCCCATTTTGCTCTATATTCGCGTTTTGACCCCCGGAACTCTTGATTTGATCCCGGATTGGTCCATTTTTGATATATAAGCCTTGAGAGTGCTTAAAACTTGTTGGAATTGGTCTAGAGGACCTCTGGAGATTTGAATCTTGGTAAAAATCCATTCAAGAATTGAAAAAAGTCCCCCAGATGAGAAGAATCAAAGGCACCGCAGCCTGAAAGTGGCCGAGAAACGGCAAACTCCCGTCGTTTTGGGATTGATTATGAGTTGTCTTAGAAAATGGACATTTGAGTCTACTGTCGCTTGAGAATTACATCCAGAAAGGACTTTCAGAAGATGGGTCAGAATGCGAGATGTTCAGAAAGGGTTAGAGTAAGCCTGACGTGTTGCAAGAATGATTGCGTTGGTCGAAGCACCAATATGAGTCTCAGAAAGAATCAGCAGGGCCTCCAGAATATGTGCTCGCGTCCCAGAAACCTCAGATATCTCCTCAAGCAGAGAATTTCCAGATATTGTCAAGGTATAACAGAATTCGTACATCTCTCAGAATCATAGGATCTCCCCAGTAGAGAACTTTCAGAATTAAGTTTCTCGCAAGCATCATGTATCCACGGGTTGCCTCCAGATAAAGGGTATCTCTCAGAATTTGAGCATCAAAATCGCCTCCATAATACAAGGTTTATGCCAAGCATCATGTATCCAGGGTTGCCTCCAGAATGTAGGGTTTCTCTCAGAATTGTGGGTTGCCTCCAGAATGTAGGGTTTCTCTCAGAATCAGAATCGTGGGTCGCCTCCAGAATACAAGGTTTATGCCAAGAATCGTGTATCCGTGGGTTGCTCTCAGAATGTAGGGTTTCTCTCAGAATCGTGGGTTGCCTCCAGAATGTAGGGTTTCTCTCAGAATCAGAATCGTGTATCCAGGGTTGCCTCCAGAATGTAGGGTTTCTCTCAGAATCATGTATTTCTCAGCATCGCATATCAGGGTTGCCTCCAGAATGTAGGGTTTCTCTCAAAATCAGAATCGTGTATCCGTGGGTTGCTCTCAGAAGAAGGGTCATCTCTCAGAATTTGTGTATCTCTCAGAATCCGTGCATCAGAACAGAAGATTTGTCCTCAGAAGAAGGGCCTGTTTCAGAAGAACAGAGGATTTGTCTCCGGCAGAGAGACCTGTTTCAGAAGATTTGTTTCTAGACCTGCCACAGAAGATTTGTCCTCGGAAAAAGGGCCTGTTTCAGAAGAACAGAAGATTTGTCTCCGGCAGAGAGACCTGTTTCAGAAGACTTGTTTCCAGACCTGTTACAGAAGATTTGTCTAGAAGAAGGACCTGTTTCAGAAGAGCAGAAGATTTGTCTCCGGCAGAGAGACCTGTTTCAGAAGATTTGTCCCTAGCAAAAGGACTCTACATCAGCAATCGTCCCCAGCAAAAGGACTCTACATCAGCAATCGTCCCCAGCAGAAGGACTCTACATCAGCAATCGTCCCCAGCAAAAGGACTCTACATCAGCAATCGTCCACAGAAGAAGGACCTGTTTCAGCAATCGTCCCCAGCAGAAGGACTCTACATCAACAATCGTCCCCAGCAGAAGGACTCTACACCAGCAATCGTCCCCAGCAAAAGGACTCTACATCAGCATTCGTCCCCAGCAGAAGGACTCTACATTTGCAATCGTCCACAGAAGAAGGACCTATTTCAGCAATTGTCCCCAGCAGAAGGACTCTACATCAACAATCGTCCCCAGCAGAAGGATTCTACATCAGTAATCGTCCAGTTGTTTGACATGACTCAGAATTCATCCAAGATACTTCGCTATTTCAAGAGTCGTCCAGGATACAGATGACGCCTACGAGCCTTAAGATCAGAAGAATAACTTTGACAAAAACCTCGAGAATCATCCAAGATACCTTTAGCATATTCGACTGTGAGAGAGAGTCGTTGCATCCTTTGCATTAGATTTTGCATCTAGGGAACCCTTGAGGATGATTCCTCCAGCACTTTCACATTTCATGTTTTCATATTGCACCAGCATCCTAGGATAGGAGCATTTCATCTGCATTGTTGTTGTTTGTTTGTTTTCCGTCTTCTCGCGCGCTTGAACTACGCCCTGGTCTGATTCCTGGAAAGGATACGTAGGCAGCTCCAGCGGAGCACGACCAGCATCAGCTTCAACTTAGCCGCCTCTACCCAGCATTGCATTGCATTCTTGCATTCGTAATTTCTTGATTTTCTCTGATTTTGAATTTCTTGATTTTGCGAATTTTTTGTTTTTCCTAAAACCTCTCAGTATGGTTATTTGGGTGCCTTCAAGGCTTTGGCACTCACTTGCAGTTCACGTTGTTCACAACAAGCTCTGCCAAAGAGGGGCAAACTGTAGACACCCAATTTTGACCACACTGATAGGATTTAGGGTGGACAACGTCTTGGAGGATTCGATGATGAAAAGTACCCCGTGGAAGGTACTGGATTCCACACAATCAGAAGATCGGACTTCGGAAAGTGACTTCAAGCTCAGAAAAGCCCTTTTCCATGGATAAATCCCGGTTTTGTCAAAATCATCTCTCAGAATTCATATTCTCTCAGGGTTATATGAACATTAAGTGTTCTAAACGCAGTATTCTAGGTATCCAGAGATTCAATTTTAAAGAAAAGTTCGAAATCGACGCACATTTGAAAGCAATTTTGGAAAAGACGTCATTTGATTTCAAAAAGACGACGAAAGTTCCGGAGGACTTCCGGACTTCAATTGGACTTCAATTCTCATTATAAAACCTCTGGAAATATTTTTATATTGAAATTCAACCTGACAGCTTTCCAACGGTACGTAAACGGACGATTTCGGACACCAAAAAGCATTTTTACAGAAATCTGGAAAAGCAGTGCGCATGAAATTTGAAACAGAGCTTGTGGGTGACCAGAGGGACCCAAATAGTAAATGGCGGTTTTGGGTATGGGGGTGGCGGGTCCCACCATAACCGCCACTTCCATTTGTGTCCTCCACGGAGCTTTTTGAGTTCCAGACCCTTCTAGAAGCTTCCCACTGCGAGGAAATTGCCTGGAAATTGCGTTTAGGCTCCGAAATGGCCATTTTAACCCTCTTTTAAGCTCTAAAAATCTTGTTTTAACCCTGAAACTTAAGAGCTAAGTCTTCAAAACTCTATATAAGATCTCATACATCTCATATGAGATCACATCTTAACACATTAGACACTTGGAAGAGATACACTTGAATATACTTGGAGATACAAACACACATAGAAGCACATACAAGAGAGATAAGTATACTTTGAATATACTTTCAATTTAGGTGAATTCTAGAGAGAGAAAATTATGAATTGAATTTAGATTAACTTAGGCTAATTAGACCACAATTTGAACATCAATTGCCTCCCTCAACTTCCATGGATGAGTGCTTGAAGAACACTTGAATAACACTTGAAGAAGAAGATCTTCAAATCAATTTTGGTCTTGTAATTGAGAATCCTCCAAGAGGTAAACACTATAGTTCATCTCTAATTCCTACTTTGTATATATAGATCTATAAGATTTGGATCTAACTTAGTTCTATTTCTACTTATTAGAACACTCATCTTCTTCCTCTCATGTTCTTCACACACTCACATAGTTAGATCCAAATCTCTTTGATTTTTATTGATAATTTACAATTAGAGATTGTTTTTCACTTTGATTTTCAATTTTGGTTTCATTCTTCAATTTTAGTTTAGATTCATGCATACATGATTATATATATATACATATATCTATTTTGAATTCCATGATGGTTTGGAAATATGATCTATGAGAAGGATGATTTCTATGTTCATACCTATCTCTTGATTATTCCTATTGCTTAGAATTCCTATTGAATTTCATCTCCAACATGATATTTATAAGTCCCTTTGATCCTTGATCTAAAAGTTCTTCATAGAACTTGAGGGCTAAATTGATTGGGAATCATGATAATTAAGTTGATCTATGAGTTTGATCTCTCTAATAAGCTTCAACTATCACTAAAACGTTTTCCTCACACTTTAAAATGAACTAGATAAAAATTCAGCAAAGCAGATTGGTTTTGTCCATTAGATTTGGTCCATCAAAACCCATAGTTTGATGGATTTCAAATTTTCTGGGTAAACTTTGATGAATTAGCTTTCATCCGGTCCGTTTTGAGAGCTTTTAGGATTCATATACTATTTTTAGAAATTGTTGAGAAATCGGTTGACAGATTTGAACATCGTCTCTTTGTGCTTGAATTTCAGAAAATCTATAATAGTTATCGACGTTCCGCTTTTTGGGGATGATTCCTAACTCATATATCTATATGCCGATGTAAAATCGTGAGCATACGATCGAGTTAGGATCGTTTTCTAAGCGTTTAAAGTTGATACAACTATTCTGGAATTTTCTAAGTTTAATTACAAATATGATTATGTATACAAAATGGTCATACCTTGATCACTCAACAACAATTGATGAATAAAACTTGGTTTAGAAATCACCTAGGATAAATGGATGAGAGATCAAAAGCTTAAATCAACTTGGTTAACATGATTCATGAACTTCTATTATACTTCTATTATGTTTTGCATTCATTTGTCAAATGATACCAAATTTCCAGAATAACAGAGTCTGTTTAAAACACTTTTTCAGAAACCTTGTGATTACAGAATGTCCATGGGTTTATTTTTATCATATACTACAATGAAATAGCTTTCTTTTGACACCAAATAGAGCTTCATATGATTTTTGTAGATTTAATTATGATTTTTACAAGAACAGTGGACAGTCCTGATCCACTGTTCCCAAAACATTTATTTCTCAAACAATAAAATTGATATTGAGGTCCCACTTTTTGGAGAAGTTCCCT
The DNA here is from genome assembly GCA_033977485.1 of Hydrangea macrophylla. Classification (NCBI taxonomy): domain Eukaryota; kingdom Viridiplantae; phylum Streptophyta; class Magnoliopsida; order Cornales; family Hydrangeaceae; genus Hydrangea; species Hydrangea macrophylla. Next base: position 71,297,676 of record CM066994.1, read on the forward strand.
AAGACATGTATCTAACTTTCTGTAAAAAGGTTTTTATCCAGCTCATGTTTAAGACCACTTTTGATAGGATTCATTAGAGGTTGCTGAATCTGGAAATTTGATTGATGACATGTTTTCTTTGTTTATCATGCATATCATTTGTTTGCTTGTATTTTTGCAATGCTTTGGGTATTCTTTGGTGTCTTAGTGCAGAGAATTAAGTGCCTCGGACCCGGACGTCGATTTGTGGTTTGCCTCGTCTACATGTGGCTTAGTGCCCATGTATCGTGTACTATCTCTATCCTTTCTCTTAGAATTTTTCTAGGTTTACAACTTTGATTTCAACGACATAATTCCTTTAGGATAGTCTCCGTTTATATGATTATTTGTTAGAGACATCTTATCTAGGATTGTTGCATGATTGCATTGCACGTTTCCATTCTTTTTGCTTTCGCAACTCCGCTTGAGTCAACCAATGTAAGTCTTCTCGTTCCCTTTGCATATCATGACATGTTTACTTTATTTGCATCGGTCCCGGGCGGGACTAGCCACTGTGAGTATACTTCTCCCTTGTATTACATGAGCATCCGCTTTCTACTTGATTTAGTCTCTTGAAATGATTTTCATTAGATGTTTCTTTTTGCCATGTATATACCTATCTAGTATGTTTGAGGAAACAACATCTATTATGAATTAATAACAAGGATATTTGAATCAAGGCCTACCATTCGGTAGGGCGAGGAGGGGGTGCTTTAGTCCTGCTTGGGCTCCTTCCCCTCTCGTACCAAGACCCCCGAACCTTGTTTCTGGTAATGAAGGGCGAGTAACCTTATTCAATTTTGGGCGAGTCAAACTTGGGTTTCCTAATTCCCGATAAAAATTAGGTGGCGACTCTTTGTCTCTAGGATCGCGTGAGGAAGTCCTAGTTTTCCCTGAAGTGTGCTCCTTGGGATCCGTCCCGGGACACTATCGAGGGAGAGCGTCAGGACCTCCTCCATTCGCGACGGTCTACAATCTGGCGACTCTTTGTCTCTAGGATCGCGTGAGGAAGTCCTAGTTTTCCCTGAAGTGTGCTCCTTGGGATCCGTCCCGGGACACTATCGAGGGAGAGCGTCAGGACCTCCTCCATTCGCGACGGTCCACACCACGTGCCGACTGGTCACTGGCTTGGTTAGGATTCAATGATGACAGCGTGGTCGTAACCAAACCGGTTGCGTGCTAACCGAACCGTCCTGTCACGCATTTAATGCGTGCACCTTTTGAGGCAACGCTTCACATGCCCGAAGTGACAGTTTTGGCGGGAAATCGCTTGGACCGTTGGATCTGTCCTGATCTTGGCCGTCCGTAGTTCCTATAAAAGGAACACTTGGCTCATCTCTCCAGTTGCTGCTACCAACTGAGAGATTTTTCCGAGCAGTTTGAGAGCAACCAAGATTCCCGAGCAAGGTTTCTGAGTCCTTTTCTGCGCCTAATCTTGTAAGTCCCTCCTTTTTGTCCTCAGTTCTTCATTGTCTACTTTTTTTCTCGAACAAAGTTGGAGGAAGTGAATCCACTTAGGTTAGAGCGAACCTGGGACTTCTTTTTTTTTTTTTATTATTTTGTCACTTCTTTCAGTCTGGGGGTACACTAGAGCAGATTGAACGAGCAGGGATTCCCGAGAGAGTCTTGAGAGATTGTTACCTCTCTTCCTGAACCTTGTACGACCTACCCTCCAGGTTGTTAGATTTACCTCCCTTGTATATCAGGTTAGGAGTTCTTGACCCATTCTTAGGTCGTCGGTCCTTTAGGTCCTCCACAGGTGTAATCATGTGTCATTCAGATTTCAACTCGTTGTCCCGGTCGAAAGACGAACAGGTGCGGTCAGGGACTATGAGAAAAAGTCCAGATCCTCCCTCATCGGCCCCCTCTGACCAAGCACAGTGAGGGAAGAATACCTGCCCGGGCGTCTCACGAGGAAATACGTCGGGATTCTTCCGTGGCCTCGACATCTCGGGGTTTGGGTGACGAGGGGTTTGTGCCGAGCAGCCCCGGGTTCGTCTTCGCCTGCGAATCTATAGTCAGCATCCTGTGCGGCCCTGATTTGGATAGGATCAGGGATAGGTATGAGCTTCCCGGTCATTTTTCCCTTGTTGTCCATGACGGCGGAGCTCACTTCCACAAGTCGGGCTTCATCACGTTGTACGAGGATGCCTTCACAGCGGGCCTTCGCCTGCCTATCCACCTAATCGCCCGGGACGCGCTCATCTACCCTGGGATCTCTCCCGGGCAGCTTACGCCGAACGGCTTGTGTTATCTGATGGGGTACATATCCTTGTGGCCCCAAGTCCTTGGGTACGAGCTTACCTTGCAGGAGTTCTTCTAGACTCACCGGCCCTTCAAAGTCCACGGGGAGTCCAGTTTCTTCTCGCTCGGGGCCAGGCAGGGGTGGAAGATAATTATCAACTGCCCGAGCAATAATAAAGGGTGGAAGAAGAAATTCTTCCAAGTGTCCACCCTGGGGCTATGTGAGAGGGCGTCGGGTATTCAATTGAGGACTTCCTGGGCGGGGGAGATGAGGAGTAAGCCCGACCACTCTTCTTTCTCTATTAGCCATTTTACTTTATCTTGACTAACCCATTGGTGCGTTTGTCTTGTAGCGGGATCAGTGGACCCACCGAGTCTTCCCGACGAGCTTCAGGCGCGGGTCTTATCTCTGGTGAAGGACCCAACTGACATCAACAAAGTGCTGACCCGGTCGGGAAGTCCAAAGACCACCTACAAGCCCAAGGGGTTCACAGCTCCCATCTTCTCGGCCATCATCCCTGGTAAATTCCATTCTCTTGACCGTCCGGGGAGTCTGGGATTTGGCGGAACTAACGTGCTCCTGGTTTTGCAGAAATGGCTCCCAAGAACGCGGTGGCATTGAAGGAGAAAGAGGCGGCTCTGATGGCCTGGGCTGGCCAAAGGAGGAAGAAGCCGGTCCCTACCGAGGGCCAGCCCCTGAAAAGAATTTCCCGGGGGATATCCATCTGGGCTGAGAGGGAGACGGCCGCCACCTCCACGCCCGTCATTACAATTGCTGTACCACCACCACCACCTGCTGACGTGACCACTGCTGTGCCTTCCCCACTCCCTCCAGTGGCCAGACCATCCGGGGTCTCCTTCCCGACCATGGAGGAGGCTCGTGCGGGCCCTTCTTCGTTGTCGGAGACCGAGACAGCGAGCGACGTCCGCGGAAGGGTATGACCCGGGCTATTGCAGAGTCAGGTTGACAGGTGCAGCCTGATGAGCCCCAAGGCCCTTATCTGTTGGCTATATAGCATCAGCCACTTGGTAAGTTTCTTTGCATGTAAACCTGAACCTTTTCTATCTTTGCGTATATTGACGTCTCCTTGTTCTTGCAGGTTGGCTGTATTGCGGCTGGGGCCGAGACCTCCCTTCCCGGTATCGCTAAGAGGCTGGTCGCTGCTGAGGCTGACCTGTCCGTGGAGAGGGCTGCTCGGGAGTCCGCGGAGTTTGCCCTGACCGTGGAGGAAGAAAGATGCCGGGCAACGGTGTTGGAGCTGGGGGAAGTCCGCGACACCTTGTCAACCGAGCGGGCTACCCGGAAGGCTGCGGAGGCTAAAGCTGCGGCTGTAGAGGCCGGGAGGGTCTCCGCCGAGAAGATCGCCGAGGCCAAGGTTGCAGCCTCGGAGTCTGCGAAGATCTCTGCCGAGAAGGATCTCGCAGCTATGACGACCACGCTCTCGGAGCTTACTACTGCCCGAGAGGCTGAAGCCAACGAAGCTGAGGAGGAATTTGAGGCTGGGTTCCTCGCAGGCTACGCAGATCTGAGGAGGTTTCCGATGGCTCGGGACGCGGGTAGACTGGTTTATTGCTTTGAGGACGAGGTCTCCGACTTGAAAACTACGGTGCTTCACCTTGCTATTGTAGTATCATGAGACCCTTTGCTTGTAGGCTTCCACCTTTAGGTAGGCCTGGTCTCTTTTTTCCTATACCAAGTCTAGCTCGGACCTGAGAGCTTCTTTATTATCCGGCGCCCTGAAGTTGGCCACCCGGTACGTTGGCAACCCGAGCTCTATGGAGACTACTGCCTCAAAACCGTAAGTTAAAGAGAACAGTGTCTCGCCTGTTGCCGCTCGAGGTGTGGTACGGTAGGCCCACAGGAGGGTCGGTAGTTCTTCAGCCCACAGCCCTTTGACGCCTTCAAGCCTTGTTTTGATTGACTGCAAGATTGTCCGGTTGGTTACCTCGGCTTGATCGTTGGCTTGTGGGTGCTTGGGGGAGGAGTAATGATTCAGTATCCCATAACTCGAGCAAAATTGTCTGAAGATAGGGGTGTCAAATTGTCTGCCATTGTCACTGACCAGAATCCGGGGAATGCCGAATCTACTAAGAATATTCCTTTCCACAAAGCTCTCCATTTTCTGTTCGGTTATCGTCGTCAGGGGCTCGACCTCCGCCCATTTGGTGAAGTAATCAACAGCTATCATGGCGAATTTGACCTGTCCTTTTCCCATTGGTAAGGGACCAATGATGTCGATTCCCCACTGGGCGAATGGCCAGGGGCTGTGGATTGGTGTCTGGAGTTCTCCCGGTCGGTTGATCATGGGGGAGTATCTTTGGCATTTGTCACACCTCCGGACATACTCTTGGGAATTCCGGGCCATGGTTGGCCAGTAGTATCCTTGTAGTAGGGCCTTTCTGGAGAGTGCCCGACCTCCGATGTGGTTCCCGCACACTCCTTTGTGGATCTCGAATAGTATTGCTTGGACTTGCGCAGGGTGAACACAGCGGAGGTACGGGATAGTGAATCCCCTCTTGTAGAGGATGCCATCAGCAAGGTGGTATTGTGCCACCCGGTATTTAACCCGACGGGCTTCTTCTTTGTCATCTGGTAACGCCCTTATTGTCAAGAAGTTCACGAGCGGGTCCATCCAACTGGGTTCCAGAGTGACCGGGTCTACCACCATGCCCTCTGAGTTGATCACACTTGGCTCGGGTAGGTATTGTATCCTTATCCCGGGCAAGTCTGACTCAGAAGATGAGGCGAGGCGAGCCAACCGGTCGTCTCTGGTATTCTTTTCTCTAGGTATCTGTGTGATGGAGAAACCCCAGGGCTGCTTGGAAACCGCTCGGACAAGGGCCAAGTAAGCTACCATGTTGTCTTCTTGTGCTTCGTACTCTTGGTTAACCTGGTTGACCATGAGCTGGGAGTCACTGTAGCCCTGAACCTGTTGCGCACTTATAGAGATGGCCAACTATAACCCGAGCAAGAGGGCTTCATATTCGGCCTCATTTTTGGAGGCGAGAAACCCAAACCTTAGTGCATATTCGAGCTGGATACCGTCAGGGGTAGTCAGGATGATTCCTGCCCCACTACCTTGCTGGTTGGAGGAACCGTCCACATGCAGTACCCAGGTTGGGGTATCCGAGTGTAACCCGGGCGGTAAGGCCGGGGGTTCAGACTCTTCGACCGGATCCTCGGGATATGTAAACTCGACTAAAAAGTCCGCTACGGCTTGTCCCTTGATGGCTGTCCGGGGTCGGTAGATCACTTCAAACTCTTCCAGTTCTAATGCCCACTTGACAAGCCTCCCGGACGTGTCTGGGCGACTGAGGATTCTGCGGAGAGGTTGGTCTGTGAGGACTACAATGGCATGGGCCTGAAAGTATGGGCGGAGCCTTCGAGCTGAGGTGATAAGGGTGAACGCCAATTTTTCGATGCGGGAGTATCTACTCTCTACGCCCTGTAATGCCCGGCTAGTGTAGTACACTGGGAACTGTATCCCATGCTCTTCCCGGATAAGTACCGAGCTAACCGCCGATGGTGACACTGCCAAGTATAAGAATAGTTCTTCCCTGGGCACGGGTGTTGAGAGTAGAGGAGGGGATGCCAGATACTTCTTGAGTTCCTAGAATGCCTCTTCACACTATTCTGACCACTGGAAAGCTTTACGGAGGGTTTTGAAGAATGGCAGGCACCGGTCGGTAGCTCGGGAGACAAATCTGTTCAGTACGGCCACCCGTCCGGCTAGGCTCTGAACTTCCTTCGTTGATTTGGGCGACCGCATGTTGATGATAGCTTTGATCTTCTCGGGGTTTGCCTCAATCCCCCGTCTACTGACTAGATGGCCAAGAAATTTCCCGGACGAGACCCCAAAGGTGCATTGGCCGATTCAACCTCATCCTGAATTTTCTCACAATGCTGAAGGCCCCGGCCAGATGCTCGAGGTGGTCGGGCTCGTCCCGGCTCTTGACCAGTAGATCATCCACATATAGCTCCATAGACTTTCCAATGAGGTCTTTGAACATGCAGTTGACCAGGCACTGGTAGGTAGCCCCGGCATTCTTGAGACCGAAGGGCATAACCTTGTAGCAATACGTGCCTTGGTCAGTGATGAACGCAGTCTTCTCTTCATCCCCGGGGTACATGCTGATCTGGTTATACCCCGAGTAAGTGTCCATGAATGAAAAGAGTGAGTGACCTGTGGTGGAGTCCACAAGGAGGTCTATCCTGGGCAGTGGATAGCAGTCCTTGGGGCAGGCCTTGTTGAGGTTGGTGAAGTCCACGCACATTCTCCACTTCCTGTTGCTTTTCTTGACAAGAACAATGTTAGCTAGCCAGTCGAGATAGTGGACCTCTTGGATGGACTTCACCTTTAGGAGCTTCTCGACCTCCTCGCCCACTGCCTTCTATCTTTTGGGGGCCATGCCCCTTCTTTTCTGCTTGACTGGGCGGCAATTCGAGCTGACATTAAGACGATGGGACATTACCCGGGGGTCAATTCCGGGCATATCCTCATGACTCCAAGCAAAAACGTCTTGATTTTGCCTCAGGAACTGAGTCAGTTTTTCCTTAAGCCGGGCTCCAGTAGGGTACCTATGCTGACCGTGCGGTCTGGGTACTCGGGATCCAGCATCACTTGTTCCAGTTCTTCCATCGGACCTATCATGTCGCTCTGGTCCTGGGGGTCCATCTCTTGGATGTTTAATGTTTCTGTGATTGTCCCCCGGCGTAACGAGCTGACATAACAACTCTGAGCAGTAGTATGATCTCCTCGCAAGCATCCGGGTCCCTGGGGAGTTGGGAACTTCACTATTAAGCTATAGGTGGAGACGACCGCTCTGGCCTTGCTGAGGGTCGGCCTACCAAGGATGACGTTGTAGGCCGACGGGGCTTCGACGATCACAAAATTGGTGAGCACGGAGGCCTGCTGAGGGTAGGTCCCCATGAGAACTGGGAGCTCGATTGTACCGAACGGTTGTGTGCTGGAGCCGTTAAATCCAACCAGGGGTAGCAACCGGCCGGAGCCGATCCCTGGAGATCCCGAGTTGATCGAATGTCGTCGTGAACATAATGTCGGACGAGCTGCCTGTGTCCACTAGCACCCTCTAGACCATATAGTTAGCTATAGAAAGCGTCACTACTAGTGGGTCATCATGGGGGCAGTGGATGCCCTGCAAGTCGTCGAACGTGAATGTTAGAACATCGGTTGGAGAGGAGCCGGTGGATTGGACCTGCCAGATATCCGCTCGGGACGCCCGGGCATGCCTCTTCCGTGCCGACTGTGAATGACCTCCGCTTGACGTTCCCCCAGAGATCATGTGGATGTGGCCGAGAGGTGGTGGTGGTTGATCGGGAGCTTGGGTATCCTGCCGAGGTCGTCTGTCCGCTGTGACGAACTCCGCAAGGTGTCCTTGCTCGATCAGCTTCTCTATCGCTATCTGCAATTTGAAGCAATCCTCCGTTTCATGGCCGTGATCCCAGTGGTAGCGGCAAAACTTTTCCCGGTTCCTCTTACCGGGCAGGGCTCTGAGTTTAGCTAGCTGCGGAAGCAGCCTCTGCGCCTCTGCGGCGGCCACGACTTCATGTATAGGCCGGGAAATGGGTGTGAAAGCAATTGGGGGCTGACCCCGAGCATCTCTTTGGTCTTGCTTTGGCTTCTTTCCTGGGCCCTTCTCGAACCCTTCACGCTTGCGCTTGGCATTCGGGGATTCGTCTCCCGCCTGGCCGGCGTGCTTTGCCTTCAAGAATTCCTCACGATCTATGTATTTTCCAACCCTCTCTGAGAGCTCCACCAGGGTCGCCGGTTGGTCGCGACGGAATGACGTGGCAACCTTGGTGTGTTGAACTCCCGAACAGAAGGCCATATTTGCGGCCGTTTAATTAGGATTGCGGATCAGGAGCCTTTGCTAGTTGAAACGGTCTACATACTCCCTCAGGTACTCCCCTTTGCGCTGTTTGACATTCAGCAGCTGAGTGTCCGATTGCGACCGATCGAGCATCCCGACAAACTGGTTGATGAACAGCTTGCCGACGGCTTGGAAGTTATCGACCGTCCGGGACTTCAAAGCGTGAAACCACTATGCAGCTGGCCCCTTGAGGGTACTGGGAAAGGCCAGGCACAGCAGCTCGTCCACCGTGGTGACCAGTGCCATCTGCGCCTTGTAGGTGCGGATGTGGTCCACCGGGCTCCCTCTGCCGTCATAGGAGCTCAGGTAAGGGGGTTTGAACTTCTGTGGAATGGGAAACCGTGTCACCCGAGCGGTATAGGGTGACTCAGTCTCCGTGTTGGTGAGGTCATGACCGGACTTACGGTTCAACCTCTCGATTTGCTGCTGCAGTTCCTCGACCTGGGCTTTGACGTCACTCCGCCCTGTTCTCCTATCTGTGTCTGAGCGGTAGGTTGGGTCGAATGACGAGGCCTCTTCCTCAAAGCGCGTCAACTTCGGGGATAAAGCCCGGCTCTGGGTCCGGGAAAGCCTGTGCCTAAGATCCCCCCGGCTCAGGGCCGCAGGGTCCTCGGCCGATTCCCGGGCTCTCTGTCCGGACTCATCCCCTCTGGCGGTGCGCCGCCGATCGATGATAATTCTGGCGTCCTCCACTCGGTGAGGATTGGGCCGAGGTCGTGTTTGCGAGCGCCTGGTGGCCTGGCTGCGCTCTCCATCCGCAAAGCGTTCCCAGTCCGGCGGGGACACCGAGGCAGAACGGACTTGCCTCCGTGCCCTGGTGACAAGCGGGGATATTTGTAAAATACAACCACGCTAAAAGAAGAAAATGTATTGATTTAGTTTACAATTCCTCCATTTATCTGGAATTTGAATTACAATGCTAGTTTATGCACATATTAATTAAACTATGATAAGTTGTTTGTTTTAGCTGTAATTTGTGCAGATTACAGTTGCTGTGTGAAGAATTTAAAGATAATGATAAAAGGAAGTGCTGAATTCTAATGAAGACAATTGGAAGTTGAAATGCAGAGTTCGATCGATTGAAGATCATTCGATCGATCGACAGTTCGATCTATCGAGAGAGTTCAAGCGCTCGAAGACTCCAGAAGTTCAATCGATCGAAGGATGTTCGATCGATCGAACATGCCTTTTATCAGAATTTTACGTACACGCAGCAGAAGAGATGTTTTAACCCTAAGCATTAGGTTTTTACTATATATACTCGTATTGTATACGTCCATAAGGACGCCCACATTAGTTTTCATCAGTTTTTAGAGGGAAAGAGATAGAGTTTACATGTTTTTGTAGGTTTACAAGCTTGGATATTGTTTTTGGATTGGTTCTTCTTAAGTTTAATCACAGTTTGCTATTCTAGGTTCTGTTATTTTAGGTTATTTACATTCTGCTTTGTTATTCTTGTAGTATAATCTGTTAAGAGCATAAACTTGCATGTTAGATCGTGTTAAACCATTAGTTTCATAGTTTTGAGGATAAAATCTCAACCAAACACACCCTTAATGCATATTCACGTTAAAAACAACACTGTGACGCTCCAGACCATGTCTGAGTAGTCCCCAGGTTGGGAGATCACGATGAAACCGTGATCTCAGGCCTCTGCCATGCAGCAGATTAATTTCTGTGTTAGATCAATCGAAGTTAGTTCGATCGATCGGACCAGAGACATTGTCGAGCGATCGAAGTTAGTTCGATCGATCGAGAGATGAAGATATTCGATCGATCGAAAGCGCGTCGATCGATCGAACATTTTGATTCTTGAGGACATTCTATGCAGTATTCCTAGACTTTCTGTTTTACTGATTTGTTATCAAATTGTCCCAAAACGCTCAGTTTGTCAAAACAGTCCGTGAACTTTAAGCTTTGAGGCATTTTTCTTCAATATATTTTGCAAACCACCCTCAATACTAATACCATTGTAGGTGAGAGTCTAAACTATTGTTTTAAACCACTTTTGTGTATTTCAAACTCCATTGTGATGATATAGTCCCGGTCATGAAAGGACTATAGATTCTTTATTTTCAGAGGAATGCAGAATACTGTAGAGAATGTACTCCACTGAGCTTCAATGTAATTGCATGGTAGATGGCTAGGTTGCGGTGGATTCGTGTAATCCCAACATTCCTTTTTAATTAAGAAAACTACATTTTAAATCACTGCTTTAGTTAATTAGTTCGTAGTTAGCTAATCTAGTTTGATTGTTTCAGTTTTAGTAGTTGTTAAACTGTGGAACTTTGTGTTCTACACCTTTTAAAAATATTGAATTGTATTTTCTTGTTTGAGAATAATCTAAGTAATTAGTTTAACACCTTCCCTGTGGGATCGACCTAGACTTAACCAGACTACTACTTGCACGATTACCTACACTTCGGTATAGCACACAAGCGCACACAGAAAAATCTTCGTGTCAAGTTTTTGGCGCCGTTGCCGGGGAAGGCGACAAGTTAACACTTCGATTAAATCAATCTTTCCTTTTTTTTTTTCTGTTTTTCTTTTTCTTTCGTTCTTTAGATTAAAAAAAATTTCCTTAGGATCTTTCCCTTTATGTCCGATAATTCCATCGAAGGAATTTACGGATACCCATTCTATTCATCCAGTTCCTCTAGTTCTATTAACCCCATAGTTACACCAATCGATTCAATGGCTGATAATCAAAGTGAAAACGGTGATAATGTGGTCGTACCAATTGACGATTCACTACTTCCTTTGTGTGATTTCATGACACCCGAACACGCACCTACGCCATCTTGTATTCTCATTCCACCTCATGCAGGCGAATTCCAATTTCGCAATGGAATGATTCAACTTCTTCCTACTTTTCATGGAATGGAGAGCGAGAAAGCATATCTACATGTCAAGGACTTTGAGGATGTTTGTAAAACTTTCTCACAGAATTGTCCTGTAGACGTAACACGTCTAATGCTATTTCCTTTCACTCTGAAGGATAAAGGAAAAGCGTGGTTACTCACCTTGAAGCCAAATTCCATCTACACCTGGCATGCGATGAACACTACTTTCCTAAAGAAATTCTTCCCACCTCGCATGTCCACCGAGCTTAAACGACAAATAACTTCTTACAAACAAAAGAGCAGTGAAACATTCACCCAAACTTGGGAACGTTTCAAGGATTTGCTGCTCTCATGCCCACATCACGGGTACGAGAAATGGCAAACCATTAGCTACTTTTATGAAGGATTAAATGGTGAAACTAAGAAATTGGTCGAGACCATGAGTTCAGGGCCATTTCTTTGCAAAAACCCGGAGGAAGCTGAAGCTCACTTTGAGTGGCTAGCTGAACACGCCCATGAGTGGTCAAATTCAGATGATATCCCACGCTCACAGATATCCTGTGTGGAAGAGAAAAGTTTATATCAACTAAAAAGTGAGGATCATTTGATGAATAAGTATGAAGAACTAGCAAAGAAAGTGGAAGAATTGGGGATGAAAGGAGAGAGTTCTAGGCAGTTTTTGCCTGAAGAACCATATGGCACATGTAACATGCTGGGACGCACTACTCAATACTGTCCCAATGTGCCATATTTTCAAGAACAACCCTCCATGGAAATGAATGCCATGCAAGGGTATAGGGGGGCGGGGAATTCCTACAATAATTACAATTCGCAAAATAATAACAATAGATGGAATCACCCCAGTTTTGATTGGAAAAACAATGCTAGGACCCAAAACCAATATCCACAACAACAGCCCTACAATAACAATAACCAATATCAAGGGCAATACAACAGGCAGTCCCAGCCATTCAATCAAAATAGATCAAACAACTACAGCAACGCTCAACCTTCACATAATCAACAAGCAAATGTCTATGTGCCACCTCACAAGAAGGTACAAGAGGAAGATCCACTCTCTATCGCGAATTTAATGCAACAGTTAATTCAAATGATGACCAAAATGTCCGCGACATTAGAGAGGATGGATGCACGACAAGAGGGTTCGAGTGGCACATTTCCCGCTTAACCACTTTCAAACCCTAAGGGATACACCAATGGCCCTCCTAATCATGAACAGGCAAAAGTCGTGACTACATTAAGAAGCGGCAAAGTCATAGAGCAAAACATGCCTCATTCTACTCCCGAGGAGTATGAAGAGGAGGAAGTGGTGACTAGGAGCAAACCATCTACTCAAGTAGACGAGTCATCCACTAATGACAAACCATTAGCACCAAATAAGGACACTCTTAAAAAAGTAGAAGAAGCTGAGAGAAGGCCTGGAAAGGAACCTGTCATTGTCGAATTACCTAAATGCCCTTTCCCTGTGCCTTACCCTCAAAGGCTTAAGAAACCCCAGAACGAGGCAAAGAATCAGGAGTTCTTGGAGTTGTTCAAACAAGTTAAAATCAATCTCCCACTCCTGGATGCAATCAAACAAGTGCCAGTCTACGCTAAGTATCTAAAAGACTTATGCACGGTCAAAAGGAGGCAAAGTGTGAAAAAAATATACTTATGTCGCTTGCCAAGCAACTGCAATCATTCAAAATGAATTACCTCCGAAGCTCAAAGACTCTGGCACCCCAACTGTCTCGTGTAGAATTGGGAATCAAAGGATAGACAACGCATTCCTTGATCTAGGAGCTAGCGTAAACTTGCTGCCATACTGACAAGCAGGGGTATTTGTAAAATACAACCGCGCTAAAAGAAGAAAATGTATTGATTTAGTTTATTATTCCTCCATTTATCTGCAATTTGAATTACAATGCTAGTTTATCCACATATTGATTAAACTATGATAAGTTGTTTGTTTTAGTTGTAATTTGTGCAAATTACAGTTGCTGTGTGAAAAATTTAAAGATAATGATAAAAGGAAGTGCTGAATTCTAATAAAGACAATTGGAAGCTGAAATGCAGAGTTCGATTGATTGAAGATCATTCGATCGATCGATAGTTCGATCGATCGAGGGAAGCTCAAGCGATCGAAGTTCCAGAAGTTCAATCGATCGAAGGATGTTCGATCGATCGAACATGCCTTTTATCAGAATTTTACACGCACGCAGCAGAAGAGATGTTTAACCCTAAGCATTAGGTTTTTACTTTATATACTCGTATTATGTACGTCCATAAGGACGTCCACTTTGCTTTGATCAGTTTTACATAGAGAGAGAGTGTTCTACTTTGATTTTTGTAGGTTTGTTGATTGGATATTGAATTCGGTTGAAGTTTAAATTCTATTAATAGCTTGTTCGTTCCAGGTTTTGATTACATAAGTTTTGTTTGCATTCTTTTAGTAGCTTACATAGTTTAAATCTGAGTAGATCGTAGTTTTGCTTGTTGGTAGCATTTAAATCATAGTTTTTCATTGATTGCATGTTTAAATCTCAACTAAACGCAACTTTAATGAATATTTACATTAAGAATAAATCTGTGACACTCCAGACTATGTCTGAGTAGTCCCCGGGTTGGGAGATCACGATGAAACCGTGATCTCAGGCCTCTGCCATGTAGCAGATTAATTTCTGTGTTCGATTGATCGAAGTTAGTTCGATCGATCGGACCAGAGACATTGTCGAGCGATCGAAGTTAGTTCGATCGATCGAGAGATGAAGATATTCGATCGATCGAAAGCGCGTCGATCGATCGATCGAACATTCTGATTCTTGAGGACATTCTATGCAGTATTCCTAGACTTTCTGCTTTACTGATTCGTTATCAAACTGTCCCCAAATGCTCAGTTTGTCAAAACAGTCTTTAAACCTAAAGCCTTGAGGCATTTTTTTTCAATATATTTTGCAAACCACCCTCAATGCTAATACCATTGTAGGTGAGAGTCTAAACTATTGTTTTAAACTGCTTTTATGTATTTCAAACGTAAATGTGATGATATAGTCCCGGTCATGAAAGGACTATGGATTCTTTATCCTAAGAGAAATACGGAATACTGTAAAGAGTGTGCTCCATTGAGCTTCAATGTAATTGCATGGTAGATGGCTAGGTTACGGAGGATTCGTGTAATCCCAATATTCCTTTTTAATTAAGAAAACTACATTTTAAATCACTGCTTTAGTTAATTAGTTCGTAATTAGCTAATCTAGTTTGATTGTTTCAGTTTTAGTAGTTGTTAAACTGTGGAACTTTGTGTTCTACACCTTTTAAAAATATTGAATTGTATTTTCTTGCTTGAGAATAATCTAAGTAATTAGTTTAACACCTTCCCTGTGGGATCGACCTAGAATTAACCAGACTACTACTTACACGATTACCTACACTTGGGAATAGCACACAAGCGCACACAGAAAAATCTTCGTGTCAAGTTTTTGGCGCCGTTGCCGGGGAAGGCGACAAGCTAACGCTTCGATTAAATCAATCTATCCTTATCTTTTTCTGTTTTTCTTTTTCTTTTGTTCTTTAGATTAAAAATTTCTTAGGATCTTTCCCTATATGTCCGATAATTCTATCGAAGGAATTTACGGATACCCATTCTATTCATCCAGTTCCTCTAGTTCTATTAATCCCATAGTTATACCAATCGATTCAATGGCTAATAATCAAAGTGATAACGGTGATAATGTGGTCGTACCAATTGACGATTCACTGCGCCCTTTGTATGATCTCATGACACCCGAACACGCACCTACACCGTCTTGTATTCTCATTCCACCTCATGTAGGCGAATTTCAATTTCGCAATAGAATGATTCAACTCCTTCCTACTTTTCGTGGAATGGAGAGCGAGAAGGCGTATCTACATGTCAAGGACTTTGAGGATGTTTGTAAAACTTTCTCACAGAATTATCCTGTAGACGTGACACGTCTAATGGTATTTCCTTTCACACTGAAGGATAAAGGAAAAGCATGGTTACTCACCTTGAAGCCAAATTCCATCTACACCTGGCATGCGATGAACACTGCTTTCCTAAAGAAATTCTTCCCACCTCGAATGACCACCGAGCTTAAACGACAAATAAATTCTTACAAACAAAAGAGCAATGAAACATTCACCCAAACTTGGGAACGTTTCAAGGATTTGCTGCTCTCATGCCCACATCACGGGTACGAGAAATGGCGGACCATTAGCTACTTTTATGAAGGATTACATGGTGAAACTAAGAAATTGGTCGAGACCATGAGTTCAGGGCCATTTCTTCGCAAAAACACGGAGGAAGCTGAAGCTCATTTTGAGTGGCTAGCTGAACACGCCCATGAGTGGTCAAATTCAGATGATATCCCACGCTCACAGATATCCTGTGTGGAAGAGAAAAGTTTATATCAACTAAAAAGTGAGGATCATTTGATGAATAAGTATGAAGAACTAACAAAGAAAGTGGAAGAATTGGGGATGAAAGGAGAGAGTTCTAGGCAGTTTTTGCCTGAAGAACCATGTGGCACATGTAACATGCTGGGACACACTACTCAATACTGTCCCAATGTGCCATATTTTCAAGAACAACCCCCCATGGAAATGAATGCCATGCAAGGGTATAGGGGGGCGGGGAATTCCTACAATAATTACAATTCACAAAATAATAACAATAGATGGAATCACCCCGGATTCGATTGGAAAAACAACGCTGGGACCCAAAACCAATTTCAACAACAACAGCCCTACAATAACAATAACCAATATCAAGGGCAATACAACAGGCAGTTCCAGCCATTTAATCAAAATAGGTCAAACAACTACAACAACGCTCAACCCTCCCATAATCAACAAGCAAATGTCTATGTGCCACCTCACAAGAAGGTGCAAGAGGAAGATCCACTCTCTAACGCGAATTTAACGCAACAGTTAATTCAAAAGATGACCAAAATGTCCGCGACATTAGAGAGGATGGATGCACGACAAGAGGGTTCGAGTGGCACATTTCCCGCTTAACCACTTCCAAACCCTAAGGGATACACCAATGGCCCTCCTAATCATGAACAGGCAAAAGTCGTGACTACATTAAGAAGCGGCAAAGTCATAGGGCAAAACATGCCTCATTCTACTCCCGAAGAGTATGAAGAGGAAGAAGTGGTGACTAGGAGCAAACCATCTACTCAAGTAGACGAGTCGTCCACTAATGACAAACCATTAGAACCAAACGAGGCAAAGAATCAGGAGTTCTTGGAGTTGTTCAAACAAGTTAAAATCAATCTCCCGCTCCTGGATGCAACCAAACAAGTGCCAGCCTACGCTAAGTATCTGAAGGACTTATGCACAGTCAAAAGGAGGCAAAGTGTAAAGAAACATGCCTATGTCGCTTGCCAAGCAAGTGCAATCATTCAAAATGAATTGCCTCCGAAGCTAAAAGACCCTGGCACCCCAACTGTCTCGTGTAGAATTGGGAATCAAAGGTTAGACAATGCACTCCTTGATTTAGGAGCTAGCGTAAACTTGTTTCCATACTCAATCTATAAACAACTAGGGTTGGGTGAACTCAAACCTACCTGAGTTGCATTGCAATTGGCAGATAGGTTAGTCAAATATCCTAGAGAAATACTGGAAGACGTTCTGGTACAGATAGATACATTTATCTTCCCGGTCGATTTTGTGATATTGGACACTGAACCTGTGTCTAACCCATGTTCACAAATCCCGGTGATTTTTGGACGTCCATTCCTCAACACCATTGGTGCCACAATCAAAATAAGGAGTGGTATCATGACCATCGTATTCGGGAACATCACTTTAAATGTCAAGATTTTTTCAAATCCCCGACCTGAAGAATGCGAAGACGAAGAAGAAGTTAACTTCATCGAAACGATCATCGAAGAAGAGGCAGATCTTGTAGAATAAAAAGATCCTTTGGAGGTGGTGGTGTCACAATTTGACACTACCTATCAACCTACTGATTCTACCCCATTGGATGCTGCCCTAAATCATGCCTGCCTCATGATGGAGACCAAAGAGGAAGATAGAGCTGAATGCATGTGGGTCACACCATATAAACCCTTACCTCCAAAACGAAGTTAACTATGCCTTCGAACTTTCAGTTTCCCGATTTAGAATTAAAGGAGCTTCCAAAAGAGCTCAAATACGCTTTTCTGGGGACTAAAAAGACTTATCCTGTTATAATCTCAGCTACTTTGAATTTTGAACAAGAGGATAAGTTAATTCAAATGCTCAAACTGCACAAGGGAGCATTGGGATGGACTATTGTTGACCTAAAAGGCATAAGCCCATCTATTTGCACCCATAAGATTTATCTAGAGAAAGACGCTAAACCTTCACGACAAATGTAGAGGCGTCTGAATCCCAACATGCAAGAAGTCGTTAAAAAGAAAGTCCTAAAACTTCTTGACATTAGGATCATCTATCCTATCTCTGACAGCCCTCGGGTTAGTCCAACCCAAGTAGTGCCCAAAAAGACTGGTATAACGGTGATCCCAAACAAAGACGGCGAGTTAGTACCAACAAGCGTCCCCACTGGATGGCGGATGTGTATTGACTATCAAAAGTTGAATACTGTGACCCGGAAAGATCACTTCCCACTGCCATTCATGAATCAGATGTTAGAACGAGTGGCGGGTCATAAGTATTATTGTTTCTTGGATGGATACAGTGGGTACAACCAAATTGAAATTTCTCCTGAAGATCAGGAGAAAACAACATTCACATATCCGTTTGGCACATTCGCCTACCGCCGTATGCCCTTCGGCTTATGCAACGAACCTGCTACCTTTCAGCGGTGTATGTTAAGCATATTCAGTGACATGGTCAAACAGATACTTGAGGTTTTCATGGACGATTTCTCAGTGTGCGGTCATAGTTTCAATAACTGCCTAGAAAACCTTGAGAAAGTGTTAGCGAGATGCGAGGACAAACACCTAGTACTAAATTGGGAAAAATGTCACTTCATGGTGACCAAGGGAATTGTCCTCGGCCACATTATTTCTGACAAAGGTATCCAAGTCGATAAAGTAAAAATTGATATTATCTCCAACTTACCGGTCCCCCGTACAGTTAAAGACATCCGATCTTTTCTGGGACACGCAGAATTCTATCGACGCTTTATCCAAAATTTTAGTGCAATCTCCCGACCACTGTGCCAACTCTTAGTCAAAGACGCACCTTTCGAGTGGTCAGATAACTGTCAAACATCTTTTGACGCACTAAAGGAACACCTTACCTCCGCACTGATAATACAGGCACCCGACTGGGGTTTGCCATTTGAGTTAATGTGTGATGCGAGTGACTACGCCATTGGTGCAGTCCTAGGGCAGAGGAAGGACGACAAGCCTTATGTTATATACTATGCCAGTCGAACACTCAACGAAGCTCAAATGAACTATACAACTACTGAAAAAGAGCTACTGGCAATAGTCTTCGCTCTGGACAAATTCAGGTCTTATCTGATAGGGTCCCCAATCGTCTATTTTACAGACCACTCGCCCTTAAGTCCCTGTTATCTAAGAAAGACGCGAAACAGAGGCTTATCCGATGGATACTCCTACTCCAGGAATTCGATATCACTATAAAGGATAAAAAAAGGAGTTGAGAATGTGGTTGCTGACCACTTATCTCGGTTAACATTTACTGACAATACTTGAGCCCATACCAATCAAAGATGAATTCCCAAACGAGCAACTTATGGCAGTCTTGGGATTACCCTGGTATGCAGATATAGTGAATTACTTGGTTGCGGGAGAGACTCCTAGACATTGGTCCAATCAAGACAGGAAGCGGTTCCTCTCGTTCGCACGCCATTTCTTTTTCGATAACCCTTATTTATTCAAGTATTGTGCTGATCAGGTCATCAGGCGTTGCGTTCTGAATGAGGACATAACTGTAATTTTGGCCTCCTGTCATTCTGAAGCCTGCGGTGGCCATTTTTCTTCCCAAAAGACCGCACATAAAGTATTGCACAACGGTTTTTATTGGCCCACCATGTTCAAAGATGCCTATGCTTTTTGTAAATCGTGCCAGCGATGTCAAAAGCTTGGTACAATTTCAAAAAGGAATTCGATGCCTTTAACTCCCATCAATCACAATTGAAATATTCAATTGTTGGGGCATCGACTTCATGGGCCCATTTCCTAAATCTAGTAACTGTGAATGTATACTCCTTGCTGTGGAATATATATCAAAATGGGTAGAAGCGATACCGACGAGACGCAATGACAACAAAACGGTAATGCCCTTTCTTAAGGAAAATATCTTATCGCGTTTCGGAACCCCAAATGCCCTAATAAGTGACCAAGGCAAACACTTTTGTAATAGGCCTTTGGAATCACTACTCAAGAAATACGGGGTAAATCACAAGATTGCTCTAGCCTACCACCCACAAACGAATGGGTAGGCAGAGTTGGCTAACCGTGAAATCAAGCACATCTTAGAGAAGACGGTTAGTTTCAATAGAAAAGACTAGGCCTATAAACTGACTGATGCTCTGTGGGTGTATCGTACTGCTTACAAGACAAATCTGGGAATGTCTCCATATAGGCTAGTGTATGGTAAGGCATGTCACCTTCCTGTCAAAATAGAGCACAAAGCATATTGGGCAACACGCTCATTAAATTTTGACATTAAAGAGGGAGGACATCTCCGAAAACTGCAGTTGGCAGAACTGGAAGAAATCAGACGAGATGCATATGACAATGCCAAACTCCACAAGGAACGGTTGAAGGCTCGCCATGACCGAACGATTTTTTGAAAATCTTTCGAACCTGGACAGAAAGTTTTATTATATGATTCACGCCTTCATCTCTTCCCAGGAAAACTCCGATCTCGGTGGACAGGACCTTTCACAGTCAAATCTGTCTTTCCACACGGGGCCGTTGAGTTATTTATGTTGGAAAAACAGGTTTAAATGGAAAGTTTAAACGCGCAGCGGAAAAATCAAGTTATAAAACTTTATTGGCATGCCCGGATCTACTACCCGTCAACTCCATAGAAGCGTACAAGGGGGTGCAAGATTTATACCTTAGTGTCTTGAACCCAATTCTGAACTTCAACTTCCAGCAGCCTCCACTAGATGATCTTCACCCTTATGACTCCTGCGGATGCCTGCCGGAAAGACTAGGGTTGGTGGGAACCCTAATAGAGAGGATAGAGAAGGTTTTGGGGCTCCAAAACAGTTTCTGCAGCTTCTGACGTTCAAAACGACGAACAACCTTTTCCAGAACGCAGCTGCCCTATTTATAGAATCCCAGAACCGACCTAACCTTCGATCGATCGAAGGACTTCGATCGATCGAACATTCGATCGATCGAACTTTTCTCGATCGATCGAACCTGCTGACTTCGATCGATCGATCGAACTAGCTTCAATCGATCGAACCTGTCAGGACAGTATCCTCAAGCGTCTTTCCAAGCATCCTCGCGGAGCTAAGAGTGGGACCTCCTAGGCTCTTTATTGTTGGCTCAGACCAGTTTATTAATTACCATGACCAAACTCTTTGATCAGCAAACTAACCAACTGGTCAGTTAACGTCTACTCCACTATAAAACGATAACTGAACTCCAACGCAAAAGAACATATCCGAAGTGATAACTAGACTTGTATGTTGTACTAATGTCCCTCTACCTTCAGCATTCGCAATCATATTCAGGTAGTCGGATAAACAGTTACTGTCAACCTAAATCATGATTACTTCTTATAATCCTTGAGTCCCATTCACCTCTCATGATTACCAAACATGTTGATAACTCTTATCAACAAGACTGCAGTACTCAGTAATCAACTTGGTGACATTCTCAAGGGAATGCTTACTCTAAAACAGAGGGTAGATTCTATCTTGACAATATATGTTCACAACCCTATGAACATGACATACCCAAGATACCCAGGTGTTGATCTTCTGTAGACCTCACTGATTGGTAAGTCAAAACAGTCATATCCACAGTCTGTGTTCATAATCGTCTCAAGATTGAGAACACGTACCTTATACAAGTTATGAGTTCCTATTGACTGTTTGACAGTCTTAAGCGTCAATAGGAAACTCAGGTCCGTCAATGCACTATAAGCACTAGCATATCAACTAAGAGATACACTCTAGTGATTGAGATTAATCACTCCATCCAATGGTAATTAATTATGCTACAGTGTAGACCTAATGAGGTATCCAGTCTCATCATCCACTGTGACACATTCTAAGTATCAAAGAATAGTAATTCGTATCTCACTTGTGTGCATCTCATACACACACGAATTACTTACTATAATACTTAAGGATTAACAATCATCTCATGAAAAGAACATACATAATGAAATGTAAAGCTGATATCCATATATAAAAATGTCAATGTCTCACACATAAAGTAATGGTTTGAGGGCACAAACCCAACAATTTAATCATAAGAACGATGGAAGTTTCAAGGTCAATGGCCAAAGGGTGAAGCCGTTCTTAGAAGATTACCAACCGGAGGTCGAGCACATCCAACTGGATGAGCCCGACTATGCTTCAAACTAGAATGCTCAAGTGCATTTTATCAATGTTGTTGTACTTTCTTTTGCTGTTTCTCATTTTGATTTGTTCTTCTGTTTATTTATTCCTTTTTTAGTGTGATCTTGATCATAATCTGCTATTCCAATTTTATCTTATGCAGGCTGTCCACCATGAGAGATGACGATGTTCACTCGATAGGGTCATGGGCTGACTCAGAATATCAGAACCCACCATGGACTGCTGATGAAATAGCATTTTGCTTATCTCCATACCAAGGGCCAGGAGCCAACGACATTGTTGACTTATCCCACAGATACATCCCATATGATCCGGCTCTCCTCCAAATCAACCCATTCGCGAACATGAAACTCCCTGAAGAGGAGGGAGAGCCTGAAGGATATGCTGTGTGGGAGGTTGATGACGCTTTGATACAACAGTGGGAAAATGACTCAATGTGGGAGCCATGGGAAGAAGAAGACTTACAGGAGGTGGTGCCCGAACGCCACAATGCCGTATTCATATATGTTGACGACTTCATGGTCATCCTTGTGGTTCCCTACATCTATGAGTATCTGAGTTACTTGTTGTTCAGGCTTCAATGCCATTTACCTGCTAGTGCACTTGGGAACATCCGGCCAATAGTGAGGTTAACTCTGGGTCACATTCTTTTATCTTTCTTTTCCTGTTGTTTTATTTATTTCTACCCGTTTGATTTTTCGTTTGCTCTAGTTAATTTATTTTCCCCATTTTCTTTTTGTTTCCCCTTTGTTAGGAATATCACTATGAATCCACCATTTCCACTGTTGTACCTTCCACATCAACTCTTTCATGGAGTTGGACCATACATAAGGTCCCCGGGTACTCCGTCGCAAGAGGAACATCCGATGCGCTATTACACTCCATTATCCTTGTCTCCATCCGGATCCCCTGTTGTCGGTGGAATCAATTCCTTAGAGAGTTCGGACTTGCTCGATGATGTCCTCGTTGCTTTCCGCTTGTTCTGGGAAAGGGAATCATCAAGCTCAGACTCTACATTTGAAGTTCTGGCGGAGAAAGAAGTCGTGGAAGAAGGAATCTTTCTGCTTGAGGAATAGTGTTTCACTTCAATTGTTTTATGTCATTTAATATTTCTTTCATCAATTGGAGTGTATTCTTGGACAAAGTTTTGGTTGATTTCAGCTTTATTTTACTTTTTGTTTTTCAATAAGGTTTTAACGACTAAGTTGGGGGCATGAATATTATAAGTGGATGATATTTTAAGGGGTTATTTATATAAATTTGCAATTTTCTACTATGAGGATGATGTTTTTGGCTTACATGTTCTGTCAATGCACTGTTTTATCACCATTCTGTTTTTCCAGACCAGTGTTGGTTAGTTCGGGGTGTTTCATTTCTCAAATCAGGATATTGTAGAATTTCTTTGTTCGATCGATCGAACCTATTTCGATCGATCGAGCATATCGGAAACTCGAGCGCTTGAGGAGGGCTCAATCGATCGAAGGTTCGATCGATCGAGAGATCTCGAGTGATCGAGACTTGTATTTAAACGAAGCGTCGCCGAGATACTTCGTCAGTTTTCTCTCTCCCTCAACCACTCTCGATCAATTGACGACAGAGGAACTCGGGGCGATTTCTTCCCTCCCACTATTCACAGACCTCATTGGGACACCTCATCATCACCATCATCATCCCTCTCATCCACTCTCCATTGGTGACTCGAGGTAAAGCCTACTCACTCCCCCTCTTGTCTTTTTAATGCGAAATCTAATAGCGGTGCCCCCTAGCGGTCTTTCAACCTTGTACCTGTTATCTAAGAAAGACGCGAAACAGAGGCTTATCTGATGGATACTCCTACTCCAGGAATTCGATATCACTCTAAAGGATACAAAGGGGGTGGAGAATGTGGTTGCTGACCACTTATCTCGGTTAACATTTACTGACAATACTGAGCCCATACCAATCAAAGATGAATTCCCAGACGAGCAAATTATGGCAGTCTTGGGATTACCATGGTATGCGGATATAGTGAATTATTTGGCTGCGGGAGAGACTCTTAGACATTGGTCCAATCAAGACAGGAAGCGGTTCCTCTCATTCGCACGCCATTTCTTTTTCGATGACCCTTATTTATTCAAGTATTGTGCTGATCAGGTCATCAGGCGTTGCGTTCTGAATGAGGATATAACTGTAAATTTGGCCTCCTGTCATTCTGAAGCCTGCGGTGGCCATTTTTCTTCCCAAAAGACCACACATAAAGTATTGCACAATGGTTTTTATTGGCCCACCATGTTCAAAGATGCCTATGCTTTTTGTAAATCGTG
The DNA here is from genome assembly GCA_033977485.1 of Hydrangea macrophylla. NCBI lineage: Eukaryota > Viridiplantae > Streptophyta > Magnoliopsida > Cornales > Hydrangeaceae > Hydrangea > Hydrangea macrophylla. Next base: position 71,321,525 of record CM066994.1, read on the forward strand.
CTAGCGATGTCAAAAGCTTGGTACAATTTCAAAAAGAAATTCTATGCCCTTAACCCCTATTATCACAATTGAAATATTCGATTGTTGGGGCATAGACTTTATGGGCCCGTTCCCTAAATCAAACAACTGCGAATACATACTCCTAGCTGTGGAGTACGTATCAAAATGGGTGGAAGCAATACCGACGAGATGCAATGACCAAAAAATAGTCATGCCTTTTCTTAAGGAAAATATTTTATCGCGTTTCGAAACCCCAAAAGGTGAACAAAGAAATGGCTTATTCAAAAACGGCTCAAATGGGTTAATCAAGGGATATAAAGATATTTATACTGGGTAGGCCAAAGGTCAAAAAGGTGTATTAAAACAAACAGCCTAGTGTCATTTCTAGAGTCACATGATTTTTCAATGTTATGATACAAAAGGAAATAGAATTTCTCTACTTTTAATGTTTTTAAACATGGTAATTCTAATACTCACTCGACTTTCAATCAAAAAGAAGAAATAATGAGACCAATCAACGAGAAAGTGCGATATGTCAAAGAGATTCGATAAATTTAAAACCCTCACAAAGAATGATAGGCTCAATAGCTCACCGGGATTAGTCTCCACAAATTTTACTATTTAGAAATCCAAGTTATATTACAGTTCAATGTTAATATGTATCCATATAACTACGTGCAGTGCAACAAGATATGCAAGTATAAGATATAAAACAATGATTCCGGTAATATATAATTCTCAAAACGTATTCTCATAGATTCAGTAGACATTTGATTACATACTCTCTTAATTCTCAAAATTTCAATGAAATCTAAGTATAATAAAAAGGAATGCAATATTGAACAGTATTAAGAAACTTATTTCATTTATTTATAGAACTACTAAAATGTTCGTTTCTCTATTATTATTATACTTCTATTGTTATTCTGTTTTTATTTTTTTCTCTTTTACAATGAATTAAAAGAACCACAAATGAATGAAATAACGAATAAAAGTTGACTAACAAAAATACAAAAATACTCTGAAGTACGAAAACAAGAAACTTATACGAAAGAAACTTATACGAATAAAACGAAACAAAAACACTAAAATGAAATATCCATATACTCCCCCCAAACCAAATCACTGCATGTCCCTATGCAGAGGGGAACATGACAATGACATGGATGTAGTCCGCATAGAAGATCACCAGGACGTCCACTCCATGAAAAATGCCGGCCGAAGGCTGTACGCTAGATCGATAGTACCAATCCACAAGCTCCCACTCCGGGTGCTCCGCAGGGTCGAACGGTGAGCCTACCTCATCAACATCAGCATGTAAATCCGGACGCTCACCCTCCTCACTCTCCTCACCAATACTCGGACCCAAATCCACCCTATCATCCTTAGGACCGAAATAAGGCACAAATATCGAGGCAATGTCCTCAGGGGACCAGTCAGGGTGACCCGGACGCTGTCGAACAACGTCCGGCACATAATCAGGTAGGTTCCTATATGGATAGGTAACCTCTGGTGTAGGCATACTAGACTCAACAGGGTTAGATAAAGAAATAGCAGCGAATCCTGAGACAACACTCGCATCGTCATCATTGGTCGAGGAATCGGCCGATTCAGACGAAGACGACTCAGAAGACGTAGGAGGAGCGCCATAAGGGCCAACAAGAAAAGTAGGGTCATCGCCAAACAGGTCATTCTCGTCAGAAGAATCAGAACAGCTAAGAATGGGCCTATGAGGACGACGACGACACCAGCCGGGACGACCAACCGGGCCGTCAGGTTTGGCTAGCCTAGGACTCAGTATAGGAGTATCAGAAGACGAACTAGAGTCAGAATAGTAACTCGACTGACTAGAAGACCTATCAGGAGAAGTAGGAGGTGAAATAGGATGATCCATAGTGAAAAGATGATAAGGAGAAATGAGGATTTGGGTAACTATATGTATATGTGGGAGCGATATGTCCTGAAAAAAACGTCACAACTGAAGTATAATTAGCGCAAGTTATTAGCATGAAAGACATAGGTGACCTTCAGGATTATAATAATATATACCAAAAATGATATACACTTGAATGTATGGATTTGACTTATTAATCAGTTACATGCGCTGAGAAGCAACGGTAATTAATAGGCTAATGTGGAACCATATTGATCAAAATTAAATCGTATTCACTTTTAATTAATAATTCGGCATAGTTAATGGACATTTCAGCATAATTTCCCCCAAACCTGAGTCTAAGCAATTCCTGTTAGCGTGCAATGGGGTTGATAATTACTCATTACTGACTGATTGATGTGAAGTTGTGATAAGTAATGAAGTAAAGCATCATAAGCAGTAAATGACAATAAGATCAGTGAAATGAATATAATGTTCCAGACATATAGCAAACCACAAAATAAAAGAAAAGCGCAAAATAAATTATTTACAGACCCAAAGGAAAAGAAAAAAAACAGGAGGAAATAATCTAAACCGGTCGAAGCCGGGTACAGTAAAATCCTAATAAATAAAAGAAAGAGATAACAAAAAGTGAAAGCGAAACAGGAATAAATAATATACATGCCCACAATGTCTGAAAATGTCAAAACCACCCATCAAATACCAGAAAAAGGAAAAATAAATGTCTAATCACCCAACCAAAACCTACTCAGTCCTCACCACCCTCAATCAAAACCAGCTCCAGCCCCGTACTCCCCTGGCCAGTAGTACCATCACCATCCCCATCACCATCACTCCCATCGTCATCACCACCAACATCCCCAGCCTCCTCCTCCTCGCCTTGCACCTCACCCTGCTCCTCATCTGCCACCTGCTGTGCTGGTCGCGAGAAAGCCGACTGATATGCAGCCTCGCCCTGGGCTAGAATGTCATCCAGCTGGTCCGGATGAGCCAGCTGGAAATATGAGCGCATGTAGGACTGAAGCCACAGGGTCTCTCCACGAAAAGCACAGACGTCCCCATATGTCCAAGCGTAAGGAGTATCCTCCGGGGGAGGGGGACGCTGTGCCGCCTGCTCGCGACGGGCCTGGGCTGCCTCGCGTGCCCTCCTAACCTCCAAGTCTAAACGATCCAGGCTCAACTTCCACTCAGCGGAAGGGAACTCCGGGATATGTGCATCTATAGGCTCATCGGCAGGGATAGGAAAGGCCTTAGTCCGGAGAATGGCCGTAATGGTGCGAGGATAAGGCAGAAGGGTCTTAGGGTCTATGGCATTATCAATGGCCTGAGTAGTGTGGTGCATGCCATCCATAATAACGAGGCCAGGATGGAACCAATCACTACGGTAAACGGCATGGAGGGCGTGGTGGATTGCCTTGGTCCGTTCTTGCTCGTGACCAAGAGGGTACAGGTTGCGTTTAAAGACATGGTCGACAAACCACATCTGGCGGGGCATGTGAGAATGTCGTATAGACTGCCCCGACCCAGAGCGACCGGCACACATGTCCTGGATAATGTGTATAAAGGAGTGGGCTTTGGTTAGGACATTGAGTTTAGGCACGTGGTAAGAATGGGAGGGAAGGTGAAGGATTTCGGCGATGTTGTCTGGGTTTATGGTGATGTCGTGGCCATCTATGGTAGTGGAGATAAAGGCGTGTTGGCTGAGGGATTGTTTATGGTAGCGTAGGTTTTGGTAGAATAGGCGGACGAGGCGAGGGTAACTAATTAGGTCGGGGTTTCTAAAGTATAGCTGTGGGGCCAATTTACGGGCTACTAGGTTGTTGTTGCCCCATTTGGCGTCTTTATCAGACGCGAAATAGTCAGCGTCTATTGCGGCCTCGTGATTCAGGTCGCGGTTTACGTATTTGGGGCCTAAGTCGTTGGGGTTAGGGTCGTCTGGGGGAGGTAGTGGAGGTGGGCCAGTCTGTTTTTCCTTTCCTTTGGCTTTTTTCTGAGGCGGTTGGGAAGAAGAAGCGGATCTGATGGTTCGTTTGGTCATATTTTAAAAAGAAAAGAGTGTAAGTTTTTTTTTTAGAAAAATTTTGAAAATGCGGGCTTTAAAATGCGGATATGCCCAGAAAAGAAAACGAAAGGGGAAAGGGGAATGGGTCACCTACAAAGAGAAACGTCCCGGCAAGGGACACAATCAATAAATAATTTACAGTTTTTAAAAACAATTGGGGTTCACGGGGGACCACCCAGCAACTGTGAGAAGAGCCGATCCCTTCCCACCCACTGTCCCGACAAGGGCACACACATTGCGGCAAGTCACGGGGTACTTGCCGCGTGTTTATTGCATAATGTAAATAAATGTATAGATAAGTGACGCTTATGTTGAACACAATAATTTGAATGTTTAGTAGAACGGTCACAAGTTGGGTTAATACGGCAATGCGACGCCGAAAAGCATTAAGCTTAAACAATTTCAAAATCGAATTCCAGTTGTTTCCATTTACATTCATTACATGCTTGTGCTCATTATTCGAATCTTTCAAGTAAGAAGCGTACTACTAAAAATCAAATGTGAATGGAAACAACGTAACTAAATCTGGAGTTATAGTATATGATTTCAAATTCAATGTATGAACATTTAAAACTAACGTCTACGTATTCATTAGAATGTGAACACAGCTAAGAACAATGAACACGATACTTTGATCACTCTACGATTGCTTCTCACTTGCATTGTCAGGTTATGTGAATGTTTATGTGTATGAATCCGCAAGTCGTAGTCCAACAGTGGATAAAGTTTAGGGTTCGAGAATTCATTTCCGTGTGTGTAAATGAGTCGGATTATCAGTAGATATGTATATATGCCTATAAACTGAAATCTTTATGGTTTTGAAAGTAATGGAGGCATATATTAATATCTGTACTACTGATCACAAATAGTTGAAGCAAAACTGTACACACAAATGCGGACATAAGAAAATCCCTAAATTCAATCTCAGTATGGACGTACATATGAATTGTAGGGATCTATATATGTATATGCAGATGATAGTGAGTATTGAAACCCTAAACCTCAACCCTAATACACGACAGTGGGTGTGTGGCTTAATGTGAATGTAGCGTAGGCTTCATGAGTTTGACTTAGGGTTTTCAAGAATCCCCAAACTTCAAACCCTAACTGTGATTAGGTGTGTCTCTGTGTGTGGGTGTATATAAATATATAGATATATGGATCTATCAATCCCCAAAAACCAAGAACTCTAACTATGTGTTTGAAATCAGTGATTAGGGTTTCAAAATTTTGGATCCAGAGTTTGTATGTTGAAGTTAGGGGTTCAAAAATTTAGACTTAGGGTTCGTGTTTGGGCGTATACGTATATATATATATATATCAATCAAGATTTTTAGATCATCTGTATATATATGTTTATGTGTAAAAATATGTAAGAATATATGTAAGTATATATATATTGATTGTAGGGATTAGGGTTTGTGCGTGTGTGTATATATATAAACACAGATATATGTATATATCGTATCTATATATGTATATGTACATATAGGAGTACCTGTCAATGGCGATTTCAAGATTGGGGGGTTTGGCCGTAATTTTCGTGTGGATAAGATGCGGCGGCGGCGGCGGCTCGTTTGGTGGTCCGGCGGCCTGGTGGTAGTGGACGGTGATGATGGTGGCCGGTAACGGTGCGTGGTGGTGGTAGATGGTGATAATGATGGAGGGAAGAGAGAGAGAGAGAGAGAGAGAGAGAGAGAGAATCGCCGAGAGGAAGAGGGAGACGCAGAGAAAGAGAGGGAGAGAAGAAAATTCGGAGAAATTAGGGTACAGCCCTATATTTATACTGAAGGGAACCTCGCGCGAGCGGGCCGCGCGAGCGAAACTCGCGCGCGCGGATCCCTCCGCGAGGAAAAGCTGAGACTATGTTTTTAGTTTCTTAAAAATTGTTCCAAGTGTAAGGTCCGCTTGAACGGGCCGCGCGAGCGAGGACCTCGCGGGCGCGATTACTGGCGCGAGAAGAAACTGAGGGTCCTTTTTAAACTTTCAAAAAAATTTTGACTAAGGGGATATCTCGCGCGAGCGGACCGCGCGAGCGAGCTCTCGCGCGAGCGGGCCGCGCGCTCGAGATGCTAATTTCTCATTTTTCTTTTCTGTTTTCTTGTATCAATGTTCTATAATTCAAAATTTTCATCTTTTGGGTTTGTAACAGCTCAGACATTGGCCAAAAACTACTCACTCGTGTACAAAATTGAAGAAAATTCTAACTAACGCTTGGGTTGCCTCCCAAGAAGCGCTAAGTTTTACGTCGCTAGCTCGACCGATGCACGTGCTCAGTCGAGATAGACCGGATCTACCAGGTCTATAGATTTGATTTCTCTTTCTTCTGTTTCCTCGGTTCGATATGGCTTAAGCCGTTGACCATTTACCTTAAACGGTGTTCTACCGTTCATATCTTGGATTTCGATCGCTCCATGCGGGAACACTTGCGTTATAATGAACAAACCGTCCCATCGGGACCGTAGCTTTCCCGGGAATAATCTTAATTTCGAATTGAACAACCAGACGCGTTGTCCGACCTCAAAATTCTTTCTTATAATCATTTTATCGTGGAAAGCTTTAGATCGTTCTTTATAGATTCTTGAATTCTCGTACGCTTCTTTTCTCAATTCTTCAAGTTCTTGCAATTGAAGTTTACGATGACATCCTGCCGCTTTTATATCTTGGTTAAATGTTTTTACGGTCCAATAGGATCGATGTTCGAGTTCCACCGGTAGGTGGCACGTTTTTCCAAACACTAGTCGATAAGGAGACATCCCAATAGGGGTTTTAAACGCTGTACGATATGCCCAAAGCGCATCGGTCAGTCGTTGTGACCAATCTTTACAGTCTGGACGTACCATTTTTTCTAATATCCTTTTGACCTCTCTATTAGACACTTCAACTTGGCCTTGGGTTTGCGGATGGTATGCGGTTCCTACTTTGTGGGTGACAGAATATTTTCGGACTAGGGCTTCGAAGCAACGATTACAGAAGTGTTTACCCCCGTCGCTTATAATCGCTCGTGGCGTACCGAATCGACAAAATATATTATCTTTAATAAAAGAAACCACAACTTTATGGTCGTTGGTTCTCGTCGCTACTGCCTCCACCCACTTAGAAACATAGTCGACCGCGACTAGAATATATTCGAAACCACAAGATGATGGGAATGGACCCATAAAGTCGATGCCCCAAACGTCGAATATTTCTATGATGAGGATTGAGGTCATGGGCATCGCATCACGATGTGACATGCTCCCTGTTTGTTGACAACGTACGCAGTTCTGACAGAATTCATGTGCGTCTTTAAACAGTGTTGGCCAATATAACCCACTTTGGAGGACTTTAGCGGCCGTTCGACGGCCTCCAAAGTGACCTCCGCATTCTAGAGAATGACAAAAATTTAATATGGATTTAAATTCACTTTTCGGAACACAACGTCGTATAATTTGATCAGAACAATGTTTAAATAACAGTGGGTCGTCCCAGTAGTAATGTTTAATTTGAGAAAAGAACCTATCTTTGTCTAAGCGAGACCACGTGTTCGGGATATGCCCCGTAGCTAAGAAATTAACAATGTCACTGAACCACGGACGATTTACGGTAGATAACGCGAATAATTGCTCGTCTGGAAACGAATCCTTTAGAGCGGTAATATCGTTTGATTCTATAAGAATTCGTGACAAGTGGTCAACTACAACGTTTTCAGAACCCTTTTTATCCCGTATTTCATAGTTAAACTCTTGAAGGAGTAAAATCCATCGGATTAACCTAGGTTTCATTTCTTTCTTATTCAGCAAATGACGCAATGCCGCATGATCAGTATAAACGATGACTTTTAAACCCAATAAATAAGAACGGAATTTGTCAAGGGCAAACACAACCGTAAGTAATTCTTTTTCAGTTGTTGTGTAGTTCAATTGCGCGTCATTTAGTGTTTTACTCGCATAATAAATTACGTGAGGAATTTTATTCACTTTTTGTCCCAAAACAGCTCCAACGGCATAGTCAGAAGCATCACACATCAATTCAAACGGTAATGACCAATCAGGGGATTGGATTACCGGAGCCGTGGATAGTAAGGTGCGCAATGTTTCAAAAGCCTTCAGGCAGTCGTTGTCAAAGACAAAAGGAACATCCTTGGCAAGCAGGTTGCACAGGGGGCGTGAAATTTTACTAAAGTCTTTGATAAATCGCCTATAAAAACCGGCATGACCTAGAAATGAGCGGATCTGACGAATGGATGAAGGCGGTGGAAGTTTGTCTATTAACTCTACTTTCGCTTTATCAACCTCTATACCTCTCTTGGAAACAACGTGACCCAAGACTATTCCCTCTTGAACCATGAAATGGCTCTTCTCCCAACTTAATACCAAATTTGCTTCCTCGCACCGGGCGAGGACTTTTGTCAGATTTTGGAGGCATTCATCGAATGTAGGTCCGAAAACGGAGAAATCATCCATAAATACCTCGAGAAATTTCTCAACCATGTCCGAGAAAATTGCCTTCATACACCGTTGAAAGGTTGTCGGTGCATTGCACAAGCCAAACGGCATACGTCGGTAGGCAAAGGTTCTAAAAGGGCATGTGAATGTCGTCTTTTCTTGATCATCAGGATAAACGGGCACCTGATTGTAACCAGAATATCCGTCTCAGAAACAATAATAACTCTGATCGGACAGACGTTCGAGGATTTGATCAATAAATGGAAGAGGGAAGTGGTCCTTACGCGTCATCGAATTAAGTTTTCTGTAGTCAATGCAAACCCGCCAACCGGTAGTTTGACGGGTGGGTATAAGGACTCCTTTTTCGTTAGGTACAACCGTGATACCTGATTTCTTTGGGACAACTTGAGTTGGGCTGACCCAATTACTATCGGAGATCGGGTATATAATACCGGCATCTAAGAGTTTTATAACTTCCTTCATAACCACTTCTTTCATGTTAGGATTGAGACGTCGTTGCATTTCCCTAGATGGTTTAGCATTTTCTTCTAAATTTATTCTATGCATGCAAACTGACGGGTCAATTCCTTTTAGATCAGCGACCGTCCATCCAATTGCCTTTTTATGATTACCTAGAACCTGTATTAGTTGTACTTCCTGAATTTCAGTTAAATTTGACGCGATTATAACAGGAAGGGTTGCGTTAGTCCCTAAGAATGCATATTTTAAAGAATCCGGCAATGGCTTAAGCTCGAGTGTTGGAGAACACTGAATGGACGGTAAGGCCGGTTCATGTGCAAGAGGCGGTAAAGCTTCTATTTTAGGTTTCCATGGAAGTGCATTGGTTGTGTTTGCTGATTCCAATAGAGTATTTACATCTTTAATATTTGTATCAATGTTGAAATCATTAAAATTGAAATGTGACAAGCATGCTTCCAACGCTTCCTTAGTCAACATAAAAGGCGCTGCCTCTTCGACTAATTCGTCTATTAAGTCTATGGCATAGCAATCTGCCTCTGCATCATCTCTATATGGTTGATTAGATGCATTGAAGACGTTAAGACGCACGGTCATGTTACCAAAAGTTATATCCATCACACCAGTCCTACAGTTAATAATTGAATTAGCCGTAGCTAGGAAAGGGCGTCCTAGAATGACTGGAACTTGTTTACTAGCATCTAGGACGGGTTCGGTGTCTAGTACGATAAAATCGACCGGATAATAGCATTTATCCACTTTGACCAATACATCCTCTACTACCCCCCGTGGAACTTTAATTGACCTATCGGCTAATTGTAAGGTGGCCGCAGTCGGTTTCAGTTCTCCTAAACCCAAATGTTCGTAAACTGAATAGGGTATCAAATTCACACTTGCACCTAAATCAAGAAGAGCCCGGTGGATGTATTTATCACCTATGTGACAAGCGATGGTTGGAGTACCCGGGTCTTTATATTTTAGAGTGTTAGTGGTAAACAGGGAACTAACCTTTTCTGTTAGGAACACTTTCTTAGATAGATGGTTTCTAGACTTCCTTTTCTGAGTGCATAGATCCTTTAAGAACTTAGCATACGGGGGTATCTGTTTAATTGCATCTAGTAGGGGAATATTGATTTTTACTTCTTTAAATATTTCAAGTATATCTTCTGGTTTCATGCTCTTTTTAGTGAAGTGAGCCGGGGCTTCCCCGCTCGGTGGAAATGGCATCCTAGGCACATAATCGGAAGGGTTTACTGTTTTAGATGTTTTATTTGATATCAAAGGATTAGCGTCTTTTGAAACTGGAGTAGAATTCTCTTCCTTTTCACCCTTTTCCTTTTCTTTACCTTTATCTTTTCTCGCCTCGGGAGGAGGCACTACCTCCTCAGGACGTTCAGTTGTCCTTGTCGAAACCACGTTAACTTGATCACTCGTCGAACTCACCTCATACTGACCTTTAGGATTTTGAACAGGTTGACTTGGTAGTTTTCCCTCATTACGTCGGTTCAATATATTAGCTAATTGTCCCATTTAGGACTCTAATTTCGCTATAGATTGCGTATGGGAATTTACAAGTTGAGACTGCGATTGTGATTGGGCCTCTAAGGTTTTTAATGATGCCAACACGCTCTCTTCGAAAGTTTTTTCCCTAGGAGGATTAGCACGGAAGGGAGGCTATTGGTATTGACTTTGTTGATTCGGAGGCTGCTGATACTGATTAGATTGTGGTTTATACGCATTAGGAAAATTTGTCGTATCGGGTTTCGAGTACGGTTTCTCACTATTGGAGTTCCATGAAAGATTCAGATGAGATCCCCATGTCGAGTTTGGTTTATACCCCGTGGGGTTATAATTGGGTCGTTGCAACTGTTGAACTGCATTTATATGTTGTTCTACAAATTCCGAGAACTGGGATGCGGACGGACATGCTAATGTTGAATGTGACGAATCTGAGCATAACTGGCATACTTCAGCAGAAGGAGGTGGGCCTTGCATGCGGCCCGTCATCATAAGTTGGTCCATTTTTCTATTTAGTTCTTGAATTTCATACGAATGATTAGACTCAACTTTCGCCTCTCTCTTTGGATTAGGTAGAAGGTGTCCTTCAGGTCGTACGGATACCGCTTGATGCATGGAGTTTTCACTTAATGTTTCAAATATCTTCCATGCCTCATCGGCACTTTTGTGGAGGAACATCCCCGCACAAATAGCATCGACGGTATTTCGAACAGCAGGAATTAATCCTTCATAAAAGACTTGCACCAGCTGCCATTTAGGTATCTGGTGATGAGGGCAAGAACGTAAGAGTTCTTTAAACTGTTCCCAAGTATCGTAAAGTGTCTCCCCATCTTGCATTGTAAAATTAGTTATTGATTTTCTAATCTGATTCGTTCTAGTTATTGGGAAGAATTTTTGTAGGGACGTAGTTTGCAACTCATCCCATGTTCTTATTGAATTTGGCTCCAACGATTGGAGTCAATACTTCGCTTTATCTTTAAGTGAAAACGGAAACAGGCGCATTTTCAATTCATCATCTGTTAAGTTCTGAATCTTTAAAGTCGCACAGATACCCTGAAATTCGCCTAGATGATTATAAGGGTCTTCCTTAACACGCCCGTGGAATGACGGCAGGAGCGCAATAGTTGAGGATTTGATTTCAAAATGAGCTGCCGTCACTTCCGGCAATGCAATACACGACGGTGGTGTGTAAGCAGTAGGAGTGAAATAATCCTTTAATGGTGGTGGTGGGGGTATGTTAAGATTATCCCTCTCATTCTGATTGTTTCCATTATTCCGGTTATGTCCAAAATCGGCCATCGGAATAGGTTCGATTTTTATCGTTTTAGTTTTTTGTAAACGGTGAAGGGTACTACGGATTTCTGATTCAAACGAAGATGACGGTTCCGGCGTGGACTCGTCGTCTAACATCAACCGAGCTCTCGCAGCTTGGGTTGATGACTTAAGGCCTCTAAGTGTACGTTCAAGTTCGAGATTAAGCGGATTTAATTTAGGATTAGTTGAACGAGTACCAAACATACACTAAGGGTTGACTCAATAAAAAAAACAAAAATAGCTACGCTAATAACCAAGCATGCAAGCACACAAGACTAATATGATGCATGAATTTATCCTGTAATGCAATGACCGCGTCAAGCCCAGCGTCCCGGGTTTCCTAGCTAATGCAATGCTAACTCCACACCTACCCTAATGCAAGTAATGCGTCACAGCGCCCTGACTTACAGTGGTTGATGCGAAATTTAAAAACTTAGCGAATTTACTTGTTTTTGATTTTTTATTGCAATTTTCTTTTCAGGTTCGCGTAAGCTCCGTTGGCGTGCACAGCTGCTCCACTCGAACGTACTAGATCTTGATGACTTGTGAGCTGCAGGACAAGGATAAATTTAGCGACTCAAAAGTAAAACGAAAAACAAAGAAAATAAAATGGAAACTAATATTTACTAACTAAGTAAATTATGATTCTAATAATTAACGGTAAAAATTATTTCAATCCCCGGCAACGGCGCCAAAAATTGATCGTGTCAGAATCAAGATATAAAAGTAAGCTTATTTATGCTTCACTTTCAAAAGATTTGTAGTGTGGAAAGTAAAGGTCGAACCCACAGAGATTGTTAACGTTTAATCCTTTAATTACTAAAATCTAATCTATCTAGTTATAAGAAAATCGGAAGTTGAATTGATTTAGGTTTTGATTATCACTACTACTTTAAACTATGAATTACTCTATGAAATTATGGAAATAAGATCTAAAATTAAATCTAAGTAAACTTGTATACGAAATTGAAAATTGGTTTAAATATATGGAGATAGGATCTAGGATTACAAATCAACCACTAACTATGCATTAGGGGTCCACACTTCTTATTCTAAGTTCTATGTTTGGATAGTTATGATCTATTGTAGCTACAAGCCCAATAGTATCGTCAAGAAGATATCGTTAGTTTAATCAAAATATAATCCATCTACGGTTCACATGAATCATCTACCTATTACTAGGGTGTAGCATGATTCATCTTTCCTAAGCATGGACTATAAAAGATGTAAATATCACAATCACATAAGCACCATTGTATGTAAATATTCCTATCAATCACAGAAATCAAGGACTATTGAGTTCAATAAGCATAAGGAAAAATCTAAGACAAGAATAGATCCAAAGTACTCTTGATTATTAACATTAAAAACTGATTATATAAAATCCACCAACATACAATCACTATCCCAAAACATAAAATCTTAAAATAGAAAAGCATAGAATCCCCCTTTACATAGCTAGGGTTTCATTGAAACCCTAGATTAGGAGTTTTAGTTGCTCATGATGGATGAAAGCATGAAGATGGAATTGATGGAAGCCATTAGAGACCTTCAAACTTGCTCTCCTCCTTCCTCTTGCCTTCAAAAGTGCTGAAACAGAAGTTCTTTCCAATCTGGACGTCTTCCAGTAGTTTCATTTGCGCAGGGCTCTTCAGAATATTGAAATATGTAACTCTGCTTTTTGTACGGATCACGCGAGCGGGCCGCGCGAGCGCGTAAATGGGAGGGTCGCAGGCGCGGATCGCGCGAGCGATATCTGGGTTTTCGCGCCCGCGGACCGCGCGCGCGATGTGTCTTTTTCTGCTTCTTTCTTCCTGCTTTTTCACCTATTTTAACCTGATCTCCTTGTTTTCTTCCAATACCTGAAAGAAAATAGAAAATAAAGTAAAACTACACAAAAACAGGATAAAAACAACGAACAAATGTGAGTTAAGGCGTATAATTAGGATTTGTTCTCTCCCGATCACTAATACCATTGTAGGTGAGAGTCTAAACTATTGTTTTAAACCGCTTTTGTGTATTTCAAACTCCATTGTGATGATATAGTCCCGGTCATGAAAGGACTGTAGATTCTTTATTTTCAGAGAAATACAGAATACTGTAGAGAATGTACTCCATTGAGCTTCAATGTAATTGCATGGTAGATGGCTAGTTTGCAGTGGATTCGAGTAATCCCAACATTCCTTTTTAATTAAGAAAAACACATTTTAAATCATTGCTTTAGTTAATTAGTTAGTAATTAGTTAATCTAGTTTAATTGCTTCATTTTTAGTAGTTGTAATTTGTGTTCTACATTCCTTTAAAAGATATTGAATTTTAGTTTCTTGTTTGAGAATAATCTAAGTAATTAGTTTAACACCTTTCCTGTGGGATCGATCTGGACTTAACCAGACTACTACTTGCACGATTACCTACACTTGGGTACAGCACACAAGCGCACACAGAAAAATATTCGTGTCACCTGGCGGGCCTTTGAATTAGAGCGCTCTTTTCAGGCTGATTCTCTGATGCGGGGCGCTTCTCGTGTTGGGCCATAAGCGCCTCTATCTGTTCCTGTGTTCGGCGCTGGCCCTCCAAGAGTTGCGCCAGCGCTGCCGTTATCTGCTCGGTTGACATGGAGGCAGCCTGCTGTTCAGGCTACGGGTTCTCCTGACCGGTCGGATTAGCGGCTTTCTTACCCGTCTTTGGCGGCATGTTGATCAGTTGAGAATTTATTGATTAGAAGACTCAGTCGTTTCCCACAGACGGTGCCAAACTGATGATGCATAAAATTGGTAAGAAATGTTTTGAGAGAGAAAGAGATGAGAACAATTTGTATGTGGTTCGGTCCCGTTAACGAGGTTACCTACGTCCACGGTTGCGTCTGTGCGCTTCTCACTGGCAGATCATCGGCGAACCTGGTGAGCCAATAAAGATGGGCGGCACTACCAATAATACCGGCCTGGTGTATGCGTATTGATGGTGAGTTCTCCGCTGAATGCTTGTAACCTTAGAGAATTGATTTCGGGATCCCTTTAACAGGGTAGGTGGGCTCTTTTATAGATGCAAGAGTCCACCCTTACATGGTAAGTTAATAGTATTAGGAAGTCTAGTCTAATCTAATCACAATAGGTTTGCATGATCTTAGGAGAGTTTCCTAAGTGGTTTAGGAAACTGCCATATCTCCTTTCACAGACTTATAGTTGATTTAGGAAACTGCTGGACAGGTCGGGATCGCAGGACACCGCGACCTTTACGCCCGGCCTGTTGATACGACCGCGCGATTTGCACGAACACCTCGGGAATGCTCGGGCCCACCCCGTGGGCCCTTACCGGAATAACGGGCGCCTCTGGGTGACGTGGCACTGTCTTCTTTGCTAGATTATTTTGGACATATCATATATATATATATATATTTGATGAATAGAATTAATATTTTAGAAAAGTAAATAACCTCATAGCACAAAACCTGCAGAATTAACCCCTACTTATCACTATACTCATACTTTTAAGTAGTTAATTTATCTTGAGTTTGAAAACATCACCAACTCACTTGAACCAGCTTACCTTCCAAGAGAGTGAAGACCGAGAAGGAAGAAGCCAGGAACAAAAATAAGTCCGGTAGACCGATGTTAAAGCGGTTGGTTTTATCAACATGTGGAGCAATGGTTACATGGGCGGTTATTTATAGGCCCAAAGTTACGGAAGCACGTTCTGAGTGGTTGCAGTAAAGCTAGCTAATCACTATAAATAGACCACGTGGAGTTCAGAAGATCTCTCGCACACATTCAACACTCCAACCCAACATTCGATAAAGCATTCAGTTGTTTAGTTTTAGCTTTTAGTGCCTGTAATTATCTTTGTTCTTTCATTTGTCAAGTATCGTATTCAACATTATCAATGGAGAATCAAGTTTCTTGTGGTCGAGTGGTAAGCTTTTTGGGTGTACTACCTAAGAGGTTTAGTATTCGAGTCATGGGGAGCGTGGCCACTGGAGTATTCACCCGGCGCCTCCAGGCCTCGGGGGATTAGTCGAGGTGCCCGCAAGCTGACCCGGACACCCCCAATTACCAAAAAAAAAAAAAAACACTATCAATGAAGATGGAGATCTTTTCTATTAATGAGCTATATTGGCCATGATCTTAGCAATTTCAAACTTATATGCTTCAACGATGTCTGAGAATTTTCAGCGAGTGTAATTCCTATTTGATTTACACAATTATTTGATTCAAGTCTTAGGGATTTCTTCACTTTCACACTACGCTCAAGTACGTACAAATTGAACAAGAAGTGAACAATGAATAATCATATGCTTTCTAAATTTTTATCCTAAAAGTATTTTTTAATTAAAATTCAACTGGTCACGTTACATTAGACCTGCCCACACTGCCACATCATTTGGAAATCAAATTTGGGATAGAAATTTATGAAGCATAGCATTAGAGTAATGTTATTCTTCCCAAATTTCTATCTCCAAATTCCTTCACAAATTAATGATGTGACATTGGGGCTAAGGAAACAACTTCTAATTAAAATTAAAATGGTCTCATTATTTTAGATTTGGCCCTACTGCCTCATCATTTGAGAAGCACTTTGAAATTGAAATTTAAGGTATAACATTACTCATATATAATGCTGAATCTAGTGTTGTATGTTTTTTTTCCCTTGTTTATACAGTTGAAACTTGAAAAAACCGAGGTGCATCCGGTTATATGTTTGTCTTTACAAACGAAAATTTCAATGTTTTGTTGTCGGTTATTTAATTTTTTTTTTTAGTGGAGAAAATATCAATGTTAACCCACCCATTAGTGTAGAGAAAATCAAACTGATACCCTAACCTCACTAAAAGCAGGGGCGGATATATCAGAGGGCACAAGGCAGACTTTTCAAAATTTGTACATTAACCTTAAAAAAAAAAATTTATAGTTAAGGCCCCCTAAAAATTATAAACGTCTCTCCTGACATTATAAATTTATCATATTAGGTCTGAAATATACACAATATATGTATAAATAGGTCTAAAAGCCCCCCTGACATTATAAAGTTGTCATATTAGGTCGAAAATATACACAAAATATGTATAAATAAGTCAAAAATTATTATAAATTTATCATATTTGCTCTAAAATATATGCAAAATATGTACAACTAGGTCCAAAAAAAAAATTTCAAGCCCCCCCTAAAAGGATTTTCTAAATCTGCCCCTGACTAAAAGTTACGTGTACCCTTGAAATGTCCCCATGTATGCATATATATATATATATATATGGAAAGCTTCTTATGAGAGATTCCTTATTTTGTTAAAATGAAGACTTTTAATCCTAGTCATTGGAGATCATTTAATCAATACAATAAAAAGTGAAAATTCGTTGTGCAATAAGTGATCTCCAACAACTAGGATTAGAAGTCTTCATTTTAATAAAATGAGGGATCCCTCATAAGAAGCTTTCCGATACATATATACATACATATATTAAAAATAAAAATAAAAAAACAAAAAACATATAGAATCCCCTCATACATACACGCCTACTATGGGTGTATTTGATAATCCAATTGAGTGGTGAAAATGAAAATTTTCAGCACTTATTTATTTTCAGTGCGTTTGATAACATACCACTTAATTGAAAAATTAACCAAAAACTTACTGAAAACTTTAAATGAAAAATTTCTATTGAAAATAATCAATGAATGCATTCTATTTCAGTATTTGAAACACTATTTTAAGTATGGCAAATTCAAATACTTAAAAATGTCAGTACTTAAAATTCAGTATTAAATTTTCAGTGCTTAATTTTCAGTTTTATCAAACGGCTCCTATGTATATATTTTGTGCGATGATCCTCATAACTTGGGCAATTCAAATAAATGTACACGTGGACCAGTGTGTTTCATTTAATTAGTTCAAGTAGCAAAACACTTGGCATTTGTAAGTCTCCTCCAATACATAAGTTCGGTGTTCAAACCTCATCCCTCTCCTTCACATAAATTTTTTTTTTAATTAAATAAATAAATTATATGTTTATGTTTTTATATTTTAAGGTCATACTGGTTCCACCTGTCATTCTCATCAACTCCCTCGTTATCAACTATTGACCCACTAGTCATAAGGTGACAATTCTTTCTTAAGTCTTCAAAGACTAACTAATTCAAACATATACACTCTCTCACTCTATCCATGTGAGTTTATGTCATAAGTATTTGGATGCATAGTAAGTGGGTTGTAATAATAACAACAGAAAATAAGGATGATGAACTACTACGCAATTGCAATACTAAATTTTGCAATTGTTGTTATTGTTGTTGCAATTAGGTGGTCATGGAGAGTACTGAATTTGGTGTGGTTGAGACCAAAGAATTTAGAGAAGCGTCTAAGAGAGCAAGGTCTGGTTGGAAACTCTTACAGGTTATTGTTTGGAGACCTGAGAGAGCTGTCCATGATGATCAAACAAGCTAAGTCCAAGCCCATCAATATTGCCGACGATATCGTGCCACGTGTCATGCCCTTTACCTATGAATGCATCAACAAATACGGTACGCTTGCACATCATAAATTATATGCAAACTCTGTATTTTCCTAGTAGTCCTGTCTATAGATTTTGTGCAATATTTGCAAAGAAGTTCATGAGTAGTTTTCTAAAGGCGGCTTCTCAAAATCGTTTAAAAAGGAGATCTCTTTCTTTGAATCAGATGGTTTTTTTTTTTTTTTTTTTCTTTTCTTTTGTTGAAATTTGTTTTGTGGATTTGGAGAAAGAAAGAAAACAAAACACATAACCTCGTTTAATTAATAAAGAAAAGGGTAAATTACATAAACCCCCCCTGAGATTTGACTTAATTACACGGATCTCCCCTGAGGTTTAAAAAATTACACGGACCTCCCTCGAGGTTTGTAATAAGTAACAAAACGTCCCCTCTCCTAACGGTCCACAAGTGTTTTTTACATTAGTCTCCCCTGAATTACAATTAGGCCCCCTAATATTATAAAATTGTCATACTAAGCCACATTTCTCTTATATTTTTGTGCTAATTATAAAATTCCTCCCCGTCACATGTTTTTGGGTTAATTTTTTTAGCATTAATTATATCATCTATACAAAATCCATATTAATAGGTCCAAAAAAAAAAACTTTCCCCGAACAAACCTCTGTCAAACCTCCCTGCATTAATTTTCTAGATCCGCCCCTATCCCTATGCTTCAAAAGTGGACACTTAACCCCCTGTGATTGTGGAGTAAAATAGAACTGTTATGATTTCACTCAAAGAGCGTTAACCCCAAAATAAACATCTCAAAAGGGGTTAAGTGTTTATATTTTTAACCAATTTTAGAATTTTCGTCAGTTTTGAGTGAAATCATAACAGTACCATTTTAGTCCACAATCACAGGGGGTTAAGTGTCCACTTTTGAAGCATAGGGTGTTGGAAAAACCGGTTTAAATTAAAAGTTTAAACGAGCAGCGGAAAAGTCAAGTTATAAAAACTTATTGGTAGCCCAGGATCTACTACCCGTCAATTCCATAGTAACAAGAGGGAGAGAAAATATACCTCAGGTCTTGAACCCAATTTTGAAAACTTCTTTCTCCCTGATGGTGCAGCAACTTCCACTAGGCTATCTTCACTCTTATGACTCCTGCGGATGCCTGTCGGAAGGAATAGGGTTGGTGGGAACCCTAATAGGGAGGATATGGAAGGTTTAGGGAAACCTAAATAGTTTCTGCAGCTTCTACGTATAAAAACGACGATTAAAACATTCAGTACGCAGCTGCCCTATTTATAGATTCTCAAAACTGACCTAACCTTCGAGCGATCAAAGTGTATTCGATCAATCGAACAACCCTCGAGCGATCGAACCTGCCTAGTTTGAGGCGTACAAAGTGGGATTCATAAGCAAACGAGGTGGGTGACCGAAGTTTGCCCCTAGTTTGGATGATGGTTTATTGGAGGTTTTGGGCAAATGAGGTAGGTGACCGAAGTTTGCCCCTTGTATGAAGGGTAGATAGTAAAAGTCAGGCAAACGAGGCGGGTAGCCGAAATTTGCCCCTAGTGTGGAAGGTGATTTTCTGGCTTGAGGCATGGACCGTGACTTTAATCTCTCAAATGCTCATAACTTTTGCCTAGGCACCAATGAGGTGACCTAGCGAGCTCTTTTCTCTCTTTTGTTATTGCTCACCTTGGATTTAACTCTAATTTTGCCTAGTCGTCCTTTCGGATTTTCGACCTAGCGAACCATTTTTCTTTTTGAAAGTCTGCCTACGTACCCCCTAGCGGGGATCAGGTCCAACGTAGTTCGGGCCAAAGTCTTGAAAGAAAGGGGGGTTGATTATGATGGTGTCGACCGAACCAATGCGGTTGCCTACGTATCCCCGAGTGGGAATCAGGTCGAGCGTAGTTCAAGGCAAGGCTTGAAATAAGAGGTTTGAGGTATGAGGGTTTTTCAAAACAATCGTCAAAGAAGTTCAAACTTGAGCCACTTGTGGTAGCTTTGAATAAAAGGATTCAGTTTCAATCTCCCTTTCTTTTCTTTTTCTTTTTCTTTTTGTTTTGTTTTGAGGATTGATCCTTTTCACTTTCGCCTAGCCAGTCAATTTTGATTTTTAATGTAGTCGATTCTTGTGAAATCTTTCAATCGCAATCTCAGAATTCCAGAATGTGCATGTCAGCTCTCGAAATTTATTTGTGGTCATTCCGTGCCTTTTGAAATGTGATCTTGGCACGTTCTTAAGATGTATCTTGAAGCGTATGATTCTCTCATTTGTTTCATCAAAATTTTCTCCAACATTTTGACTGGCTAGGGTCAGAATCAACACCATTTTCAGCTCTAACTTTTGTCTAGGTGCCCTTTCGGGTTTTCAACCTAGCGAGCTTTTTCTTTTCTTTTCTTTTTCTTTCTCTCTTTTTTTTTTTTATTTTTAAGTGGGGATGAAACTCACTGAAATGTTTGGCTACCATCAAGGGCTAAGTTTGCATTACTTTCAATCGGACAGATTGCGTGGCTCCCAATTGGATTGGGCTTAAGGCTTCGAAATGGTGGAAAAAGGGTGTTGGGCAAGCCCTAAGTCAGTTTCAAGTATGTCTTTTCAAGATTGAGGCAAGAGCATCTTTAAATTCTTAAAGTAAGACTATTCAATTCTCAGCTCTTCATCAGTGTCAGCGTGAAATCGACTTTAACCTTTCAGGATTCTTTTTTGTTTTGTCGTAGAAAAATTATTAGCATAGTAATATCCATGGTAATTTGAAAAGTGACACTTCAGTTTAGTGATTCATGCATTTATGACTAGGCACATCAGATTAAGCAAAATGAGATTTCATTCCATCAATCGAGAAGGTTTACAGACTTATTAACAACTCGATGACAGACAGACTTGATCACAAGACTAGAATTGAAATAGACTCGGAACATAGAACAGACTCAACTTGACTCGACCCGGTCTCAAATGGAGTGTCTTTGCGACCCATTTATTATTCTTATTCTATTTTTTTTAGAAGAAGTTCCAAACACCATCACTTTACTGCGTAGCTTCAACATTCATTAGCATCGACGGAAGGGATCATTCGATTGGTTAGTCCAAGCCAAGATAGTGGATGGGATTAGGATAGGGGACATCTTCTATAAGGTTCTGAATGTCTTAGCGGAGGCGGATGCACTGATCGGTGGTATGTCCTAGATTTTGGTGATAAGCACATCGTAGGCTCATGTTGTAGTGGGAGGGTATAGGATCTGGTAGCGGCTTATGAGGGAGGAGCTGCAGGTGGCCCTTTTTGAGTAGGTGGTCCAAGGCTGTGGAAAGAGGAACATCAAGTTTGGAGAATTCGCGAGGGCCTTTTGGGCGATTTGGCAGAATGGACTGGTATGGACGAAGGGCGCAGGCCATTGATTGGTTGCTAAGTGCATTGATATCCGGGGAGTCCAGGGAGTAGTTAGGTCTCTTGGACTGGTGTTGGGGTTCATCCTTTTTGAACTTTCCTTCTCTAATGGCATCCTCTATTTTGGTGCCTATTTCAAATAGCTCTTCGAATGTGGAGATGGATTGGTAGAATAGCTTGTCATGATATACTGGTTGCATGTTCTTGACCAGCATACGTACCTGCTCTTTCTCAACAGGTCTGTGGATCATTTGAGCCACTTTATTCCTCCATTTGCTCAAGAACGCAGTGAAGGACTCATTGAAATTCTGCCTGGTAGTCTCTAGATCCCGGATGGTGATATCAAACTCTTGGTTATAAGAGTAGTGATCAATAAAAGTTCTAACAACGTCTTCCCAGACTCGGGTCTTGGAGGCTGCAAGGGTTAGGAACCAGGATAGTGCGGCATTCTTAAGGGTTTGCGGGAACAGTATCGCAATGTGCTCATGAGTGCACCCCATCGATTGGAAGATGCTCATGCATAACTTGATGTGACTTTTTGGATTCCCTGTTCTATCAAAACGGTCAATTTCAGGCATTTCAAAGTTCTCGGGCAGCCTTAGCTTGATGGGCTCAAAGAGGCCTTCTAGGTCTAACATGTAATCATCAACCCCTTTGCTCTTCCTCAACACACTTTCAAGCTTATCAACTTTGTCTATTTTCTCTTGGAGCTTCTTCTCATATGCAAGCGGCGGGACCCCTTGAATCGAGTCTTCTTCCCCATTATTCTCGGGAGGCGGTCCAAACCCAGGCGGTGGTGGTGGTATGAACCCTGGTTGTGGTGGGAACCCAGGTGGGTACTGTGGCTGCTGTTGTTTTAGTTTTTCCATGAAACTCAAAACTTGGGCCAAGCGATCAGATTGCTGACTTATGGTTATTCCCAACACAGTGACCTTATTTTCTAATTCTTCTTGATTCATGCTGAAGTAACTTGGTGGGCAGATCTTGACCAAACGACTGTTCGAACTTCTGACCCAGGATGGAGATCTCAGTGGCTGACTTTGGGAATCTATAATGATTTATAGATTCGAGAAGAGTGTATTAGATTCTGATAGTGATGACTAGAGAGACAATGACAGTGATGTTAACAAACGTGGACTGACTTGTGTACAGACTGACTAAGATAGTGCGTGTAGACTGATAAAAATGGTGCATGCATATGAGACAAGCATGCGGATGCAAGCCCTAATCGATATGATGCCCCTACTTCCAACAGATAGCAGTTAAACAAATAAGGTCCTAACTATACAGAGTGTGCTAACCTTACTTTCCAGTATGATCACCAAGGGATAACAGGGATTTCCGGGATACTTCGGAGATTTTGGACAGAGTTTCTGGGAGAAACAGGGATTTGGAAGATTCGGAGAAATTTCTAGAAGTCATTTGAGTTTCTAGAAGAAATAGGGATTTCTGGTTGATTTGGACTGAGCTTCTAGGAGAAACTGGTATTTTGGGTATTTCTGAGGAATATGGATAGAGTTTCTAGGAGAAACAAGTATATCTAGGTATTTCTGGGTGATTTGGGCAGAGTTTTTGGGATAAACAAGTACTATGGGTATTTCTGGAAAATTTGGATAGAGTTTTTAGGAGAAACAAGTATATCCGAGCATTTCTAGGTGATTTGGGCAGAGGCGCTGGGATTTTTGGAGAATCTGGGAGATTTGGGCAGAGCTTATGGGAAAAGATGAAAATTTGGGTAAGTTGGACAGAGTTTCTGGGAGAAACAAGTATACCGGAGTTTCTGGGAGAAATTGAGATTTCTGGGTAATCTGAGAGATTTGGACAGAGCTTCTGGGAGAATAGGTATAACTGGATAAGTCGGACAGAGTTTCTGGGAGAAACAAGTATATCGGAGTTTCTAAGAAAAATTGAGGTTTCTGGGTATTCTGGGGGAAGCAAGAATATCTTGGGGGACATAAGTATATCGGAGTTTCTGGAAGAAATTGAGATTTCTTGGTAATCTGGGGAGAAATAGGGATTTCTAGGAAATCTGGGTGATTCGGACAGAGTTTCTAGGAGAAACAGGGATATCCTGATGAGTTGGGTAGAGTTTTTGGAAGAAATAGGGTTATACGACCAGAATAGGTGATGATGGTGATCATATTGTCTAGCAAGTTTTCATACTCCTATGTCTCAGGACCAACAAATAAGGTTTGCAGTGTATATCTTTGTGAGCATGGAGCAGACATCCTTATCATGGTGCCTAGGCAAGTCAACTCAATGTGATCACATGTGAGTGATTGCCTTGGGAATCATAAGAAAGAGGTTTGGTTCTATGCCACATAAGCGTCTACACCGCGCAGGTAATCCCGCCAGGGCATACAGCAGTTATATCACATTGTCCTATCTGAAAAGATAAATGAACAGTCCTATGAAAGGTTCTACAGGAATCTATATGCAAAGGCTGAGTTTAGTCAAAGAGGGTCCGTTGACGAGAGTTCCAATATACCGTCGGAGAGACAGTACGGAGGTTTTTACTCTTTTTGATATACCTCAGAAGGTACTGTATCAACGGTGACTTGTGCCCTGGCACAGCAAGACCTGAACAATGTCAGCGCCGCGTTTCAGACACAATCGAAGGGGAAATGCAGAAGTGCAATGCGGTGAACTAAACACAGTAAAAAGATGATTTTAAGGATGCTTCTTATGAGTCAAATCTCTGTATTATTTTTTTTTAAAAATAAAAATCCCCAGCAGAGTCGCCAGATTGTGGACACGCGGAATTCCCACTACTTGCTTTGTTTGAGGTTGTTTTGAAAAGGAAAGAAAATGGTCTGTTGAAAACAGATACAGAGTCGCCACTTGGTCTTTAAGGAACCAAGAAACCTAATTTGACTCACCCAAATGGATAAAGGGCACCGGCCCTTCATAACCAAAGAACTTGGTTCGGGGTTTTGGTACGAGAGAGGAAAGAGCCTTTGTCGCGACTAAAACACCCTCAACTCGCCCCGTCTTTCGACGGGCCTCAATTAGCATCCAAATAATCATCTTATACTATGTATGCTTCGACAATTAATACTATGATAGTATATTACATCACATAAGAAAATTTGAAATGGAAGATCTAAAGATAAGATATCATTCATAAGATCTAAGCCAAGTATCACACAATGCAAAGTGATAGATCACACAAATAAACTTAGGAAAAATCGTCTAATCATATATCAAATAGTCAAGACTTCCTAATCTAAAGGGGGACATGAATTGTTATTGAAACAAATAAATCAAAGAAAACGAGGATGCTTAGCAAACTAGTATGATGCATGTTATTCTTTGAGAAAAGAAGATCTCTCAATCCCTGGGACGGATGAGAAAGGAGGATTAGATCGAGGGAAAGCATGAATATATTGATCAAATTCATTCCTTATAATCTTCTTAGATTAGGACTCACAAAAATCCCCAAATCTTTGCATGGATGCAATGTATGAATCTAGAATGTGCCAAGGTTGTAGTGTACTTTGTGTTCATGGATTCCTAGAATGACTTAGAAGTCTAGAATGTGTATGAATGAATGAATGAAATCATCATGAGATATGTACAAATGTAGTATGAACTACTTCCTAGGATATGAACTAATTTGGAGTGCATGTAAGCATCAAATCAAAGGGGGAAAGTAAAAATGTGTTTGCTGTGAATAGTGGACAGAACAGTAACATGATCTTTTGAAAATTGAAAAGAGGGGTTAAGAATGTTTTCAATGCATGATTTTTTGTGGAGATCTTACTTATTGTTTTTAGAACACAACCCAAAAGCCAATCTTTAATAACTATCACAGATTGAGAGAAATCATATAAACAATAGAGGTCACTCAGAAACAGAGTCTGTACTGTCGACTGAAATGTTGAAAAATCTTAGAAAATGAAAACAAATGATCTAGAGGCCCATTTTATACAGAAAGTTTCCTCAGACATTGAAGTTGAAGGAAAAAATAAGTTAGGACCTAGCTGCTGTGACAGCAAAAACATAATGTTTGGATGGAATGTTTGGGTCCAAATGGACCATTTCCAAGTATTTCCAAGTCAAACCAAAAATCATGGGTGTTCTCTAATGAGTTAGGAAGACTTTCCAAGTGGCCTTGCATCCATGCATTGAGTATTGAGTTCTAGAGAAATCTTTGAACTCATATCACTCACTGTTTTGAAGATTTTGGGAAAAAACTTGAGTTTTCTTTCTTGAAATCAAAATGAGAGAGATTGAGAGGGGTTTTGAAATAGAGGTTTTGAAAGTATATTTTCAACATCAAATAGAGATTATAACCTCTTGGAATATCAACATCAAACTCATCATCAAGAACCCCCAATATCATTGGAGAGATTCATTTTTATTTTGAACATAACTTCAAGGATACCTTGGAGGTATTGAAGTTATAATCATCATCTATCAAACATGTTTTTGAGATCAAGAGCTACTATCCATAAGGATTCACTCACCTCAAACTTCATGTCATCATCTAGATGATGATGAACTAGTAAGTAAATAAAGAAAATAAAAAAGAAATGAGGTAAGAGGAGATGAACATTGTATAAACAAGCAAGTAAATAACAATCATTAGATGATGATCAATGTGATATTGGACTTGTAGCTTGGTGTTTCACTCATAGATTTTGACATTTGGACATGGAAGTAGCTTCCTATCTCATGAATGCTCAAGAATGAGGGTTGGAGTGAACTTTGAATGTGAAGTATATAGAAGGATAATGGAAGAAAACAAGATTAAAACTCACTTTCTTATGGAAAATCAATGGGAGAATCTCCCTTGCTCTCTTCTAAACCTAT